>JAABNX020000001.1:12524407-12544070 GCA_015163995.2 Mormyrus lacerda
TCAATAACCAGATATTATGCATCTTAAATTATTACAATTAGATGTATTATTATCATTAGAGAGTATAATTCTACTTATCATTAATGGGATACATTTATTATTATTTTATTTATTTATTTATTATTTATTATTTATTTTTTTTACATGGTCAGCATCGCGGGCCGCATTTGCATTTGTGATGGGCCGCATGCGGCCCGTGGGCCGCAGGTTGGGAACCACTGGCCTAAGGGGCAAGAAGAAAAGCTACATTAAACTTAAATATGTCGCTGGTTGTGAATTAGTTTACATTACACACATACACACACACCAAAGAAAAAAACTTTGTTGTAAAAATGTACCCTATTTTGGCAGGAACAGGCTCCACCCCCCTCCGCTGCAAGCTAGTAGTGCTTGGAAGATAGACGGATGGGTGTAAAAATTAGTCTGTCGCAATTTAGACTAGCAGCTCAGCCAGGTGTTACATATTAAGATTTATAAGCATGATGGACATGCAGTGTTAGAACCCAGATTCATTAAAATACTCAAGTCTCAGTTCTTGATGTAAACCAGTTTGAGAGATTGAGCTCAGACACACGATTCAGGTCACTTACCCAGCAGAAAGCCAATAAGACTCAACACAAACTTACAAGGGTCAGGCTGGGGTGGGATTAGGATTAGGGTTAGGCTGGGGTGGGATTAGGATTAGGGTTAGGCTGGGGTGGGATTAGGGTTAGGGTTAGGGTTAGGCTGGGGTGGGAGGACTCTTCCTGAAGGAGGATGAGATCCCCGACGTGCATCTTACATTTCTGCTGCTATCGGGTGAAAAAAAAGCGGCCAGAGGAAATAGAAGAGAATGACGAGCAGGGGAAGAGCATGGCAACGGCAGGATCTACGCCTCCCCTGTGTTGCTCCTCCAGCGTCTCCCAAGCAGAAAAGCTCCCTAATTACCACGATAATTAGCTGCATTGATTTTTATAAGTGAACTGCTGCCGCTTGGTTATCTAATGGATTCTCCTGTACATTGACTCAGTTCAATTAAAAGCACTATATTCCTAAATGACAAGTGTTTGCTAATTTATTCCAAATGAAATAATAAAAAAAAACAAGCCCCAACTTGGAGGCTGTAAGATATGGGACATTAAGGTCGCCTATAAAAAAATTGTGATATTCCAGAATAAATGAAGCCCAGATAACAGCTGAATATCGTAGGGCCTCAGCCAGCCCTTAATGAGAGATGTGATTCTCCTCCATCCCCTGCAACTCCATCCCCCTCAGCAGAATCGTGATTCAGTCGGTTTCTTATTAAAGAACAAAAGGCACACAAATGTGATCCGTATCGGTGAGGGCCTTATTAAAATTCGGGGAGGGGGCCAGGTATCTCACATGTCGGGGATGTGACTGGTGAGATGCCCCAGAGAGACCAATCAGAAGAGTGACTGCACTTGATGAACTGGGGCGGGGCGATAAAATGATAAAGACAATGATCGCGAAATAAATTTTCCTCGATATAAACATAGATATAGTTGATAGTGCTCATTCCATCAATCTTTCAAATATAGGAGAAGCCAATGGGTGCGTTCGACTTGGGCTTAGGTCTGTCTGCAGCTGACGTCTGCACTTCCACTCTTCGTGGTCTGCGAGAGCTGACTGAAATGGCCGCATTGCCAGAAGGGTGTAGATAAATCTATACAAATATCACCTGCATGCACATTACTTCTTTTACAATAATCAACTCCTGATCTAACTTGTTAGCAGTGAAAACAAATAAATTGTGTAAAAAGATATATCTGCCAGGAAAAAGATCAACTACAGGCATTTCAAGGATTCAAAGTTTTTATTGTCATGTACAGAGTACAATGCAATTCTTAGTTGAACGCCTTCTTCACAAACTGGACTATTAAACAAATAAAGCAGAACAACATTGCAGTAACTAACAACAAATAAATCACTAACTTAACGTGTATTATTATAGCATTTATGTCATTTATTTAAACTTTATTTTACCAGGTAAATTAACTGAAAACCAGTTCTCACTGCTTTATGTGATATTTGGGAGAAATAGCAGATAACGCAACGGAACTTCTTGGGATACAAACGTCATGAGTGTGACTAAAATCTTCAGCTAATAAGGGCAAAGTTATGTCGTCACGGAGGATTTTTGAGAGCTGTGTGAGGTATGTATGTATATGTATGTAGCATCACTGTATTTAAACAGTTTAAAAAAACATATAATTTTACATGCATTATGTTCAAGTCCTTTCTGTGTATTATTTGTTTTTATACTACTTTCCTTTTCTAAATCACCTGATTTGAGGGTCCTTTTTTATTTCTTAAATCCATACTTTTTATTTATTGCAGTGTTTTTACAGAACATTTATGTTCTCCTTCTGATAAACTAAATAATATTTAAACTACAATAAATGTTATGATGTCTTCAAATCTGTTTGGAATAAAAAGGTGGTTTGACAGTGATTTGATTCATATCATCCTTTGATGAACAAATCATCAGGCTGGACACTCCTTTGCACATAAACACACCTGAATATGACAGATACGGAGACCATGTCATAACAAATTCATCACAGTGAGTATTCCTGAAGTTGCAGGTAAAGGACTGTAATTGGTGCTGTAATGATGTCTGAGATGGTCTGAGATGGTCGTTGAGGAGCTCATTATCTGGGCAGCAAATTCTGTGTCTCAGCCTACTGGATTCTGGCAGCGCTACTCCGTTCATTTCAAACGAGGTCTGCTTAACCCCAAAAAAAATATTTTAGTTTTTGGTACAGCCTCCTATCAGTGTGTGATTTGAAAAGCAGACTGAGGGTGGGAGACTCCAGGATCGTGAGGGCTGATATACTATAATGTCGGCTGTATCCCCCACCCCCCCCCCATTTAACTATTTCAACCTCCTTTAGCCCTAAAAATGGAAGCTCATGATAGAAAACCCGTCTCCCGGGCCACAGGATTCTGGCTCTATCACAAATATACGCCCATGTGTTAAACTCCAGGCTGTCTCAATTACTCTGAGTAAGCCAATCTGCCAAGGAAATAAATATTAACAGTAAGGGCATAGAGCCGTTGACATCCAGCTCATTTGAACATAAATACTTTTAATGTGTTACTATGACAATGTTTTAGCCGATTCTCAAACGTCAACAGCCACCGAGTTGAAATCTTTTCACTATCAAAATAGAGTTTTCATTCAGCTTGCCTCATTACATGCCTGTTTCTTGCATCACGGTTTTGAAGACGATAACGCGTAACCTTTGTGGCTCTCCTGAAAAACGTTACATCACCTTTCATGCGCCTAATTAAATGTCAGTGGTACAGAGGGTGGTGAATGTCGTAAGTGACTTTGAGGGGACCTTTTCCTCATTGACCACCCGCCCCTCCATCCTGCAGCGATGTGGCGTGACCGGATCAATTAGCCGACTTTGTGAGGCCACTTATAGGGTCGCGACCTCCAAATCCAGGAGCCTCAGTTCATTAACACCCAGTCCCCTGCCTTCAGACATTGTCCTTGTGACCTCTTGAACCGAGAACTGTCCCACACTCCACGAGGCCACGATGGCAGCACACAGATATTAAACATTTTAATTAGGGCTTTCCTGTCTATGAAGGTCTCCCAGCAGTCGAACAAAGACATCTTTCATGTGACATGTTTTGCATAATATAACAATTATGGCAGAACAAGCCAACAACTACAGAAAGATCAATTAGGCAGATGGACAGATGCTCTCATCTGTGGAATGAGTTTATGTAAAGTAACCCACTTCAATCATCCTTATATCATGTGAGACGTGTTCAGCCTGCTTATCTGTTCACAATATGTCAAGTCCTTCAACTAGCAGTCCAAAATGGTAAGCTTTTATCTGGCTGTTGCTTGGCAGACAGTTCTCCTGTCATGTTACTAGCACTTCATTCCTGTGCCATTAAAATCCTTGACCCAAATTACCTTACTGGAAGTATGTATCAAGGCTTATACATGCATAATAGGCCATGTTTTGTCTTTATTCTAAAATTCAGAGCCTCCCACACTCGGATGCCCATTGTACTGAGTGAAAAGATTAGCACTTCCAGAAAGACAGTAGTCTCCCTATTGGAAATCCAAGGGATGGGAGGTGTTAAACCCCGATGCAGAAGAGCATCGCCACTGGAGAGCGGGACGATGCAGATGCTAAGGGCGGGAATCTGGAGCTCAGCGTTAATGTAGCATTCAGCTGGAAGGCGAGAGGAGTGCAGTCAGGACAGGGAAAGGACAAGGGAGTCATGGAGACACAGCAGCAGCCTGTTGGCTGCATTAAGGCCGTTATTCTCGCTGGTGAGCGTAAGAAGACGCCCTGCAATGTGTGGGACCTACCGCTGCTATAGCAGCACAGCGAGGACCCCTGTGTTTGCTAAGGGAATTAACCCTGGTGTTTGCTAAGTACTGAGGCTTGCCCAGTTAATGTAGCTAAGTAGTACAGTGGTTAGGGAGTCCATTTTGTCACTTTTAGCCTATACTCCCAATTCCCAGAAGGGTCTGTGCTATTTCCCCTTTGACCAGGACAGTTAGAAAGAATTGGCTTTGTAGAAGTATTTAGCACTGTAAATGGGTTTGTTTTATAATTTTGATGCATTTTTCATAAGCGCTCATCCAAAACATTTGCTTATTATTAGCTTAATTACTCAAAATGCTAATGTAAACTTGTACACTACAATGTATATTGTAATTTTCATATAGAGTTTGCAAATTCACATACCTTAATATTTTCCTGACAGAACTAACTAAGAAATGTATTACCTGTTTTGACTGTCTATTTTGGAAATACTCCATGTTACAAAAACCTGTACCGAATCTGATATCTCATATGGAGGATCACCATCATGGAACTGTTATCATGGAAAAACTGAGTAGAGCACTCCTTAGCTTGCATGTCGCTCTCAGATATGAGAATTGCCAGAAAAAATGACAGCTTAATACCCAGCAAGTGATTCTGCGATATGGAAGTGTTACAGGTAGGCAGCACAGAGATGGTCAGAGTGGTGTGTAGGTGAATACACGTTCACAGTGTTGGAGTAACTACTTCTCATGCTTGGTCTCACAGTGTTAGATCTCTCACCTCTTCTACATCCCTCATAAATCAAAATAAGCAATAAATAAAACAACCCATCAAAGCTTAGAAGACCAAAAGCTCAAGAGCACTGGCAGACTGAACCACAGCATCAAGTCTTCACCAACATGGCTTCCCACACCTAATGCAACTGCAAGCATTGCTCTTCTTTGTAGGATAAACACTTTTATTATGTGGCTACAATAACAGCCCTAACAGGACAGAGGAGGACATAGTGGGTAAGGTGAACAGGATTATCTAACCCCAGCAGGGACTCTACTTGGACCATTGGGAGAAGAAAACATCTACCTGAAATGTACAGAAAAGGAACCATGACCTATGCCCACGATCTCGGGTAAGATATCCTATAAAGCAGGAACAGATGCGGCCAAAAAACACTCTGCCATTGCTGCGACACCGCAGAGACCAAAGATTGCACAAGAGGCCCCCCACAGCCACGAATGCAAACAGCAGCTCTGCACTTAACAGGAAATTAGCTCTCGGGTGGCAACGTGAATCTGCCTCGCACCTCTCGTCCAAATGATCCCGGCACATGCACAAAAGAGGCACCTTCTAGATCAGGATCTAACAAGGGGATCAGCGGGCGGCGGGGAGCCATCTTGGTTTAATTCAGCAAGTGGTACATGCTTTCATTTCCATTTAATAAGGAGGGCAGGAAGGACACGTGCGGCCTGGCCGATGCTTCCTCCGCCCTGGCGCCACGCACTGAAGTACAATATCCGGCACCCGGATATTGCCCAAGGCTTACGAATCGCCTTCTTCATCAGCCCCTCAATTTCTGCCCTTATCTTTAAAGACACGTCGGCGAACGCGGCCCGTTCAAAGCAGTGTTACATCCACACAATGCACTGATTGGAGACCCAGTCCACGGCATTGAGGCTGGCAGACTAAATTCGATGCTCGGCCCTTATGAATAAGGCAATTATGATCTCCTCCTACTCTGCCAGGGCTTTTAAAGAATAACTTGCATTCTGATGAGGGGATAATAGATTGATATTGCCCCTGTGGAGTCCCATAATACTTCAATGGCTGGTAGTTGAAAGTGATTTGGTTCATAATCAGGTGCGTTTTGTGATTTATCAATCTGCCTTTCCTGGTGGATGAAAATGGACCATGTCGCAGGCAGAGCGTGGCGGGTCAAAGCATTCACGGCTGAAAGTTCGCTCCCGTGGAGACTCGAGCAGCCAACAGAGTGGCCAGAGAGCTGACAAGCACCCGGCCAATCTCATCTGGCCTCGAAGATGCTTACTTTGCAAAGAGTGTGTTCGGCGTTGCTGCTTGTTGCCGCCACCCTCTGCTTTGTTCTGCCATGCAGAGCAGACAGCGAGTCTAATTACTTTTTCGCCATTAAAGGCTCCTTTTGTTTGTTTGGCGAGCTGGGTAAAGATAGCGGATCGGATCTAATGATATAGAGGTTAGCTGAAGAAGGTTTGGCATCCATGGGAGAGGGGTGCCTGCTATTGACAAACAAGGGGATGCAGCTCTGTGGTTCTGAGTGCCCCCCCACCCCCCAACATCAAAATACATAAACACCACACACACAATGAAGACAGTTCCCTGTGCTATCATGGGAACGCATTCCCTGATTGAGGTCATTCGCTGTTCAGCATGCATGCATTTTCCACGACTGCTTATCCATTTCCAAGCTCTGGCCACGCTGGAGTTTGGAGTCCATCCCAGGAAGGACAGAATACAAGGCAGAAAACACCCTGGACAAGATGACAGTCCATCGTAGGACACACACTCACACTCTACAAGCAAAAGAAATCAGTAACTCTCGCCAGCATGTCTTTAGACCAGGGCTCTTCAACTCTGGCCCTCGATTCCAAATCCAAGCCTTGTTTTCAGTTCTCCCAGACAGTTAGGTCAATAATTACTGATTCTGATTGGCCAGAGGCTCGACACCTGGCTCACAGGTAACGAAAGACTGGAAAATCAGCAGGACTCGGCCCCTGAGGACCGTGACTTGATATTAGTGTGTGCTCAAGTTGATGGAGATAGGAATCAAATGCACGGTGCTAGCCATCAAGTCACTATGCCCCCTAGGTTAAGTAAATACTTTATTCATGTGTATTTAATTATAGATAACAGAGTAATTGCTTAATATGATCACACAAATGATTTACATGAAGAGCCAAACCCTTTAGACATTACAAAAAACTGCTTAAGATCTAGTGATAAGCTAAAGTGCACATACTGGGTGTCTTTAAACAAGCTTGCTGTAAATAGTGAGTGAAGCTTTGTAAAGTTGTTTGTGCGATAAAGTGAACACACAAGGGACTCAATGTAAGTGAATCCCGGCTGACGGCGGATAGTGGCACTCGCAGCTGTCTGCTACGGAAGAGCCGGCAGGTATCACTCAGGGAGAAGCAGACGGAAGCAGTCTTTTCGATACAGCAAACCCAGATCTGCAGCCCGTCCAGCGAGGACCGCACCAAAGCCCCAAGGGCAAGTCATATTGGGAGGAGCATATGACTGTCGCAGTCTAATTGGACACGGTGGCTGGACAAGAAGTTGAACAGCTGTTGGGAAGGCGCGATACTGTGCTGAACAGTTACACTGGGGTATACCTGTAGAGCTTCTACCGGCAACAAAGAGCCAAGACCATTAGTTCCGAAAGTTGCCACACTGAGATGAGCCAGAGATGAGTCACACTGCGAGTGATGTTTGATGCTGAAGTTTACCTATTCTGGCAGATGCTTTGATCAAATCGATTTACATGTTAGTGCACGCACGTGGTGATGAGTCAAAAGGATGTCAGTATAAGGACATAAGTACTCAGTGGTAATATTGGTGCTGCTTTGCATTGTAGACAAAACAATACTACTATATACATCTCATAATGCTCCACCTTCAATCACATATCAGTGATTGGAGCTTTTGGCCAAAAGATGTCATCGGGTGGAACCCGGTTTTCACTGCCCGTTTTGACCCTTGACCACAACGCTCACCAGTCGGCAGTGATGACCAGTCACTGGCCATCCCTTCTACTCCAGAACCAGCAAGAAGCTCGTTCTGCTGCCTCCCCCAGCCTGCCTGCCACCATCTTCCTCTCCAGTCCTGCCCAGGGCTGTGAGCATCTTCCATAACGACTGCATGGGGAAGCCCCTGCAGTCCACCTCCACAGGGAACCAGGCCGTCCACCCTTTATCGCTGAGTTGATGGACCAGATCTTGGTACTTTACAGATTTCCTCTCTGAGGCCTCTTGGCATCCCTCTTCCCATGGGACCATCAGTTCAATCAGGATCATCTTCTTCACTTCCTCCAACCATAGGACGATGTCGGACCTCAGGGACGTTTGGACGACCTGGGGGAACACAAGCTTCCTCCCTTGGTCCAACCTCATGTCCCATGATTGCTCCTCTAGCGGGAGGCTTTTCACCTTCTTCTGGAAAGTAAACAATGTGTGTGACCAAACACCACTGTGCATATGAGCAGTGCCTCCAGTCCAGGAAGGGGCAGTGGGAGTGTCCCCCAACCTGTGCAGTGACCTTGACGGATCAAGCAGGGTAATTATCATTCAGGTGGTTGCCCTCTCCTCATGCCCTGCCCTGGAAGGCCCCTCACCCTGCAGCTCATCTGGATTCACCTTGAGGGATTGTTTTAGGGTGTAACAGGTCCAAATATTTGACAGAGGTGAAGAGAGAACTGGTAAAACAAAGAAGGTAGTGAACTGGGAAGTTATCTGGTAAAACAGAGAGGTGAGATGGTGAACAGAGATGAACTGAAGAGCTAACTGGTAAACAGACATAAAACAGTAAAATGGTGATCTGGAAGTAAAATGATAAACTAGGAAGTACAGTAAACAGCTAAAGTGAAAGTAAGATGACAAAGAGGAAAGATGGTAGAATAGGAAAGCTAGTAAGACAGCAGCTGTTAAACTCAAACAAAGAAGCAAAATGTGGAAGTTAACAATTAAACAAAAAAGTAAATTGGCAATCATGGACTTTCTTGCCCACCCACACCACAGTGTGCTTTGAGGCCAGGAAGACATATTTACAAAGCCCTGCATTCCTCAGGGCACCAGCGGCGACGTAGGACAGCGTGCTTTCACCTACTTCTAAGGGCAGAGCTGACAGAGTGCCGCATGGTGGGCCATTTGGGCTCGAAGGCCACGCCAACCGCAGGAGAAGGCGGTGGACAAAAAGCTCCAGACCGGACCATTAAAATAAAATAAAAAACACCAAAAGCCTGAATTGGCTCTGAGGACAGTTAAAAGGTAGCAGAAGCAGAATGACATGGTAGAACCAATAAAGCAGGGCCGTGGGAAGCATTAGGACTGAATGTTTTCTCTTGCAGACTCACTAAACGAAATCCACTCGATGGGCTTAATCTCCACAGGATCGTCCAAAGAATGCACTAAAACTTAATGAGGGCACTTGGTATCAGCAGCCAGCAGGTGTGTACTGACAGATGCCAGAGATTTAAATTTGAAATCAATTTGCCTAACAACTATCCTGTCTGTCCCACTTGAGCCTTAAATATGATCTGTACTGTCTCCTGCTGCTGGACTGGGGAGAGCTTTTTGACCTTATTATTGACTGCACTGACATCTTAACTGGTATCTGAATCATATTTCAAGCGTTTTTACAGCGTGTACCCACTTATTCTTAACCCATACTCTCAGTATAGTATCATTACCACAAGCATACGTAGTACAGCATTAGTGTAGCACAATTACCACAAATACATCAGCATTAGTATACTGTAGCACTGTTACTCTAGTTATACTGCAATATTAGCATAGCAATGTAGCCAGGTAAATAGCATATTATTTGTATTGTATTGCACTGTCACTACCAACGCCCCCCCCCCCCAGCCAGTTGCCTCTCATCCGCCTCTCTGAATTCAATATGCCTAAGGTAGGATGTCTGCTACAACTAGGCCTGTACTACAATGTTAACATAAAACTCTTCCCACGAGAATGGTATAAAGTGGTATAGGTGGCAGCTTATATTTGTGTATTTGTGGCTGTGTGTAATTATGGTGCCGTGTTTGTTATGTAGGATAATGACAGATGGCACATGAAAAGCAGAAGGTAATTCCCCCCCTCCTAAAATAAATAAATAAGTAAAACAAAATAAAAATGGTGTACTTTTTAGTGCTTGAAAAGGTCGATCTAATGTGAAATGGATGTTTTGGCCGTTACTTAGCAACATCCGTTAGTTCATTCGATAAATTCTACAAAAGACTTGTGAAAATGAATCGCACAGGAAAAACAGCCATAAGCACCTTTAAGATTAAAGTCGCACTGTGCATTAGTTGAATGATAACATATTTACAGCAAAATCCGCTGAATATAAAGGACAGCTGCACATGCTGTTTACGATTGTGATGCTCAGCTTGGGTAGCAGACAAAAATTTAAATAATGACATTTAAATGGTTTTGAGTTAAGACAGCGCATCTCTCTGCTGGCTGAGAGAATTTCAAAGCCCGTTGCAGACAGTGCGAATAGTTACAAAGCTATTTTTGCTCCACTGTTTAGTTATGGCTAAGAAACCATCAACTTTTTTATTTTCCATGCTTTGAAGTCGCTCTGAAGAAAAGCATCAACAAAATAAATAGTCACAAAAACACAAAGATTCACTAAGTAACATAACTTAAAATCGAAAATATATTATTATTATAAATATAATATTATTATTATGATTATTTTTGTTTACCTTTGTTTTCCTTTCTTTTTTTTTCCCCTCTCCTCATGATCAATGTCTGTTATGATTGTTCCTGTATCCTCCCCTTTTATGTTTTTTTTTTTNNNNTGTAGCTAACATTCATTACTTCAATTAAATGTAAAGTATTTAAACAGATAAATACTGTAGGAAAATAATTAGCTAAACTAAAGAGTAAACTCTGAAGCAGAGTGCTAAGATGTGGTAAAAAGAAGTAACTAGCTAAAAGAAAAGCAAACAGAGAACTAAGATAGTAAACAGTTTAGTTAATGGCAAAGCAGAGAAAACGGTAAACAGACAAATTACCTGGCAAAGGAGAAGATCGTGTACAGATAAATTAGCCATTGCACAGATAAATGAGATACAGAGACCCGGGAAACAGAAATCATAGATGAAAAATTGTCAGTTTCTAAAGAAATATGTATTATATAGGAAAAACTTTGGCATTACCTTTTTTAGTTTTATGTTAAAACAAGGAAAAACGTTTTGGTTTTTAAATTGTTTTTGTCGCTGGACCAGTATTGCAGCAAACGTATACTACTTTCTGTAAACGATTCCCTTTGATCTGACAAGGAACTATGAGACTGAGCGATGTGAGAAACATGCATATACTGTATTACTGATTGAAAGCTCCGTCCATTGCACAGGCGATCGGAGAGACAGGATCTCCTGTAGCAAGCTGAACATTGCCACCCACCGTCCGCTCCCACTCACGCGAAGCCTATTAGTTTGACTTCAACATAAAGACAAATATGTAAATACGAGATTTCCTGTAACGGAAAGCGGCTTTGCTTGAACTTACACTCGCCATTATAGCATCTTTTAAGTTACAAATTAAAAGCGAAACAATGAGACTCAGTTTACAGGGCATTTCAATACAAATGCTGACTGGCAAATATTTTGGCAGATTTTCTGCGTTCGCAATAACAAAACAGCGCAAGAGGCTATCTTACGAAGAATACACTCAAGGGTTTCTTACAGTATATTGGATCAGTCAAACGGTGTTTTAATGAGCTCCCCTGGAATTTGATTTTCACGCCGTATGCAAATTCGCAGGCCGGCCTGCTCGCGCCCCTTCTCAAGCTCTCTCTCTCTCTCTCTCCCAAACCCTGGGCACGCAGGAAAGCGTGGACAAAACAAGACTTTGATCCTAACGCTAGGAAGCAGGCATTCTGTGAGCACGTTGTGTTTTGGTGCTGGTGGACCATCATGGTTAACACAATATTGCTGGTGGACCAGCCTCAAGTAGACCAACACAGCACTGCTGGTTCATCAGCTACACCTGCACCAACCCAGCAGTAACCCGCAAGAACCAGTATTATAGTGATGATGCTGTATGCTATTTTTTTCAGCAGGGATTTTAAACTACCATCGTTATTCATTCAATGCCTGAATACAATCACTCATGGAAACATTGTGCCTGGACTGTTATGTGATTGTTATATATATATTAAATTGCTTTTTTGAGGGGATAAGATTAAAGGAGCTAAACAGTTCCTCTCAATGTTGGAATACATAAACCAGCATCACACCAAAGCATATTAAATTAGAGTCCTCAATTTGGCTTATTTGACGCAATTACAGCTGGAATCAGACCACGGACCGGCACCAGAGGACGTGGGATTAAATTAGCCCTATGGCTAGAGATGAGAGCAGCATCTCCAGAAGTACATTTGCACACTCTACCGCCTGCTCATTGCAGATAGTGGGAAATGAATTCCCAGAATTCTGTGCGAATTTATCTATTAGATATTTTGTGTCTTCATTATCTAAGGCAGCTCTTATATATTGTTCTCATGGTTTTTTTTTTATTTTTTTCTTTTTAATTTGGCTCCTTATGGCAGATACCAAGTAGCACTACGAATTACCCATCTGTAATGTGACTGTGATCTTACCCTGGAAGAGATTTAAGTAGGCCATCTCTTATATGGTGGTAGGCTGCCTTTGAAAATGAATCTGGATAAAGTTTCCCATAAAATATGGTGTCAGCAATGAAAAAGCATTTGAGTTGCCACTCTGCTGACATCCTTTGGGATATCAAGGTCTTTTTTCATCCGTTTCATCAGTCATCGATGTCGACAATCTTTTCTTTCTGCATTTGAAAACACAAAAAAACATTTTTTAGGCAGGGATAGAATGACTCACTGCTTGCATTTATTAACAAAGAACCTGATTTTCACTCTCGCAAATTAGTAATGAGAGAAATGGCGATTTAAATCCCAGCGTGGGTGGGTTGTTGCTTGGGTTAACCCAGTGGATTCTGGATAAGTAACTAAGCAGGAAACATTAAACAGCCTGGTGATAGCAAAATGAAATGGAATTAATAGAACTGCCCCAGCTGTAGATAACTAATACATTATTTTTTTAATTAAGTAAGCCTCACAGACTTCGGATTGGCTTTATAATCTTGCATTGCCATAAGCAAAACTGTTGAGTCTGGATGCGACTATAAATACGCTCAATTATGTTGCTCTTAAATGCGTGTTTTTAGTATGTGAGCTTTTAATTATCATCTACACTGCAAACAAGACAAATTAATTTAATGCACTGTGCATAAAATACCTCCACTTTCTTGATAAACAACTTGCAAGTACTTATAATCGAACTGTACATTTAAGTGAGACTATACAGTGTACCTCATAGCACATGAAAGTGATATATAGAAGTCTACCTGATACTACTGCATATGGCCGGTGCTCTCTGTTGTTGTCATGTTCAGACCCCAGTAACAGGAATCATTTATTGCATATTAGACTCCTACAAATTGCATCATTTCCCCAGCAGGTGAACCCCAGGAGGTGACACGGCCCAGGCCGCCCCCACACCTCCTCACTTCGACATTTCACAGTAGCGATTCCCGTCATTCGTTACAGCCTACGCCACGGTATCAATCCTGTCTCTGTCGAGCCGATTCCTGTCTGGAAAGCTAGCGTGGAGCGAACGTTTTCCCACGGTAGGTGGGTGTCACGCTGAATTTAAGTGATCGAGCCATGACACCGGGCTGCATGGGGTCGGGGGGGGGGCTGACATTTTGAGGGCTATTTTTGGTGACTCTGAAGCATACTGTTCCCAGAGCACCAGGCATCTGGTTTTCACCAAAATGAACGGTGGTGAGGTAAACCTTCTCTTTGCCCAAGATCAGTTTGGTTTTGTGTCTGTCCCTGGTGGCATTTGAAACCCCCACCCTACTGTCTTGCTGTCATTTTTAGAAAAGCACTTCAGATGTGACAACACTGTGCCAGTTCTAATGTTAGATTGATTGCAGGTTTACAGTAGCATCATACACACATAAGACAATGAAAAGACATTTAGACATCAATAGAGAGTTACAATAAATAACACACAACAAGAATGTCAGAGACAGTTTTGCACAGAATTCTGCAGTAATAGTTCAGAAACAGTATCGCAGTTACCCAATTTGGATGGTTTTTCCCCCACATACACAGATCTAATACATCCTGTCAACACTGGAAATGCAGCCCCAGTGCAGCTTAAAACAAAGCAGTGATGACGGGGCAAGTCAGAGCAAGAGAATAATGAGGAAAAGATAATGATGAACCCTCACCTCAGTCTCCAAGGGGGTCGGGAGGAAGATGTGCAGGAATGATCCCATGGGACGGCTAATTATGAAGAACAATGGGGAAGACGCAGAGCGGCAAATCTATAAATAAAACCCTGTAGGTACCAGCGGGTCGTGGGCCTCACAGCCAATGCTGATGATTCATCCAGCACTGCCAGTTGCTGACCTCACTGTTTGATAGTCAAGGTGCCTCGATGTCTGGAGACAAGAACAGTTGTGACTAATGTCCCAGGCAAGTAAATCATTATAATCATACATAAATTGTACACTGTTACATGCACGTAGACTAAGACCCAGATACTGTATGAAGTCTTTGATGACGAGACAGACACTCATGGATATTCTGCCCCTTTTCAGTTCATAGATTAGATGAACTTTATTGGTCCCAGAGGGAAATTCTTGAAGGGTTTCTGCTGGCTTTCAGTGGCTTTTGACAGGTCTGGTGAATTTACTAATTTGAATAAGCCTAATGACGGTACCTATAAACTACTTGTAACTAGTACTTGTAACTAGCATACATGTCAACCAAGAGATGGGTGAAAGTCATATTTGGTGAAAACACTGTAGGCGGGGTTTTCTTAAACTTGCAGAGTGGACTAAGTTAAAGGTGTGTATTTCATTCAGTGCAGACAACAAAGGGCTGGTTAACCAGTGTATTATTTAATCTCCAAATGTACTTATCCACATGCTTTGCAGTGTTCACCTGGATTTTACTGGGAATTAGCTGCTACCACCCACACTGACACAAGCAGCTCTTGGGCCATCTGGTGAGTCCAGGACTAGGAAGTAGATAAGGCCCCCACAGATGACCCAGAAGTTATTAATGTGGCGAATGGAAAGGTGGGTCTGGAAACACCAAGATATGACTACAAGCAAAGTCAGTCTTCGTAACTTACATATATCCATCCATCTCCTATAATCAACGTGTGCTTGGAGCCTATGCAAGGAAGCACGGGGCACAAGGTGTGGGACCACCCTGAATACCTGAAGGCCAGTCCATCATGGGGCACACTCACACACTACGGGCTTTTTAGTGGCACCAATTTACCGTATGACAAGTTTGCAGACTGCAGGAGGAACTACACATATAGGGAGATCATGCAGACACAGCAGAGGAATTTCAATCCATAACCCTGGTGATGTAAGACTGAAGTGCTTCTTCTGAGACGCCTTGCCGGCCTCTCGTAGAACAATTCATGGATATATTGAGTATCAAACTGTACGGAAATTGTTTTTGATCAACACATTCTTTGGTTCCAACCCCCAAGACCATAAATAATGATTAATGAATATAATCACAATTGACACATCATGTGCTAAATTTGATGTTGCCTTTTCACACTACTTAGATACAGTTCATTCTTCAGGAGGCTTCGAGCATTTTACCCATCAGGCAATGCCCCCAACAGCGACCAAATACACAGATGACAAAACTAAACCTCATTTTCCAAATGCACAGTTTAGCCTTAGTTACAGATGCTTAAGCAGGTTAAGTAGTCAGCATATGCATTTACACACGGCTCAATATGATGTCATGAAAATGCACCTTTGTGAGAACGGGAGGGGAATTATCTGATCGTCTCAGGAGGGTGAATCATGTGATCATATGGGTTCAGAAGGGCATGCTTTCTTCCCTTTCCTAATCCTCTTTATCCGACAGCCCAGATCATAGCTAGAAATCCTGCACCCCCTCGGTAGATTCTGCCCCTGCACTTCCATACGCATCCAACACCCCTGCCCCCAGCTGTAGCCACACGGACTTAACCCATAGCCAGCCCACTGCTGTTTGCCAGCCATGACCCAATGCCCCTGTTACTTCTGTCACATGTCTCTGCTGTGCTTTACACAGCGATGGGAACACACGCCCGTGAAACCCAAAGCGGCGCAGATGCAGAACGTATGCGTGTTATCATCTCACTGATACACTCCAACAGACCCCTGATATTAATCAGCGGCTTGCCACTTCATTACATCGGCGCACGAAAGCCAATCAGACCTGTTAAGGTGATGAAATGAGCATCTGATCTGGGAGTCGATGAGTCTTATCTTGAACTTATTATTTTTGACATTTTAATCAATGGGCTTTTCAAAAGCAGAATAGAGTTTGGCATTGTTGAGGAGGACTTCAAATGATTCTTTAATGAGGTTAGGGAGAATTACGCTACCTGATGAGAAATCATGGTGTTCACACCTTGCCACCAGCTCTGGGTACAGTATGTGAGCACTATGCTACTGTTGATGCACTGAGCAGCTAACACGCTGAGGTAAAGGGTACAGAACACCAGCAAGCACTGACAAATTCTAATTACCTTTAGAGGTTACACCTTCCTTCAGCCCTCAAGGCACCAGGTGGTACGTTTTAAAAACATTAAATAGTTCACCTACCCATAAAAAGAGTGCTCAACCAGGACAAAAGAGACACAAGCATACCCCCAAAGACTGTTAATTACAACCCTGGGTGCAATAGGTATGGGTGAAAGATATCTATTGAGCTCTGTAAACTGTGACTCATCACAGTGTTGGCATTTGTTAATTGTAGGTTACGTAAACATGGCCTCGTTGTAGATTTAATGATGGAGATTGTCCTGATCGAACAGTGCTGTTATGAGGCGGCCTCAAAGCCCCTCGTGGATTTATGACTGTTCATGAGATATGTGGGACTGTACACATAAAAGTTTTATGGGTATCCTGTAACTCTGAGATCCATCGGATGCAGACACCTGGAGTAACTGCTGTTGAAGCACTAATTAAAAAAATGTGATGTTTTTGTTTTTCCACTGAGATGCAAGAATGATGGCTGAGGTCCCAGAAGTCCATTCTGTCGGTGTGGAATGGCTTCTTGCACAGCCTGGGATCTGTACTAAGTCAGCGTCATGCTACAAGTGTTCAATACTCCTGTTTAATACGAACAAGAAAGTCAACCAATCAAATTACTCTAATCCCATGGAAAAGGATTACACTAAACATTCGGTCAATGAAATAACCTTACAAGTGACCATATTCCATGTAACATCACAGCCTGCACACACCAAAAATGCATGGGCAACAAATATGCAATCAGGTTAAAATCTTTTGCATTTCCACTGACAGCTCTCTGCTGTTTGCCTTCAGCTAGAGGGTTTACATCTTGCCTACTCACGGCTGCTGCTTTTCTCCAGTATGATTCATTCCCCAGCAAAATCACTGTTAGAGGAACCTTTTCATTGGACAATTTCCTGCTTTAATTGTGACATAATGGCAGGACTAAATTCCTGAAATGTAAAGTATAATTTGCTGATGCCATGTTACACTTATTATCAATGGTTGGTAAACAAAGCCCTTGCACCCGCATCATGCCAGTGCCATATGCCAGTGCCATGCTCACCAAGCCCTTCACTGATAGGGGCTCCTTAGCATTTTCCTAGCCCAGAAAATTAATCTGCAGTGGCATCACCATCACCTGAAAAAAGATCACACGGTGATTGCTCATTAAGCACCTAATGAACACGTAATTATTCACGATGTCACTGGATATTTTCATCGCAGCTGATTCACGGCCGCCGGTTTCTACTCAGATCAAAAGGAGGAGGCTTTCAGGGGCATGGGGACAGTGCAACTGGAAGTCGAAACAGGTCTTAATGAGCACCCTATGTACGCCAGAAAAGGTCATGTGATCCAGAACGAACTGGGACATTTATTATGTAATCTGGCAGATGCGTCATGGTGACTGGTTTGCTCTAGCTAAAACCGCCGCTCCGGTTGGCTGCTCCGCTGGCCTGTGAAGGGACATATGCAGGCGCTAACCAAACAGTTCTGCTGTCTAGCAGCCGAAAGTCCCTTCAGTGTGTAATAAACAAGGTCTCCTTCTAAATGGCACTTGAATTAAATAAATAAATCGGCAGCGTCGGGCTGATTTGTTGCAGCTGCTGTTCTCCTGCCTTGTTTTTCCCACACAGTGAGAATCCCTCAAGAGGCAATATTAATAACATGAGCCGCTCGTATTAAGAAAATTGACTTCAGCAAATGATGAATTAAGTGGCTGAATTTTCCCGTCGGCCGCGGGAATCCCGAAACAAATTATGTGTCACTGAGTGTTAGTATTGACGGGGATGTCACCGGCACATGACAGTTTGAGAACCCAACCGGTTCAATCTAGTTTTTAACAATGTTGGGAATGCACCGCCCTCCCGCCAAAAGCATAGGATGTTTTGGAGGGTTCAGCAGGGCTCTGCCAATCCCCACATGCCCCTCACACACCCCCAGAGAGGGAGGATGAGATGTCGTTGATGTGAAGTGTGTCTCACGATCTGCAGGTAAGGGGCCTGTCCGCCCGTAACTTAGGTTAGCTGTATTGAAGCGCTGGGTCGTGCTCACACAGGGCAGGCCGCCCCTAATAGTCTTCGGTCTGCCTGTTTCTTGTTCATCAGCCCTTGACATGTATACACAGGCCACGTGTTTCTGATCCAAAAACATATCTCCCTGTAATGCTGCACTTAGAGTCGACACAAAAAGTTAAGATTTCGATTTGTGTAGTGTAGATATCATCCATCTTATCGCTTTTTTTAGTCAGGGTCACAGCAGGGACTGGGGCTATACACTGGACACAATACAAATTCGTAGTTTAGATATAAAAATTTCTATTCAGTGTTTGCATTTCGAAGGTTTGGTAGGGTAATGTTAGGTTTCTGGTTTAGTTCCTCCTGTGAGGACATACGTTTGACTGGCATCATCCTTCCTTAATGCAATACCATATACCAAGATCCAAACATTTGCTTCATAACTAATAAGGGAAATTCTTCAGATGAACAACATCCTTTATATCGAGCAGAAGACAGAGTGCA
Organism: Mormyrus lacerda; assembly: GCA_015163995.2. Classification (NCBI taxonomy): domain Eukaryota; kingdom Metazoa; phylum Chordata; class Actinopteri; order Osteoglossiformes; family Mormyridae; genus Mormyrus; species Mormyrus lacerda. The sequence goes on from JAABNX020000001.1 coordinate 12,543,572, forward strand.
AAGACAATAAAGATAAGGTAACTGCTCCAGGGAAGCAGGCTGTCATATCCTAACAGAGAGATTCGACAATACGAGCCGGAGGGTCTGAAGCTGCATTGAAATTCCATCGCCTTCATCAGGTCGGTCTTCACAGGATGTGGGGAGGCAAAGGCTCATTGCCTCCATAGTCGAATCCTTCCCCATATTGCTAAAGGCACGGGATAACTCACATTTCCTTTCAGTGAGACCTAAATGCAGGAACAAATTGAAGAGAACTGCTCTAGGCCTCCTCCCCCTCATCTGAAAAGGTCTGCAGCTATACCTCCGCCAGGAAGAAAAAAAAATAGGGGGCAGAATAGAGAACATGACAGGCCACACTTTGTGCTTCATCTATCTTCTCCCCCGGGGTATCAGTGTTCCAGAGGTGGGGGGCGACTGGGAAGGAGAAGCAAACCCTCTCCATAAAGGACCAGGTAACTCCTTCGCCATTGCATTTACCATAACCGACAGGAAGGAGAGA
>JAABNX020000001.1:12544170-12556265 GCA_015163995.2 Mormyrus lacerda
TTTTCACTAAGGTAGTCACAGGACTACTCTGAAGCTTCTTCTGCTTCCAGACATTGGCGTTGACTTTTGGTACCGATCACGTGGACCCCCTTTCAGTCTGATGACAGCGTGACAGTAAACACGGCGACAGCAGCTCTAGACTGAACGGAGTTATCGGGACACTGTTTTTTAACCTCTAGTAGCTTGAGAACGTCAGCGGAACATTCAATCAGCGTTGTGACAGTCTTGCAGTTTGCACACTAATATATCCATCCTTCAATCGATTTTTCACGCTGCTTTCCATACAGCAGCTGTCCCAGGGAGCACGGAAAGAGAGCAGGGAAGGACGCTGGATGGGATGCCAGTCCTTCACAAGACACACAAACACTCACAGTGAGAAATTAAGGACAAATTAAAGTCACCAGCCAACTACATGTTTTCGGACCGCGTCAGGAAACAGAGTCCAGTCAAGGGGAGAACATGCAAACTCCTTACTAGGGGTGGGAATTGAAACTTGGTTCCAATTTGGATCCAGTTTTAATTGTTGCGATGCATCAGAATCGTGCACCTCTGACATTATTTTTTCCTCTAATGATCCTTCCAGACTATCCCATATCACACAAGATGACATCATATGCCGTGACTTGAATTCTACATCATGGAGCAGATGAAGCAGTCCAAGGCGTGGTTGCATTTTAGTAGGAAAGACGACCATACAGCAGTTTGTCACCAGTGCAAAGACATTTTAACTTGCAAGAGTGCTGGAAACTTTGTAGAACTACTGCATTTATTTTATAAGTATGCAGCTAACCAGATCTAATTATTCATTCATTTTCCAAATCACTTATCCTTCTGGGTCGAGGGGGGGGGGGTAGATCCTACCCCGGAAGCTCCGGGCACCAAGCGGGGAACGACCCAGGACAGGGGGGCCCATCGCAGGGCACACTCACACACCATTCACTCACACATATGGGCAAATTAGTAACTCCAATTAGCCTCAGCGTGTCTTTGGAGGGAAACCAGAGTACCTGGAGGAAACCCCAGGACGTCATGGGGAGAACATGCAAACTCCACACACATGGAACCCAGGCGGAGACTCAAACCCCGGTCCCAGAGATGTGACGCAACAGTGCTAACCACTGCACCACCATGCCACCCAGAGGTGTAACTGCATGTCCACAAAATAATTATCAGTGATTAATATTTAGTTATTTTACTCTGATCGGGAATTGATAAAGAATCTGATTGATAAGAGGAATCAATAATGGCATCGACATCAATAATTTCTTATCGATTCCCATCCCTACTCCTCACACTCCAATGCTGATTTGAGGATCAACGCAGGGGTACTTCCCACTGAGCCATTTACCTATTTGAGGCTTGACAATTTGCTTAAGTAAGACTCCATGAGGCATAGCTGGAAGTCTGGCCACATGAGCAGGCATATCCAGCTATACCAGGGCCTGTGATCATAAAGTGTGCGAGAAGACCCCTGAACCATTGCAGAAATTTGGTTTGGATCTCATTAGCAGCCGTGAGAGTCAGGTTTCCATTATCTAATTTGCCATGGGACGCATAAAGCCCCTAAAATAAATACTTGTTCTAAAGACCCCTGATTGATTGACTTTGTAGTTTTCCTATGGAAGCTTTTATTGCTCACTGTTTATTATGTATTCATGAGTTAACTGCTTAAATCCTTTTTACAGGTGCAATAATCAAGCTGTTTTTTCAGGTTTTAGCTGAAGGGACTCCCATTACACAAAGACATTGCATAAAAACAGATTGTTCTGGCTAATTAAACTGATTTTCAGTTCCTATGAGACGGCTTTTTTGAACACCTGTTTCCCAATATATCTGAAGATGGCTATTCTTGGCCAACCTTGCTCACCCCTCAGCATTCATCTGACTGTCCTAGGCGACTGCTGGCATTCCTCCAGAGCTTCTAAATTTGTTAAATGGAACACTGACTCGGAAAGATGGACAGGTATTGCTGTAATATGCTCATGTTTCCTGGAGGTCTCCTAGATGCTCAGTGTGGTTTCCTCCGGTGCTGAGCTGGCAGTGAGCTTCCTTGAAAGTAAGGCTCCTTGTAGCAGCTGTGAATTGTCGTTTAGGCCTTTGAAGTTCTGAGGGACGCTGGTGCATCGGGGTTGATGACCTGAGAAGGGTGACACCACATGGCCACATACGGTTGATTCATAAGTTCCAGATGAGTTTTGCTATGCATATGAACAACTTTGAAGGTAGTAGTATGAGACTGGTGGCAGCGTATGATGAATCCTTTTCTGACAGCAATGTGTGCGTCCAGAGGCCTTACCACTGCGCCCCCCCAACCACCGCTGATCCACAATGACAGCTTCCAGCACTCTTTCATCACCAACATTTTATTCACAGACAAATGCAATTATCTGTCCGTCACGGCAGGAATGAAACCAAATGTGAATTTTCATTTCCCTTACAGGTCAGATGACAGGGAAATGCACCCCCACCTCCCGGCTGACCCCCTCCCAGCTTCAGAACTTTTCTGTTACCTATGCTGAGATGACATGACTCAGGCTGGCATCTCCCCTGAGACTCTGAGGCACCGTCCTGCAGTGAACATGCCATATGGCACCCCCTGCCCCAAACGCATCACAGCTTCCTATTGCAAGTGAGCAGCCAGGGTACAATAATGTACATTAATGTACTGCAGACAATCAGTTCTGAGCAGAGTGAATAGCATCTAGGGTCTGCAGCTCCTAAGGACATGCAAAGAAACACCGCCTGCGACTACATGGTCCAAATCTACCTTTTTATCAAGCAAGAAGATAGAAGTAACCCACTGACTGGTAAAGGGAACAATGCCATGTCAATGTCACAACACCAGACAAATCTATACTTACTGATATGATTCTTATTCAAAATAAAAAAAAATCTTAAAAGCAGAAAGTTGATATTTCGTTGGTGACCAACCAAGCCATGGATCACATGACCCAGGTAGACCACTATTCATGGCCGTTCACACTGCTGATCCAGAAAGAACTAAATAAAAAACAAAAGCATTTTCTTTTTTACTTTTTGAATAAGACCACTGCTGTTTCAGTGGTCTGCTGTCTTTCGACAGACTTCATAGAGCTCCAAATTATAGTCCATATTATTACAATATTTTTACAGAATGGGCCCATTCTATCCGGTTATGCATACTGTCCCCCCATACTTCATGTACAGCTTCCACTCTCCCAGAGAAAGGAAGCATCCCACTATTATGAGTACAGGAACCCCAATGGGGCAAACAGTGCAAATGACAGGCAAATCTCCTGATGACTTGCTACTGCCACATGATGCACACGGCTTTGAAAATTCAATTCGATTCGAAGGCAGAAGCTGTCATGTCCGTCACACTAGCACTTTTGTCTTTGGGTCTGGAGAAAGCCATAAAACCTCCTAATTTGCCTGCTAATTAGCCAATCAAAGCGTGTCTTTGAATGGTGCCGCCGCCACCACACGCGTGTGCAGGATAGAGAGGCGATGAGGGAGCTGTGTGGATGCAGGGATGGGCCGGGGGGAAGGGTGAAGGGGATGGAGGGTAGTATTGCTTCCTCAAAGGCAATTAAAACCATCCTCCAAGGTCCAACATGGCCAAACAAGCCCACTTATAATTATAGTCCAAGAGCGTTTGCTTAAAATGGGAGATTACGAGCTGCAGGGGCAGAGGAGAGAGGATTCACCAAGCCACAGTTCTCTATAATTTAATTTTCCTCAGAGAAAATGATTTGGACGGGGGTGGGGGCATCAGGGGAATAGAGGAGAGGGGCATGACTGGGAAAAAGCCAGGCAGGGCCAGTGGCAAGGTGGGCGGGGTGACCTTATGGACGAACCCCCGGAGGCACTGTAACCCGAGAGGGCCACGCAGAGACCGCTGATAATGTCACGACCCGCCGAACCGCCGTGATGCCGGACTTCAGGATGCCGACAGGCCGGGGAAGCTGCCAGAAAAGTGACCGTGGACAATGTGAGAGAGAAGCGGCGCCGCTGAGTTGGCTGCGCGGGGCTCCGGATGCTCAGCGCCATGGACCGCCGGGAAGCGCGGGAAGGGCACAGCCTTTACCCGAGTACCTCAGACAAGCAAAGCCTGCCGGGCCAAAAGTCTGCATGCACCCCTGTTTGTTATCAAAGGTGATGCTGCGCAGGTCCTCCTTGGCTGGACAACTGTATGGGCACATGCTAATATCCCTCTCCTAGTGCAGATGTTCTAGCTGTACAATTCTGAAGGTTTCAATAAAAGAACTGCCATACATTGTACTTTGGACACGCACTGCATAGCCCTAACTATAAGTTTCACTATTTGTACAGCATATTTATTTAGTCATTATTGTCTTACGTATAAAGCCATTTTTAATGCCTCGGACAAATGCTATTATGTTTAATTTTATGGCTGCATACTTTGAAATAATGAAGTTTGTTTTGATTGAATCCAAATAAGTACTGATGCCAGTAGAGCAAAAAGCCACCCAGTGATGGGCTGGTATCTCTCCACAGCCTCATGCCTTGTCCTTCCTGAGATAGAATCCTCGTTCAGATGAGTGGTTATTGAATGGAAGCATCCTTTAGCATTGCTGTAAGACTGTAGCCTAAGAGCCTTGTTTTGCCTACTCACTCATATCTTATATTTGTGTTTTACGTTGTGTGGCCATACGTTTAAAAAGTCAGCACATATAAGAACACAGTGCTATTACTGCCTGCCCGGGATTCAAGGGGAGTGTGCATGCAAATTCCCAACAGCACAACGTCTTGGTCAGAGGAGGAATGCAGAAGAGAACAGCTGGGGAGCCCAGGAACACACACAGGAAAGTGCATGCAAAGTTCAGCCAAGGGCACCCAATTCGAAATGCACTACATCACCAGCAGCTGGACACCCTTCTTTGAACCCTGCGTGGGCACTGGATGTCGACACTGGATATCAATTGTTACTGGGGTTTGAAAACACTTTTATGCAACCCACCGATTAATCTTGCCATCGGTACATACAGTAGCCCCTACCTGCCTTATTTATCAACATTAAATAAGCACAATCCACTTTAGAACCACCACAGGAAGTACAATATGACATAAATCACATATTAGATTTTCAGTGTAAGGGTCTATTATTAAAAAAAAATTATTACGAGGAGTGTAAGGATCCATGTTTTCATGTCGAAACCAGAAAAACAAAATTGTTCAACACGGAGCTGCACAGAGATGCTGAAGTGAGAATGAAAAAGCATCTGCTGAGGCCGTGATTAAACTGCCAGGCCACTCATAGGCAGCTATAGTGCATCATACCTCAGTAACACAAAGTAAGCTATCATACTGCATCTGACAGAGACAGGCTCTGGGTGATGGACAGCAGGCCCCGGTGCGGACAGGAGGAGTTCTCACCTCTCCATCTGACCTCCTCTCTCTGGACCGATCTTCATCAACACGCAGGTGAGAAGGACGGACCGCCGGCCACGATCTGCCCAGCGCTGGCTGTGGACCAGCAACACACAAGCCGGGCACTTTGTGTGTGTGCACTTAGCAGTTAACCAGTGGCAGTAGGCTCTTCAGAACCACTCTACGCACTGCCTGTCACTTTAAGGAAAGGCGGGGCAAGATTAGACTAGCTCAACGTGAGGAAGGGGTAAAAGGCTCCATTTGCAAACTTTCCCATAAGCCACAATAACTGAGTATGATTCCCATCCAAGTCTCTAAAGTACTAAAGAAGTATGACTAAATTAAACCCAGTGCATCTTGGGACACATAATAGAAACCTTTACAAAAGCATGTTTCCAGGGAAGCAATAATTACCTTGGTGATTGTAATGATAATTGACTGCATTGTTAGAGTTAAAAAAAAGTAATTTGGCACCCTACTGAAGTAGACTACAATTTTCATAAAGGCCAAGTGGACATTAGATGCCGCAAATGTCATGCAATCTTAATGTAATAAGCCCACAAAGAATATAACAACAGTCCTGTCTTTCAAAAAGTTTAGGTATTCACCAGAACAGCAAGGTTCAATTTTAAGTCCACCTCTTGTAAAACTGACTTTCTAATAACACAATCAGCAACACTAAGTGCTTAAAAACATGTAGGCTGCCACTTGGAATGAAAGAATCCGTTAAGGAAATAAGTAATGGAATAGTGACGATTAGCTGTAATGACAAGCAAGTAGAGATAAGGAGGTAGTCAATGCCTGGGAATACCTTAGTATTAACTTTGCCTGAGAGTCAGAGCTTTAGAAAGACAGCTTACATTAGTGTTTTGGTTACAAAGCTAGATGTTACAATGTGAGGATGGCAGATGCATTGTCCAATAGCCGGCTTTCCTTCATGCTTTTAAGGAAGAGTGCACTTTAATTATAGGGGAAATCAATGGCAGTAAATAACTGCTACACATGGTCAGGCCATTGGAGCATCCACCACACAGCAAAAATCCTTGGGATCCTGGCCGGCGATCCCCCAGGCAAACACACGGTCCAGTCCCACCCTCGCCATCCATCTGTCCCAAAGGGCGTCTCCTTGGCCTGGTCCAGCCACTTGGGTCCTCAGCAATGAGGATCCTGCGAGCCGGATCACCCTCAGGGAAACATGCCACATGGCCGTAGTGCTGAAACGACCTGCATTGTGAGGAAGCATCGGTGTGCCTCAACCGGGACTCCTCTGACAACTGCTCATTCGGCACAAAGTCAAACCAGCGGTACCCAAGTATTCTAAGAAGAGACCCATACCGAAGGAGTCCAGTCTTCGTCACAGCTCACTAGATAGCGTCTCATGTCTCACAGCCATACATTAAATGTCTGAATCTTGGTCTTTAGCCAGGACACCCACTATCCCAGACTCTCAGACTCCTGATGATGTCTAATGACCCTGTCCAACACCCAGCCCATACAAGCATTGAAAAGAATAGAAACTAGAACACTCCCCTGGTGAAGCTCCAACTCAGAATCAACTGGGAAGAATGCAGAGGTTCTCTCTCCACTCTGCACGGCACTCACAGTACCAGTGTACAGGCCAGCCATGATGCCCAGTACTATCGGGGGATCCCACTCAATATCAGAATGTACCAGGGCAACTCGTTCAAGAACCTCTACCGATATTCACGCTTGCGCTCCATGAGAACCCTCAGTGCAAGAATATAGTCGATGTTAGACTTCTTAGGTGCAACACCAGACTGCTCCGGTTGCCGAAGGGCAAGCAAGTGATCACAGATCCTGTTAAGGATGACCCTAGCAAGGACATTACCCAGCACTGAAGGCAGGGTTTTCTCAGTTCCCTGTTCAGACTGGAGTTGCCCTCAAGTTGTGCGCCGTGACTCCTCTTGATAATATCCAGGGTGCCCTGCGAGATGAAACACCTCCTTCTGGGAACACTGACAATACCAACACAACCTTTGGGAAGCTTCAGGGTCTTATTACAGAAGGTCTCCCACATCACATTAGAGTCAGCAGTCACAGCCAAGTCTGCAAGTTCCTCACACAAACTGCGTGCAAACTCATCAGAAACAGCTTGATCAGTTTCATTCTCCTAGTAGGTGGGAGCCTACTGGACCTAAGCTGAATCTTCACAGTAGCAACAACAAGTCTGTGGTCAGAATTCACGAACTGGCCACTTCTGTAGACCCTGCAGTTCTGCAGGAGCCTCCAGCATCTGCCCACAAGGATGTTATCGATCTCCTTCGCTGCACCACCAGTATAGGAGTACCAAGTGTAACAATGTGGCTTGGGACGTTGGAACCAGAATCCAGCGACCCGCAGCCCCAGACCTTTCGCAAAGTCAAGTAACAGGGAGCAACTTTTACTCTGGTCTCCAGACCCATGGGGACTGACACAATCCTCATAGCCAGCCTTGTTAGTGCCAGTGGTTGCATTGAAGTCACCCATGACCAGAGGAGTATCACCTCATGGGCACCCTTCAACCACTGAGCGAAGTTGCGAGTAAAATGTCTCCCTCAACGAGACCTCACTCACCGCGATAGGAGCATACACTGAGACAACAGACAAGACAAGGAGTGCATTAGCCTGAGTCTCATGATATGCTCATTGAAAGGAGTGACATCAGACACCAATTGATGCTACAGCAACAGCCACTCCCTGAGTATGGCAGCCATCAGTCCGACCAGACCAAAAGTAGGTATACCCAGCTATAGAGATCTGGCCACTCCCTGGTCTGTATACCTCAAAGAGTGCTGCCACCAAAACGCAGAGTTTATGAAGCTCCCCTGACAGCAGAGGAAGATGGTCATCTTGCCAGAGAGACAAGACGCTCCACGTGCCTACCTGGATGGATCGCCTCAAACTGGGACCCAAGTGCCATCATACAGCAGGCGACGCCTCAGCAACACATCAGCCCCAATCCACAACAAGCCTGACTCTATTAATTCTCTGACAGTTTCGACTCATCCGGGGATGAAGCTCCCAAAGGCTTTCCCCCATCCCCTTCATGGTGTGTGCAGCCTTCCTGTGGGCGGCTGCAGCAGAGGTCCCCCTACGGAGAGCAGAAGAGTATCTAGCTTGTCCAAATCAAGCAGCTGTGAGTTGTTTTATGGTGGCTGGAGTGCCAATCGCGGCACCAACCCCCAAAAGTTGTTTCCCTGCAATATGGAGGACTGCTTGCAGGGCCGGATGCAGTCGTCATACCCAAGATACAGTACACACGGTGAGTGTTTTTTTTGCCCATGATTTTGGTCCTTTTTTTCAGCCAAGGACAAGGAGCCCTTTCTTCAGCGTGAATTAATGTTTGGAGAGTGTGTGCTGGCCTCCATCAGACAGGTCTCTAAGGGCCTCTTCCCAGGATCCAGAGAACCTCGTGCCCCGTGAGTCATACCAGGCGCATAAACCCAGCCCATGGACAGACTCAGACCTAAGGCCTCCCGGGGGGAGAGGGGGGCACAGCAAAAACCCAAATTTTCAAATCCAGAGGTCATTTCACAAGGTGAAAGGGACGGACACATGTGACCTCAAACAGGCACACCGACCAATTACTACAATGGACATTATATAACAAACCATGTGACCAAGAACTTTGTTTCATAGTCCCTGCGTACCAGACTAAACCCTTTGGCTGAGTCCCCTCCCAATGATAATGCTAAAGCCAGCTGAGGTTAGGAGTCAGCGAATGGAGCTCCTCACAATGTATTAGTCATTTAGAAGAAGCAGCAGTGACCACCAGCAAGAATATATGTACATGCAACTGGTATGGCAATAACTGGGAGTGGTGGCTATGCTCTAATTCACAGCCTCAGGCTAGATGTGAGCACATGTCAGCTCCCATTTAGAAATACAGTAATATCCAATTATAGATCAACAACTTACAATAATAACACATAACACAGATTAGATGGCTTGTTAACCAGGATGTGTACATATTACCGAAATTGCTGCCATTTTCCTCGGGTTAATTTGGATACTTAATATTAGAAGTACATCGGAATGAAGGTAAAATGAAAAGACCACTTAGGTAAGACGTGAGGCGAAACTGATAAAATGAGAGGCGGTCAGAGATGTAATGAGATACTTAAAAACGCACACGGCTGGTTAATGTGTGGTCATGCGTGGAGAGCATCATTACTGACACAAACCCGGCCGGTCCATTCCTTCCATGTAAATTTATCACCCACCCTCTGGCACATGCTGGAAATGAGGGAAGGCAGAGAAACAGCACAGGGTTTAGTTCCGGCTGTGACCCACTGACAGTGCAGATCATTCAGTCATTCAGAACGGAGGGAAGAAACGCTGAGACTTTGCTGGGCATTTGGTGTGAACTGAAGAAAGCGGAGGGCGAGGGCCATGCAGACTGAAAGTGTAACGTCGCTGCATGATAATCTACTTAATCTGCCAATTCCGTGCCCCAGTACCCAGCCTGCTTCACTTTTACGCTAAAAAATCCCATGCCAGTCCAATGTTTATGCACTGTGGACAGGGGAGACTTTTACCTAAATTATTTCACTCAGATCGAATCTTGACAGAAGAACCACAAGACAACAATGGCACAGATTCCACTGGCTTAAGCAAACAGCGCATATTAACATAAAACCTCAGGTATTTTTAGTCTGTAACAAAATTCTCCTGCCTGCTTGGTACATATGAAAACTGCTGCCAGTGCTGTTTGAAATGCCAGCCGCATCCATCCATAAAGAATAGGCTTGTTTCTGCAGGGTCAACAGATTTCACATGACACTTTTCCTTCTGGCTGCTCTCGCAGGTGCAGCACACGTTTCCCAGTGAGATGTAGAGCCACAGACAGTCATTAAGGAGGAGGACAAGCTCCACCCTAACCGCCCGACAGTCTGAACGAATGGATTGTCCAAAAGAATGGATTACTTTCTATTCTACGCTGGGTGGATGCTCCAGTGTCCAGCTGGATGCTTTCCCGGGTCGTTCTCCTTGCACTGCAGCTCCTCTTGGAACCAATGAGTGGGAAAAACTGAACAGCTGGTACAGGGTCAAACTAATCACCGGCGAGTAACCGAGAATAGAGCAGGAATGACCACAATAACAAGCTCCGGGAGAATGTCACCCGCCACCCTCATGGGTGGGATGCCATCGCCGCCACCGTAGGCATTTAATTTTGGATGCAGAAAAATCAATTAGACACAAATCAAGTGACCTGACCCAGAAGAGAGGCCATTAGGGTGCTGCGGACAGGTGTGCCCACTCAAAGCCATCTTAAATCGGAGACCCCACCAAGAACCTGGCTGTGGGCAAATAGCACATCGATCCCCGTGCCCAGGGGGGCTCAAGAAACTGGCCAAACAGCTAATTAAGCAACGTAGCCTGCTATCTCTGACAGGTCCTCTGCAATTATTACTGCAATTCAAGGTCTCATCGATCTTTCGATTTCAAGACATAATGACATGTCAGCAATATAGTGCTTTAAGTAGAAATTAGTAAAAGCAGGAGTGCTTGTTTAGACTGAATTTTTCTGCATTGGGTTCCTAGCCAGGTACTGACAGTCATCCAAATCCCGTCATCCTGAGGCTAGGGGAAACATAGGACTGAAGAGCCCAGGGAGAAAGGAAGACCAGAAGAGGCATGCTTCAGGCAGAGAAGTGCCCAGGTTCAAGGACAGAGCACTGAAGGACAAGGGAGGATCATCTTAATGACGAAGAAAAACCACTCAATCAAACACACAGGACCAAGACTATTCAGCTAAATTACACGTGTGACACCACTGATTTCTATATTTAGCAGGTACCGAATAAGGGACGGATCCTGCAAAGGTAAGATGGGCAACTGCCCAGGACGGCATCTTCTGAGGAGATACTGAGATACTAGCACACTGGAGGTGAAGCAGTGAAGCTTGCCTAGAGTGGGCTTCAACCAACACTTTATCCAATGATATTCAATCAGCAGTATTCCAATATTTGAAACAAATACGAATCACCTCCTGACCCATAGTGGTACCTTCCTGCGCTGGGTCTATCATAAATTCATCTGCTTGTTTTTTTCCCTCCACTAATGTCTCATTTGTGGGTCCATATATATGCAATCAGCAAACGTTGATCTTTAATGCGTGCTTTTTATCTTTGAAAGTAAGTCTGGGATGCTTCTGCACAGGCTAACATAGGAGTCATTAACATTGTTTTGGTTGTATGCAGACAGCAAATGGAGATGCAGTCCATTATAATTATGATGTTAAGAGGTTAGTGAAATGCTACTGATATCTCATTCCCTCCACTTGATAAATTATTCATGAGTGATCTACTCAAACTGACAAGGTTAAAGGTGATAAACGCCATTAGTGGTATCTATAATTTTGCATTAAACACTTAATGAAGGCCTTTTCAGACAAAGACGCCGCCCTGCAGCCACCGGATGCTGACAGAAGGAATCATTTTCACAGCCTTCACACTAGATGTGATGGAGTCTCATGCAAGAGAACATCTTAAGCGGCATTTTGCCATGAGCCAGGGTCCATTTCCAGCTGGTGGGGAGAAACCAGTTTCCTGTGGCACTTATGTGGAAGATGATTGTCAGTCAGGTCAAGGCTTTGATATCTTGCTGCTTGTCATGTTTAGAAGCCTAGACTCTTTCAGGTAGTTGTTTTCTCCTACATACCATGCAGTGTTTCCCCTACCATTAGGTCAAGTTATTTTTATTTAATTTTATTTTCTATATAG
>JAABNX020000001.1:12558496-12572658 GCA_015163995.2 Mormyrus lacerda
TCTGAGGCCGCAGCACAGAAAGGCTGTCAGAAAGAAACAAAAAGTGTCAAGCTTATTACCCATACTACCTGGCTCTGATTCCCCTCATAATGTCGAGTATTGGAGGCTGGACTGTAGCCCCCCTGAGGGAAAGTTTGGAAATCTCTACCGCTATATTTGTCAGCATACATTCTCACAATACAAGACCATCCACATGGTGGGAAAATCAAAGATAAAACTAAAGAGTTTATTTGTTCCTACTGGGGTGAGATGTATGTCATGCTCCATCTGCATTGTGTCAATGACTTTAGAATAGATTGGATTTCCACATGGTTTGCGGGAATAACTCCATTCGTGGCAAAAAACACACAAGGCCAGCATTTATTCTGGAAACTGGGCAAAAGAATGAGGTGTTTAAGATCCAGCTGTCTTCTCTGTGCAACGGGTATGCACAATAAAGTGCAAAAAGTGCCATAATCAGTGAAGAGGTTAGCTTTTCATTCTGTCAGCTTCTTCTTTTTGTACCAGATAAGACAGCTGATAGTCAGTAACAATAACATTGGCATATCCTTGGACATCAGTCTTCTAGGAAAGTCTCTTGCTATTGCACTTTATTTGTGCCGGAATGGGCGAATGACAGAAATCTAGCTGAAAAATTACAGAACTATGGTAGAAGGGACAATAATGGACTGTCCATTTATATGCAAATGAATCACTGACGTCACTTCCTCTTTGACATCGTGCAGAAACAAGAGAGAAGATTCTAGCTGTCAAGTACTGCCCCACTGGCTTGTAGGCCAACTGTCAACCAATTTGGCTGTTTTCAAAAGGTGTTCATAGAATGGCATATTATGGGAAGGAAGCTCAGAAAGGCATTTTATAGTCTGAATATAGATACACAAAAAACTAGAATTACACTGCTCAAATAAACTGGAATACAGCTGCTGTGAGCCAAGCTTAATCAGGCTTGAAGATGGCAGATCTGAAGGTCTGTGTGCCGCCCACACGTAAATAATGACAACACAGAAAACTGTAAGGATATGGAGCCAAAGACAGATGATAGCAGATATGGTGCAGATAAATGAGCACTGATTAACCCTGGTGCGTCATCACATTGACACTTACACTGCCTGCAAGGTTAAGGTAATAGTAACAGCTGTGCTAGTATACATTAGCTACGCACACAACGCAGGCAGGCAGGAGACTGACCATATCTCTTCCATCACCCATGCCGTTATGGACGATAAAGTAACTTAGAAGGTCAAGCTTGTTTTTCTTGCCTACTGCAATGTTTTATTTATACATTCTCGCTGAAGTAAATTTCAAGCAAAGCTTTTAGTATTTCCTTTAAAAAGCACTTTGAAATACATCTGTTTGTGCTACCAAGATCCCATGCCGTGATCTGACCTACAACCACTTCCATCTGATCCATGATCATCTCAGCTGCTGTTCAAAATGTAATTTACAGCCCAGCGTTCTATGGCCCTACATCTGGAAACTCCAGGTTTACTTATTGTCCAAGTCTGAGTGGGGAGCACAATTAAATAGGAATCTTGTCAGCTCAGCTGAAGAATAGGATTTAATCTGAGTACCAGGAGAAATCATCATGTGTTTCCCATGTCTTAAACAATGGGTGATATCCATTGTATTTATTCATCTTGCTATTTAGACAGCTTGATATCCTGACCACTCCCAACAGCACTCCCAAGTGGTAAGTCTAAAGAAGACGATTGCAGGAAATGGTCTTAAGAAGCTTAAACCAATGCCTAGTGAACCAGGGAGACAAACTGAAAGTGACTGTAGGTCAGTACAGAGGGTGCTGAACCCTGCTATGTGTCAAGCAGCTCCCATCACCGCCTGGTTTGTCTATCCACAGGGCACCACTAACGTGCGATCGAACGGCGGCGTGGATCGAACTCCTGCCCTTTAGACCAGCAACACACGATTCTCCGCGTGGGAGGCCACACTTAATGAACTCACTCATGCTGGGTGGGGCATTTGGAGGCTGAGCGCTATGGCAACCAATTTCCCCAACCATACAAGGAAAATCTATTCAATCACATTAGATGATGTGTATCTCAGGAATATTTCATTACCTTCTGGGCAAAAGTGTCCTGGAAAACACTTTTTCCATTACCGTTCATCTACTAACACCTGTGCTGGAGCTGACTACCATATTTATAGCCTGCTTTGCGCTAAGAACAGTGAACATTAAAGTCACTATCACTTATGTCCTAGGATTCTTCCTGGTGTATAGTATATACACACAAGGGGTCATGGAACAGTAAATCTGTATTGAAAGCATCTAGCACTATAAATGAATGTGTGTATCTTAAGAATTTCACCGGTACATTTCACCATCGCTCAGAAGCCACTTAGCCTCTCCCTCCGCGTCCAACCCAATGGCAATTTGTGGCATTTAGTGGTAACGAAGTAACATAGCTAGATAAACTATAAATTGGATCTGCCAGCAGCAATCACTGAGAATGCAAAGGCTGTGCACACAAACACACACAATCTAGCGCAGGGTCATGGTGAGCCTAAGCTCACTCCAGGAAACAGCATGAGGCACATTTTGTTACACCATCACACCACAAATACACTGATACAGCTCTGGCTCTTTCCTGCTTCTCATTGATGAAGGGCTTCTTCCTTGCTTTATTGGCCTTAAGTCCAGCTTTTAGGAGCCTGTTATGAATTGTCCTAGCAGTGCACCACTTAATGTTTCCCATTCTTTTTGAAGGTCACTTGAGGTCATCCTCTGATTTATGAGGCACTGTCGGATAAGTTGACAGTCATCAGAAAGTTGCTTCTGCCCTATATCTGGCTGGTTTTTGCTTATTGCCCGTGTCTCATGCTTCACCTTGTTCCTGTGTGCTGCCTGGAAGCAGGTTGCCTTGCAATGTAGCCTTCAACCAGCAGAACCAGGATTAAACCAGGATTTTAAAATGCAGATGCTTAAAAAATATAAAGTGGTCTCTTCATGTTTTACAGAGCTGTATATTAAAGGATTGGAATAGAAAAGGATTCCAATTTGGCACATTTAAATGCAATCTGACCTCCTCTTCGTTCAACCACAACAACACACTTACTCAACATATCACCCTGAAGAAGCATCCAGTTTACCTGGCCTAAGCAGAACGTCCCAGAGATGGTCTCGAGGGGTAGAAGCACCTGAGGTATCACTCCAGCAGCATCCAGAACATGAATGGTCCATCAAATCACTGTCAAAGCCGAGCCAGCAAAAGCAGACACACAATCCGGTAAACAGCACGTCTGCATCCTGAGGCAGTAACGCAAGTCACAGGACGGATGGAGAGACACCGCCGGCAAGACAATGTCTGCCTCGTTATTGAAGAAATATGCTTGATTCGTTTAAACCTTCCTGGGCCGTACCAATCCCTGCAGGCCAGGTGCGACGTGTGCTTGCCAACCTTGCAAGGAAGCACAGGAGTATGTATTCGTAAGGCCATGCACGTACTCGGACGCACACACCTACGCGCTCAAATCTGAATGGACGGCTCACGTCAATCCCATAAATCCAAGCCGAAGGAGATGCTTCCATTACCAGGCACAGAAATGACTTTGCGTTCACCACCCTGATCAGTCAATCACGCACCACGGCCTGATGGAAAGAGTGATGCAAGAAGGGGACCCTTCCTGTGAGCAGCAGAAGCCAGCACTCCGGGTATCACACCACGACCAACTTGCTCAATCCGCCACAATCCATAGAGGTGTGCTATAAAAAAACACATGCTAATCAAGGTATATGTCTGACCCTCCCTGGAGCAGCCAGCGAAGCAGCTTAAATCCCAGGAGTGGACCAACTGTTATACCTGCTGTTGACTGAGCAACCAGATCAGTATTGCTGTAGTAAAACACAAATTATATGTTATGTAATAAAATGGCCCTATACAAAAAATTGCTGATAATATGTATTATACTGATAATAAGAAAAACACAGAGGACACACATCTGAACTCAGCATGAATGACTAGAAAGGCTGGGAGGGGGAACACAGGAGTCGGACATGATGACAGATCATCATCTATCCCAAAGCACCATAGTTCTGAAGTGGACCAACAGATATGAGGATATCGTTGATGTAATGGATGTGGAAAACAAGCAGCACTATTTCTGTGTTAGAGGAAACAGTCTCCTGCATTAGCTTGCAGAAAGCCTTACATTTTTAGCATCAACAGACAAGAAGATGCAGATTCAATCAGTCAATCCGCCCTTGTCCATTACAGGATATTCTGCATATTCTTTAAGAAACGTGAGCTGTACTTGTCAAAACTCCGAGAACAGCAGTGATGGACTGATCGATTACAGGAGCTTAAAAGTGCTCTGAAGACTACAGCAGCTTTAATTTGGTTTGTGCAACAATAATGTAACATATAAAAAAACATTGATTCTAGATGTTGGCTTCCTCGCTCTGTGTAAGAACTCTCCTGTTAAAATTCAGCATGTGAGGGACCAAGCAGCACCCCCACAAGTACGCCACTCTGTCAGTGTCGTCAAGAAAGGGCAGCGTTGTCTCCAGACAGAGGCGGGATTCAGGTAGAGGAGAGGTGGCAGGGGTTACAGGAGAGCATACAGATGTCTTATCAAAATGCCTATCCTCCACTCACAGCTGTTCCACCCTAACACCCCCCCCCCCAAGCCAGTGAAAGACAGGAGAGGTGAAGGGGTCCCGCTATTACTGCTGAAACTGCTTGACTTCAACTGCTGCTCTTTCAGCCAACAGGATAAACAAACAGGCCAATTCAAGCCCAGGGTGCCATGCTGTGCTGTGCTAAGGGCTGATTGGGGATCCCTCTCTGCAGATCACCATCGCTACCCTGTTTCTAAGGATACCTTGCATCACCTCGGGTTGCCGAGGGTAGAAACAAGGCTTGCGAGCACATGATAGGTGGAGGTATCAGCTCCGTCACCCACCTCCTGAACTCACTCACCATCCAGATTGTTTTCAGAATCATTAAATCGCCCATTTGAGACACTAGACCTGACATATTTAATATTATACACTTAAACTCTAGTAAATTCTAGGGTAGGGGAATCTATCCCTATGTATTTTTTGTTTGAACTCCTTTTCTAAGATCACGTCAAGGTCACTCTTACCACCTGATCTTAACTAAACCAGAATTATTCTGATCTACTGAAGCTCGTGACCATTATCACAAGAGAAACCAGACACTTCCTTATTCCATACTCAACTCTGGGCTCATTCAGAGAAGACAGGATGTGAAGACGTTCATTTAGACATCTGAAAAAAAAATGAAACATAATCTTGAAAACATCCCTCTAGCGAAGCACAATTTGACATCCCAAATGCTCATCTTCCTTTTTTACCCGCTGCTTCCTGAAAGTTAATCCTGATGGCAATGTGGTCACCGAGGATATATCATATTGGCGTATAATTATAGAAATCTAAAAGACGTTATTTTATGTCTTCTCAGCAAAATGCGATCATTGGCTATTTGTAAAGCTCGATGAAGACTGTCAACTGGATCTTTGTCTCTCCTAGGTTGTAAAAACATTATTATAGAATAAAAAATAAACTACATAGGGTGCTCAATTTAGTGAAAATGAGAGCATACTCATGCATATTCTTTTTAATCACTAAGTAGGGAACTATCATGCCTCAATACATTCATCAATCCATCCACCGACCAATTACCCATTATACAGTTGCAGGATTTAGGGAACTACTAATGTATATGAAAGGCAGGAAAATCACGATTAAAAATAATGAATGCTTCAGCGTTGGGTTCAAGTCACATAAACCAGGTAAAAATATTTCCAGTAAAAAATACAAAATAATCAATCAGTACAGTAATGGGTCAGGAAGTGAAATCTTTTGACTCCCCAGTTCTGCACACACACCAAGCTTCTTTGACAATTCCTAGTCTAAATGTAGCAGGGGCAGGGGGTGCCGGTGTGATTTTACTTGCTCAGGCATAATGAGCATGTTTCCAGGAGACCATAAGGGCCTAATGCATGGTCCTTGAATAAGTGCTCTGGACAGGTCCTAAAAAATACATCCCTTCTTCTCCCTAGCTAGAGGGGAGAACTGAACCAAACTGCATCGACACTTCAGGGAATCCAAAGATATGTCAAACTACTCCAGTTTAATCAAGTGAATGCACTGGTAAACAAATTATATACACACATAACCGGTTGACAGCTTGAGTACACTTCTGGGAACAAGATATTTGGTACCCAGCCATGTAAAATAAAATTGAAGGTTATTTCTAAATCTTCCACAAAAGCGGGCCGTTTGCCTTCAAAGCAGCTTCACAAACGTGAGGCATCTGGTTGATAAGCATCAGCAGGATTATCACCTGCTATGGTTTCTGAGCTTTAATTCCCGGAGATGTAGGCTGATTGTGGGCAGTTCTGCTTTGACTTCTCCCCCACGTGAATCATACAAGTTCTAAGGGATAGAGGTCTGTAGACTGGGCAGGCCGGGTCAGTAGTTTGGATCGCCCTTCACTTTCCTTCTTCACCAGATATTTCTTGCAGAGTTTTGGGTTGAAATCTTGCCATAGATTGGAGGACTGCCCAATCTGTTATCCTGATGAAACACAATGCCTTTAAGATATGCCATGATAGCTATACTGGTCAAGATTGCCATAGATTTGACAATGATCATCAGTGACCAGCAAAACAACTCCAGATCAAGTCGGTTGACCCAAATAATTCAGATTTTGACTCATCAGACTTCTGTTAACAGACATGTGTACAGTATAAAGCATATATAATTATGGTTTCAAGCAGGTGCGTTTAAATTTTAGCAGCTGCTGTATGTGTGTGTGTGTGTGTGTGTGTATGTGTGTGTGTGTATGTATGTGTGTGTGTGTGTGTGTGTGTGTGTGTATATATGTGTGTGTGTGTGTGTGTGATCTATTTTTGGAGGTAGGACAGATCTCCTGAGGACACATTTATATATGCTGTTAATAACAGACGGCTGGTCCTCAAAATTACGAATGAAAAGCAACAAACTAAATGGATGGAAAAATACAAAATGGGACAAAAAAATGAAAACCGAACCATGAAAACGGCATTTCATACACAGCAGTTATTAGCCCACATGTATTGTAACAGCTTCCATACTAAGGTTTTTAGTTTTTTTTCTGGGGGGGGGGGTCGACTTCACAATGACAGCATTCAAACGATGAGGGACTTGGTATCCATGGTGACCAACACGGATGTTTGCATCCAAGCAGATCTCGGAATGCACATGTGTGTTGTCCACCAGCAGCGCCAGAAGAGATAACCAATTTGCTGTTTTCCTAATAAAATAAAAGATGTACCTTTTTATCACCTGGTATTTCCCAGCAGGACCAGTATGCCTGGCAGGGGCTTCCCACAGTAACTGGAAATTTGAGCTGGCAGTGGTGCACATATGGGAGTTGTAGTGGCGGGGGGGTTGGGTTACGGCTTAGGTGTGAATGTTGGTGCTCCAGCACCAGAAAACCAGGTGATTTCACCAAAGCTCTGCAATCTTCTCCTCTACCTGCCTCAGACTCTATCAAGTAGCCCCAGTCTGGGATCATGCAGCAGCTTTCGAGTGACATTCAGACTGGAGTGCCACTCCACTTTCCTGCTAAAACCTACACTATCTGGCCTACCCCGGGAAGGGGGTGTTGATGTCAATCAGAAGCTAAATGAGAAACATACATCTGGCCCCACATTGTACAACCAATTCACATAATATTCTGCTAGATTCCATTCCAGTTCACTCTTGTTTTATTCCATTTGGAATTCCATTTGTAGGGTTAGGGTTACCTGCAATGCCAAGGCGCTGCCTGTTGTAACATATACAGCATTTTGAACGCTAATTAAGCATGTAGAAGACCACGCCCATCACAACATAAGCAGCCCATTGAAAAACTG
Organism: Mormyrus lacerda; assembly: GCA_015163995.2. Classification (NCBI taxonomy): domain Eukaryota; kingdom Metazoa; phylum Chordata; class Actinopteri; order Osteoglossiformes; family Mormyridae; genus Mormyrus; species Mormyrus lacerda. The sequence continues at coordinate 12,566,375 of JAABNX020000001.1, forward strand.
GCTGGCGCACTTATTTCAGCAGGTCTGCTACCCATGCAATAGTGGCCTTTTTGTGGGCTGTGCAGCCGCAATTAAATGATTCTATTACAGCCTTTTGGTCCTGAGAAGGCATCAGGTTGGATACTACCTTACTGAATCCCCTGATGAGTCCTTCCAAACAACATGACAGAGATATGTGCATTTTTTCAGTAGCTCTGGGCAGTAAATGGATTGGAAATGGCTATTTTTGCTAGTCATGCAGCACTTTAAGGAGATCTTCACATAAATAGGAAGACAGAAATCTCAGTATTGACGTACCGTCCGCGTAATTTTTGTGCTTGATTGTGTGTGACCGTTCCTCTTAAAAATAAGATAACGGGTACTAAAATAATAAGTGCAGAAGAGCGCAATGAGCAAAAACAATTTTCATCAAGCAGAGTGCATCTCAGTTTCTTGCCTCACTCTTGTTGCATTAAAAAATTATCCTTCCCTGGCAAAAGCGATCAAGCCTGTTGTGACAAACAATAGATTCCCCCGTAAGCACCACTAGTTTAATGAATCTTTTTTTTCTCCCATTCTCTCAAGGCTGGGGCGCAACGATAATCTCAGCGAGCTAATAATCTCCGTGGCGCCAATTGAGTCAGGTGCTTTAGGGAGTCTCAACACAAAAACAAAAACAAGAAAATGAGATTTGACCATCAGGTACCTGGGGTGACATTGCAACAACGTGGACCTTAGGGCTGTGCTCAGTCAATACAGATGCTCCATTGCTTAAGGCCCGCAGGTGAATTGTGGGACAGCGCAATATTTCCCCCTGATTTTGGCAGACGCAAGCTTCACGTGACCGTTTTGCAGGATGAGTGGATTAACGTCCCCCGGCATGCCGATCAGATCCTTACTGCGCTCCCATGAAATATTCACAACATGCTCCGGTCTGCCTCGGTGCCCCCTTTTGCCCTTTAGTAATAATTAATCCCACCTGTCCATTGCCCCCCTCCCTGTTAAACAGGGACAAGGTGGGAGGTGGGAGCCAAGTGTTTGTCCCCAGGAGATTTAGCGCATGCAGTTTTCATGAACCTTCATAGCTCAGACAGTTTCACAGCCACAGCAATATGATGGGAGTGAGATCTGTGCTGGAGATGCCCCCCAAGCAAAGTACAAAACATATAATTACACATAAACAAGTAGGTTTAAGACCATTCACTCTCATACCAGTTCAACAGTACTCTGAAATTTAGCTACAGATACTACCTATTTGTACTGTTGGGCATGTGTACACTCCTTAATGATGTTTATCATGTCTGGGTGGTTGTCCACGTTCAAAATAAAATGGCAGGTTTGTTTAATCCTGACCTCATTGCAGCTCTTTGAAGGGCTGCCACTCTATGGCGCTCTTATTATCCGGTTCCTTTAGCATTCATTTCCGGATGGCTCGAGATTCCAAGCCTCAGCTTTCCCGTTCCACTACGGTCACGGCACACGGCACGGCACGACACAGCTCGTGGGTACAATTTCTCGTGGGTACAAACAATTTTTCCCATAAAGAATAATGGGAACAGGATTAATTGGTTTTCCAGCCCCAAAATAACCCCATACAAAAGTTTTATAGGCACAATAATTGAGCTTTTAGTGACAATATAAGTAGTATTGATTGAGAATATCATATTTTTTGGCATATTAGACACACTTTCATCTTTAAATTCATAAAAAACTGTGCTATGGCCGTACACGAAAGAGACCAAATCCCGTAGGCTAGGCTAGGCTGCACTGCGTAGCCTACAGTACAGCGAGCATAAAAAATTGTTGCTAACAATAAAACATTGAAAAACAAGCCTAAATATTACAAATTGTGTACAAATTTATAATTAAATATAAATTGTGTTAATAATAAAATGTAAGAAAAAAAAAGTAAATTATCAGTGCTATTACAAATTTATGAAAAATTGCTTATGATACGGTAATCAGTTAGCCTATGCGGGAAAAATACGTACCTCTTTACTGTATTGTAACACACATCTGCACGTACGTATCTTACATTTAAGGTCTTTACCTTTAGGAAGCATTTTATTTAAATAAAAAAAACATTCATACATTTACAAGACTGGATGTAAACATCGTGGCCTCAGACGCTCGTGGGTACAGGTACCACTGTATCAACTTTGAAATTGCAAAGAGAAGCCACAATCTACGAGAGCACCAATTAGCATACCATATTTGGAGATGAGAGTCCCTCCATTGACCAAAGAACAAGAGGTGCTCCAGTAATAAATATGCAGTCAAGATTCTCTGGATAAAAGTGTTAGCTAATGAATGAATTATACCCATAATTCAGGGAGAACGTTTAACTGTAACCACAGAGAAATGCTAAAGGGCCAAAAATTACACTGATACAGTGGGTCCACCCCAATCCTAATAGCTCAGAAACAAAGTTTATTTTTACTTAATAGAAATAAGAAGATGAAGTACTGGGAGAATTCAAATTAGCTATGTGTCAGTTTTGTGCACAAAGCCAGAGCCAGAACAGCCGCAGGTAGCAATATCTGCCTGGACACTAATCTGACAGGCTGACATGTGAAATAACTTCTATCTTTGCAGACTCCTCTTGCAAGACGGTGTCCTGATGAGCATTAGGCAACACAGAGAGCAGTTTAATAACCTGGCCTTCCTCAGTTATTCCTCCCAGGTCTCGCGGAACCTGAAACACCAGGGTTCCCCCAGCAAGAGATAAACTGAACCCATTAGCCAAAGGCACGCACGCCCGCCCACCTCCGTTTAGATAATCTGATCTTACACTGTGCATTACGGTGTTTCCGGGCTCCATTAAAATGAAATCCAGCAGACTCCAAATATGGGCAGTGCCGGCACGGAGGGCTCTCCTCACTGCTGCCCCCCCAGGTCTGAATAACCCTTTCAATTCATGGGCTATTTCAGAGCTGACATGCCTGGCACCCCCCTCCAGGAGGGCGTCCACATCATATACCACACCACCCGAGCTGTGAAAATTCAAGTATATAAAGTGTAAAAAAAATGCAAACTCTGGGCATCCGTGAGACAATAATATATAATATGCAAGTAGAATTAAATCTTCTGGGCAGTAGGGGTGGGGCATGTAAGATTTCAGGCAGAATTCCAGTTGCCATGAATCGCGATTCATCTGGGGCATTCCTCTACCAAAGGCATCCCAGATAATTACTGTGCCCATTATTGTTAAATGTGAACATTCAGGCTCTAGAAGGCATGCAAGAACCAGCAAAATTCAAGAGTAGCGTGAAGCTACAGAAGCCAGGAGGCATGAACCTGGGCAGCATGGTGGTAAAGAAGAAGATGCCACCCAGTCACAACCGTGAAGCAGGACGCAAATGACATGACAAGAGACCTGATTCACACGGAAAAGACCAAAAAAAGCATCGTGTGCCACACAAGGACACTTCGCAGGAGCCCGCAGTCTTGAATTCCCAGATAAGGAAACATGCATTTTTAAACCACGTGATGGTGGAGATATCCTTTAAATATCTGCAGGTTAGGAGAGAAATATGGAACCGGAAGGATCCTTTAGGACGAGAGCTGAAACAGTGAGCTCTTAGGGTGGGGTGGGGTGCGTGGAGTCCCGCCCCTCCTCTCCCTCGCCGTCCCCTCCCCCCATCTTCGCTCCCATTCTTAAGTTGACCTTGGAGTGGCAGTTGCATTCTGCCTGCCGCCCCCCACCCCAATACCAAGCCATCACCAGGGACGTCCCAAACCCGCTCTGAAACATGGTCACAAAGCCACCAAAGATGTCAGCTTTGCCATCAGCCACACCGCAAATGCCACAGGTCAGCTGCTCCTGCCGCGATGCCCAGCCACATCTGACCCCCCTGCATCATCAGCTTCTGTGTTGGAAACGTCAACGCGGCACGATACATCGGAAACAGATCAAACTGCAGCGCCAGTGTCTAATAAATAAATACAGCTATGATCGCTCATATATAATGTATGAAGCGTTTCGTTATACACAAATTACGGTAAAGACCAATAAAATATAGGCTGTTTCAAATTTCTTCATATACTTAATTTCATACAATGGTTGCAATGAATTTTCTATCTGGATATGTGATATTAAATCCACAATAGGGGTGGAAAAAAAATCAATCATTGAAATTCAGGAAGTGTATATACAGGTATACGAAATGTTCCGCAGAAAGGAAACATAAAAAGGTCATGCAGGTCATCAGTACAAGGTTTCACATGTCCATAATACAAACCGCTGTGTTGTATTGATATAAGAAATTATAGCGGTAAATACAAGATACTCTCGCATGAATTCACAAAGAGGATGCTTATTTATTTTTACATCAACTGCAGTGGCAAAAACAAACACCACGGAAGCTCAAACACACTTTTTCCTGCCCCCATCAGCAGCACATTCAAGGACAGGAGCTACTGTACCAGACACTCAAAAGCAGCCTTGCATCAGCCTGACTGTCCTTTTGCCCATTAATGGATATTGAAAACGGGAGGTGATGCAAAGCACCTCCCACGAGACTTGGGGGGGGGGGGGGGGGTTAATATAATTAATAAATAAATTTTTCTTTAGTGATAAACATCTGGTTCCTTGTTGCCTTTACTCCACAGAAGGAACTGAAAGAAGCCAGACTGAAGGGATGCTTTATGTTTCCGTACCTATACAACATAACGACAGTGTTCTGAGAATCACTCCACGATTATAGGAAGCAGTATCCGCAAGCATGAAGACACCCAGAAGGCGCTTCTGCCAGGTGCCTCAGGCCACCCCCCCATTCCCGGGTGCTCTGTCCGCTCCTCTACAAAGGGGTTACGCAATCACCGCCTTACTCGTTATGTAAGAGCGGAGCCAAAGAACAGAATTGCCGCAGCCTGGAGACCAAGCTTCCAGAAGGATAAAGCGATCCGAGTTTTGGGAGAACGATCGCCTCCCCTCCCCCCTCTGCTGAATTCCTGACACTGCTGCCCCACACGGCCGAAGATGAACGATGCCTGACGTGACTCGAGGTTAAACAACGGTACCAGATCTCGTTTCCCGGTGTCCCCTGATGAGCCGAGCAAGGAGAAGACACCCGTCACCTTGGTTAACTTGCAGCTCACGGGCAGGCTTCCCACTGCTTCCCTCTGATGCCTCCGTCCTGCTTCCCGGATCCCCCGGAATTCTGTGAGTCCCAGTGTGTTAGCATGGCATGCTGTGGAGCTCACCACCATGCAGAGGTAAAGAGTTCTTCTCCAGGTACAAACAGATAATCCATGTAGCATTCCCCCACCATTTAGACAAGTTGATCCCGCACTCAAATATTTACAAAGTGGATAATGGACAGGTAAGTAAAGCACAGGGAGCCCGGATTAATCGGACAGGTTGCGCTCCGTGGAAGTCGGCGGCTGGAGCGGCACACTGGCCACATGTGTGGCTCTTCAGTAAACTGCATGGAATTCTCCATCATTCATAACCCACATCCCACCTAACTGTCATCTCCAGTCCATCGGGCACACACCTCAGAGAGCAAGGACTTGGGTGGGATAGCACGCACCTGGGAGGCAGGCGCGGGTGGTAGCGTGGGCACGTGTTGAGGCTTCGCCCACGGTCAGGCATCCCCCCACCCTCCTCCCCTGGCGAGGGACAGCAGATGCTTACCTGGGACCTGGCGGCGTGCTTCCCGGACTCCAGAGGCGAGCCGGTCTGCCGATCGGAAGACCCGCGCGGGAAAGGAGAGGCGGGGCCTCTAGTAGGGAGAGTGAGATGAGCGGCGCTGCTTCTTATTCTCTGCCCGGCGCCAGGAGAGACACGCACATGGTAACAAATTATCCCCTGTGCAGAAAAAAAAAAACAAAGACACGCGCACACAGCAGACGAGTAGACGCTTCTGCCGTGCTGCGTGTGCGTGTGTGTGGTGTGTGCGTGTGTGTGACAGCAAGAGAGCGAGGGATGCGGTGAGAGCAAGCAGCGGGAGAGACTCGGCGACTGTTTAACGGAGCGCTGTCACACGGTAGTTTCTTCGGAATCCCTCCAGTGAACAGGGGCCTGCGTGACGGAGACCTTGCCTCTGATTGGCTCCGAGCAGGAGACATGCCCGGAATATGTAATCTGGCGGCAGTAAACCAGGATGACCCTTTCATCTCACATTAGCATCTCCCCACCCTCACTTCCCTGTTCCTGGGGGCACAAATGACAATCAAGGACATCAAACAGCCAATGTCCCCTATGGGATGTGGGCGAGCAGAAGTGAGGAAGAGGACTACATGTGTGTGTGTGTGTATGTGCAAGAGAAACGAGGACACACACACACAGACACACACACACA
>JAABNX020000001.1:12615001-12627376 GCA_015163995.2 Mormyrus lacerda
GTTGTGGGATTTCCTCCAGGTTTCCCCCCACAGTCCAAAGACATGCTGAGGCTACTTGGAGTTAATAAATTGCCTGTAAGTGTGAATGAATGGTAACAGTGTGTGAGTGTGCCCTGCGATGGGCTGGCCCCCTGTCCAGGGTTGTTCCCTACCACGTGCCCATTGCTTCTGGGATAGGCTCCGGACCCCCCGTGACCCAATAGGATAAAGTGGGTTGGAAAGTGAATGAATGATTTTAGTGTAGTGACTGTTTGTGGCCAAAAGGGAGCTCCCAACCTTTAAGGGACTAAATGCATGGCTTGAGTAGTAGTAAAAATAACACACAAAAACAAAATTCTTATTCTGTGCGTTATGTTCTTGACTCTATGGGCTAAACGACAGGCAAACACATTAAACAAAAGGTCATCATTCATGCTGGCAGTTTAGCTGTGCTGTGTAGCACCGAGTCAAATCAACGCAAGACCTTTTCCTCCCGGACACCAGGAAGCCCACTCCAAACCACCATCATCCTTCACATAAAACAAATATACTGCAATTTAATCCCCATGCAGCTGAAACAAGTGTCAGTGACAAGCGATCTTAATTAGCTGAACACAGGCCAAAGATTTAGAAGAAAAATCTTCCTTATGTGATTTCTATTTAGAAAAAAAAAACATAGAATTTGCAGCTGAGTAGCAGGGTCGGACTAAGCAGAGAGTGAAGCACTCATGCTGGAGGCTGAAATAATTCTTGTGGAGGGCAGGACAGTCTAGCAGCCCATCAGAAGTCTATGTGCTGACCTCTTTAGTGGTGCGGACAGCAGTAGGTGGCAATTAATCTCAGAGGGACGTGAGTAATGGCCAGCCAGTACAATGCAATATAGCACCAAACAGTGATTATCTAGTGCTGAGGGGTAATGCACTTCATCGACTGCACATAAATCGTAGCTGTGTGCTCGTCCTGCTCGCTCCTTCTGAGATGCTTCCAGGTGAAAGAGGATTTTAGCTTTCAACTGGTGCGTCTACATACTCTATCCAACGCTACCATTACCTGTCTTCTGAAACACTACTGATATTCATGATGACAAATTGGGTATATTTATGTGACTGCACACAAACATTTCATTTAGCATTTTCAGGAATAAAATACCTCAGATTTCACATCAAGTTTAATCCGGAGGCAGGATTGCATAATAGATGATTGAAATAACCTACACCTAAATTATTTTACAAAGTAATATAGTAATGGTGTTTAAAATAATGTTAGCTAAGAAGGGTATCGACACACTTCCTGCACTTTCTGTGAGTGGCTGCTTTCCTGAGCTCTGCTTCCCCAGGGGGGGATTTTGGGGATGGTGAATACAGCTCTTCACACCTCAAAGGTCGGATTTGAGGGCCTAGTGTGAGGGAATAAGGAACAGAGCCAGAAGAACTTCACAGGGGATGGACCCACATAACTGCAAAGTAACATACAACTGAATTTTACATTCATACTTTGTGTACTGTGCCATTTCTACAATCTCATCTGAACCTATGAGCTTTAATCTGGACTTGTTACTGTGAAGTTCTGCACACTATTAAACCTGGTTTTGGTTTTCACCCTCTTCTGAAACCCACCTGACACAGAGTTACCATATTTGGTGAGAAAAAGAAGAGGACGAGTCCAGGGATCAGAATATTATTGAGTTTTCCCATTCACTGACTGACCAATCAGATAGTGCTTCTCTCATGGATATTATTGAGGGAAATCAGGACATAGTTAACTCTCCTGTTACAATCTACACACAACTGACACAATATATGTGTATACAAGTCTTTTTCAACAAAAGTTACAAGACACTAAGATAAAGTTTGTTAAATTTCAAGCAAAGGGCACGATTCACTGTTCATGTGAAAATAAAATGTCAAAGTGCCAATGGTTTCTAGAAGTTGACCTCAGTCATGAGCAGTAAACATGTGCACCAGCCTTGCAAACGCTGTGTGATGATACTGGGAGGCTGCCGTACATTGAAAATTGGTGCCTTTCCCTTGATACTCCACTGTATCTTGTAACATTGGGTCATACGGGCTGCACAGATTTTTGAAAAACCGCCTGAACGTATGGTGACCCTAGTCAGACACCTTTCAGCAGCCATTATCATGCATGTTTAGCACTCCTGCTACGTTTCTGATGGGTCTCGGTCCGGGTCGGGCCGCTACCTTTGAGGCTGACAGTGATGACGTTGCTGTCGCCCACCAGGTAGCCACACGGCAGCAGCTCTGGCACCTCGGAGCCGTGGGCACGCACCACGTCGCCCAGCCGATAGCCCACGATGCTGTCCGAGGTCAAACCCAGGCTGCTCAGGGGGTCCACGCGAAACACGTACTCCTGTCACGGGGTAACAGGGGTCACAGGGTTATGGGGCCACTTGTCTGTTTCCACACACGCAGGGTGAATTTGAGGCGTGGAGGGTCTCTTACTTTGAACAGGCGCCTTATTACTCCATCCAGAACGTCCCATTTGGTTTTCCCGCTCACGCCAATGGAGCCCATAAGATACTCCAGGCATCTTGCACCCTGGTTAAACAAGAAGCGGATTCAGCCATTGACCACGAGAAAAATTAAAAGCATCGAGTGACAAACAAAGGGAGCATGTGATTGGTGGATGGCCCAGTGTAATGTAATGCAGCAGCCCATTGGCTCTGGTCCGCATTTGCACAAAGCTGTGGGCCCTTGGCCACACCTTGGTCCTTCTGGAGCTGCTGGTGATGGCGACCACGATGCGCACGCTGCGGCCCTCCTTGCGTAGGTTGCCCTCGCTCCCGTCATCCAGGAGGATATCTGAAATGTCCAAAGCAACAGTCAGGTCTTACCAAAAGGAAGAAGCAGGTTCTTGCTCTATTATGAAGCTTTGAGCCACACAATACCAGTCATACAAATTCACAACAGAGAAGTGATTCATCCATCCATTCATTCATCCATCTCTCCATGCAATCTATCCATCTTCAGAATGCTTTTGCTGGTCGGGGGTCGCGGGGAAGGCAATACATTCTATTAATTATTTATCTTCTCATTAAGAGAATTAAGTAGCATCTCTGTTTAATATAGGAATGGATCCCTGCTGCTTATTCAAAACAAATATTGACAAACTTAAAAATAACAAAGATAACAACGTGTTATTAAAAATGCATGCGGTGAGACATGCCGTAAATCTGATGATAATCCTACAGGTATTATTTCTGTTTGGGCTGGAAGATGAGGTCAATGTGAGCACCTCACACGCTACACAGAGGAGCTTATTAATGAAAAAACTTGATTTTATTCTCTTTTCTCTGGACATCAGTCAGATCTCGAGACTCTTGATAACAAGGCAGCATCCCCAGGTAGGAGGCACAGGGTGTGCGACTTTCTGAATTCATTATTTGGGTGGTGTCTCACCCCACCTGGTGTGTCAGAGGTAAACCAGTGGCTGCCTAACATGCTACTACTCCACTCTACTATACTTTGGAGGTTCTTGTGAATTTTGTCCTGCCATAGAAATACCACACCTCATACTTGCATTGGGAGCAAATAAGGAGGAGGACAGACATGCAGGCCTCATTTAGGCTTCACTCCTTCTAGACCCCAGGAGGACGTCAGCATGGACGCTGGCCCCGCCCCTCACCTGACACGATGGTGTCGCTGATGTTGAGGTTGTTCAGTGACATGCCCAGGGACTGACGCGAGGAGGTCGAGGAGGTGCTGGAGGTCTCTGATGGGGGGCGAGCGGACTTGGCTGGCGTGGCGGTGGGTGTGCTCCCCCCGGTGGACTTCAGCCGGTCATTCTCAGCCTTAAGCGTCTCGATCTCATTCTGATGGGGAGACAAACCACGTGCATGAACAACTCCAGAGCTAAGCCTGCTTAAATCCAGACAATTATGATTTTGAGAGTTACATCATTTAGTCATTTGCCTTTTAATCAATTTTCCAACCCGAGAAGACCAAAGTACATAATGAAAGCTCACAAATGCGGGAGATAAGGAAAAGTACCAGGCACCGTACATGTTATCCTTCCTATTGTGTGAAAGGTGAACTCTCCCAAAGCCGTGCGATGGTGAGAACTTTGTTGCCAGAGACCTTTATTGTGAAAGGCAGGAACAAAGAGCAGTGTGGGCTGATTCAGACACAGAGGAGCCGCCTGTCACCCAGGGCAATGTTGTGCTAGTCCTTCCAGACAGGCAGACATGGCATTTGAACGTAACATTAACCTACTCTGACAGCGAATGCCCCCTCGCCCCCCCACCCTGATGCAGATACCCCCTCCAGCTAACATAACATCCCAGCCCACAGGGAGATTGGACAAAGGCCTTTCACACAATAGAAACTTTTTTAGGAACCAGGAACTTCTGTCACGTTTCCACCAATGGAACTCGGCCTGACTGAAGTTCCTGGGAAGTGCTTCCTGAACATTTTTTTTAGTTCCTACTCTGAGGTAGCTGATTTTCGTTTGACCAAAAATTACTGGATGGGGCTTATGGACTTGAATGGTTGACCACAAGCACCAGTACTAACTTGGAAGTTACGCAGAAAGGCAGGGAAAAGAGAAAGTAGAGGCGATTGTTTTGTATTCCAATTACAGGCAGTCCACTAGGTTATGAACGAGATATGTTCACCAAGTCTGTCTGTGTCAAATTTGTAGGCAACTCATAAATAATAATAGAATATATAATAATTATAGAGTAATAAAATAAGTAACATTTGGTACTGTACTGTACCTGGAACTGATGAACCGCTGAAAACTGCACAATGTTTTCATGAGCGTCTCAAAATCGTTCATGCGTTTATTATTATGAATGACTGTATTTACTTTATAATATAAATTTTTGTTTGTGTCTCCATCTTTCTACAATTTGATATCGAAGTTCTCTGGCTTTTCCTTAACTTCATTATAGTGGCGCACTGATATGGAAATTGTGAGTGTTGCAGGGTGGAGTCGAAGGTGCACTCTTGCCCTCCTGGCTGCTCCCACCGGTCACTCTCCCAGCTGCACCCCCACCCACCTGCATGCGGTTCATGGCCTCGCGGATCTGGTCCAGGTGGTGGGCGGAGCTCAGGGCCTCCAGCCGGATGTCGGTAAGTTTGAGCTCCTTCTCCCGCAGCTCGTTCTTCAGCTGCAGGATAATCTCGGCCTCCGCCTCCGTGCACTCGCACAGTCTGAGGGGAGGGACACATGCGTTTTCACACGGCCAGCAGAGGGTGTCGTGGGCAAGCGGAAACCACGATCCAGGGTGGGGTGAGACTGACCCGAGCGCTACATCAGTTGGGTCGTACACTGTGGAGCTACGGCTACAGATTGGGAGGTTAAGCAAAGGCAAGCAGGACGCAGGCAGGTCACACTGTTGTCTCCAACCAGCAGCGGTTGGCCCACAATGCACAGCAACATCCAACTGCTAATCTCAAACCCAGGCGGTGTGTGGCTCAGCGAGTGAGGGGACTGTGCCTGTCATTGATGAGTCACGGGTTCATATTCCTGCGTCGACAGAATGATGCTACAATTGGGCCCCTTAAATCCCCATCGCTCTAGGAATTACGTGACCCTACTTCCTGAAAACCGAGCTTTGGATAAAAGCGTCTGCTAAATTAAAGCAAATGTTAGCATTACCATCCGCAGAAAACAGCCACCATAGCCCTAGGATGGATTTACTAAGTGGCTAACACTTGCCTGGTTAAATAAAGGTAAATAAAAATAAAATAAAATAAAACAAGGGTTGGGGGTGCCCAGCAAGGATGGACACCCAGTTGGCAATAGGTTCTGTTGCTGCAGAAGGAGGGTCTGGTCACCCCTGCCTTTTCAGCTTCAGTACCATGTTCAGGTGTTAAGGTGAGGACGTGGGTGGGGTCATGTGACCACACGCATGGTGTTAGGAGGCAGGCAGATGGGAGAGACACCCGCACGCACGGCCCATGCAGCGTGTTACCGAGATCTGTGCTTGTAGATCACGTGACCATTTTGCCTCCTCTTTGGCATCCAAATGGGAGAAGACTTGCTATCGCAAAAACACTTGCTACAGACAGACAGAGAAGTGAATGAGTGAGTGAGTGAAAAAAGAGGGAGTGAGGCTGAGGAGGAATGAAGGAAGAAAATGGAGAGTAAAGAGCTGGGCTGTGTGGGGTTTGGGATGTTGCTGGAATGCCGGGTGTCTGTCGTGTGCTTGTGCGTGTATGTCTGCTGTGTCTGCTGTGTGTGGACGGACTCACTCTGAGCTGGAGGGTGAGGCTCTCAGGTTGGACGTGCTGCCCTGCCTGGCAGCGTGCTGCAGCTTAGGCGACGATGGCTGTGAGGAGTCCGTCTGCTCCTCGATGTCCGAGTGCGACGACGCCGGTTTGGCCGACTTCTTCTTGCCACCAAAGGCCTGTTTGAAGGAGCTGCGGAGCTGGAGAGACAGGAGGTGCCACACGGGTTAGTGGACGGAGCTGACTCCCGGGCATGGGTCTCTGGAACTGCCACAGGTCAGCGAGGGGGGGGGGCATGTTTCAGGCTGAGGTACGCGCTCAGTGCTGTGTGCCTGTAATTGGAAGGTCGCTGGTTAAAATCCTATGCTGGTTTGAATAAGGCCCTTATCCACCTGCAAAACGCTGGATGGAGACCTGACCCTATATTCCCAAAGCTTCACTATCGCTACTATATGTGTGTGTCTGTCTTTAAGAAAAAGAGCATGATGTGATATCTAAAAAGAAGCATTCCAGTGTACCTGTACCCATACTTAAAGCATAAAGCATGGTTTCAGGGGAAGAAAATTACTACAGAGGACGTCGTCTTGCAAAGTTTGGATTTCCAACCCACGAAATCTCACTTCTGACTACAGCTGCCTGCCCATTTGGATGAGCCCTGGAAGCAGGTAAGACTTAAAGATCAAAGGCAAACGCTTCTGCCGTCTTTGCCTCTGCTCCTGTCCTTTATACAGACTCCATGACGAGCACTGATTCGGTCGTGATGCTGAATGCGCTTTTTGCTTCCTCACAGACACTCATGCATCAATCAGATTTTCAAAATTGGATTTTGCACTTAACGGATCGATGGTGCCGGCGCAGTCAGCACTGTTCTTGCAAAGGTACCAGTGAAGGTAACATTTCGCCGTCTGTGTAACTAATCACGAGTCATGTGGGACGTTTGCTTCCCCCTAATGCAAACCCTAATGTTAGCAGCGCGACTCACATGTGTACAACGGACAACGATGAAAGCTACCTTGTACAGAACCATCTGTTCCAAGCTTGCTCGCCGGCAGTGCAAAGGATTCTGGGTAATGCCAGTCATTACATGTTTGCAACTGGGTGGTTTTTTTTTGCATGCTGGATGCATGCGCCTGAAAGAGCCCCCCTCCAACTTGCCCCAGTAATTTACGTCATTACTGCAGTATCATTCTGTGAATAAAAAAAAATCGCGACTCAAACTGAGGTTTGGTGACTGAAGTGAAGCTGTGACTATGGGTATGTGTGACTTCTGCTGGTGACGTGTGATGGGGGGTCGTTGTAAATGTTGCTCTTTGAAGGAGGCAAGATCTTACGGCTCAGTTCCTTGCATCGTTCCTTTGTCTTTTTTCTTAGAAGGCAGGGGTTACTAGGTTTATTTGCAAAATAATTACCATGCTAATGATGGGGTGTGATTTGAGTCTCGAACATAGACATCTCATAATATCATTTCATGTTGTATGTGCAGTCTAGGTTTAGCAGCACTAAATTACTGGTAATGCCAGAACTAGTGCCTATGATCTGCATTGTAAACATACAAGGCCATACCCCTCTGTTCTGTCATTGGATTTAGGCTAGCGCTCGGAATTTACCCTCTGTAGGAAATGTGTTAAGTAAATTAAGTTGCCTTGCCTTGAATGCAATTCATGTAGCACCTAGTATTAGAAAACTTTCTTGGCACAAATGCTGCTCATCCTTCCTTTAAGGAACCTGACGCAACAGCGACTCCTTCTTGTGACTGGCCGGTTCTCACTCTCCATGCGAAGGGGAGTGGATCGGGTTTAAGGCAGGCGGTGAAATTTTGGCCTAACGATAACAAAGGACGACTCTCAAGTACGACGCGATTCCCTTCGTTTGTACCGTAGAGCGGATCAAAAATAATCGGACTGTCGCATCGCTACTCTGGAAGGTGGAAGCCCAGGTCTTCCTGGGAGCTGTCAGATTTTTCATGCCGGGGTGCTGAGGGTCGGGCTTGGCAATGGGGCCACTTTGCGCCCCCCCAAAAGAAAGCATTAGAGAGCACACCAGCTTGCCACTGCCAGGCCTTCGATATGACCCCTTTGTCCAGGCCCTTAGCCCCCCTTCCCCCCACTCACCCAGTTCTTCTTCTTCTTCTTCTTGGAATCTACGTCGGTGGCACTGCCCACACTGGAATGGCTGGCACCACTGTTGATGCTGGACATGCTGTCGGATGAGTGTTGCCGGCGGATACGCAGGTCTGGGGGAGGAGGGAGGGCGTTGATAGCTCTATTAGAACTATAAACTTCTGCTTAAGCTCAGTCGTGGGTTATGGGTGTCCTGTCAAGGTACGGGCATAGGTGGGCCACCTTCTCCCACTATGCCGAGCGGTGCCTCTGGACTGGGAGGAGCCTACCTTTCTGGACGTGGTCTGGGCCGTTGAGGGCCACCTGGATGGCCGTCTGTGCGTCTGTGTTCTGGGCCTTCAGCGCCTCGATGGTCTCCCTCAGCTCGGCCAGCTCCGACTCCTGGGGACACACATATGCAGGAGGTCAGCACGCTGAGGCCCCCAACAGGCTGCACACGGCATCTGCACGTGGGAGGCTCAATAATGAATATCTCTTTTTAGTTTTCATTGCAATTGGTCATAGTCATCTTGATAAATTGTTTGAAATTAAACTCGCTTAGCAGGCTAACTCCCAAAGAAAGGGTAACCTGTGTGCATGACTGACCTAATCCAGTTTTCATCGCGGCTCTCAACTATGCCCCCTCCCCCCCTCACAGAAGTCTGAGGTGAGCTTTGGGGAGCACTACGACCATCGACATTTAATGCTACATTATACTACAGCCCTCCGCATGCGATGGAGAGAGCTCATTGAAGCCTTATGTCCCACAAGAGATGAAGAGGGTTGGGTAGGGTGGAATTGAGGTGATACTACAGCCCCGCTGAATTCTCGAGCCTGATTGGTGAGAAGGGTGTTGATTAATTTCTATAACCGCAGACATAGTGCAAGCTGGGTAGTAAATCAATGCATGATTATAATCTTTAAAACTAACAAATGTTGCTTAAAATCCCAGGCAATCCCCCCCCACTCACTTACGCTACATTCTAACTGCCAAACGGACGGCAGGTTGCGGAATCATTCTGTGGCTACGGTAGTGTTTCCCTTTTAATCAGATGCCTGTCTGGCTCCTCCACCGAACCAACAAAGACGACCCTCACAAATCCCAGTCGTTCAATTTAATGGGGATTAAACGCGCCGAGGGCCCACCTGTGCGGCCACTGTGGCCCCGGCGGAAGCAGGTGAGCAAATCACACACCGTCTCAGGTGCGGCTCAAGCGTGCCCCTCCCCCCACACGACCCGCGTTTGAGGTTTTCAGATGTAATCGCCTGCGTGGTGAGGACCTGCAGCGTGTCACCTGAGTAACCTGGGCTGCCCGCTTTTCAGCCCGCATTTCATTAAATTACCACTGTGCATTCTTTAGCGCATTAGTGCTGGTCTTGAGGTTCAGGCTGGAGCATAACATCAGAACGCTACCTTACCCTACAGGCTGGAAAAGGTAAACTATTAAAAAACTGAAGAAGGTAAACCTCAGAAACAGATCAACCCAGCTGGATGGAAATAAACTTTGCTGTTGCCATGGTATCTCTACTGCACTTTCATTTTACGAATTATGAATCTGCAAGTTGTACGCTAAGGGTGACATCTACTTGAGTGTGTACCTTCAGATTGTCCCTGAAGACGAACCATAAACTTACAGTTACGTTATAAATGGGATTCCAGCTGTAGCTCAAGTTGGGATGAGCTGGGAAAATGTGTCAGAAGCTTGTTGATTCAAGTCCCAGGCCGAGCTTTGGGGTCATGCCTCTGAGCGTGACACTTAACCTCATGTATGTGTGAAAAGCTTTCGGTGACGACGGTCTCGGGTGTGAGGGCAGGCGACGGGATGCGACCCACCTTCTGCTCGGCCGTCATGGTCAGGCTCTGCAGGCGACATGTCATGTTTGCCAGGCTCTTCTCGAAGGCAGCCACCAGATGAGCCTGAAGAAATGATCATATGACACAGTCAGCGTACGGAAGGGACATGCGTCTCAGCACCCGCAGGGTTAAGATGCACCAACCCGACCATCAACCTGACCCCATAACCCAGCTGGGGGGATGTCTATGTCTATATGTCTTTTAAAAAATGTAATTAACTTAAGCTAATTGTACCATGACTGAACAACTGCTTGCCCACCCACAAACATAAAGCCTGTAAGAAAGTGATAAACTTCTAAAGGCAAGATTAAACACTCTCTGGAAAGACAACTAAGCTCACTGATGCTTTTCTTTTTTCTAGCCAATACCTGAGGGTGACGCTTTTATGGGTCAGGCTCTAAAAATCAGCTTTATATCCCAGGCAGGCAGCGTCCCTCCCGGGGGACAGGGGGTCACATCCTAGGATGGGCTTAAGAGCCACAGACCCGGTGCTGTTAACGGAAAATGGACCGTCCAGCCACGGCCAGCCTGACACCTGAGGTCACTCCAGCACTGCAGTGCATCCACAGCGCTGTCTTGATGCAGGTCTCTCATCACGCCCAACAGGATTACAGCCTTCTGGGGTATACAGCCAGGGGGGTATACAGGTGGGGCCACAGATGAAAGCTGATAGGCCCCCAGAGGGCCCCATTCTCTGTCGCTCACCGATTCAAAACATATCTTTGGCTATTGATAACGTTGGACCCTCGGTATCAATTATGACCCCTACCTTAAAAAATCCAAGAATTGCCCCTGGATGGGAGGGACCTGTCTGGCCACCGTCTTGGGCATTACTGCGATAACGCATGACGGCCTTTCCCAGAATCCTCCTCCACCATAAATGTGTCGATTCTTTTTTTAGTGACTGAACTCAGTTGCATCTCAGTCACTCAAAAAGTTGCTAATGGACAGTTTGGTCACTGAGTCACACGTCAAACATCAAGTCACTTTGCACAAGGTCTCCAGCTATTCACAACCTATCCATCAATTCCCACAGAAACAAACATGGGAAGCCACCATGATTGCTTGGAAATCAACAGGCAATATAAACAGACGTCGACTGGGAGAATACACTTCATGTGTATCACTCTTGCTACTGCCCTTGACTCCGAAAGTGTCAGATTTCTCAGAAATCTACCCAGATTTTCCAATTCGACGAGAGCTTTCATTGACACTACTGTCTGAAAGCAGCTGCTCTGGGAAAACCAGAGGGCCAGACATTACACTCCAGTAACTCCAGTATTTAAAACAGAATATTAAACAAGAAGTCTGAACAACTCTTGCATTATTAATCAGTCTGTAGGAAGGACAAAAGCGAAAACAAAACCAACAAGGATGACAGCCACAACAAGCAGAGCGTGCGTTTGATGATGATGTCTATTATGATGATGACCGTGATCCAGCTTTGAAGTCTGTGCTCAGGAGCTGAGCTGGTAGCCATCAAATCTCACAGCTTTAGAGCTCTGTCATAAGTTTGCAGTTTTACTACTGAAAAATTACTTTCATGACGTCCAATTTGGAGCCCTGTGCATGGTATGATATCAGTGCTCCTGGTCTCCGAAATGTATACAATCCAGAATGATGTGAATTCATTCTCGGACCTTGCAGCACAAAGCCAAAGCATGCCCGCTTCCGAAAGCTCCTCCATGACTTTTTGTCCCTTTTATGCACGCGTCAGCCAGAGTAATGGACTACAAGCAGACCCTGTACCAATCCCCCCCGCTGCGCCCCACCTGCGTCTCCCCTCACAGCTTCCCCACCTGTCTGCTCCGCAGGGGGGGCCGTGGAGCCAGATGCATGCCCTGCCGTGGTGCTGCCCGTGACGTCCCGGGCCCCCGGGGGCTGGGGTAGCGGTTGAGCGGGGCCCAGGGCAGAGGGCCTGGGGGGGAGCTGCCCCTGCTATCCGACGACATCCTGCTGCTCCTCACGTGGGAACCAGGCAACTGAACCACCCATGAGGTAGCAGCAGGAATGAGGAGGGAGGGAGGAAGGGCGGAGAGAGGGAGAGAGGGAAGGCCAAAGAGAGAGAAAGAGCGTGTGTGTGTGTGTGTGTGTGTGTGTGTGCATGTGGGTGGACTGTGTTTATTTTACATATTACAGGTCCCAAAAAGATTTGTGAATTTAATAAAAAACTAAAAAGTCTCATATTTTGTTTGGTTACTTATGGTTAAGGTTAGGGCTGGGTAGGGGTTAAGGTCGTCATGTTGGGATT
>JAABNX020000001.1:12642787-12666630 GCA_015163995.2 Mormyrus lacerda
GGGGGGAGGTGTAAATATTTATGAAGGCTGACAGTGGGAAGTGGGAGGGAGCTTCAGACAGAGCCTGTCTGGCTTTCGGGAGAGAGAGTCCCGGAGCTTCACGGACGGCAGCAAGTGTAACATTACAGACCATCCATCCTAATTATGGTGCCATTATGAATCCATCATGGTTCTACCACTTATGCTGGATTTATGGATTGTCGGTGATGTGATAATACTTACAGCAGCACACGCCACCAGATCTCTGGGCAGTTTTGGATAATGTGGTGGAGGCCGGGAGCAGGGCTAATCCGGGGCAGGTGTTCAGGACACCACCAACCTGCAAGGGCTCCTACTGTATCGCTGTCAATGAAGACCTTCTGACTGCACCTTGTGCCCCAGTGTCAAATAAAGCATAAAGGGGGAACTACAGGACAACTGCCTGCTTAGACCTGCTGCATTAGCATTAGATGACTGTCAGGTAGAGCAACCCCCCCCCTGCCCCCAGCCAGAGGAAACACCTGAAGGTGCCCTGAGGATGGAGATGGGATCTGTCATGGGACCATGCCAAGTGGGACTCCCCATCCGGAGCTGACAGAGCGGAGCAGTTTGGAAGCCAATTGTGCTCGTGGAGAAGAGGATGAAGGACGTACACATGGAATAATTGCAAACCCAGATCGGTGCCGAGCGGAACCCCCCATCCAGAGCTGACAGAGTGGGCCAGTTTGGAAGTCGATCATGGTTGTGCAGGAGGGGATGATGGACGTAAACATCGAATAACTACAAAGCCAGAATTGTGCAAGCAGAACCACAGTCTATGGGAGCTATGGAAGCTACACTTCCTTTTTTTATATCTATCAAATTCTAATCTCAATGTTACTTTTGCACCACCAACTTCGGTTCCTTGTACAACTGACTAGCGACTAGCTGCAGTCTGCTGACTGATCCAAATGGAGAGTCCAAGGCAGAAATGCCACTCCGTAGCCGCCGGTCTCCTGCGATACCGCCTACCCTTTCTTCCTCCGCAATGAGGAGGAAGGATCAAGGCCGGTTCCTGGCGAGCAAACACTGATTCCACTGACACTGTGGCCAAAAGAGACAGAGCTGTAACTTCCACACCGTCGGCAGAAGCACAGACAGACTGGAGCGCAGAATGCGTGACCTTTGAGGAGCATATGGCCAGCGCGGCGAAAGACGGCCATGCTCACCGAGTCTGCCGGCCACGGCCACTCCCACGGTGACCATCTCAGAGAATCACCCAGCAGGAAAACTGTCACCAACACACCACACACCTGTTAATTACAAAGAAACAGGTTCTTATCTAGGCAGACCCAAGCTGCACTTCAAACAGACTATTCCTGATCCCTGATTTCCAATGACTTTCCATTCGGATATACGGGTTGTATGTTGAAATGGACGTATGTTGGAATAGGATAGCTGCACTGACTTTTAGGTGTGACAATGAGACTGTGTGTGAGGCTGGGAAGGTCACCCTACCCTACCCTACCATGCAGTACAGCACTTTCCCACAGATCCTATCGTATGACACATAACGTGCACTAGGTAGGCCAGCGCTGCTGGGAAAGTGGCCATTCAAGAGTTATATTTACATAGCTACATTTAGTTTTTTTTCTTTTTGAAAACTTCGGTTATATGTGCAAGTTGTTGGGGAGAGTCTGTATATAAATGTATACCTAAGATGCATAAATTATTCAGTCTGGTGGGGGGGGGGGGCAGAGGGGTTAAAGCCCTTGCAGTGATTCAGTTTACAGTTTACTCCCACCAGGAAGTAGCAGTGACGTTGGCAGGATGCCATCCTGAGGAGGGGATCTGGGGTGTGTTGGGAGGACCTCAGTGTCAGAGGTCGTTGGGAGTCCCCTGGTGTGCAGGTGTCAGATGGGGGAGGGGGGTGACGGTGGGTTGGGGATCCTTTGGGTGGGCAGCCGAGAGCCGTGCCCCCCAGGAAGCGGACCTAAATGTCAAAGGCAGCTTTAGACTGGGTCTCCTTCCTTGGGGTTACTGCCCTCCACCGCCTCGGCTCATTGGAACAGCCTGGGCAATACAAGTGGATTAAGCTGAAAACGGAAAGCCGTCCTCGGAACAGCTAGACGCAGGAAGCTCTGGGCAGCTGCCAGACATTTTGGGTACGAAGGAAATAACAGGGCTTCCGAGCAGAATTTAATTTCCTTCTGAGTGCCAGAAAACAAACAGGAAATCATCCCACAGCTCCAATACAGAAATCAGCAATGTGAAGTTGAACCTCAATCAAACCCCAGAAGCGAATAAGGGAGGGTGGCGAAGTAATTTATACACAACCGGACTACAGGCATACAGAATGAGGCGCGGCGTGCTGTCTGCCACTGAATACGTGGCCAGCAGGGGGCACCATCATTAGGGGAACATGTTGGTGACCAAAAGGTTGTCCAGGGTCCCTGGAGGGTCTGCTGTGGATCCTACAATGAGCGTCGGGATCAGAAGCGACCAATTCGTGCCAGCTGAATAAGCAGGTAAAATCGCATAATGTGACTTTAGATGTGTCTGTCTGCTTAGCCAATCAGGGATGAGTGTGAATTATAATGTGGGGGCAGAGGACCCGCCCACCCTCCCGATGCTCTACAGTACAGTTCCACAACTGCTGCTTTGGAGGAGGGGGTTTATTAATTCATAGTGCTGAAACATGCTGGGTGGAGTCTGCACCCTGCCTGTCCCAGCCCGGCTGGCACGACTCATCTATTCTGCATGGGGGGGTTTATTTATAGACTCCCTCCGGTCCTTCGCTTCACTAGGGGCTCTCTGTTTTATTTTTTTTTTGAAGAAAAAGCAATAAAGTCACAGCGTGACCTAGACTTGGGTGGCTATTAATCCAGCACTGCTGAAAAAATGATCATAGTAATCTCGATTCGAGTTAATAAGCAATGGGGTCAATTAAGCAACGCTGGCACACAGTCAGCCCTGAGTAAGTGCTATTCATGAGCGCTTCTGTGAAGCAGCACATGGTTGTTGGGAGGAGACCAGACGTCGAGGGAGACAGACCAACGCGGCTCATAACAGGCAGCTAAACGCCTGGACCTTTTGGCCCTGACCCTCAGATCCTCTCTCATGAACACTGCAGAAAGGTGACCGTGGCCCAGCCATGTTGGATTAATGCAGGTTTGGGTTACTGCTGTGGATTCTGTCATGTCCCGTGTCCTGCAGCGGGCGGTACCAATGGACCGTTGGCTGGACTTGACAGCCTCTGGAACTGCCAGCGAGAGAACAAACTAAATGTGGATACTGTAAACAAACATACTCATGCTTTATCACAGGAGTATGGAAATCTAGCCTTCATTTTGCATTTTACACTGAAATCAACCAGAAAAACAACATTCCTCCTGAATTATCAGACGGTGACAGACGCCTGACCCAAAAAAGACACCCCCAAAGTCCCAAACGGACTTTCTGACTTCACCAGCCATCTGTGGTGCCCTGCCTTCACTGCCAGCCCCCCACCATGTAGATTCTGCCCCCCCACCAACAAAAACAATGAGCAGCTTCTAGGAGGGTCTCACCATTTCACCATTTGAATCCCTCCTTTCTCCCAGGTCTCTGATTATTCCAAACATGCAGTTTATGTGATTAAAGAAATTCGAGAGAGAACAGAAACATTAGGAATTGCATAACAGAAGGAAGTTTTTGTGTGCTGTGACATTCTGGAATAAATACATACAGATTAGCTTACCAGCTACTGTAGGAACACAAACAAACAAACTGCCAACCACAGGAAATGCCTAGACTCTCGATCAGACCTTCCAGGTTAACAAATTCAGTTCTTCCAGTCGACTCGTTCAAACCTCGCTTCCACACGTGCTCACCACCAGGAAGTGACCTCCAGCTCCCCATGGCGCTCCGATGATCGGAAACCTGCTTTCCTCTTAATAATCTACAGCTGGGTAGTTCGTCATGTCAATGATTATCGCTGATAATTAGCTGGCGAGTCAGAATCTATCAAAGTGCACAAATTAGCTACATTTCCTGATTTGACCACAGCTTCAGTTTCAGGATACTGACATCTCAGATGAGCCACGATTTGTGGTGCACTATGGGCTGCCTTCCATCCATCCATCCATCCATCCATCCATCCATATTCAAATTTGCTTTTCAAGTGCAGGGTAGTGGAGTAGTGAACCTGGAGCTTCTGGTCCCCAAACCAGAATGACAAAATAATCTCAATCCTGTTTACCATCTCTCTACAAATAAAGGAACCGTGCCCGTCAAGGTGGGATGCATGACACAGGCGAGTGGAGAAAGAGGAACACCGCATCAGCCGGCACCGTTGGGGGATCCCACAGCCGTATTATGTCACGTCGAGGAAGCTCCTTACCGCCCACTACAGGCCAGGCTGCCATGGCTGGCAATCAGCAGTCAGACAGAACTACTTACACTGAATGCAAACCCGTTTCTCCCACCTCACCACCCACCTGCCACATATCCGCCTGCGCAGCTGAGCTGCGTGACCACTGCCGGTCACCAGGGCCGGCCTTGTCACACCAGAGGGCCTCTCTCAAATCTCCATGGGGAAAGACCCTCTTGGGAAATCGACCCACGTCAAAAAGCTAACCCCACAAACAGGGCCACATGTTCACTCCGACTTAAACAACCCCCCTAATGGAGGAGTGGCAGGGTGGGCTGGGCTGGGGTCAGGATTAGGGTCACGGTTAGAGATGCACAGGGGCTGCTTTGGTTATGATAAACATGTTGACAGAATATTATCTATTCCCTTCACACCCAAGTCGTTCCTAATTGAGGTCTGTGTTTATGCTTTTAATCTCCAGTCATTATCTCCCATAATTCTATCACATAATGATTTTCTATTGCTGCAGGATTGTTGTTAAACGGAGTAAGTCGGGAAGGAATAAAGTGCCGCATTCCTAGCCCTGTTATGCTCAGGAATGGAATCCCGTGGTTAGTTAATATTGACATCCTGACTGCTAGAGGACAGGGGACAGGTACATTCTGATTGTACGAGTCTCGACGGAGGAAACCCCGCCCCCCCCAGGTTGGTCAAAGGAGGCAGGGTCAGGCTACTCCCTACCTATCAGGATCCACCTGCACCTCACCGACGCCCCTCTGGATGGTGTCACGGGCCGAGGTCGGGTCCGCCCCACGGACCACATTCCGGGAGTAAAGATTGAGGCCCCCGTCCGTC
The DNA here is from genome assembly GCA_015163995.2 of Mormyrus lacerda. Taxonomy (NCBI): domain Eukaryota; kingdom Metazoa; phylum Chordata; class Actinopteri; order Osteoglossiformes; family Mormyridae; genus Mormyrus; species Mormyrus lacerda. The sequence goes on from JAABNX020000001.1 coordinate 12,647,952, forward strand.
AGGTACCTGCAGGAGAGGGAGAGATCGCTGTCAAATCCCCGGAAATTACAAGGTCCTTAATGGATATCCGGGATGGAGGAAGAAGATGAAGAATAGCGGCCCAACAAAACTGGATATGGATGGAAAGCCGAAGAGCAGAGGAGGTTCTTGTTAATTAAAGCAGGGTAATAAATGACCCGCTCCGTCCGCTAGGTGAGAACTAATTAAAAGCTTCGAGATTTCTGCTCCTTCAGTTACTTCATCAAACCCATCTTCCTGCTCTCAGTTTTCACTCAATAAATCAGTCCCCTGTGACTTACAGGCTATTTTTAACAAGGCAGACTACAGCCATCGGCACAGCGCTGCATCCGTTAGCGACGGCGACGTTACAGAAGGGAGGGGAACACTGTCCGAGGCAGAAATCAAGCAGGAGCCTCACCAAAGGCTGGATTACACAGGCAGCCATGGAAAACAAACTTAAGGCCAACACTGCTTTATAACCCCCCCCCCCCCCCCCAGGGCTCACACAGCAAATGGAGGGAAACTCCATCACACCGAGCTTAGATCGCCACTTACAAAAGGCTGGCCAGCCCCACGTTTTATAGCACTCTCAGAGTGACTGATGCTAATGTGCTACATGGAGCTCACACACCACGGTAATTCCCCCCCAGGGTGTACGCGGGGGGGGGGGGTCAGGCTGAGTGCATGCTCCTGCCATCGCTCTCTGCCACGGGCGACCTTGGGAACGGGGGCATCTTTCATGCCGGTTTAAGGTAAACAAAAACGACACGCATTACGGCATGTCCGTCCATCACCTGAGCAGTGTGAAAAGCCCGGAGCTCATCCCCGAAAGCACAGGCCATGAGGGACACTCCCGGGGTGCTGTTAGTCCATCTTTGGGGCTGGGCTGAACATCCATCACGTAAATAACAACCTGTCTTGACCTGTCATTTTGTGTCTCCTGCTCACTACAGGGAGGGGGCCGCAATTTCCATACTCTAAATATACCATAAGGGCACAGAGGGTTGTGACTGGAAGGAGGGTTACAGACAGCAAAAGGCAGGTACTCATGCCCTCAAATCACACTCTGTGCTATAATATTCTGATTAATTTATTATAAAGGACAATATAAAAGACAATAGAGGGATGGACTTCCTTCCTTCCATCCATCCATCCATCCATCCATCCATCCATCCTTCCATCCATCCATCCATCCAAGGTTCTGTAGTCAGTATCCAGCTAAAGGGTACCCAGCTTGGGGGTCCATATGTGTAAAAGGGCGTCTTACCCACTGGTGACCTCGTCCAGACGCACATTCTTCGCCAGGATGTCCCCATCACTCATGTATCCAGCCACCTCCACCTCGGTGGCCCCCTCTGGGCCCACCTTCTCCCCCAGTTCTGCCGCCCGCGTGCCCGTCGCCCTCCGGAGGGGTGGGGCGTACATGAAGCGGGAGGAATCTGAGGCAGTGAAGCGGGCCGAGGGGGCGGGGCGGGGCGCCGGGTAACCGCTGGGCATGGAGGGGGCGTCGCCGGCCTGCAGACGGGGGCTGGGCGACTGGCCCAGCCGCCACGACATGGGGGAGGAACGGCTGGCCAGGCCGGCGAGGCTACGCCCATTCACCTCCGTGGTCACCGTGCTGTCGAAGGTCGTCTCCAAGGTGCTGCAGGGGCAGGATCGGGAAGCCACATCAGGCAGGGATTAAGGCTGCAGCTATCGATTATTCTAGTAATTGGGTATTCTATCGGAATTAAAGGATTAATCCATCGATTAATCGACATACCGCTGAAAGTGCTTAGTAAGCAATGAAAATGAACATGACTGCATGCTGTGAACATCCAATGATTGGAACTATTCATGACCCGAAGTTTGCTGGAAATTCCTCCACCATTTTTCACAATGGGCCCCTATAGAGCACCGCTACTCTTAATCTACCGCTGTGCTACACGTAATACAGCGTAAGCACACTGTGTGACAGTAATAATCCTCCGTGCGAAACATGGCGATCATTGAGCAGTACATATATGCAGTCATGTGGATTAAACCAAGCATCCAAGCAAAGAATTTGCACGGAGGATTTTTTGTAATTCCGGGAATTTTTTCCCGTTAATCGATGAATCATTGCAGCCCTAACAGGAATCAAGATCGACAGTTTTAGCATCGCTCGTGTTGACAGCACCCTGCTGATGGCAAGGTGACAGAGACTTTACAGCCAAAGACCTGGAAGGACAGAATCCATCACATCTCTCTCACAGACCTCGAGGTTAGGAATACTCCCCATAACAGCTTCCTAATGCAGTGTGAGGCAAGATCAACAAGCAACCTGATCAATAACATCCAGAAACTCCACTCCCAGTCACTTATCCCACATGTGAAATCAGGTCTGTGGACAATCAGCACCTGTCATAACCGTCCAAAGCAAACAAGCCCATACAACCAAGCTGGTGTGATCTCCCTCTGGTGGACAATGAGGAACATTGCATGATATTTTTCATCACAAAATCATGCATCAGTTCAAAGCTGTCAGATGCCAAGTAGGCTGGAGAGTTACACCAAAGTCCTTTTCCTACAGCTGGTACCCTATATCTATGCAAGATTTATCAAGATTTATGAACTTAAGTTAATAACAATACAGATTAAACTATGCACTGCAATTTAACGTGAAGCACACAGCTACAGTTTCACTCTGCACATTTATTTTGCTGCAGTGATACTTTGTTGGTGTGAAAGGCAGAGGAACATGGGCAGAGAGCGGAAGACAGACTGTAGCTGGGGTGGGGGGTGCAGGGGGCACATGCACTCCCCATGCCCCATTACCGCGTGCCACACATCACGCACACAGTGCCATGGAGTGGGGGGGGGCTCCGTAGCATAGCAACAGAAGACTCCACCAGCTCTCGGCTTGTATTTCCGTAGGAAAGACATACAGCACAAACAACTGAAAATAGTAAAGAAAAAAAGAAGAAAAAAAACATTTAAAAAGCCAGTGCCCCCCCCATGACAGGAACATGGAGGACTGCTTTGCATAAAGGATCTGTGCATATAGTTAACTGTGACCATGCTCAGAAATGCTCCATTCTAAGTGCACAATGTGGCCAGAAATCACACAAAGCCACATGCTGCTGGATATGAAATAAGGTAATAAAATGATCATCCCTGCATGCAAGTTTCCCCGGGCACTAGCAGTCTGAGTGGAGAGGTCTTCTCTGCTGTGAACAGGCGGGGGGTGTGAAATGTTACTCGGGGGTGGCCTTCTGGCAAAAGACAGCAGGACATATTTACTCTAAGCTATCCTTTTGGTCAGCGCTAAACCAGCCAATCAGCCTCAGTCTATTACCCATCTGGTGTTCTAACGAGGTATTTCATTGGCTAAATCCAAACTACTTTATCTCATTCCCAGGTCTGTGACGGTCTGGCATCCTCTTTGGGAGTCACTGTCTAGCTGTTCTTTGCTGCTCCAGCAATGCTGCAACCTTGCAAGGAAGGAACAGCTAGGGAAGATGGATGAAAAGGACAGACCATTCCCTTGCATCAGTCCTCATTCACACCTGACAGATTTTGTGTCTCTCTGCTGTCTTGCATGCCTCAGCACCTCCTGGTGGAGCAGCACATATGCAAGCGAAACACAATGCTCCGCCATACAGTGGAATAAAGCATTTCATCGCACTGTGTATGGGACCACAGAAATGCTTTTTCCCGGAAATCAATAACTGGGGTGAGGCAGAATACAAGTGGCCCAGTCAATATTCGCCAATGATCTCAAAGATGAGACCCAGGTTGCCTTCAAATGTGCTTTCAAAGTAATAAAACCATCTAATCAATGGGCCATCAAGGAGACCGCCATTTTGGGGCTACCTGTCAGTCTGAAGGCTGCACACGGACACCTGAACGCAGGTAATTGTTTTATAATGCCTTCTGTCCCACCACATCCCGGACTGGCAGACAAGAACTGTTCAAACAACAAAACATTTACCCTCCCGCCTTTAATAGTCGAAACACAAAGAGGAAGAAACAGGGAAGAGGTGAAGGCATCCATCAAAATCCACTACCCATGGTGCATTTCTGGAGGTATCTGCTGTGATATCAAAGTGCCCATCAGGGTGAACAACTTTGTTCATGGTGCCCTTTTTGAGGGTCATTCAGCATGAACTATGCAAGGTTCAACCTCTGTGAACAAGAAAAACATACACAAGACACCTCCATCCTTCTATCCGTTTGTCCGGGGGCAGTTCCAGGATTTAATCCCTTTGGCCCCCAAGAAATATGTGACAAAAATCTCTAAATGGATTTAGAGATAAAAAATAGCCCACTAAAATGGTCAAGAATCACCTATGCATGCAAGCATCCATCTTTTGGCAACTACTAATACAATTTAGGGTCATGGTAATTAATTTATTTTATGAAGCAAATGTCACAATAGACCAGCTCTGTTCATAGAGGGGGCCTGTATTCACTGACTGGAGAACATGACTGGAGAACATCTGGTTGGTTCTAGTTGGTGCCACATAGTCAACAGAACCCTAGGACAACTTATTCAGTTTGTTCATTACTGTCAGCCAATCAGCACCGCCCTTGAGGGAATCAAGGGCAGCAGATGGTGTCATGGTAATACAACCTGATCTCCAGCTAAGATGGGGGCAGGCTGATGTCTCAGGGGATGGTTTTATATCTTAGAGACTAATACTATATTAATACACACTCAGGAGGACACTCTGGGCAAATAACCTGGTGTGGTAAGCATGAAAGAGTTCCAGAAGATATTACTGGGTGAGAATGAGCTAGTATGAGAAAAGATGAATGAAAAACAGCAGAAATCCCGCCTTTTTTGACAGCTTCCCTAATGTTAAACTTTCCAAGATTCTATAGGTTTAGCACTGATTTCTGATAACCTGTCATTCTAGTCCAAACCAGTGATGCTTTCATTTCAAGGTGAGCTTTTGAGGACCAATGAAACTGCAGGACAAACAGACGTGTAAATCGAGTTAATGGACCGGGTTTCATGTGCACCAGGCGGACTCCATACAGTACGTGGATTCCAGTCAAGCCCTGCATTGACAATCAGAGTGCCAAACTCCCCGTGGAGCGTACAGCCCAAATACTGAGCCGGTGAGACCGAGAGAGTCTGATAAATCTCCTAGGCAGCTTACTATAGAACCTGAGGGGATGAAAGGTCTTTGATTGCTGCCAGGTGAATGTACCAATGCCTACCTGTGGCTCAGCTGCGCCCCCCGAAGGCTTGACATGGTCTCCTCCAGGTTCTGTCGCAGGTCTGCGATATTCTTCACCGTCCGCATCCTCCTCGTCTCGGGATCCTCCCCTGTGGTTCGGAGAGAGAGAAGGGGCGTCACCGTGGCAACCACCGGCGGTGGGAGGTGACTGTTGCCGCCCAACGCGAAGCCAGCTAAGCGTGCAGATTGGCATTTGGACCCCGGACCGGCTTAGATGCAGGGCATCTACACAGATTGATGGCTGCATACAGGCGCGGGTCCAGTGTATCCTAAGACCACAATAAGCTCTGAGGCTTTAGCTGAAATACAACTTAGTGAAATGTCAAGAAGCCTTTGCTATGAGCCAAACCCTCGCAAAACTTCACGGTGACAGAACAAAAAGTCTTTGTCGGCTATATGTGTGTTAATCAAGATGTTCCACTGTCCTCAGTGCCATTCTCTGCCTCTTATTCAAAACCTTCTCCTTTATCTATTGTGTGTGTGTGTGGGGGGGGAAATCATATTTTATGGCAAAAGGCATTTCCTGGGAAACCAGGCAGGCTTCAGTATGTCACACAGTTAAGCCCGGTTGGTTCTATACTGTACTTGGACTGTCAGAACATTCCGCGACGCTGCCAAGTTCGGGTTCGGGTCCCTCAGACGGAGGAAGCGACAGAACAAAGTGCTCGGGGTGTCAGGAACGCGTGTTATTTTGGCAAATCGCATATGACTGATAACACCTTTCCAACACATTTTCCGAAATAAATAAACTACTGCACAGCATTTAAAGAGCATTAGATTTTGCTGCTCTTTGCAAATCCTATATTCACTTTGGAGAACTTCAGATCTTTTGTCCATCAACGTGCTGGAAGGTCCTGTAGGCTCAAGACATTTCAAAGCAACCAACCTGCATCCTCAGTAGGAGGGCGACCCCTACGCCTGCGTGTGATTTGGCTGAGGATGCGGATACTGAGACACGGTGCGGGATGAATGATGGGACAGCTTGAGGTAGCATCACGCATTTAGAACGCGACACGCAAATAAACAACAAGTAAAGGTGACGCGGAAATAAAACACAACAAAGCATTTCTAAGCAGGTGATACCTCCTCTGTGTTAAATGGAGCAGCTGCCCACTGCAGCTACGTGCAGATCGAGAAGCTGACTGGAGTGGAGTGGGGTGGGGGGTTGAAAAGGTTCAACGAGAACATACATCAAGCTTAGGTGCCAGACAGCCCCCTCGGAAAAAGCCAGTCCTCCGCTGAGATATCGAGTTCCTGCTCTGAGTTCAGGCTGCCTCACGGTCACATGCTGTAGCCCCCCCAAAACAAAGAGGCAAGCAGACTGTCTGACTATCTTTACTGACAGCCCCCTTCCACTGATACACACCCAACCAGACCCCCCCCCCTTTCCCCCCCTTTACTCATAGCATCAGTTACCTACACGTGACCATATTATCCCACCGTGTGACTGACTGCTTGGAATGCATCACACTCAACTCGTCAGGCCTGCCCACCCCCCCATATTTAAAATGGCCATTTGCAGAGTCCGTGCGCTGACAGATTGCTCAGTGGAAAACGCGCCTATGCTGACAATACGGGGGGATAGGGGCTGTGGGGAAGGGGCAGAACTCATTTCACCCACAGCGTTTCCGCACTCAACAAACGGCTGCACAGACCTGCTCCGACGCGCGCCCCCCCCCCCCCCACACACATGTCACTCAGCCGGCCCGTATACAGCACGTGCCAGGAGAGCGAGTTAAGCCCCTTATAATTAACACATTACAGTTGCTGGAAATCATCTCGAGGAACCGGGACAGAAACAGACGGACGTCGAAAGCAGCAACGCCACACGTAAGCCTTTAAATAACCCAGCCGGGGTCACAAATAGCCGCCATCCGCAACGGTCCGGCCGGTGCGAGCAGCAGTTAGCGAGATCAGGTGACACTTACGGCGTGGCGGGGCGCGCAGGGCCTGCTCCAGGTCCCCCAGCATGGTGAGGATCACGTCCCGGTCCAAATGAGCCGCACCCTCGCGGACGCACCCGTGCCCTTCCTCGTCCTCCGCCCAGGGGGCCGCAACCCGAGATGGGCCCTCGTCATCGGAGTGCCCCCCGCTGCTCTCCTCGTCCGTGCCCTCCCCCACCCACTCGGGGCCGCTGACTTCACCCCGCTGACATCGCAGAGACACGGGGGCCCCCGAAGGGGGCGAGGACTCGGGAGCGGACAGAACCCGTAACAGGGAGAGAGACAGCGACCGTGCCCTGGTGGCTCCACTTGCCTCCCTTAGCCCCTCCCACTCAGGACCCCCCCGTGGCAGCACCATATCTGCGTCGGGGTCCTCGGCCCCTGGTTCGGTAGTGCCCTGCAGTGCCAGGCTGGAGAGCGAGCGCGGCTTACGGAGGCCGGCTTCAGTGGGCACTGCCAGCGTCCGCCTCGGGGGGCTCGCAGCCTGGAAGACGGAGAACTCTGCTCCCCTGCGCATCCTCGCTCCTGCTCGCGGTCAGTGCTGCTGCTGCTCAGCCGCCTCTACCTGTCCGCATGCCCCCCCCACCCCCTCACATGGACATCACTGAGGTCGGCTCACTGAGGGCCCCCCTGAGCGATGAAAGGTGGTGACCCGCTGTGTACCCAGCCCCCAGCCTAAGCATGCCTCCACTGCCCCCCTAACTGTCTATTCACACAGCTGTTTCTCTCCTTCACTCTCGTTCCCTTCTTCAGTCACCGTCTCGCTCACTGCTGAGAGAATGGATAAACCTCACCCGCTCCCTCTGTCCAATTCTCTCTCTCTCTCTCTCTCTCTCTCTTTCTTTCTCTGTCTCCACCCCCCCCACACACACCTTTCGCTCACCACCCCTTCAGAAGAGAACTAGTCATTTAGTCACCCTCCCTGTGAAGTAATTGTTGCTGCAGATCGTTCACAAACACGGCTGTGAGCTGCCCATCACGTCTGTGAACCACCTGAAGTGCCTCCAGTAGCATCTGTGAACTGCCAGTAAGCATCTGTGAGTCTCCCATAGTGTCCATAAGCCTTCCTGTGACCTACTTGTGAATCAAACGAGCATCTACAAGTTAATGTCCGTGAGCTGCCCGTAGTGTCTGTAAGCCCCTCAGCTCTCTGTAGCATCTATGAGCTGGCTATACCATCTGTGAGCCTCCCATACTGTCTGTGAGTCGCCTATGCCATCTGCGAGCCTCTCATAGTGTCATAGTGTATGTGAGTTGCCCGTACCATCTATGAGCCAACCGTACCATCTGCAGTGACTGTGAGCTGCCTATAGCGTGTATAAGCCCCCTGTAGCAGCTGTGAGCCTCTCATAGTGTCTGTGAGTCACCTATAGTGTCTGTGAGCCCCCTGTAACATATAGGCATGCAACCTCCCACCAGGGGATGGCCTCCAGCATGCCCCCCTCTTAATATGCACAAGGCACCATGCAGATGGCCTGCAATTAGCCCACAGGATGCTTTTATCAGGGAGCCACTTATCAAGGAACAGCGGCTGCAGCGCCGGAGGCTCACGTTGGGAGGGGGAGGTAGGGGGTGCAGTCAGGCTGCATGTCTCAGAATAGGGCGGTAAAACCAGCAACATCTACGGCCGCAGACAGGGGTCTCCACTGACAGGAAGACCAGGTGGGACTCTCTTACCCACAATGCCAGAAGAGCGGACACCCATGTCATGCAAGCAAAGACCACCATGATTAAAGCACCAGCCTGGTTTGGAGTTTGGACAGTAGCTACCAAAAATCATTTATGACGACAGTTTAGCGGCCAATTTCCATGTCCAACACCTCTGAGCCCAAACCGCTCATTCAAACAAAGCCAGCAGGCCTTCCCCACACAAACCCAATCTGTGCCTTTGCTTCTTTGTTGGGTGAAAACATGAATTTCAGCGGGATCCACACAAGGCAAATGTCAAGCGGGATCACAGCGGCGACCAACCTCCTCCCGCTGATCCCTAGATCTCTGCCACACAGCCGTTTGGGGGGGGGGGGGGGCAAGGGAGTTAGAGATGCTTACCCGAGATCTCCTCCAGGCACTGTTTGGCCGTCTTACTGTAGACCAGGTCTCCCTTGGTGGGGCTGAGGCAGGCATCTGGGGGCACCACGGAGGTGCAGTCATTCTCCGAACAGGTCCTGAAATAGAAAAGCGCGGGGGGGTTGAAATCCAGCTAGGTGCCATCATCACAAACACTCCCCCTCAAGAAGATCAGATCACTCATTCACTCACTCACTCACTCACAGGGTCACGGGCATCCAAGATACAGGGTTTAAAATGAACAGCATTAGGGAATATTTATCTACAAGTACCTAACCGCCCCTTAAAAGAAAACATTGTCTCCCACAGGGAAGAGAAGCTGCATATAATCATTGGCAGCCACTGCTCTGCCATCATGTGATAATCGGAAAATCATGCTGCTTTAAATGTCCATCCATCCATGCATCCATCTTCTATGTCCACTTATCCAATAGAGGGTAAGAGCCTATCGCAGAATGCGAAGGGCGACAGGCAGGGGTCACCCTTCATGGGATGCCAGTAAATCATCTTAGAACCACCAGATTGCCTGGTTTGGGGGACTCTGGCTCGCGGGATGAAGCACAGGGTGAAGATGAACGCTGCACATAGGATGGGGGGGTGTGAGTCAGCAAGGGCGGCTCCTCAGCAAATGAGAAAGTGCGACCCGAGCCCAGCATCCGGGCCTCAGCAGCGAACACAGACATTCAAGCATCTTCCCACCGTTTGGGTCTGGGTGTGGCATCGGCCAGCATCTGGTCCAGAGGATGCATGTGCTATACAGCACATCCACACCCATCCCATACTGCCGGGGGAGGGGTTCTTTTTGGCAGAGGACACCTAACAAAGAGCTGCTGAATCACCTGCCTGTACACAGACACACCCCACCATGCTGCCCCCCCCCCTCCCCACATACGGCAATCTGGCAGAAATGCGAAGAGAGAGCACCGCCAGGCTCTGCTGCCTGAATGAGTGCATTCCTTCACTGACCACAGAAAAATCCAATCACTACGCTCCCCCCTTCCCCCCCCCCCCCCCCGCAATGATCCACCCTGACAAACATTAAATTAAGTAAAATAGATTTAGGACTTTCTGAAATGATTACACAGGCAGGCACTTATTTATTTCTGACTCATTAATTACGCCCTTTCACCCGTGTCAGTGAAAGAGCCATTACGTTTGGGAATTATGGGTTGTAGCGCACACCCGGACGGGGGGGGGGGGGTTTGAGCCCGGCTCTCTTAGGTCTGGAAAATTCCAGAAACACAAAGGCCAGTAAGACCACACCTGTAACGTGCAACACCGTGACACTGCTGTGCTTTGTCTGCCTGGCCTGACCAGCACATCATCATTCATCTCACACTTTACCCAAAGACACTTAGAGGAGAGGAAAAGACTACAATTTATAAGGGCTCCCTGGAATTTGAACCTATAACCTTGGTATCGTTAGTACAATGCTGGACTTATTGTGCTGCAGGAGACAACAAGAAGTACAGGAGACACGGCAACCAGTAGTTGCTAGGGTTTTAAGACATCCAGAGCTTAGCACAGAGACCTAATCCGTCCGATCATCGTCATGTTAAATTCACTCTCTCTTAAGTTATGATGATTGTAGCACTATGAAGGTTTTGGGAAACAGAGCCTTGGAGTAAGACTGTTGTGATGTGTGGAATTCTCAAACCGAGAGCATGGTGGTTAAAAGATCTGAGATAAACAAATCAAAGGGGGTCATTCAGAGCTACTGCTCCCAGTGCCTGAAACTCGCAACATGTGTGATGGTAACTCCCCAAGACATCTCCTGGTTTGTGCTGGTTGAAGGGGCTCTGGACCAGATACTGCCCAGTGCCACACCCAGAGCCAAACGTCTCAAGGTTGAGAACATCCTTGGATATATACAGAAACCAAGCAGCTTCTGAAATCAGTGCGGAAGTGGTGAGCACAGCTTCGGATGCCAAGGCGTTACTTCCAAAGATGCTGCACCGTACGGCTATCCTGGCGAGCTGAGGCTCGTTCAATTTCCACACAGTGCTTTTCTTGTCACTCCAAATTTGCCTCAAGTCCCTCCCCCTCCGCCCCCCCATCATGAACATTACCATCTAAACACCTGTCTCTAAACACTACGTGAAGAGGAAACATGTTCTGCGTCTGTCCGACCGGCTAACAGGCGGCTCACTGCGTGCGGTTTAAATACAACGTAAATTAGGCTTTTTGTGTGGTTATGGGGGGGGGGGGTGGTGGTCTGATATCCCATGAGCACCTGATAAGGTGGGCAGTGCCATGCGAGTCTGACACACCCTTCCAACCTGATTTGTCTAAGGATTCCTCTTTTCTCCCCCATACCAGAACAACTGAAGCGACACTGCTGACTATCAACCAGGAGCATCAAAGCGTAAGGAAGCCATTTACTAGGCAGCTCAAACTCATTCATAAATATGCTTCTAATAAACCTTTGCTCAACTGCTTTTGCTGAAATTTATCCCCCAGAGATGATGCGTTTATAATGCACAGTTTGCCCGCTGTGTGTGACAGGGTAACATCTGTTAAGCGACCTTCTCTCGTTCGACTTTTTGTTTCCGTAACTAACACACCACCTGGGGGTCATATCCCAACTTTACAATTTAATTTGTAATCATTTTCATTTAGATGTACAGATCTAATCCAGAATCAAACCACATTTCTGGTAGAAACCCTTCACTTCCCAATCTGTGCTCGCAGTTGCTCACCTATACATGAAGGGGGCGACGGTGGCAGTGTTGGGGTGGCTCTGCTGCTGCTGGGGAAGCTGCACCGTGCCATTCGCTGCCTGTGTGTTCCCTGGCGTCGCCATGGCTCCGGACAGTGCCGACGTGCTGCTGGATGACACCATGCTGGCGCGACGGCCCTCCAGCGAACGCTGCGCGTAGAAGGTCTGGCTGCCCTTGGTCAGTTTGGGTCTCTCTGGCTCCCGAGCCCCTGGGCTCAGGCCAGATGGACCCCCCGCTGCCTTGCTCCCCGGAGATGCTGCCTTCAGCCCCGGCTTTGGGATGCCACTAGAGGCCGGCAGGCTGCCCTCCTTCTTGACCGCCGAGGACTTGCCCCCCTTGGGAATGAGGCTAGCGATCTTGGAGTTCTTCTTGCCGGGATCGGCCGGCTGCTCCTTCTCCTCCTTGGGGAGGGCTCCAGCCTTGCACTTAACCTTCCCTTTGTCCTCCTTCTCCTTGGCCAACAGCGCCGACTTTCCTCCAGGGGCCTTGGAGGAACCCTTGCCGTTTCCGGAGCCGGAGGCCTTGGCCGTCAGGCGGGGGCTGCTGCAGACGGAGTCCGGCCCGGCCGGCACATCCTCCCCCAGCTCTGACAGAGTCTCTTCCTCCTGCAGAGGCAGCTCTGCCACGGGCCTGGAGGACGGACGCCCGTGGAGCAGCCTGAACCTGTCCATCATGGACCTCTGGCCCCCGCCGGCCGACTTGGGCGCCTCAGTCAGCGGGGGCCTCAAGCGGTCGGGGGACAGGCCCGACCCGGGGCCAGGGCCCGGGCCGGGGCCGGAGGGGGGCGTGGGAGAGGTGGCCGGGCTGGGCGTCTTGACGGCCAGCATGGAGGAAGTGGCGCTGTGCTTCATGTTCATGGACTTGCTACGCCAGGGCTTGCTGGCGGTGGGGGAGGGGATGGCAGAGGCCAGCTGCTGCCCGTTGACGCCAGTGGGGGTGGAGGCCGGCGCGGGGGCACTTCCGTTCATGCTGCCAGGCTGAGGAATGCCCGTTGCTGCTTCTGAAGGGGACAGGGTAGCGATGGACAGTCGATAAACAACTCAGGACTCAGACACAGTGCAAACGCTATAAGCAGCACAGCAGTTTCAGAGTGAAAATGCCGTGAAGTAGGTGAGCACCAGTCAGGGATGCGGAATCACATATCAGCCAGCAACCTACAGCCAATTTCCTCTTATCTAGGAAACAGGGAACAGCGACAAACACAAACCACTTCATATACTCCTTAGTGACTCAGGTTTACTCTTATGTCCTTCTGAGGTCGCAGTGGGGTGTGAGGTAATGCTTACATCCCTGTCCGTTTCCCAGGTGATGAGCAGAGCTGTGACCAATATTGCCTCTTGCTAGATGGGGACATTTACATTTATTCTTCTATTTGATGCTTCTAACCAAAATGACTTACAGTAGAGAAAAGGGTGACGATTTATGTGCTGGGATTTGAACTCATAACCTTCACATTGTCAACATAGGGTGCTACTTACAGTTACAGACGCTAGGTGCTATGAAGGCACCTACAGGTATCTATGAAGAAATCCTCCTTGACAATAATTCTGTCCCCAGCACCTCCTGGGTATAAGAGAGGCCAGGAGGGCATGTTCTCTAACAGCTGAGAGCAGCCGTGACTGACAGACTCGTACACACATTTAAACACCTTCTCTGCTCTGATTATTAATTTTTTGGTACCAAAGAAGAGTTTGGTGCGGGTAGTCAGAGCAGCACTAATGGCCAGAGATTCATCTTGCAACTTCCTGGCCGGTGAAGCATTTCACTGCCTCAAGAGATGCGTAAAAACCACACAAACCACTCTGCTCCAGAGTATGAACCTGTATGAACATTGATCAAACTGTGACAGGTAACACACAACTGAGCCCGGCTCTCTTAGCATGCGCACACTCATCACCTCCAACACCCCCGGGACTGCATGGCAGCCACCCCCACACTTCTCACACCACCCAATCAGGTGGCCTCAATGGCAATGACCTTTCAATGAAACACTCTCCTGGAGGTCCGGTGTCGAAGACGTTCTGTTCAGGCCGGTTGCCCTGTCACTGGGCTCTGCACTGTCTGTGCTATTTGACACCCATTTGGACTCAATGACTGCGTGCCTATAATTAGCACCTGCGCTCCTGTTAACACAAACGGACCGGGAGCAGCCCCCAAAGGGGTATCAAGAAAACCCCTGATGCCTGGGAGACACTTCTGTGCGGCAGAGCGGGTCAATTTTACAGGCTCTCCGCGGTCATTAAAGCCCCTCCCTCATGCGTCAGCAGCCAGGGCTACTTAACAAGTTACAAGAATTTCACAACAGGCTGTAAAATTTAACAGCTTCTGTAAATGCATCAACATCCTGGGAATAAAGGTGCCCACAAACTGTATTACATTTTTTAAAAATTAATGTACCAGATGCCTTTATCCACAACAATGTATAAGAACAATTTTTCGAGGAAGGGCTGGTCAGAAAGCCTCTTTGTTCACTCTGCAGGTCCTGGGATTTGAACCAGTGCCTGTCTGGTCACAGACACAGCATCTTGCTGAGTCATCCGCTAACTCAAATCGTGCACACCAACACTCTTCTGGCTCAAATTCCAACCCATGGCAGTGGGATTGAGGGTTTCCATGGCAATGCTGAGCTGGCTGCACACCTATCACCTGCTGGAACGTGAAGGTGGCAGTACGACACAGAGACAAGAGCCGGACGGTGACTAAACTGAGCTCCACCTGCCAAGTAGGACAGCGGTTCATCCACCTGCCGCAACATGCAGTGTCTGTCCCAAGCGCTAATGCACAAACAAAAACGTTGAGAAAGCTTCTCATTTATGAAATTTCCTGCTTGGTTTTCCACTTTCACAGTCATAATCGAGCATCATTTTAATCTGAGTTTCATTCCTTAATCTTAGCGCGAATTCCACCCTGTAAATCGGGAAAGCCTGTCAGGATAGTCCTCACGCTGCGTACTGGTTTTCCCCGGCATGGCACGGGCGTGCCCAGGCAAGGAGGCTACACTAACACCGTTAGCAACTGGACCGGAGTATCTCACAGAAGCTGGAAATGGGGGAGAAGAGAGGAGAGGCGGGAGAGGTTGGGGGCCAAACCAATAAGTAATCATTACATCAGCTTGTTTTACAACTGGAATCAAAAGCAGGGCAATGGGGAGCAGGACAGGACAACATAGATTCTTTTTAGGGAAAACAGGTCTCGATTTTCCATGGGGGGCTTAAGGGTGCAGGAAATCAGAATGTGTCAGTCCTGAACCATCCTGATCATCACATGCAGACACATTATTATACAGTATGCATATATGATCATTATTATGAGGTTAAAAAGGCCTTTTTTACAGAATGTGTGAACCTTCCATGTGCCGTAATGTTCCACGTGACTTATTGCCTGATTTACAATGCAAACTGACACAAAAAACTGACAGTTTCTCCAGGTAAAACTGATAATTACAATACATGCATGGATTACAATATACAGGTAATAATTATCCAAAAATGTTTTAATGGTGCCATCTAGTGGAAATACAGGAATGGTCTAGACTCTAGAGACTCATAGTGGTGCACCAGGCCCACTGCCACAGCCCCACCCACCTCTGTCATTGCCGCTTGCATACTGGAGGGGCTTGCCCTTGTCTATGCTGGTGAAGCTCTGGCTCCGCCGGTTGAGGTTCGACGCTCCCTGGGCCTTGCTGACCCCGCTGCCCGCAGCGGAAGCCTTGGAGGGCCCCGGCAGCCTGTAACACACACAGACACAAGCTGAAGGTAGCATCTGGATACAGGGTGCAGCTGGCTCGCCTCTCTATAGCCTGGCCTGGCATTGACGAGTTCGAGCTAACAGGAAGGCTACAAGTGCAAAGATAACGGCTCAGTACGGCGGTGCCCAGGAATGCACTCCTGAAAGGACTACGCAAGGACTCCTCAAGTGCATAGTGGATCCTATCTTGTACTAAGCAGAAGTACCTAATAAAGTATAGTTTCAGAGACTTGATAGTGTTAATAATAATAATAATAATAATAATAATAATAATAATAACAACTCTTTGGAGTTTACATGTGCATACAGTGACCATGTGCATAAATTCCCTCTAAAGTGTGCTCTGTATATGGATGTGTTCTGTGTTGAACTGGCGTTCCATCAAGGGTGTCCTTTGTACTGGATAAACAGCTATCGGAAAATGAAGGATGTATATATAAGGACATAAAGATGTAACTGTAAACTCTATATAAACTATGATCTTATAAGGCAGGAGCTGAAATACTCTATTTGTAACCTTTATAGAAGATCAGATAAGATCATTTAAGCGATAAATAGACGTTTTGGGAAATGTTTTGTCTTCAGTTGAATAAGACTGGGATCATCTGCGAGTATGACAGAAAACCATTGTTTTTGTTACGTTATAAATTATCAGTCTGAGATCTAGATATGCACCACAGTCTCAGATCAGATGTTCACTGACCTGGATCACATGACACACACACGTGAACTGCACCAGGCCCGCAAAGAGCACCAGTGGTAATGGTTTGGGACACAATTAGACAATAAGCAATTTGCGCTCAGGTATGAGCCGTTGTTTCTGGGTCCCGATTCAGAAACTCACTTTGGGGCCACCTGCCCCTCCGGATGCAGTGACTGTTTGTGGCCAGCAGGGGGCCCCCGAGGGTTTGAGTGGTGGCGTACACTGCCACTTACAGTAGCACTGCTTAGCAGGAACATCATGGTATTCACTTTGCAAAACAAAAACCATAACATGGGGCATGGTATGTTAAGATTTGCCATACCACACTCCCACCATGCTCTCCCTTTGCCTTGATTAACACTCAGACATCTGAAATGTACAAATCTGATTTGTAGTTTAATGTAGAAGCTGATCTGGATAAAACACATATGGTGACATGATGAGGTGTATAGCGTGGGGTCACTATACTGTACACCGAGGCTGAGGGCCTTCGGACCCCGCAGCTGTGATCATGTAGCAGGCCTCAAGGCCTCTCGAGGAGGGGCAGGACGGAGGCGTGCTTACACAAAATGGCCATAAAAACGTCTTCCTGTTATAAAAATGCGAGTCGAGATCTTGTCTGCCCGCACGGCAGAATGCAAAAGCTGAACAGGTTTCCTACATTTTCCGTGCAGGGGGCCTAAGGTCCCACAGCCAGGGCTGATGCCGGCGGAGGATACTTTAGTATGGATTAGCGATTCATCTAAAAAGGTTATTACAGGCGAACACTGCTGTCAGGGGAAGTAGACGTTTTTATAGCCAGAAATAAACAAAAAAAATGAAGTCTTAAAAAATAACGCATAAAAGTGTCAAAACAATGTAACCATGTAATGTGATGATGGGAGATTTGATTTGGCCATTTTCATGTACAGTACGTACCAGCAGCAAACATCTCAGTGCTACCTGATACTAGCCAATAATAAAGTATCAGTACATAACCTAAGTGATCATTTAATTACTGTATGTCTATTATATTTGGCATTTCAGGTGATGGCTTGCATCTAGAGATTTTTCTGACTGTTTAATTTTTAAGATAGTTAAGATTTGTTGCTCTTTGCTCATTTTTTGCTACCCTCTAGAAGTGCTGGAAATTTCTTTAAGCTAAAGTAAGATCTGCCAAATAAGCACAGCAGGTATATAAAAAGTATATAAGACTGCACTTTCGTGATCTGAGAATGCCATGGGTGGAATATGGGTACAGGGCATTTCCCCTCCCCGCCATGTGATGCCATCAGGGGGGCTCGCCTGCTCCACCACACCACCGGGTGCCATCGCAAAGCAGCTCACGCCAACATCTGCCTGCTAACTGGGGGACAGAACAACAGCAGGGAAAAGTGGGCGGCGCCTCGAGGTCAGCATCAACTTTGTCGTCATTGCGCACATCCCTCCATCTATCCATCCTTCCATCCATCCATCTATCCATCCTTCCATCCATCCTTCCATCCATCTATCCATCCATCTATCCATCCTTCCATCATCCATCTATCCATCCTTCCATCCTTCCATCCACCCAATTTCTATACTGGCTTAGCCTCTTAGTTCCAATGAAAGGAACTCTTAATGCTGCAGCATTTGAAGGACAATTTCATGCTCCCAACTTTGTGGGAACAATCTGGGATCGGTCCCTTCCAGTTCCAACATGACCTCAACCCAATAGAACACCTTCGGGAGGAATTAGAGTGGAAACTGCGAGCCAGGCCTTCTCGTCCAACATCAGTGCCTGACCTCACAAATGCTCTCCTGAAAGAACTGTCAAAAATTCCCATAAACACACTGCTAAACCTTGTGGACAGCCTTCCCAGAAGAGTTGAAGCTGTTATAGCTGCAAAGGGTGTGCCAACTCCATATGAAAGCCTATGTATTGAGAATTGGATGTCATTAAAGTTCATGTGTGTGTAAAAAAGCAGGTGTCCCAATACTTTTGCCAATGTAGTGTATGAGTGTGTATGTACGATCTTTGCACCTTACTCAGGACACTGAATTTTACAATATCTTTTACGTTAGGACAAGCTAATACAAAAAATGGATGGATGAATGGATGGATGGACGGACACACACACATTAATAAAAACACACTCACACACCAGGAGTTTGGTAAGGTATAAGAGTTTTTTTCAGAAATAAACCAGAACTTGGGTGTCTAAAAATGCATCCTGCCTTCCCCCTGATGAGCACGCTGCCGTTGAAGCATCTGGTGACACCAAAGGCAGCTCAGACGAAGCCCCCGGCTAATGTCGGGGTTGGGGGGGGCGG
>JAABNX020000001.1:12666730-12680361 GCA_015163995.2 Mormyrus lacerda
CGTGGCTCCTCAGAGCTCATACCCAAACAGAAGGTTTTGCCATCTGCTGCACACATAGCAGAGGTGAAGGAGCTCGACAGGCCTTTCCGGAGCGAAATGGAACGCTGCTTTTTGGACAGAGAATCAGCTGGCCGTTACGCAACCGGAGCAACTATAACAGCACCCCTGAATCGATTAATACTGCCCACAGGCTGTGCAATGCTGCCCTCTGCTGAAAGATGCTGAGAATGACATTCAGTTTTTATAGATGATTTCAGCAGCTCTGCTAATCATTATTAATAATATTGCAA
This sequence comes from Mormyrus lacerda, assembly GCA_015163995.2. Lineage (NCBI taxonomy): Eukaryota > Metazoa > Chordata > Actinopteri > Osteoglossiformes > Mormyridae > Mormyrus > Mormyrus lacerda. The sequence continues at coordinate 12,667,021 of JAABNX020000001.1, forward strand.
AATGGCTGATTTTTGTATACAATGTTATTGCTGTATGTTGGAGACTATTATAATAGATATTAATCTACAGTGACCATGTAAGTGATGCTAATCCTATCAGAAAAAACCTCACAGAACCACAGGCTAGTAAACAGGGTTAACAAACTATCGCACATGTGGCTGAAAGCCCCAGGACCTGCGGTATGAATTTAGGGCTGACACAAGCTACACATCATCCATTAGTGAAGACTGTGTGACTGTGAAGACGGCCGCCGTATCACACGGCTCCACAGCCTCAATCGCAGCGTGTTTTATGGTTGAGTTTCGGTGACCCTCCCCTCCAAGCCATGACCCAGAGACTTAACGCTGGTCTGGCTACCGGTGGCTGAAGCCACACCCCCTTTTCTGAGGAAAGGTGAGAAAATGAGCCCAATAACCCTGCAAAAACTGGCATTTTGTGTCAAACAGAATGACATGTAAAACGACGATCGGAATGAGGAAATGTCCCGTCACCACAGCGAGTCACCACAGCGGCACCGTGTCGACTCCGACTCCTCTGACGTGGCCGTTCTGTGAACCACGGCTACACTGGGGAGTTGTCACTAACTGCTGGCCTCTCCAGGCGTGATTGTGCCGTACGCACACTGCAAAGTCGCCCCACTACAGGGACCCTCAGCCAACCCCGATGCATTCCCTGCATTTATAATCCTCTTATGCAGCCTTTAGAAGAGCTTCACAAACCTAATAGTAATAACATCTTCAACACAAATCAGCTGGTGAATTAATTTACTTCCCCTGGTACTGCCTGGTTATGTAGACACACATTGTGCTTTAGGATGTATTTAAATTTATTTTATTATGTGACTAAGCTGGTTAGTGGTTTACGGAGACTTAGAGAATCGGCCTGTACTGCCTGAAGCAGGACTCCCTGATGTGAAGCGCGAGAGTAGACGGGACAGACTCACCTTGTATTCTTCTTCTGGCCGCTTGCTATCCCCGTGTGACTCGTCGGTGCTGCATATCGGGTGGTGAGACTGCGGAGAGCGCAGAGGACGGAGGACAGAGGACAGGGGAAACAAAGTTAGCAGCTTCATCGAATCTCCCGGACGGAGACATCTTAAGAGGCATGCGGCTGAAATGAGTATCAAGCAAATGAATCCCCGGGGAGAGAGTGAAAGAGGCGGCCTTGGGGGTGTTACTGCGGCCACAGGAATAAATATGAATTTCATCACCTGTGAAAACGTGTGACAAGCATTTTCCATATAGCATTCAATACGTCTTGGCCTTGGAGAGCTACCAAAATCACATCTATGTCCATGAGAGAGGCTCCAGAAAGCAAAAAACACCACTTCACTGCAGAAATGTAACCCGACAGGCAGATAGGAAATCCTTCAAGCTCAAGTCAGGGCTTATGGCACAGAGCCGCGTCTCGGGGCCCAGACAGCGAGCTGTGGCTTTTGGGGGGGGGAGGGGGGTTGGGGTAAGCGCAGGGCGGGGAGGACAGAAGGAAAACAAGAGGCATTTTATTGAAATGAGGCTCATTCGTTATCAGAAAATGGTGAGTATGAGCCAGTGAGACCCAAGATTTATGCCCACAGTGTCGCAATAACAGGTTTTATCACATTGTGCAGGACATTTGGTGACCACACACACACACACACACACACACACAGACCATCCATTCACATCTATGAACAAAACCCTAATTCCAACAATGACAACCTTTACTCCTACCCAGCCCTAACTTTAACCATAAGTAACCAAACAAAAACCGTAAGGAACCAAACCAAAAAACTTTTGCCATTTTAAGTTTTTTCATTGCAGTCACAGATTTTTTTCATAAAACCGAGTTTCCATCCAAGAAATGTACATACAAGTGAACCTGCATCGCATTTCTTCGGACAGCTGAACAAGAACAAAACGGTTCCCTTTGTGGCTGGCGTGATCCAAACCTCTGGTGAGTAATGCACCATGAACTCCTTTATCAACAAGCGGGACGTATGCAGATCGGGTGTACATTTCAGGTCTCACGTGGCTTCAGTTCCGATCCAAACTTGCCTCTATAGTCCCCCTTCATAATAAATCTACCGGCTTGGTGAATTCGGCACAGGACATCGCATCAGTCACACTTTCACCGCGTCCGGCAGGGGTCCAGTGCATTGGCACGGAGCAGCTCCCAAAGTTTCACCTTTGGCGGTTACAGTGATGGTGGACCCTCGTTGCCATGCCAACAATCATCGCAGGACACATGAAACTGAGGGAAAATAAATAATATAATAGCGAGGTGGGAAGCGGACAGGAAGAGTGCCCCCTCAGAGGACAAGTCAGCCTGAAGCACAGGTTTGCTCCGGCAAAATCACCACAGAAATGTCCCCACGGATGACGATGATGTGAAAGACAAAGAGGACGCCTGTCGTGACACCGAGTGACGCACCAGTCATGTGGTCATGTGACACGGGGAGGGCGAGTCAGGCTCGAAAACACGAAAGGCAGAAGAATGAAGAGTGACTGGTCTCAATGACAGATCATCTGCTTGTTGTTGCTCTCGGGGGGGCTAGTGAGGCACTGGCTGAATTAAGCTGAGCTTGGGGGGGACGGGACAAGGGGGGACACCTGGCCTCTTGTTCGACCCACTTGGCTCTTCATAAAACCCAGAAAGCCGCAAGCCATGGTTTTATTTACCTCCCCCCCTTTAAAGCTGGAGGGTGTCAAACGAAAATCTGAGCCCGGTGTTTAGAGACTATTAGCGTGACAGGAGCCTGGTGGAGACAAACCACACAGCAGGGATTTGGGTCTTAACCCCCTGTGTTCCTCAGCTACACACAAGCATCTGGGGCGAGTGAGAGACGACATGACCTCGAGAAGCGGAGCCGATCAAGGCGAGCAAAGGGGCACGGATCTCCCGGGACGGCCAGTGGGGGCAGACCTCTATTCGAGGCTGAACGTCACCACGTCACCTGGCAAAGCTCATCAAAACGAGGCTGGAAAAAGCGCAGATCAAAGGCTAAGACTGGGCAGCGCATACAGCCAATGACAGTGCACCGTCATTGTAATCAAGATCACGTAGTGGTTATCATTTCCTGCTCACTGCTTTTCTCAGTGTGACTTTCATTGCTTTTAAATTACACCAATTTAAAGCAGAACACACCATTAAATTAAATTAAAGGCAGAAAGGATCAGCATGACATATTTATACTCATTTTCTCATAATAGTGTAGCGTCACACGAGGGTCATAGCAAACACACCGAGCAGTGAGTCAACATCACCGCACTTCTGTGCACAGCCCCCTTTCCTACCCCACGCTAACACAAGCGCTATGCATTTTGGGACTCCAGTATGGCAGGACCTGAGTGCTCTGTGTTGACACAAGATACATTAAGAACACTGGTCTATATCAGTACCATTTCCTATAAAGTGAGAAAGGAACAGAGTGATTCCTAATGATCCTCTTCTGTTGACCAACCAGCGAACTTACAGCTTTGTTCTGGATACTCCCCTAACCACTAATTACAACCTATTCCATGTAACATACACTACATTCTTCGTAACCGATTTCCTGCATTACAGAATGAAGAGGTTTCAGCATCTCTAACAAAGACAACATTAGCAAAAACCATGCAATTGGACTGACATAAAACTTGTGTCTAGTAATTACTCTTTCCTGCGGATGATATTTCCTAACTGGTTTATTTAGGAAATCTCCATTTTTGTGTGCCACCTGCTGCTCACCCACAAGCTGAAACAACATCCTCTCAAAGATGGTCAAACAAACCAGCAGACTGGGGTCACAGAGGAGCGAAAGGAGCATCCCGCAAAACGAAAGAGGAACTAATCGGGGCTGGCGCCTCTGGAAATGCCGTCAGAGCAGAGACACTAAACGACGGGACGGCCATCCCATCCTGATTAACGAGGCCCAACCTTCCCCTTTGGCACATCTTGCTTTGGACCGTCATCTACTTTTTCGTGCTTCATCCCCTCGCATCCAGAACCTTTGGTTCATCGCACCCAGCATCTAAAAACCCAAAAGAACCGCGTCCTCATGGCATCGACGACTCACGGGAACGAGTGCCAGGACGCCCAGGTCCCCAAGTAGAAACATATGTGGACCTTGAGCCAAGAGCAGGCCACAAAAGCGATGGGGGTTTGGAGGGGTCTGTCAAACAGGGGCTTCCTTTACACTCAGGGCAAAACCGAGTGGTGGAAGCCCGCCGCCTGGTTCTTGTTACAGGCCTCTGTGGTTCGATTTAATGAAACGATCAAGACGGGGGCCCGTCTTCGAGCAGCACGACCTCGACCCCTCCGACCGCAGCGGAGAGGCAGATAGTTGTGTGTGAAGGCACCCAACACGCAACTCTCACATCTTATTGGGAACCAAGGACGTCGTGGTTTGGAACAGAGATAGTCATCCGGTGATGAAATGTCCCAGACCCACCGGATAAGGCCTGTAAACCCATGTCAGACCAAAAAAATGGTCGTGAGATTAGCAAGTTGGGCTCTGTACATCAATCGTGTCATCAGACCTCCATCGTGTTACAACTACCGACACGACTCGCTAGCGTAACGTATGCGTAATGAAATATGTACCTCAGCACTACTGTATCAGCACTCCAGCACGAGTGAGGAACAGAAGCTCAGGGTTTTAGCTGACGGGGGAAAATGCAAATCTCTGAATGATAAACAAGGAACTTCTGGCAAGCTTTTTTAGGCAGACATCAGTAGTAACTGAACAAAAACAAAGGGAAATCAGAGATGCAAGATTAAAGTGCAAGTGTGCATGGTTTATCTATCAAATGACAGTGCCGGGTCTCCCTGAGAGTACGGATACAAATGGGAGGTGGAGAGAGAGAGAGAGAGAGAGAGAGAGAGAGAGAGAGAGAGAGAGAGAGAGAGAGAGAGATCTGCAATGCGAATGCTGATGGACATCGCATTTCACATAGTGGGTCTAAAATTTACAACTCACTGGATGAAACCGGAAATTATTCCCACACTGTCTCTGATTCTAAAAAATGCTCCTCCTGTGTTCCTCAACACACCCTGCTGCGTGGGTACAGACTGGTAGAGGGGGTGTGGCTTATACCCCATATAGTCTACCCCGTATATTCTTGTCTAATTCCCACATACTGTACCAGTAAGCTCTGCTGTGTCACGTACGCACTTTAGTTAGCCCCTAGATCTCATTCTTAGCACTGCGTATGGCATCATCCTAACATATTTATCATGGTGTGATCTCTCAATCAGTGTCCTTTTTAGTAACTGACGTAAGGCTCAATCTGCTTTCGCATTCAGGCGGGCATTCCCAGCACAGACGGCTTCAAATTTTTTGTCGACTGCAGATAAATCCTGTGTGGTGGGAAGAGAAATTGCCCAGAGATGATTAATCCCGAGGCCGAGAGCTGGAAAGAGTAACAGTCACCTCCTGACCAAAGTGCATGTGACACTGACTCACCATGAACCTGCCACAGTGGGCCTGGAAGTCTCCTGCCAATGTGAGGGGAGGGGGGCTGGGTACCTCACATCGCTCACGGTCACACGAAAACACAGGTTGGCCCCCTTAACCCAAAGCCCAATCAGGTGAGAATGAAATTGGGCACTGTTTGTTGTTCACCTCCGATCTGATTTGTCCGGATGACCTATCAGCATTCAATTAAAGCCAACGGTTAATTACATTATGTGTAGAAGACAGAGAAGAAAAGAAGAGAAGAACGTTTTGTCGTATTTCACTGACCAGCGAACATGAAGACGTCTGATGGGCATCGCTGAAGCCAGCACCGGTCACCAGAGGATCGAGACGGACACCAGTCGCTCTTTCACATGCTATTTTACTGCAGGGACCCTCAAACACTGGAATGCCGCGCCTATGCCAGTCGGCGGGGAAGTAAACCGCGGTGTGCCCGAAACCATTCCCGAGCCCTGTCTGCTTCCTCAGCCACTGCAACTGACTCACGCTGGACACTAGCCGTTTATCTCGAGTCTAACCTGGGTCACCTGTAATCTTTAAATTCATCTTCACAATTCTTACAAATATAAAAATATATTTAAATATATATTATATAAAATCAGTCTCCATTTCACTGAATCTAACCAAAACTGGGGGGGGGGCATGGGGGGGTGTCCCCCGGCATAAGACAGCACACCACGGCACCTTCAACTCATTAGGAAGATTACGGAACCAATGGGAGCGTAGCACGTGCACCGTACCTAGAGGGCTCCGCAGACTTGGCGGTGAGGAGCTTCGCATAGGGAAGCCGGCTTTTCTTCTCCCTGGGCTTGGGACTTCGCGAGACGGGAAGGTCAAGCTGCTCTCCGCGAGACATGCTGAGCCTAGTGGGAGGGCTGGGCTATTCCCGCAGCCCTACACCCTGACGGACTCCCCCCCGCCATAGGCCATCAGTGGGCTGGCCCAGCCTCCAGTGTCCTTCCCAGCTCCGGGGCCCCGGGGTGCGGGCTCCAGCAGGTGCGGGCTATAGAAAGGCTGGCCCTGAAACTGGAACCACGACGGGGTTGGTGGGGTGGCAAGGAAGGGGCGGGGGCTTTAAAAAAAGCCACTGGCTTCATTCTTTGCAAGCCCACATCGAACGCTTCACGGTCGGGGCTCCGGACATAAACATGGGGGCCGAGGGAGCTGTGGCAGTCGTATTTGTGGCGCAGGGAAACTGGGAGCCAATGGGAACTCACCGCGTGTCACAACGCTAACGTGCATCAGTTTAATTCATTTTATGTTTTGTCCCGGGAGTTCAAGCTGGAACGCGATAAATCATTCACATGCGTGCCTGTGGCTCGCCGCTCCGTCAGGATGCGGATCATCCTCTCCGGCATTCTGGCGGGAACGTCAGTGGTGCTGGGTCCCCTATCAACACCACGGATCTCAAAGCGGCTTTCAGGACGTGGCACAATGGCCGCCTTTGTGAAGTAACATCAGCGGATGTCTGAGCAGACGCCTGTTAAACCAGGAGTGAAGTTAGAGGTGCTGTCAGACTGCCACCCCCCCGCCCCCCAACCCCCCAACCCGACCCGAGTTGGCATGACGTGGAGGGCATGATGACATGCTCCAAATTCCCAGCCTGCGTCATGGTGTCTGCAAAGCCTGAGGTTCTCTGGCACCTGTCGCTGCCCAGCTTTTTGGGGGGGGGTTGGGACAGCTGTGCCTAAAGTCACCCCCCCACCCCCAGCAAAAACGAGCTCCAGTGTAGGACAGACACAAACCCAGCTGGGACTGCTCTGCCCCCAACCTCCCCCAGGAATGTCCCCAATGCCTGGCATGTTAGCCCAGTCCCCAACCCTACACACTGTGTATTTAGATCACTGAACCATGTCTTTGCACCCCAGTTTTAATTGTGCCAACAGGAGAATATGACAATGCCCTCAAACGTCACACCAGTCCCACAGAAAGGCTGCTTCTCAGACTGGGAGTGGGCCCCCCCTCCGAGGCCGAGGTTCACATGGCAGAAAACTCACTGCAGACGGCTGGACCTCACAGCCTAACCTTCTCATTCTGATGCATCATCTGCCTTGCTTTTATGTCACTTTGCACCAAACCATCTGCTAAATAAATGCAACCCCCCACCTGTTCCTCCCTCCTCTTTGTATGCTAACATGCCTTGCCCCATGTTTCAGTCAATGACATCACTTCCTGTTCCTGCCTGCCGGAGAGCATTTGTGATCTGCACGTCATACAGTATGTTTATTCAGCTGTTTATTTGTTCACTTGTTATTGGTTTGTTGTGCGCCCCCCCCCCCCCTGCCCTTTCACCCCCAGATTCTTACAGGTTCCTATCAAGGAAGGAATTCCCCCCAAAGTCGTTTCCAAATCTTCAGAATCACATAATTTTTAAATGATAACATCTATAGTTTGCCATTATTTACATGAAACCCCCGTAACATCGATCGTACGTCATCCATACGCATCCCGCGGCCGGGACGCCAAAGGTGGGGCTACCTGGACTGCATGTCCGCCGCCTTGTGGTGACCTGCTGGCACTGCGTCTGTGGCGTGATGCGTCACCGGCTGCTGCAGCTCCATCAGAGCCTGGTAGTACTGCTGCTGCTGCTGCTGCCGCTGCTTGTACCGTGAGAGGCTGAAGAACAGGCCCAGGATGGTCTTCAGATTCCCATTTCCGATCTCTGCCGGGGGGGGGTGCACCAGAGGCACGTCAGTCTGGGATCCCAAGGCCCCAAACCCCTCCTCCCCGACTCTCATCAGGTCTGTCACTCAAAGAAGCTCAACTGGGAAAATGCTCCATCATTTCACAGCCCCCCAGGTCTTGTAAAATCACGTGACTTACGTCTCTCTACCCTGCTTCCTCCACTCTCTCATCTCCGTTAATACAAACGCGTCAAAAATCTCAGATGTTAATGATTTCTGCAGCTTCCCACTGCTCGCTCACATCTCAAAAGATACACACACACTCTGTCTTCACCGCTGAGACAACGGTTTTATTTTTCCACTTCTAGACATGGCAGCTGTTTTCGTCTTAAATCGGTCTCATCAGATGAAGAAAATGAGGTAAAAGGAATTCAGTAAGTGACTCTCGGACTAAAAGCAGACTCTCCCTTCCTGGGGAACCATGAAAAGCACCCCCCCCCCACCCCGAGAAATACGCCCCCATCAAACCTGCAGAGGTTTCAAAGGCTGTACCTTTTAATTGCTGATGCAGCAGAAAGTTTAAAAAGGAACCTTTAACAGCCTGTGATTAAGTCTCAGTGTCCCGTCCCAGTCCAGCCCGGTTACTAGTAATGTTTGGAAATCACAAACAACATCACAGGCTTGTGACAGGGGGTGATCCCTTAAGTAAGATGCAGACACAAGGCCTGGACCTTGGGAACAAAGGAGGCTGCCAGAACTGAAAATGGTATAAATAATGGAGGTAACAACTAGGGTTGCCAACTGTCCCGAATTGTCCGGGACGAATCAAAATCACCCATGTTTTGGGATGTCCTGGACTATTTGGGACGGTTGGCAACCCTAGTAACAACAATCGTTAGCATTGCCCTGTGTATTAGCATGGCCTTTTGCATTACCATTGCCCTGCGCGTTATCATTGCCTTGGACATATGAGTCCTCCATTGATTTCTTAATCAACCCTTTCATCAAAAGGGTACTTTCATGTTATTAGCCATTTCTTATATACAGCAGGCTTTTCTTTTCATAAAGTTACCTAATATTAGCTCTAGGGGAAAAAGTGGATTCTGTCTAAGCGTTTGATCTTCAGACATGAATGTATCCTGGCTTAATGACCCACTTAATACAGAGGTCTTTAAATAACACACTCATATAAAAATTGCCTGATACAGCTTTTTAAAAAGGTAGTGTTTCATTTAAGAATAACTTCTTTCCAGTAATCTCTCACTGAGGAGTATTTAATTGAGGGTAAAAATGTATTCAGAGCTTGTATATTATATAAACATGAATGCTGTGCAACACAAAACATATATAGTCCAGAAACGTGTAAATAAAAAGGAACTTTTAGTAGCTGAATCTGTTAAATGTAACCATTACATTTTTGTCCATGTAGGGTATCATTTCCTTTGGGTTTCATTTGACAAGAACGACATTGAGAAACTGTTCTGGAAATTTCCCACTGGCAGGAGTGCAGACCCAATTAATCTTAGTGGGATTTAATCTCCTGTAGCTGTCGGACTTTGACTGGGCCCATGTCAAAACCTTGAACCGGGAAAACTCAAAAAAAAAAAAAAAAAAAGTTTGTAACAGATTCCTTTGTTAAAGTGAGCTAATACTCTCGCTTTTCACATCCTCTCTCTGTAAAGCAGCTTTCATCAATAACGCAACAAGGTGCGTGATGAGAAAATGTGGCCGCTTGAATCCGGACCCGTTTCAGTTCCCCTGGTGGAAACACTGACCTGATGCGATTTTCAGACCAGTGGTTCCTGAGTTACTCTTATTGACTAACTTATGCTGTTTTTTATAGGAACTGAATGGAGAAAAATGTTTTCTTTTTACAGAGCGTAAAGATCATGATGGATATCAAAGACCTGCCAGGTAAAAAAAAAAAAAAAAAGAATTTAGTATACGACACTGCGGTCGGGACCGCAGAAATGGCCCCTTAGCTAAACGCAGTTCCCAGAATTCCCTCTCGTAGGGCAATGAGGATACTCATAAAAATGTTTGAATGGCCTATGTACATCCATCTATAGAGCTGGTGCATTGGTGATGGGACTGTTTAATACAGTGGTTCTCAATCCTGTTCCTGGCAGCTCCCACCCCCCAGAATGTTTTCATTCCAACTCTACCTTAATCAGGCTTATATGGTCCATAATAGGCTAATAATGAATGGACAAGGTTGAAAGCAGAGTGGGCTGGAATGAAAACATTCTGGCAAGGAGGGGGGAGTTAACAGGAACAGGATTGAGATCTACTGGTTTAGTACCAAAGGGACAAAGTAGCATTATCCAACACTGCCCTGCTCTGCCCTTAAGGAGGGCCAAAGGCCCCCCATCCTCTACAGCGAGAACATGCCACCAAGCAGAGGCCTGGCTCTCACTACACCGCAGGCTGCATCTTGGACTGGGTTGCTGCTGGTCCTAGTCATGGCTATACCCATGCAGTAACCGGACAACGTTACTTGCATGAGGGCACTAGTCCAAACCGAACTAGGTACCACAACTGCATCATGTTGGAGAATGTGTTCATTAGTCTATACTGAACTATTCTTGCCAGTAAATTTATTTTACCCCATATAATATATTAAGCTATATTAAGATATTTTAGGCTCCAGTGAAAACCAGGAAAGAGGTACAAATAAGCATCAGCCCGGCACTGCGTGAGGGGGCTCACATGAACCGATTGCTCGGTCTGATGCCTCCGTACGTCTGGCAGCTCAGGGGTTAATAGCCGCCAGCAACCCCCTCCTCGTAGTTCCCGACGCTCCCACAACAGGTTTGTTTTGCTGGAAAAAGTCTCAAAGGCTCGCGGCACATCAAACGAGCCATGTTTTTTCTAAAGGGGGGGTGGGGGTTGTAAAATTTACCCCAACTGAAAGGTGGGTTCCAGGCTCTTAGTAAAGAGCTGACGGCAAACTCCATTAATGCAGTGCCAGCCCCCGACCCCCAGCCCCCACCTCAAATCAACCTTCCCAGAACAACACTCAACCATCACAGCACACAAGAAAGCCCTACCCACTATGGTGAGTGAGAACGCAGCAGAAATAGCAACATGTAAAAAAAAAAAAATATATATATATATATATATATATATATATATATATATATATATGGGTTTTCACCGGACTGATGGTTCTTGTTAGGAAGCTGTTTCGAGTACAGTTGATATACTAAAAGTGCTATTCATACAAAGTTACTTAAGTTACATCTTTTCGGCGGCTGAACACTTTTAGTTTAGGGTGTTTAATTTTTCTACCCCAATGCTTCAAAGCGAGATATTTCTTTAACTGCTAATACAAAGAGTTAACATGCTTTAGTTAATTTTCGTGTGACCAGAACTGAACTTGGTTTCAGCACAACTGTTGTTATACTGAGTTGGACTCTAATAAGTGTGTATTATGGCTACTCATCCTAACTGGACTGACATGTGTGACGGTGTGGACTTCAGGTCACTTCCAAACAAACATTCTACCAGACACAACACTGCTGCTCTTGGACATAAGGCACGCTGCCTGCAAACAGAGGTTGATATGCTTCAGCAATGCCTGCACGAATCTTTGGATCTCCAGAGAAATATTTTAGAACGGTGGACTCAACAAACAAGACCTGTCCCGAAAGTGCCATCTGCACAGGTGGCTCACCCGTTTCCACAGGCCTTCTCTACTCCATATGCGCCACGCCTACCTGACAGGGAAATAGGACAATCCATCACAACACCTGGCCCCACACAGTCTGCCAGGGCCCTGCCCCAATCCCAGTCAGGAGTTAATTAACACAACCAGAGTTCTGTCTGCAGCATTACACCATGCCAAATTGGAACCCAGTGTATTCACTAATGATGGTAGTCTTCACCCAGAAGAATGGCTACAGTCTGTTGATGCATATAAGACTTCCTTAAACCTAGCGGACACACAAGTCCTCAGAGAACTACCACACTTCCTAGCTAAGGGACCAAGGAAGTGGTTTAACGTACTCAGTCCTCACGTGTCCACTTGGACCAAATTTTGTGAACTTTTCAGAACTGTGTTCTCGTCTGCTGATGACCAGGAGCATATTTTGAGAGGCATCCTGGACCGTTTCCAGCACCTTGATGAGCCTCTGCCAACATTTGTTGCCCATATGCTCAGTGAATTCAGGAGGCTGAGGAGCCCACCATCTGAACAGGAGCAAATTGTGCTCATCTGTAAACACGCAGTGGAGAAGTACAGAGTAGCACTGTATGGGACGCCTGTAAGGTCAGTGATCGATCTAGTGCTGCATGCCCATGAACTGCATTCTGTTCTCGGTACCAATCTTTCACAGACTTCTCATAAGCAGACGAAAAGTGGAGTTGAGGGAGGACCCTGCTGCTTTAAGTGTGCTATGCCTGGTGTTACATCTCGCACGTGCCCTAACTGTTCCACTGATTTTCAGGGAGCTCGGTACTCTTCCAGGCTGGCTCCAAAGCTTCCTCCAACGCTGCTTACAAATCACTACCCAGAAACTCGGGCTGCAGAGCCAGACAGAGCTGACGCTGAAATGGAGATGAAACCAACGGGTAGGAGGCAGGGAAACTTCAGGGGGGGGAGAGTGTTTCGCACGGGCAACTCTCCTCCCAGTCAATAACTCTGCCCTCATTGCCTATATCAGACTCAAATGCGCCATTAGTGCTCAACCACATTGAAGATGGAGCTTCACAGTCACCATGGAACACCCCTCTCAGAGCTAAAGTGAACCTTAATGGAGCAGCCCTGGATGCCACGCTCGATACAGGTGCGTCCCTTTCAGCAGTAAATGCAGACCTATTACCTGGAAAGAACCAAAACGTGTTAATAAGGAATCCGTGGAATTCTCCACCCATAAGACTGGCCAATGGCACTAACTGCAACCCATTAGGAATAACCTGGTTAACTATTGGAATTATGGGCAAGCGAGTCTATCAACGGTTTGTGATAGTAAAGGACCTGTCATCCCCGTTAGTTCTTGGGATGGACTTTATGACTCGCACTTCTCTAACAATACATGTCCCAACGAGAACTGTAATTATGGATGATAATCCCCCATGTCTTGATGAACTCTGCGAAAATGGCTTTGTGGAAGCTGATCTTGAGTGTGGAACAATGACTCTGCAGAACTCCTCACAACCCTCTCTCCATGGTAAGGCTGGGGAAGCTAACTTGGATTCGGCGGAAAGAAAAGAACTGTTAAAGTTGTTAGAGGGTTACACCGATCTGTTTGATGGCCACCTTGGTCGCACTTCCTTGG
>JAABNX020000001.1:12697130-12718274 GCA_015163995.2 Mormyrus lacerda
AAGCTCCCAAATTGTGCCCCCCCCTCCCCCATCAGACTCCAACATTCCCCAGAATCTGCCTGATACATGGTTATTCTAGGAATCGCCCCCTCTCTGTAATTAAGTGCTTATTGGGAAATGTATATATTTGGCCCAAAAAACGGATCATAATGGTGTAATACGTAAACAGCAGACATGTAATTAGCGGCCTTTGTTCCCAGCAAGCCTCGTTAGGCTTTCCCACTAAGCAGTTGGCTGGGGGCTGCGTGTAAGGGCCGGGAGATCGACTGGGGTAGATATCTTTTATATATGTATATTAAAAATCTGTGGCCATTTTTAAGCCCAGATCTCCCAGACTTTCTGCCCTAATGCACTGACGCGAGTTTTGCTGTCAGACACGCATATTTCATAATTAATTTACAAACACCGGATCCAATCCTGAGTATGGGTGTTGGCCCCCGTTCAGCGAGAGTAAAGGGGGGGGAGTCTGACTCAGAAGGTGTTTTGGCAGAGGAGTTCTCACCCTCTATAATTAAATGAACATGTATTAAAACTGACCCCATTGTCACCCACTTAGAGGAGGCGAGTCAGAGTGCGCAGAGAGTGAGTCACTGCCGACACTTGGCATGAGTGTTCATCGCGATCCCCGCCGCACGGGTGACTCAGTCAGGGGGGGTCCTCATAGCTGTACGAGAAAGCATGAGACGTGCAACTGCAGGCAAGATGACTGGGTCTCTCCACCTCTGAATAGATGATATCGCGAAAGCATCAAGCTGGCCATTTCCAGGTGTGGGAAGCCTGTTCCTTTGTGCCTGGGGGGCTTAAAGTGCGTGTCCCAATTCGCAAAACAAATGACAAACTTAATTTATTTAGCGGGCGCCTTCATCCAGAGTGATATGCATTTGAGAAAGCAGGGCCGGCTAGTCCCCGGAACCACTGCGAGTTAAGGGTCCAACGCTGACATCATCCCTTTCCATTAAGGACTTGTTAAGCTCTCCCTAACCACCCCTGAGAACGTTAGCAGACCACACTGCCCCCCACCACCCCTAACACCCAAGGGAAATGGGAGACAGACAGTCTGATGGACTCGAGGACAGCACATCCGAAGGTAGCTACCAGATAAACATACCCTAGGAGCACAGACAAGGCCTTCGTGTTCTGTGCCCGTCACCGAGGATCTCTGTGCCCGTCACCGAGGATCTCTGTGCTTGTCACTTGGGGTAGAAAAGAAGCATCTTCCTCTCGCTCCCAGTTCCTGCTCTCATTCCGCTCTGTCTTATTGATTCTTTTTATGGGTAATGGACCAGACTTTCCACAGTCACTACTTGGTACTGTTCAGGTCATACATGGATACAGCCCTCTCCCCCTCTTCCTCTGTGACCAACACACACACACACACACACACAAAAACACACACAGCACCATGCACTCAAACCCAGGACTAAGTGCTTCAGCAAGCAGCTTGCTGCGTCCTTTACAATGTCATCACTCCCCAAACACAGCTGAGACACAAAGACCACCCCCACCCGCCACCAACCTCCCGCTTCCCAGCATTCCCGGTGAGGCACACAGACCACATCGCCCAAACACTGGCACAGCCAACACAGAACAGGCCTGCGGTTAGGAAGATAAAGACGTCAGACAAGACAGGAAGCCTTCAGTTTGCAAAAATCCCTCCCTTGCCTTCATTTATTTATTGTGAATCCGCTAATAAAGCAGCTTTTTTCCATACAGCTGTCTGAGCTCAGATTAATCTGCATGAATCATGCGCCTGCTGGCTTAGCAAGCTAAGGTGCTGGAAGCACCGATATCGGCTCAGCTGGATCCACAGAGAGATGCCAGTGGCCTCCACCAGAGGGCGATATTGCACACGGCTGGCGCAAGAGAAGCAGACTTGATTACAAATGAATCATTTTGAAGAGACGCTGAGTCACTCTCAGCTTTATAGATTTGAGGCCAAACTAAATGGTAAGTTATTCAAACAGATACACTGTCAGTTCTGGAGAAGTCAAAATTTAAACTGTCTGACACATCCAACCATCCATCTTCTAACCACCTACCCAGTTCAGGGTCATGGGGCTCTAAGACATATTATTTCCTTTAGTAAACACCCCCCTCAAGGTCTCAGAGATTGTTCTGGGTCAGCAACGAAGCAGAGCCGCTGGGATTTACTGGGTCCTGCAGTTACTGACCCGTGATCACATGACCCAGCTTTGCCCAGATCAGTGTTCAGAAGATCATGCTATTCTTCCCCATTTGAGCTGCAAAGGCCATTTGTACAGCACCAGTGCCGAAACAGAAATCCTATGGGTACAGAGAGCCCTGAAAGGCTTTGCTATCACAGTTCTGTGCGTCTTTGTTCACCATTTAAGTCTCACTAGACATAACATGGTGTGATACCTTAGAGTAAATAGTCAGAAATGTAGTCTCTTGATTACTGACCGCTTGGGCCAGGTGGGAGGTTCGGGGAGGGGGGGGAGTGGTTTGTAGTAATGACAGGCAGTGCTGGGGAAGTTACTCGCAAAAGTAATCCATTACAAACAGTGGTAGAAAGTTCAGGTCCAGCAGAAAGTACAAATCCAGTCCAAGGTTTTGTTTCAGTCAGCCAGTGGAGAATAAACAGTCACTGTCACAGGGTACTCAGCCGGTTGGTTGAAACAAAACATTGGTCTGGATTAGGGGTGGGTTCTCCGGTGTCACAGTCATTACCTGTGTGACGTGCGCCACGGTGTGGATTTGCACTTTACCGGTAACACCGCGAGAAGTCTACAGCCTAATTATACAACAGCCTATTTATAAAAAAATAAAGCATTTTATTTTCTTCAAAGCTTCAGTTGTAATCTGAATACTTGACCTTATATAGCATATGCAACTGATTTATTTGCTTTGTGTGATTTTTCTATTACACTCTGACGGGGTGTCGCGATAACAAATTAAATTCAGAATAAACAGATTTTGTGTAATTATACAAATTAAACAAAATAACCTGATTATATATATAGTAGCAAATTAAAAGGTAACACATATTCGCTAAATCAGCATATATGTGCGCCGCTGCCTTAATTCAAGGTGCGTGCTAAAAGGCTCAGCTACCCAGTTAACACTAGAACCGCCGTTTCCCACACTAATGAACATCAAACACTTTTAACCGCCAAGCACGACGTACTTCGCCTTACAGTAGCAGCCCTTTGTTTGCACTAATGTGCCATTAGTGTTAATAACAGCAGCGAATCTAACACCCGCAACCAAAAAGCCGTAATGTTCCTAACAGAGGGGCTGCTTAATAACAGCAGCAAATCTAACACCCGCAACCAAAAAGCCGTAATGTTCCTAACAGAGGGGCTGCTTTGTCCTGAAATCCTACAGCTGAAAAGTTTTCAAACGCAGTATGTGTTTCATAAAATGTTGGATAAATCGGCGTAGTTTATTGGTGAAATCATGTTCTTCAAGGTTTACGTTGTTTATCAATTGTATAAAGTTATTTTTTATTCAAATCAACTCAAGTGAAACACTTAAACATACGTTTTCAGGGATGCCAACTCCCACACATCTGGCGTGACACTCGGGCTCTTAGACTCTAGCTCATGCAGGAAATCTTACGGAAAATCTATATTATTCCACTATAAACCTAAAAGTAGCTACAGCAAAAGCGTTGGGGTAGTTCGCAAACCCAACAAATTATTTACAAGGTAATTAAACTCCTATATACATGTAAATGAGGGGTGCAGACTTCAAAATGAAAATCTCACTCCAGTCAGCTGAGCAAAGTTGGCAACCCTGCGTTTTATTCAACGTGAAAAATAAAATGCACTGTTTACGGCTGAAAATGCCTGTCATTCCTTTAGTGTTGTTACTCCTATAATTATAAAACAAATATGAGAAAACATCACAATGTCACTTTTTGTATCTTTTCGAAATAAGACCCCATACCCAACGGCAATTAAATTGTAAATTAGCAATTAAAGTGTATTTAATATATTATAGAATATTTATTTTAATTTATATAAAGCGACAGGACATACTAATCCTCCCAAAACTTGTCAATACCGTCACCGTCCAAAAACTGAAAAACCGTAATGATAATTTTAGATGATATTGCCCACCCCTAGTCTGGATTTGTGCTTTCCACCCATGTCTGTAATTGATTACTTCTGTGAGTAACTTCCCCAAAACTGTGTACCAGTGGCAGTTGATACATTTACTTCTAACATTCACTTGTGAAACTCATACTAACATCAAAACAAGTTTTACATTCATATTGCTGGATATTTTATTGGAACAGAATCCAAGCCAAGGGCTACAACAGCAGCACCCCATCTGGGACTTCAGCTTCCAGCTACAGTGCTGCCCAATAAAGCGTGCAGTGACGTCCCGCGCTAGAATACCATCCGCCTCTTCTACTCCCATGGACTGAATGCTGATCGTGCCGCCATCCTGCCACGGCAGGCACACGCAGACGCCCCACAACTCCCCCTTCCTGAATTTCAAGGGCAAACGTGAGAGCTCCCTCCCTCCCCGCACCGTGAGCCCACAGTAGACTCTGAGCAAGGTCGGCGCCTTGTCGACTGGGCACATTAGATGGCAGGTGGAGAGATTTGAGTGGACAGCAGGAGAAATGCTCTGACGGTGGAATTAAGTGCCTGATCCAAACTGCCGGGATGTAAATGCACACAGTCATATCCTTGACACGGGATAGAGCAGCCATGATTTCCCACAAATAAGGCAGTTCCCTGTCGCTGATTGAACGTGACGTTCCAGTGAGAGCCCAGAGCTAACAGTCAGTGGGGAGAGGAGCAAGGCCAATGGCACGCCATGCCAACACATCCACCCATCTTCGGTGGAGACGGGACCTTTCCTCAGGCGGCAGATCGGACGCAGAGCTGGTATTGCAGTGTAATCGTCTCGAGAGAAAAGCACGCGACGTACAGCTTCCTGCCACGTGTTTGGTGTGGCCACATCGGAGATGCCAGGAGAAGGACATCCAGAGCAGAGTAACACGGCTTGAGAAACCTTCCTGGGCCCTGCTGCCTGTCCTGTAACAACCCAGTGAGTTCCAGGTCCATGGTGCAAACTGGAAGCCCCCCAGAGAAAGATTTAGGCTGTAAAATTGCTTAAAGACTTATCCGCTGCCCGCCGTGCTGGCTGGAACGTACCGAGGAGAATCGCACCCCCCCCCCCCTAAAAAATCAACTGGCACCTGCCCCAGGTCTTCTACTGAACAACAGCAGACGCAGGAATGTTTGACGTGTTTAACAGCAGCTAGGCAGGGCAGCGAATGGTGAGCCCCTGTGATTATACGTGATGCACCGCGTCACACTTTAGCTGATTAGCGGTAGGCCGGAGTACGACGCTGCTGAACACGTGCGAGGCCCCAAGGAATGAAATTCTCCCGGCGGCGTTCAGAGCCTCTGAGTCACCGCTGACAAAGTGCCAGCCGTCGTCTCACATAAAAGCGAAGCCCCCCCCCCACTCAGTGTTGTGGTTTCGGCAGCCATGTCATCGGTAACGAGGCCGGGTCTCTCTGAATGCCTCTGAGTCAGCCGCAGCCCCGTGTGTCACGGCTTCCCGCTCGCCTCGCACACACAGCCCTGTCATTTCCCCTCAGAAGCCCCCCTCCCCCTGACCCGTCCCGCTCACAGGAGCCCCGGGGCCCTTCTGCAGGATCTCACGGGGTGTTCCTGTCAGCGATGACCCCAGAGACTCCAATTCCATAACCTGCCCCCCCCCCTCGTGCTCTGAGAGAGGGTGCTTCTTTAATAACATACCCAGGGAAGCACCACGAAAACGGCTGCAGTCAAAAAGACCCAAAGGTGGCATGGCAAGTAGCAGCTGCTTCAGAAAACTCCCAAATCTGCACCGCTGCGCTAAACACATCCCTACAAATGGAAATCTCCCAAATTAGAAGTTAAGTGCGTCATTTTTTGGGATAAACATTACCCAAATTATCTAAAATTCCCTGCCTTGGCTGCATACGTACCTGTTAGCTTAGTGAGGGATGCTGCGTAGATAGGGCAAAGACTTGTTTTTTTATTTTCCATGTGAAAAGAAAGTACTTTTATGGGAATGACACGAAATAACCCTGTTCCTTTTCAAAGCGTTAAGTCTCGTTAACCCCCAAGTGTGGAACAGGGAGGACTTTCCACTTAACTGGGACACTTTCCTTTTTTGTCTCGGTTGTTTGGCAGCAGCAAGCTAAACAAAGTCTTGAATGTGTGGCCTAAGAAGCCAAGGCTGCCTGCACGCTTTGGCTATGTCTGTCTAGAGGGGCTTTACTCATAGAGTGGCCAGCAAGGCTTATCAAGATCACGTTATCCTCCAAATATTGGCAGGCCTAGAAAAATAAAGAGGTAGTGAGACCCTCTTAAGTGTCTGTGGTTTTCAGAATCTCAAGCTTTTAATCGCCTTTATTTTTTAAGACGGTCCCTTCATGGTGATGTCAAAAGAAGCAAACATTTAGCATCTCTTGAGAGCCTTATTAACTCGGCTAATTGCGGTGTGTCGTCTGGGAAACCGCTCCAGGTGCTTATAGGGTACAGAGCTGGGCAGGATGGGTTACAGTGCCGCCCTCCTGGAAAGGGATACTATTTATGATTCACTTCTAAGTGGCTCTTCTGGATGACTTACTGATCCCTAGGGGTCAAAGGTAACAGGAGTAATTGAGGGGGGGGGGGGGGATTTGGCTCAGGTGAATGGCATCACGTAGATGACAGTGTTTGTATTTTCTCCCCCCGTCAGAGAAGAGACCTGGTCGGGTGTCTTCCCATCAAACCGAAGCCGCTCCTTACTCCCTGTAACGGGATTTTGATCCCCACGATCTGCACGGCCAATGAAAATTGACCAATTTAAAAAAAAAAATGAAAAGCAGACCAATAACAAGCTGGAACAGGAACACAGCCAGGAACTCCTGGAGCCAAGCCCCCTCATTTAGTCCCAGCTAATTTCGTCTCATGGCTTTTTTTTTCCCTTCAGTGCACGTTCCTGCTGTGAAAAGGGCTCCGCTGTTGTCATCCCGCATGTTAAAAAGGACTATGACGCTGAGACGTATGCTTAATGAGAGAAGGAATAAGGGAAAATAAGACCCCCTACATTCTGATCTCCTGACACGTCTGGAATGCACTGGTGTTCGAATGGCCTTCTCTGGGAAAATAAATAAATTAGCTTTTGATCAAACCTCCCCAGTCATCTGCCACGCAACACGGGCGCGGTGTTTAATATTCCCCGGTAACGACGGCTGTTTTCTACACAGACGCGGGACTTTATCTCAAATTCATTCTCTCTCACTCGCCAAGCTCGCGCGGTCGAGTCGGCTCTGATAAGGACGATGGCTAAGACCCGAACCGGCTCTGTTGATCGGCCGGCTTTGAAACATAAAACGACCAGGAGGCTGATTAGCCACTACTGGGTCATTAAAAGGACTCCCCTGGATAATCGGAACGTTTACAGCGGGGAGGAAGATGCTGTTTCAGTTTACACATTCCTGCTGTGTGGAGACGCTTGCATACCCCATAATTCAAATGGCGCACTGAGGCTTCTGGGTAAGAGAGCTGATGCTTCCCAGCTGGACCTAGTGAACAGTTATCTGGTCCTTACCGGGTCAGACTGAATACCCTTAGCCCAGCACTCATTATTGCCAAGACTCCCGAGACACATATGAACACAATGAAGAAATGTGTTGCAAAATATTTCAACATGCCCCCACACCCCTGTTAGGTAGGGGAATAGCATTCCTACTTGGAGAGACCCGGATGTCTCCTTGTCCTATGGAATCCAGCACTTCGCACGGTGTCCCAATGCTGTAACCAATAGGGATGTCCGCTCTCACCCACTGAAAGATGGACAGGCCGACGGACCAATCAGCTGCGTCTCAGAGACAAAGCTTCCTTTTATATGGTTCCAAAACTCTTTGGCTAAGTTTCCCATGATGAATTCAGCTATGTCCCCTTTAAACTGGGGCACGCGCTGTTTGCTCTCTGTGCTGATAATAAGTTTAGTGTGACCATGGCACCAAAAATGAGTCTTTTACAAAAAGTGGCAAATCACTCGTCTGTGCTCCACTGCAGTTGCACAGGTAAAAACAACAAGGGCAAACAAAGCTTGGAAAATAAAAACGGGGAAGGAAAGACCATATTGTCTGGGTCCCGACTGGGGATGGGCGGTCAGGTCAATGTGACAAATCATATAATTGAAATAAGTGGCATCCTGATTATAAAGTTCCCGCAATGAGAATTGATTGCTGGACAACAAACCAGCTCCCAGTGGCGTTGCAGGGAAGCAAAAACCAAAGGAAAGCAGACACAGGACTGGAAAACAGTCAATCGATCTCCCAGATAAACACAAGGCCTAACATTTCAATTGGATCTGGAATAATGGCAACTGGCGAACACAGTCGCACCTGCAGCATAACTGCAGAGTCGAACCTGCAGCATAACTGCAGAGACAGTGCTGTCAGGTGAGACCCTCAACCCCTGGGATACTCCATAGCAGTCCCACCCCCTGTCCTCAAACAAAATGCTGTTCACAATTTTTTACTTCTACTTTGCTAACTTGCTAAGGCGTTAACATGATTCCCAAACGTCAATGCAATAAAATAGAAAACAAAGAAGATGGATGACAATGGGCAAAGAACCAGCGCGCCGTCACTTCGGATGCATTATTCATCAGCTCCCAGGGGACACTGTTGCTTTCGTGGGGGCCGGCAGATGAAGCTGAAGCTGGAATGGTAATAAGGCCAACACACATACCATCTCTGGTGGTGTCTGCTGTGTGTTAGATGAAGACAAGCTGAACTAGCCCTTTATCTTTTCAACATGAAACAGCAGTTTTGCTCAGTAAAGTACATAATAAATAACCTGTGTTTGATGACCTTATAAGGGCCGTGAATGATGGCGTCAGACTGGAAAAATACTGCCTTGGCAAAATCCATACAAATATCTGGAGAATACCTAGTTCTTGTAACTGGAGCAAAAGCCGGCAGATGCTAAAAAGCTCTAGCTGCCTTTCAGAGAGGTTGATGGTTTCCCTCAGAAATCCAGTCAACCAAACTGTGGCTAACCTGAGGGGCGAGTTTGGTTTCCATTGCGGGAACAGATATTCAGCCTCCCAGACTATTAGGTCAGCTTCAGCCATGCATGTGTACTGTCAGGAGAAGTACAGCAGACCATACTCCCTCACATCAGCTTATACTAGATTAGCAACATCCTCGACCACGTTACTGCACACCATCTGATACTAGAGCAGCAATACGCTAGACCATGTTGTTGTACACCATCCAATACCAGAGCATCAACATACGAGACCACACTTCCTTACATCACCCAATACTAGAGCAGCAACATACTTGCAAATTATTTAAAGTTTTTCTGGTTAGTAAAAACACCCGAATACCTAAAACTGGTTTGCTCAGCTGATGCGTTGAATGAGGAGCACTGTCACAAGTCAGTATGCCAGACATTCTTCAACTAGAGCTGCCAGTGGCAAGCTAGAGAAGGGAATGCTAATTGCTGTGGCATGTATAGCAGTCACTGATGCAGAAGGATTGTGTGGAACTGTCAAGTTGGAGGAAAAGGTGTCAGGTCTGATGGGGCCAATGTCGAAATAGACAAGGCTGCAAAACAGCTTTTTCCATGAACCGACACCGACAAAGTAATGCGCATACGTGGTACATATGTGCAAACAGTCACAAAAGAACACACATGCACAAACCCACGCAGATACAATGTACTAGCCTTCCTGAAAGCTCTCGCTAATCTTTCAACATGTACTTTGGCCAAGGAAAGACTCTGAAAATCAATCATCGGATGCTAAATGATATGGCTTTAGGGGCGAGCAAAAAAGGCAACTTTTAAGAGCGTAATGATTTCTAAAATAAGGAGGCACTAATTATCGAAACCAGTAATGTTCCACAGTCATAACGCAAAACCACACCAACTTGATCTTTTTGTGCTGAATGGGCTTAAATCACTGAACAAATTCCATTGAAAGAGGCTCTATTAAATATCTTTCTCTACCAAATTATGAGTCATTTTGCCCATCTAAGCTGCAGTACCAGGGAAAGCTTTGTAAATGATACAGTACTTTTGAGCAAAGGTTTTAAATCTTTGGCTTGAAACTGAACTGTCTCCCTTGTTTCTGTGGTACGTCAGTAATTCTTCTTGTGGGGGGGGGGGGGTTAATAGGTATTATGACATTTTGTTGCCATTGGGAATGTCTAGGCCAACCACAAACTTCTCTACACCCCAGAAAAAAATGAAGAAGGCTCTTAAGACCATGGTGTTCAGACCTACCTCCAGCAGACAGTCTGAGCACGGAGGGGTAGCATCCATCAGGAGGCCGGCACATTTAGCAAGGCCTGCAGAGGCCCTGCTACTAAACTAATCAGTCAAGGGGCCCCTCCTTTTCCACTGTGGCTATTTATAGAGGAAATGAGCATTACTCCCGTGGTACATCCTGACAGCACTGAAGCATTCACTTTGGTGAGCGGTCCACACTAACACCAACTCAAAGCAAATATGCAGCACCAGGAAAGACACTAATCTATTTCATTTACTTTGTTTTTTTGGGGGGGGGGCATTTTCAGACTGTCAGCCTTATAATTGGGTGTCGTCAAATCAATGTCAACTCTCAGCGACTACATAGGCAGCATTAGTCGAGAAAGTTCCATCTTTTCTCAAGCTGTACAATGACAAATATTATATTGCCACATTTTAATGCCGAGAATTGATGTTCGGTCAGATCTCACAACATTCTCCGAGCGCTTATAAAATGAGCAAATGCGTTGATTTAAAGGTGCTGAATTATGCATGAGGTGACTACATAAATTTAATGCATGGCTCTGTGCAGCGTGGCAGAAGATATGAAAAGGCCATTCTCATCCCACACACGTCTCAGCAGGTTGGGAGTGAGGCCCGGCCCAGCTGAGGAAGGGGCTCAGTCTGGCCATTTCCAGCTGATCCGGGTCATACAATGGCTCTCTCATTTCTGGTGACAGCTGGTCAATTCAGACGGACCCCGTGGGTCACTTACTGCCTCTACAAGACCTGAACCCACGAGCCTGAATAACAGTTTTCTGTGAAATGCTGTGAGTCACATGTGCACCATAAAGCACTGAATCTGAATGCCATTAATTATAAATGCTTAAAACTTGTACTCAAAGACTCGCATTCAATTTCTCAGCCAAAGTCATGTAAACTCAATAAATCTCGAGGTGAAGCGTAAGAATCGGCCTCATCCCAAATAAAACTTTAATGTGTATCCATTAATAACATCAGCAATAACACACAATCACAGTAATCATGGCCTCTAACAGCCCACAGTCAACTATCATTTAGAATGTGACTCAACCTGACATAATACATACCCTCACTGCATGTTAATACAGCTGGAGAGGTCACTGGAGTCGTTCAGTTGAGGGATATCATCCAGTGGTACAACCAGAGGATCCCGTTACAGGACATAACTGGACCACCTGGTTAATAGTCTACTACACTACCAGGCAAATACAAAAGCGAAATGTACAACTCCACTGACTATGCCTGTACCAGCCACAGCACGGGGGGGGGGGGCAACTGCACACACCCCCCCCCCCACCACCACTACCCCACCACTAAGGCTCATGCTCCCATAACAGGTATGTGGCCTTGGGTTAAAACCTGCTATAAATTTTCCGCTTATCTCTAGCCCACCTCCTCATTGCCAGCAGCCCGCTCCAGTGTTTGTTTAGTTTTAAACACGGGTCCTTTCTCTCCGCTTCGGAGTCAACTCTCCGTCCTGCTTGTTCATCCGTGTATCTCTACCTGACTGATAACCACCTGACACGCTGGTTAAACATTCACCCTCGCTTTTTCAAGTCGCGACCCTTCTATCGTTGCACTTTTAGTCATGAGAAAGGACAAACGAAACGGCTCACCTTACGTTTCAACATCATTGAAAGCCGCCGGCGGAGCGTCGCTCAAAGGAAGGCATACGGACGGGAAGTAATAAGCAGATTAACAAACAAATGAGACAGATGCAGCTGCCTGGGGAGGATGGTGTCCTGAGGACGGGGATCAAAGACGAGATTCCTAAGGAGGCGACTTCCTGTGAGGAAGACTGGGAAGGTCAAGTAGGGAAGGCAACAGCAGTCAGATATGGTGCATGGGCCGACCCCCGCATAGGAAATCAGTGGGAGAAAACAAGGACCCCCCCACCCCCCTCGGGTGACCCAGTAGGGTCTCGTTAATTATATAGCTGTGCATGATGAAATGATAACCCCCAAGATGTGTGGGGCGACCCCTTTCTCAAACAGGCCTGTAAACCTGGAGGCATTTAGGAGAGAAGCCTTTCAAGACAGCAACAGCACTTTTGGAATAACTTCACCACCAGAGACGTACACAAAGAATTAAGCCTCGAAATTCGACCCTTGGCAGTCCATTGATTGGGCAAGCCTGTCATCCTCTAGCCAGATTCAACGTGTCACACTAGGGCCAAAAAGTACTTTCAGAATTGAAAGCAATTACTGGGACCAGCAGATATTATACAAAAACAAAACATACATTACGCATCCACTGTGGCATTAGATTATTGTAGCTGTAGAGCCAAGAACCTCAACAATGGATCACATTTGAGAACATAGGCCAGATAGCTTCAGATGGTATCTGTTGTGGTGGAGAACCTGAAAGAGACATCTAACACATCTAATAGATACCTCCGATTTTAATATGCAACTGCAGGGCTGCGTTTGTGTTTTACAGAGTCACTTGTAAACATCTTTGGGAGATCCAACAAATTAAAATGAAACAAATTTGAGGCAAATACACATCTTGGCACAAGCTCATGCCAAACGCAATTATATCATAAAGTAAACAGGTAGCACGGGATGCAACTAACAGGAACGCCCAATAGCATGGCTAATCAAGAACGTCAACAACTGAAGCGCCAGCAGGGGAACTGCCAAGGCAAGTTATTGACGCACTGATTTTCAGAACCTAGTCCCAGTAAACCAGAGAAGAAAAGCTTTGACATGTAATTCTATAAAAACCATGCTGGAGCTCAATAAGTTAAGCCTGCTTCCAGAGAAATGTCATCTCAAATCAATCAAGCTGGCTAAGCCATTCCCCTCAAAACAGGCATCCCTGTTTGTGCTTCCCAATGCTTCTTTGCCTAGTAATTTTACGAAGGCTCTTATCTAAGTGCCAGGAGACACAGTTAATTGAAGGCAGGGATGGAGATAAGAATCACAATGGGTCACTGAGGCAGCGGCAGCACACAGCCACATTAAAGGTCACAGACCAGTGGGCTTTGCACACCAGTCACGGCTCACCCCAAATGACTCCGACGTGGCCACGGCCAATATCCGCAAGATAACCCGTCCTGCTTCCTGAGACAAACGACCATCTCGGAGAATCTTATTATCACGAGGAAGTACTTCAGTGTATTGCGGGATCCATGACGGGAAATAGTTTCCTATTCTGCTCAGTACCAGGACAAAGGAAAGCACTGGAACCAACGGCTTCATCTTTCTGCTGTGGGATGATAATGAAATAGAACGGGTGCTAGAAACAATTCAACAACAAAAATATCAAATATCATTCGTCAAAGGGCATATTTTCATTTACTACTAAATACGCTTCAAAAACAAATGATTACTTAAAGATGACTCTGTGGATGCTCACTTGAAATATCATGAATGAAGAACCATCAGGTCCCTCCTAACATAAAATTCAGGAAGTTCAAACCGCCTCCAGGTCTTAATTCTGTTTTGTGCATCAGCATCCAGCTGGTTTTCAAAATGCGTCCACGCCCACGGTGGGAGCTGCGTGGATCTGGCTGCGGAGACCTTGAGACTCATGATACTGCGGGGGAAGAGCAGACGGCCAGCGACGCCTCTGGACACAGGCTGAGTAGTGTCCCGCTACATCGCCACACGCCGGGCTGCATTCCTCACCGCATAGCACAGGCTGGGATTGAACCTTTTGTTCTTCTCCAGCAGCAGACAGCTTGGAGCTCAAGTCTCAAGCTGGATGGATGCCCTCTTTTTCATCAGCCTCCTCCTCCTCCTTCTTGTACCACACCAGCGACTGGGAGCTTGACCGTTTCAGGATGCCTGGACTGGCCATCTAGCATGCCAAGCATTTTGCCAGTAGGCTGCTGGGTTTATGGAGAACTTTCTCCTGCTTGGGAAAATTCCAATTTTTCATCCCAGTCCAGCCCTGCCAGGACACTAATAAGCAAGAATAAGTATGAGATACTGTATAATCCAGCTATCACATGTATCAATACCATGTATAACTAATTAAGTGTATTCATTTACATTTAAACTCACTATGCATTGAGGTGTTAAAGCGGGCTCCTGCTGGGGCACCAGGTAGCACAGCTGCCTGACACCTACTGGCTCACCATCATGTAAATGTGAGACAGTCCAGCTGGAAACTGCTGACTCATTAACATTTCTTAGAATTCCACTCGGTCGAGGCAACAGAAACGGACAGATGAAAATGTCTGTGACCGGATGTGAGGCCAGGCAGAATTTGACCTCCGGGAACCAGCTACCATCGTTATCACATCAGGGGGCCACAGGGATGGAGTCCTTAATTGAAGATGCTTCCAGAACATACGGCTCTGTGTAGCTTTCTTGAAACAGGAGATTGTCAGAAATCATTTAATCAATAAACCCTGGGTTTCAAATGAGCTTTCCTTAACTATAGACGTAAGGGTCAAGGTCTTAAAAACCCAGATGGGGCCACACACTTCTATCTATTTTGACTTTGGCCACTCTAGCTAAAATCCAGCTGTATAAATGAATTACAAAACAGTTAAGCTGAAAAAAACTGAGCATGTGTGTCTGACACGAAAATAAACAGAGCCTAATGGAAACAGCATGTCAGATCCAAACAGAAGGTGCCCCCAGACTGGGTGAGAAGATGCATCTTACAATTATTGTTTTTCATCTCAAGGCTGTCAAACTCAATCCTTCTTCAGGTTATCAGACTTTAGTAAATCGGAGGAAGATAAATGTAACTACACACAGTCCGATAAGGTTTTGAGCCGCAGCTCAGGATCAGGACTCACTAAACACGTATGGGCTTCAAATGGAGATCCCTTTCAGGGGAGTGCTGACAGATGTATTCAGCATCAATAGTTCCTACAGGGTTTAGGTGGCCCTAATGCGCGTATGTTCCAATACTGGGAGAGACTGACATGGTTTTCAGGACAGACTGACCTGGGGTTTCTTCAGCAGCAGAGTATGTCAGCCAGGGAATGCTAGCCTGGGAATCCTCAGACAGGACAGAATGCTAGCCAGGGAATGCTAGCCTGGGATTCCTCAAACAGGACAGAACAGTAGCCAGGGAATGCTAACCTGGGAATCCTTGGACAGGACAGAATGCTAGCCAGGGAATGCTAGCCTGGGAATCCTGGGATAGGACAGAACGCTATCCAGGGAAGGCTAGCCTGGGAATCCTCAGACAGGACAGAATGCTAGGCTGGGAATCCTCGGACAGGACAGAACGCTAGCCAGGGAGGGCTAATCAGGGAATCCTCAGACAGGACAGAACGATAGCCAGGGAAGACCAGCCTGAGAATCCTCAGACAGGACAGAATGCTAGCCTGGGAATCCTCTGACAGGGCAGAACGCAACCAGGAAATCCTCAGACAGAACAGAACACTAGCCAGGGAAGATCAGCCTGAGAATCCTCAGACAGGACAGAAAGCTAGCCTGGGAATGCTAGCATTTTGTCAATGCAAAGTGGTTTTAAATGTACATTGATATAGTCGATAAGTTATGCAAAACACTAGCCAGGGAATGCTAGCCTGGGAATCCTTGGACAGGACAAAATGCTAAACAGAAATGGCAAGCCCGGAAACATTGGAGGGGACAGAATACTACTCTGGGAATCCCAGTCTGGGAAACCACAGCGAGGACAGAGTGCTTGCCAGGAAAGGTTAGCCTGGGAATCCTCGGCAGGTACAGAGTACTATGGTTGCAGTGAAAGCTGTCACGAATAGACCTTTATCTGTGTGACTATTCCAGAGTGGCACTAAAACTGAAACCTAAGATCAGAGAAATGGACAAATGAGCTAATCAGAGATCACAGGCTAATAGCTGTTTAGCGGTAACGTTCAGGTTGAAAGCAGAGGACACCGCTTGCCGCTAAAAGCGAGGAGATGTTAGCGCAGTGCCAACACGGCAGCCAACTCTTTGAAGTGGAACAGGAGACCTGTCGATGGAGAAGGCGGCCACACATGCACCCCTGCAAGCCGAGCATTTGAGTTTCAGGGATCTGGTTACAGAAGCCCATCAAGGCCTGCACTGTACACAGGGTGAAATGTACTGGAAAGTGGTAGAAAAATAATACTCTGAAGTTATACAAAAGTGGGCACGTAACAGCCACCGTGAGCATAACATCTGCTTCAGTTTCTGCTCTGTAGTAATTGGGTTTTGCGCAAATACGAGCCCAGACCAAAGAGAACAAAGAACGGAAATAGACTCTGCACCTTCATTAAGTTTTTCTTTTGAACTGCCACAATTGACAACTACAGCAGAGAGAGGGAACAGGGTCTCACTTTGCGTTGAGGACTCACATCTATTAGCCTTTCAAAACAGCCAAACTCTGCAACATTATGAGAAATAATATTTCTGGTTCATCAATGGCTAGAATTAACCCGAACATCGAGGTCGAGTGTCGAGGTCTAAGATGTTCCGCTATCAAGGTCTGGTCTCTCACACCTGCAGACTCCTCCAGTGTAGTGTGGAGCAGAAACATAAGGATTCAAGGATTGATAAAAGTTGATAAAAGTTCATAGGAAAGGAATCTGTAGTAAATGCATGAGTCTGAAGTTCCCTTCCTGGGTCCATGAGCACTACACATTTTACTCAATGTGCTCTCCACAAACACAAAACTACAAAACACAAAGCCCTAAATTTTCTGTGCTAGAAAAGGTAGCATGCTTGCCAGATTGGCATGCGTGGGAGTAGCGGAAGCAGCAGTCTTGGTGACTTCTGAGTAAAGGGCATAGTTTTGGTTTCATCATAGGTAGGGACCAAATCAATCCTGAACCCCTGTTCCCCTAAACATATACGATACTTTGTTAGTATTGGTAGGGACACGCCCCAGCTATCCATAGCCAAATCTGTGCCCTTGTTCAGGAATGTCATTAATGTCAAGCTCTTTTCCATGGATGGTTTGTGAGAGTCAGCATGTACGCGCATGTGTGAGCAGAGGAGGACAGGGAGAAGGCATCGTGAATCAGGCAGGCATCTGATGAAGCAGTGGTGAAACTGCTAGTGAATCTACCACAAGCCCCAATGTTGCGTGCAGGATCAAGCTGTTCCTCCTCTGGAACGAACCTTGTGTGCGAATCATTTGCGTCAAGCTCTCTTGGTTTAATGAGAGAGTAAAATGACAAAAGAGGGCCCAGTCAGCCCGGTCCTAACATGATTAACCCATCTGGCCTGGGAATAGCCCGTCTTGCTTTTAACTCAAAGCTGCAGAGGATTGTGCAATGCATGCAGGGAAATGGCAACCTTCAAAGAGGGAATCCGCCAATTAATCTTCAATTGATCGCAATAATTACAGGTGAGTGGTACAATAAGGCACAGAGGCCTTAGTCCAAACATGCAAAGTTGTTATGCTCTATTGCAAATTATTACCAGCAACATAATTACACTTTGGCCCAATTCTTACAAAATACTTTTGTAAGAGTTGTAAACCACAGAAATGGTTGTTTTGTAGTTCTGAAAATTGCGTTGCTTTTCTGAATATCTAAGCATATGGGCTCACACCGTTAGTGTCCAGTGACATTTTGAAAAGTACAGGTGGAACGTGGGAACCATGACAAGTCTGACAGCCCAAAAACAGAAAATCCAGTGTCTAGGATGAGGGAGCTGAGTAGCTGAGGGAGACATCTGGTCCACAAAGAGCACGGCAAAGATGCAGAGGTAAACATCCTCGCTGCAAATGGGACAATAAGGCTCTGTAAGATACTTTGTGCAGCCCACAATCAAGCTATAGGCCCATATCACTGCAGCTAAAACATAAGCCCTCCACCTGATATATCCCTGCAAAGACACAGCTGTGTAAATAGGATACATCTGTTTGTTCACCATAAAACATAAAGAGTAAGTAGGGGAAGTAGCTCTGGATATCTTCTAAACAAACAATTACTCTGTAGAAGAAATGGGTGGTGTTTTATTCACGCAAACTGACCAGGTGGAAACAATAACTGTCTGCTACAGTCTGGGTGACTAAGCTCCGCCTGGGCCAGCGACGTCTCCTGTGTCAAGAATAACTTCATAGCTATGCAGTCCATTATTAAAGCAGTAATTGAAGTGTGTGCTATTTAGGTACATAAGTAGAATTACATGAATATTCTTTTGAATTATGGAATAATAAATCATAGCATGTAAGCACCTTCAGTGTGAAATACATTGTCAGTTCTCAGGTCTGTGGTCATAATTCCAGAAATTTCACTATAATAGACTGAACATCATCAGGAAGCTCTTTGTTTCAACACTAGTGGCAGAAGGGCAGTGTGAGGTGCAGCATGACATGGGTATGCTGAATCGAGGGTGCCTGCACAGACCACTGCGAGGGCAATATAAGGTAGTCTGAGCTAAATTTAAGTGAATCAAGATAAAGTCCATTTAGTCTAGATTACCTTAAATCCAAGAAGGTATCCAGTTAAGCAAGAAATCCTGCTTTGTGGAACATCCCCCAGTATCATCGCACATGGAGAAGCTGCTTCCTCAGCTCTGTTTACAAGCAATTGCATCCGCCCATGTTTTCAAAGCTGGGCCCATATGGGTCTGTTAATGTGATGCATAGTTCTGCATTATAAAGCTCTTTTGGGTCGAAGATTCGAGAATGTATTTGAGGGCCTCAATGTCAACCATGATTTGACTCGTCTTCGAGGATAGCAATTACTGAAAGAGGCATTGTTGGGGTGCTCTAAGGATAAGCACAGGGAAGAGCTTCAGCAGATGACCTTTCCGTCAGCAACCAGATGTACAGTTAAATTTAGTGTCTTGAGAAATCATAAATATAACTGGCCACCCCTTGTGTTTTACAGATGCCTGGATCCCAAACATCCTATACACCAGACAGATGGCTCAGGAGATCAAAGATGCAGTCTATAAAATCCGGAGAATTCTGTGAGTGGAAGCAGGTCTTCAGTGAGTCGCTGACAAACTGGCACGTACAGATGAAAATTCCCGAAACAGACCTGGAATCATGAATTTGTAATGCTGCTTTGGAGAGGGTGGGAAGCGTTTTACTTTTCTACAGAGTCTATAGGTCTAAGTTATGACAGCACGTTAAGATGTTCACAGTCTTTTTGAGGATGCCTACGGCTGTCAAAAGCAAAGAAACAAAGAAAACTAGCCTGGTAATACAAAAAAAAAAAAAAATGCGATAATTTATTTATAATTGATTTAAAATTGAGTTTCTAGAAGCGCATTCCTGACATTTCCAGTAAGGCCTAGCACTAAGAAATACGTGCCCAGTGATATTTCTACTCAACGTAACATCTGCTAACCTACTAAAGGCAAGATATAATTCCTCCTGTCAGCAACCATCAACAAACTTGTTCGCATTTTTAGGCTAATTTCTAAAATTGTTACCCTTTTCAGTGCTTATGTTTATTACATGTCGGTTTAAGCTCCCACCAAGGACTCGGTGTAACCACAGCGTAATCCTCAGATCGCATATCCAGATCATTTAATGATCACGCATGAGATTCCATCCCTTAGTATGTCGGTAATTAGCCCCTCTATTTTAAGGCACAGCCAACTAAAACATTTACTAGCAAAATGCCCGGCCAGACTGGCGCAGCCACATTTACACGGGTGCTGAAATGCACTGTCATTTTCACCAGAGTCCTCTTTTTCCATCCCTGGGCGCGACCCTGTGGGATCTTTTCAGGGTCCTGCCTGAACATAGGTTCGGATACGTGTCTGAAATACATGCTTTCACACACCTTAGTTATGTCTTTCGGTATTGAGGTCTGTCTGCTGGTTGTCAACCAGTAGGCTCTGGAACTCTGAAATGCCCCCCCAAAGTAGCGCTCATACAAGATGGAAACCCTGTAATATTCCAGCTGCCAAAAAAAGCATTTACTGCAGTTTTTGAACAAAAAAAGAAGTTCTCCCCAACCAAATACACACATAAACTCCAAGGGGAAGCTATGAAACTATGAGTTTCTGTGGACCTTTGACTAAACTGGCAGCCAATTCGAACTCCCTCTCCTATCATTAATTTCCCCGTAATATGATAAGACCAACTGGTTTATGAAGGCAAAAGATAAATGGGGAAGAACAACACCAAAGAGATGATAGGGATCGTTTAGCTGACACGTGGGAGGGCGGTCTTTAATGAAAACACGAGTCGCATTTCTCATTCACAATCAGGCACCCCTCACGATGGTAGCACGGTTCACAGACGGTGTGTCCTCATCTTTATAGACCAGTCAAATCAAGGGTTGGTGCTGGCTGTTCCCAAGCCCCGTTACATAACCTTTGGCTATCGTAAACACGGCAACAGCAATAAAGCTAGCGAGTGAAGGCAAAATTAAGCTCTCCCGACGCTTGCCAAGTGGGAAATAGAAGCCTCTCCTAAATTGGGTCAACTTACAAGATATAACAAAGTAAACAAGCGGGATATAAAAATACAACAGCCCACTGGCCAGGTGCTACCATGTGAGGGAGCTTTGAATAAACATGTGGGCCCTCACGACTGCCACATCTGAAACTCCATCCTTTCGTGCAGCCCTGAAGTTCACATCACGCAAGTCCTGACTCCACCAAGAAGCAAAGTCCTAACAACCAGCTGTCCCAAGTGACTCCAAGCACCCATTCTTAGGGGTTCCAAAAAAGGAGGAGTGAACAATAAGTTTTTGATCAAAGGAAACGGGGGGGATCCTGTTATGACAGCATTTGTCAGCAAGAAACAATGCTTCAGGTCCCCTTGCCCCATCTGTGGGGCAATTTAAACAGTCTGAGATGAAATGACTGAAATATTAAGCTCCTTAGCTTGCCACGTCCATGCCAGTGGACCTGTACTAAAAGTAATTTTAGTAGCAGCAGCTACAATCGCCTTATTAATCGCTACCTCCCACTTTTTTTACCTGTTTACTCTTTTGCATAATATGAGAGATCGGTATAATTTTAAAATATGCATCCAATCAGAATCCCCC
>JAABNX020000001.1:12732551-12744943 GCA_015163995.2 Mormyrus lacerda
GGGGTTCTGAAATCCACCAAATATATACACTTCGTGCAACGGCACGCAAAGGTAGGTGTGGCAATGATAGGAAGCTGAGCGACGCGTTCACAACGAAGAGAGCAGCAGAGATGTCAGCATCGCTTTCTCATTCCATCGTTCATCACGCTGCACGGGCTGCTTTACATGGGGGTGGGGCAGCAGGTGGGGGCGGGGGGGGAGGGGGGATCACAGAGGACCTATAAAAAGCTCCATCGATCTCGGACGACATCCCCTGGTGAATTAGGACACCTGGCGGGGCGAGGAGATTTAAAGCTTTGGCAGAGGACCCTTCCGCTCCAAGCCAACCGCTTTTACGGGCCTCAGCGGGCGGAGCCATAAAGTGGCGTTCAGAAAGAGCTTATACGCTCGCGGTGGCCCCATCAGTGCACCGTCACGCACACACCTCTCCCACAATGCATGTTCCAGGATACCGCCTGCAGCAGCTGGGGGGGCGGGGGGATTTACTGCCAGTGACATGTCAATCATGCTAATATGCAGAAACCTAGATATTTCAAGCGTTATACCAGTTTTTTTGGAGGGAAGAGACGAAAAAAAAACATGTGCAGCCATCAAAACAGAGTTCTCTTCCATTTTCCCCTGAGCCAAGTGTCACAATTCTCAGTTTTAAAATTTGTATAAATTTGCAAAGACTTACAACATGCACACATGGATCATATAAGCCCGTACCGTAAAAAACATCACCTTATTATATCTGGCTAAGTAGCAGGTCTAGTCGTTTGACTCTGGTCCAAAGCTGTGTTAAGATTGGCTAGGAAGAATGGTCAATCTCCACCCATTGGACAGTCCCGTACAGTCCACCTCTCTGCCCCTCGACCCACAGGTCCCAAGACCTACAGCTGATCTGCATTAGTTCTATGTAAACTACTGCACCATGCCACTCGGACTGGAGCTCACGACCAAGGCAGGAAAAACAGCAACCTCGCCAACGGACATCCCAGCATGCTCAGCTGCTCAATTATCTCTTGGGTTCCACGAGATCCGTAAGGCAGTTCCCGAGCACGTGAGAGCGCCTACAGGAATAACTGCTGATGAAAGCTGAGGTAGGAGGGTTTTTGGGAGGGGGGCAAAGGGAAAGACACCCGGTGCCCAATTAAGGTGTTCTCAGAGAACCGGGCAGAACTCGCTGCCAAACAGTAAACAGCAGGCTGGAGCAGGGCCGCTGCAGCCCTCTCTAATTAACGGCCCCATACTCCAGTGTTTAGGAGGGCAGGCTTTGGGAGGAGCAGCCTATAAAAGGCTTTGCAAAGAGTCAAGCTTGCTGAGGGGCATGGGAAGGCCGAAGGGCAGGCCAACAAACAGCTCGGACCCTTGCCGTCCGGACGGCATATGCTGACTGCATTACCTCTCCCCAGCCAGTGCGGCTCTGAGGATACCATTACTGTAAAACTAGTATCTGTAGTACTGTTCATACAGGGGCCTAAAATATTGCTCATTCGGGGACCTGTACTAATGCTCATTCTGGTACCTGTAGCACCCCTCATGCTGGTAGCTATAGCACCCCTCATTACAGGTGTAGTACTGTTCTTTCAGGGACCCACAGTATTGCTCATTTGGGGACCTGTACTGCCACTAACTGAAGAGCAAATTTTCAAAACATACTCAGTTCACGAGATATGTTTTCAGGAAAATATCTGTGCAAATTTAACAAAAGTTCTGTGTTGGATAACTTGAGAAATGAAGGAGTTTTGGTTCCCAATACTCTAACATATGACGAGGAAGCCTGACTTAAGGTCATTGCAGGTCTCATCTCAAAAACAACAAGCCACTCATTGTTCTGAACCTTATATAAATCAATAACTTTCTGCCTGCAAGACACCAAAAGTGAAAAAATTCCAAAAGCCAAAAGGACCCCCCTCAAAATGCCCGCCAACTCACACGGCAGGTTAATAATTGAACAGCCAACATGACGTTCTCAAGATGTTTGAGTGACAATACAGGATTGCACATTCCTATAGCTTTTTAGCCCTGCTGACAGATATGTGTTGAACGGGGACCCACTGTCAGTGTACGAAACCTCAAAGTAAACATGTAACCACACAACGGACAAATGCCAAAATCATCACGTGCATTTCAGATCGTGTTCAGATAGCCAGAAGAGCATCGCTGAGCTGCAATGGGAACAGGGGACAAGGACGCAGCCAGCCATGAACTCTCAGTGACCTGCGGGAGCTCGCAGCAGTAATGCGATGAAATCTTCCCAGGCTTCACCCAAAACAATGCTGCTCTGTAAGTCATCAGCCTCGACTTGAAACCTGAATGCAATACAGCCTTTTTTTCCCCCTGAATAATGGGATATGGAGGCAGTTTCTAAGAACGAAACAGTCCACGGATACAGAGACGTTCTGATTATCTCCGGTTGTGACGTTTCTCCTTCATGCCCGCTGATTGTTCTACCCTCGCTAAAAACTGCATGAGACAGCGTGACATTCACAAAGCTTTACATAAATTACCAGCACAACTGCAAAACAAACAGCAACAGGTACCAAGACACTTCAGTCTCAGCTGGAGAGTGAAAACATGATAATTAGAGGCTGTGCGTACCATGAGTGGGCGGCCGGAATCAGGGAAACGTGAGCTTCATGTAGAGGAGCAAAAATAAGGATCACAGGGGAAATAGACCATAGCATTTCAGATTCCCCAGACCCGAATGCTCGCAAAAAGGGCCACAGCATGAGGGTTTTGTGAAGTGGTTTCAACCCACTGACCACAGAGGTGATTCAGTCTAATTGTGGTCTTCACCAGCTAC
Organism: Mormyrus lacerda; assembly: GCA_015163995.2. Classification (NCBI taxonomy): domain Eukaryota; kingdom Metazoa; phylum Chordata; class Actinopteri; order Osteoglossiformes; family Mormyridae; genus Mormyrus; species Mormyrus lacerda. The sequence goes on from JAABNX020000001.1 coordinate 12,735,340, forward strand.
CTGCAACGTGCCATTCCAAATCGCATCTGAAATAAAAACCGCAATTCTCACCCCTCGAAAAGCTCCTCGCAAGCCAAAGGTGCGTCATGAGAGATTAGTAAGCTTAGACTCTGAGAGGTGAAACATAAATAAAGCGACAAAAAACAAACAAGAAAATAATAGTGTAGCTAAGGTGCGCGTTGGCTACAGGCGTGGGGTTCTAGAAAATTCAGTGAGATTACTGGCAAACCTCAGATGGCTTGAATGGCCAAAAGGCATCGCATATGGAGAGTGTCAGTGCTGGGAGAGAATGGAGAGATAATACATATGTAGGGAACACAGAAAACCTCAGGAATAATGACGATAAGCAGAGGATTCCCTAAGGCTTGGATTCAGACGCTGGTCACTAGGTCCGCTGGTCGGTTTCGTTCGGGGAGTGCCAGTGGCGGACAGCGGGTTTGGCTGCAATGGGCTGGGGGCCTTGCCAGGCCGTCATACCTCTGAACCTAATGCACACCAGAGCCAGAACCCCAAAGGGGAAGGGGGGGGGTGGGTTAAGTTATAAAGCAGAGGGAAAGGAGACACCCTGGCCGGGACTCCCTGCGTTTGCACACCGCGGGACACACATGCTCATTATGGCGAGGGCGCATACTTAGAACCGGACACGCCGACAAATTACTGCGGTGAAGAGACGCCAAGGGAACAGGCTGTACGCCGCGTCCCCGTCCGACCCAAAATTCTCACACCAAGCGCAGGTCAGCATTCACCACGGCTAACCTGACTTTGAACTGAATCTTTACAGATTTTCACCCCAGCTGGGGAACTGCTGTTGTACCCAAATGATCAGCCCTAATAATACGCTGAAACTGAAATTAAATGAGTCATTCAGCCAATAAAATTAAGCACTACAGGTTAAACAGAACTTACCGAACCCAGAACCTTGCAATACCCCCGAAGTTTGCAGATGACTCCAAAGCAGAGGCACTCTACTACAACGGTTCAAAAATTCTGGCTCGCCAGGTCTGCTTTTGCATGAGCCGGTACGGTAACCCCGAGCCAATCCTGCCACACACCGAGGGAGGGGGGCAATTTATGCAAGACGTACAAAACAAGCCCTACGAGCAGTCAGGCGGATGAGAATCGAATGTCACGCGGAGTTGATCTCACGGGCGATATCTCACGGGGTTGGAGCGACACAAACAGGTTCCTCCGCAGCAGACGGGCCTTGCAAACAATGCCACTTGTGAGAGGTGTGAGCGTGTGTGTAAATCCGCAGCGGATTCCTTAACACAGACGTGGAGCAGGAAAAATAACCACTCCAACCCCCCAGGGCGGAAATTAACCACAAATATATCAGGCTTATTTTAAACCAACTGTTAATGTTGGCTCTTTGCTTTGCGGTCACTCTCTTCAGAAGGGAATTTAAAAATTGGTCTAAATTCATTGGAAAATTGGGAAAATGGGGCAAAACAGTGACTCAGCAGGAAGCACTACGGCCTTCACACCTCCAGGGTTACGAGTTCAATTCATGTCCCGCGGGCTGTATGTATAGAATTCACACGTGTGTCCCGAGGTTGTGATGCATGGATGACGAGTCTTTAGAGGCTCATCAGGGGCACATTCTAACAGAAGACCACACACAGGCAGGAAGCGAAATCGAGAACCGCTGTGATCGGGTCACTGTGTCACCTGCGGGAGGCAGAACTCTAGGCTGTGGCTTGTAAGACTCATGGGAGACACGAAGCCAGAAAGGACGCACACATCCCTCTGCCGCCTCAAGCTTCGAAAGGCTCAGCGACAGCATGAAATACATTTCAATTGTCTCATTTAGCAGATGCTTTTATCCAAAGCATACATTAGAGAACGCAGGGTCAGCCAGTTCCTAGAGCAGTCGGGGGTTAAGGGCCTCGCTCAGGGACCCAATAGTGAAATCACTCTGCTGAGCCTGGGATTCAAAGCAGCAACCTTCCGATCAGCAACACAGCAGCCTAACCTGCTAAGCCACATACCACCTTCTGGAACCAAGATAAAGCAGAGCGGAACAGTGCGTCCAAGCCATCGGCAAACTGTGCAGTCGCTTGGAACTATGCAGTTAGGAAGCAGGCGCACATTCACAGCGTGACAGTAGGCGGCATCGCCAACATGCCAAGCCCGAGTAGCTATTATCTTATTCCCCACGGGCTCCCCACGTTCCTGTGCCAAGACGGTGGCGGTTTATACTCTCCTCGCCACGCTGCTGAATCCCCTCCCCGCTAACCCGGCGGTCCGACTCACCCCACATTACAGCACTAATGACACTCCATTAGGAGCCTCCTGCTAGTGCTACAGCTAAACCCTCACAGATGTGGGCCTCCCCGCTACAGCCAGAACTCGAACCGGAGCCACTGCAGCTAAGTGGATTTGCCTGGTCCCAGTTTTACCATAACGAGGCGATTACGGCGTGCCTCCCGTGTACGTCAGCCCGGCATTAAAGCGGCAGGCGAACGGGAGGGGCTCAGCTCGTCACGGCGGTCAAAAGGCACGGATGCCCGGCGAGGGTCTTGTGGTGCTTCCTGCTCGCGTTAGCTGCGGGCGCTAACCCGCCAGTCGTCCCATCCGTCTCTTTTTCACTCCATAAAGTGCACATTAACATCTCTGCCCTCCCGGTAGTGGTGACTCACTCTAAATATAGGCGGGGAATTAAATCGAAGGATTTTCCCTGCCAAAGCTTTGGATCTCCACCCAACAGAACAACAGGGCTGAAAACAGCTCTCTTCTTCCAGGCTGCGGTGTTTTTGCCATCTCTGTTATTATTACCGCTGAACCGCCTCCCAAAAACCAAAGAAAGAATGGTTTCGAATGGCGTTCCTTTGTCTCGAGAATTTTAATGACCTCACAGGAATCAAAACTGTGACTCTCGGTGGTGAACACAAGGTGAAAAGGACTTTGAATAACTTTGAGTCTTTAAACCAACGATCAGACCTGACACCAGGACTTACAGACCTTACAGTAAACTGGGTGGTGCCACTTCGTGGAAGGCAACATCTAACCACCCGTGGAATCTCATTTTAAAAATGCCCATGAAATCAGCTCATGTTGCTTCTCGGAAAACACCAGCAAATCCTCCCCAAGCTGGTTTATTTGCAGAGTGATAACTGCCCTACCACCCAAACTTGCTGAAGCTGTGCATGAATTCAAGTGTGCTCTGGTATGTTTTCTGGATTCGTAACTCCAACTGTGTATCTTATACCCATTAAATCATGGAACACATCAAACACATAATGTATGCGCATATCTGCCAGATGTGTGTCATTCCCTTTCGTGGAAGGTAATACACACATCCCACCTTAGGCATATTGATTTCAGGAAGGCGGATGAGATTTGTTGACTGTGGGGTGCTTGCAGTAAAATTTGTGGACTATGGCTAGAGCATGGGTGGACAATCTTGTCCTTAAAGGGCCGGCGTGTATGTAGGTTTTTGGGACCTTTATGTCTGCTGTTCAAAACCAGGTGTGAGGTCTCTTCAGCCAATCAGTACTCTAATTTATAATCCAATTAGGGAGTTTCAGTGAAATCCAAAAAGGGCCGTTGTGTATGCAGGTTAAGATTGCCCACCCCAGGGCTAGAGAATGACAGTAAAATTTGTAGGCCAACTGGGCCAGTCTTCTTGCTTGTCCATTTTGCCATCTCTGATTAGTGGAAGGACAGATTCCTGGGACATTGTGCACCATTCACGGGTGTCAGGGAGCTGCCGTCAGCTGGCGGGATGTCTGGTAATCAGCTTTATTGTGAATTCATTATTTGTCTCAATAGGTACGATGGGCTAAATTAAGACAGAGCTTACAGAGAAACAGAGAAAATATTGCAGAAATGTTATCAGAGCTTGAGGCCTGCAGGGAAAAAGACTTAAACATCCGGAGAACTGGGCCTCCTTCAACTGATGCTCAACTGACACTCTTCACAAGCCTTGAGGCCTGCCTCTAGACAGCAGGCCTTAAAATCCAGCCTCTACATAAAACGGGATCCTTTCATTCATAAACTTTATGATAATGAGGTCTCCGGGAGCCACGCCCACTCACAGTTCTGGCCCATCTCTATCCTTTGTCCACTCGGTTGGGCCTGTTAAAATCATGTCGTTAAACTCCACATGGGAAACGGGCAGCAAGCAGCTAGCTTCCACGCGGAAACACGATAGCCACTCGTTTTTTTTGGATTTTCCTCATCTGTGGTTCACGTTACCCTCAGGAACAATATAGAAACAAACAGGAAAGATATAATGAAAGAGCAGTGTGGTGGGAAGGTTTACCCAGTGATCCAGAGCCCAGGGAGGGAAGCCTGCTATAGAGTGATTGTACAGCACGGGGGCTGTAAGTGGAACACAGGTCAGTGGGCTACCTGTGTGGGGAGAAATGCATTGTGGGACTGCTCACTTTGGATGGGGGAGGGGGGTGCGTAAATTATGGAGAGAGAGAAGCAGGCCACGTTCTCCCTGGGGAGGGCTACTGTCTGAGAGGGTGGGGGGAGGGGTCAGCTGGGGATGGAGCGGGTCTCGCAGAGCATACAGTTGCATATAGGCTGAGGCAGCAACAGCAACGCAGCCGCAGAGATCACAAATCCACCCGCTGGACTGTTACAATGGCGCAGCCTTAAATGACATCATCACAGTTGCTGAGGTCTGCTTTTTTCAAAGAGCCCCCACTCCCCCCGCGGGCTTGGGGTCAGCGAGGACGGCGAGCCGGAAGGCAGGACGAGGCACACCAATTAGGGGATCACGGAGCCTCAAAAGCGGCGCTGATATGCGTGACCAACTCGCCACACATGTTGGCGGCGAGCCGTCGCGAGTCCTGGCGTGCCGCCGCCCCACAATCTGCCGGCTTCCTGCGGCCCGTGAGAACATCCCGAGGATGTAAATCTAGCCGACACTCCGATGGACTTGCGGATCCTAAGCAGAACCGGACATGCCGACATATCAGCGAATCGGAATTCATACGTTCAGCTCGACGCAAACTTAGCGGCTTAGTCTGAAAAGAACAGAATGACAAAAACGATCTGTCATCTGATATAAGAGACGATTATAAAGCATACTCATTTCTGCCAACCCCAGAATTTGGAGCAAACTGAATCTGGACACAGATACGTGTGTGTATAAGACATTAATACAGCTAAATTGTGCTCTCTGATAGCATGCTTGACTCCCAGCAAATAGCATCTCTAAACTACACGCTGTCTGTAGAGAGGCACTGACAACTCAGGCTAATTTAGTTAATTATCCCACAGGCTCTAAAACGTCACCGCGACCAAAGAAATGGTTTCGAAAACATTTCGGTCATATGAATGGCTACGTTTTGTTTTATGAATGTTCATTTAAGGCAGAAAAAAACACAACCTTGATTATGCTTTGAAAAAGGACACATTTCCCGGTATTTTACCTATATTTTAAAAAGAATCCTGATAAACGAAGCCGTGCATCTGTAGGTCAGAATGACGCTCAGCGGGCTTTTATTTTGTCATGAATAATTACATGGAGAGCATGTTGTGGGGGACAATGATGGAAAACAGTTCTATTCTGTTTTTCCTGACACCAGGCAGCGAGATACCCCAGAACATGAATAGTATCCGTGTCTCCTGGTCGTTTATTTAGAAAAAGAGAAAGAGACAGGCCCTTCAGATAAACTGGGAGGCTACCATTCCCAGCACTGTAGCGTCTGGGCCAAAAAGGGGAACACTGGCAAAGCGACAACAAGCAAGACGCAGCGAAGCTTGGCGACAAAGGTACCCGATTTTTGGGGGGCCAAGAATGGCAGCGCTTCCTTCTGCCTCGCTTGTGAGACGGAGATGCCAGTGGGGCGGGGCTGTCCCTTGATTCTGATTCCCAGCCCAGGCCGTTAAGCATCCTCAGGCTACCGGGGGCAGCTTACCAAGGCACACTGCTCAAAAACGCTGCGTACCCATTCGATTACTCGTTTCAGCCGGCTGCTTCGTGGCTTTCAGAGTTTCGGTCTAACTTCTCTGCGGCTTCACACGAGGAGGCCGGCAGATGGTGCCTCCTATTGGCTTGCAGATTGATGTCAGGAACCAACAGAAGTGGACATATCAGGTCCAGAAAGTAAAAATCCAAACCAGGTTTTTGTTTCAACCGACCAGCTGAATACTCTGTGACAGTGACTCTTTGCTGTATACTCAACTTGTCGGTTGAAACAAAATCCTGGTTTGGATTTTTACTTTCTGGATCTGGAAATGTCCACCTCAGGGAAGCAACAGCTGGTTGAGATTGAGTCGCATCCCCCAATACTCCTCTTCAAGCAGCCCTGCATCCCATGTGTGCAAAGAGCATGCTGATGTGCCCTATCTTCAATGTGTCACACGTGATATTACATTATCCAAACTAGATGGGGACGGCACTCTATTAAAGAAAAGGTAAACATACATTTGGTTCAAGGGCCTAGAAGGATGTAAGCAAGTCAGCACTGGCAGGCACATGGTGGGCAGGCTTGCGCAGTCATACGTTTCATCCAGACAGCTCTGAAGGGGGATCGCAGTGCAGAAAGATGGCAACATAATTGGTTTCATGCCTCGCAGCTCCTCAGACACGGGTCAGGACGCCCTCTGTAATTATCCACGAGTCCGTCAAGCTGGATGCCGTGTTTCCCTCACGGCAAACACCTCCCAAGTGGGGCTCAAGTCCTGCTGTTCAGCCAATCTGGTCCTTTTGTGACGAGCTGGACATTGGACCGATTCCTCATCTAAGTTACCTCTCTATCAATACCCTGGATCCACTCCCCAGGTGAGACACCCACAAAGGGTTGATTTCTCTCTCTCTCTCTCTCTCTCTCTCTCCCCATCTCTCTATGAAAACCCACAGACTCCACTCAGACTCACAAAAGCGCCCTGGAGGTGCCCTGCTCTGATTGGCTCCCCATGCACGCCCACCCCACTAACACAGAAGGTGGTCCAGCTGGTTCCCTACCTCTGAGTTTGGCTCTGACCCCCACAGCAGCTAGCGCTGAAATGATCACGGTTCATAGGTTTTCATATTCAGTTTTAAAAAGCCAACACTCCACTGCATTCCCACATGCAAAACAGCCATAACCAGATTTAATCAAGTGCTGGATTTTTTAGAGAAAGTAACATACTGCTCACCCCTTCATAATCCATACAACAGATGATATGTTAAGTTAAAGGACAACTTTGCTACAAGACAAATCAAACACTGTGATTTTTTTCTACAGAAACAGCATGAAAAACAGCCCACTCTTTGTTTTGGAGTGGTGGCTGTGAGGCTAGGAATCTGTGCCAACAACTGGAAGGTTGCTTGTTCAAATCCCATGAATGCCCAGAGTAATTCTACTCCATTGGGCCCTTGAGCAAGGCCCTTATCCTGTAATTGCTTCATCCTGGGTATGACGTTAATCTACATCCAGCTCTATAAGGAGGTCCTCCAACTTTCAGGGAAAAACTTGGGGGTTGGCGGCAGGATTGGCATTCCAGTCACTTGAAAAAACTCACACTGGTCCATTCGGACAGGAGTGATGCTGAGGTATCACCCGCCACATGGGTGGATTCAGGTTCTCACCCCTGAGGTGGTTTGTCATGTGATGGGTGCAGATGGGTGCCACACTGTATCAGTGCATGCTCCTTATATCTCTCTCTTTTTCAAAGAGCATCTTACTACTTAATTACTTGGTGTAGATTTACATTCAAACCCAGGCCCTATGCCTCTTCTCCTCCCCCTCTATCGCTCAATCCATTCCTCTCTCCATTTTCCCTCCATATCTCTTCATCCCCCTACATGACTCTTTCTCTGCTCAATCTCTCTCTATCCCCCTTCATCTCTCTCCACCCCTGCCTTCCATCTTTCTCTCCATCCTCCTTCCATCTCTCCCTCCCCTTCCTTGTGCTGCTTGCCCATGTGGTTCCCTGGTTGCTTTGAGACAGCAGACACCGTGGCTGATGGTGAGCATAGATCATATCCAGCCACCTCATCTTGGCCCTTTCGTCCGCTACCTCAACCAGGGGATGGGAGGAGATGGCCCGACTGGAGTTCGAGGGGGATGCCTCGAAAAGCACACGCACCCCCATTATTAAGGCCCAGTACATGCACTGAAACGAGATTTGGCTCCTTCGAGGAATCTGCCCAAGTGATGCCCAACCCTCTGGCACGTCCCTCCATCTCTCACATTCCCATTTCCCCCTGCTCCACCTCCCCCCCCCTCAGATGTCCAGACACCATCCCACCTCCATGAGCAATTGAGTCGTCTACCCTGATAGGTCAGCACTATCGGCAACGCATGGTGTCCGAACTCATAGACCGCAAAACAGGGGGGTTTACCCATGGCTCATGGGCAGATGGGGTGGGATGGGAGGAGAGAGCGATCGGATCCGGCATCCAGCCCCCGTCAAGCCTTCCGTCTGGCCGCTGATTGAGCGTCCACAGCTCTGCCCAAGCAGCCCCATCGGTCGTCCGTGAGATGAACCTAGCAGCATGCCACCGCAGACCCCAAACCACGGCAAAGCGCACAGCTCCAACAGGCAGACGGCATCACACTGGAAGCCGGGCAGCCGACAGCCGGGCAACCTCGCCTGTGGGCGACCGGCCTAGCTGTGAAACTCGGAAGCAATTAAACCGGCGTCTCGCCACCACGACAGGCCGACGTGCCGATGGCAGGGGGCGCACGCAGGGCAGGACTGCCACCCGCCGTTTTATTGCCTTGGGCTGACAGGTTAATAAACAAGTGAGGACGGGTCATTTTTGTGGGGGGGTGCGATAAGAGCTGACAGGAATGCGTGATGCAGTGCCCCCCCCCCACTCCTGCATTCTCATACTGTACATGTTTTGGTTTGTCTGTTTATGCAGCTACAGGTATCAGCTTACAACCATTGAGGTGTGAAATTTTATGTATAAAATGCACATAATGCCACCCCACTCCCCCCCACGCCCCCCTCACTGTGTGTGTGTTCTCCATGCGCCCGAAACCTGCACTTAGGTGCACTGCCATCTCTGAACTGCCCTTAGTGCACACTTGTGTTTTTTTCTTTTTTTTTTTACCTTCTAGGGTCCCCACAATACAAACTGTGACTGCAATCTGAAACTGCAGCCGAAATTAGCCAAAAGTCTTGTATTGTGATTGATACATATGATTCAAATTAGGGTTGAGTAATGGTTAATGTCAGATTATAGTTATGCCCATAGAAATGAATGGAGAGTCCACTCAATAATAGGAATATATGAACTCCATCTATGGTTGTGTGTGTGTGTGTCTGTGTGTCAGTGTGCGTGGATTATTTTTATATTACATTGGGGGGGACGTTTGGTCCACGCAATATAATAAAAACCTGCATGATGTTACGGGGACCATTTTCCAAGTCCCCACAAAGAATGCAATCAAAGAGCTAAAAATGCTAAAAGTGTCATATTTTGTTTCGTTACTTATGGTTAAGGTACGGGGCTGGGTAGTGGTTAGGGTCATCATGTTTTCCCAATGGAAATGAATGGAGAGTCCCCACAAAGATCACTTACAAACCTATGTATGTGTGTGTGTGTGTGTGTGTGTGTGTGTGTGTGTGTGCGCGTGTGCGTGCGAACAGGTTTACCTATCCTTATGGGGACACAATGTCCCCATAACGTGATAAATATCCGTTTTTTTTC
>JAABNX020000001.1:12748076-12777708 GCA_015163995.2 Mormyrus lacerda
AGCGATGTGTCAGAGTATACCACGCATCATTACCAAAGATAGCGGTGTGTCAGAGTATACCACACATCATTACCAAAAATAGCAATGTGTCAGAGTATACCACGCATCATTACCAAAGATAGCGATGTGTCAGAGTATACCACGCATCATTACCAAAGATAGCGGTGTGTCAGAGTATACCACACATCATTACCAAAAATAGCAATGTGTCAGAGTATACCATGCATCATTACCGAAGATAGTGATGTGTTAGAGTATACCACACATCATTACCAAAGATAGCGGTGTGTTAGAGTATAACAGAGAATTATTATGTGTTAGAGTATATCATGCATCATAGCAGAGAATGCCTATGCGTTTTAGTATACCATGCATCAATACAGAGAATAGCTATGTGTGTTAGAATATACCATACATTTTTACCAAGAATAGTGAATTGTTAGACTATACCATGCATCGTCACCAAGGACAGAAGTGTGTTAGAGTTTACCATGCATCATTACCAAGAATAACAATGTGTTACAGTATATCATGCAGCATCACCAATGACAGCAATAAGTAAATCATATTGGGTATAATCATCTAGGTTAGCAACGTGTTAGAGCATTAGTGTGAGAGAAAAATCTGTCAGGAAACAGGACAGAAATTGTCAGGAAACAGTAGGAAGCAAAACTGTCAATAACGTGGCCTGATGGTTGTTGATTCAAGCCTCAGACCGATACCTTCTACAGTAATTAACCCAAACTGGTGCAGTACAAGATCCAGGCGTAAACATGTGCAAAAAAAATTATTCCCAATACCTGAATGCTTCAGTTTCAATGAAATAGAAGACAAAGTCTCACAAGTTTACACAGCAATGCCATGTGCAATTGTAATTTAAAAATACTGCAGTTTCTAAGAAAATCAGTCAGATATCAATGCTTTAGAGTTAACAGTGAAACAGTGCTTCAGAATTAACAGTGAAACAGGTCCATATCGATGTGTCATGGCACGGCAAGCACAAGATAAAAGCATGAGCAGAAAAATAAATAGATAAATAAGAAATAATAGACTATTCTTAAGCATTCTTGACTGACTAGTGAACTCAATGTCACGGAATCGCCCCCCCTCCCCCCAAGCATGCAAAACAGGATGTGTGTTCAGGGTGATGGGATAAAGATCTCCGGTAACAAACAGGGCAGGGACAGCAATGACAGGACAAAGCCACCTACTAGACAAACAAACTGAATTAAACAGGGCCACACCCCTGCGAAAAAGCACAGCGAGAGGATTTTAGTAAATCCTTTGACAGCACGTGTGTTACATGACAAGGCACTCGCACAGGCCATGTGTGAAATGGCACTTAAACCCTGAACAACACCATGTGAAAACAACCGCTTTTACGTAAAAACATTGCAGGGATGCCTTGTCTTATACCTGGCAGCTTAAGGTGGCGGGCTTTCGACACACACAGACGTTTTTAATGACCAGACAGCCACCCCAGCTCGCTGCTCCCTCCGAAACCAGGTTTTCATAACAGCAGGAAAGCCTAGTACATTTCACCCAATCGTATCGCACAGGCTTAAGTTCAAAAGTCATTCCACTCACCAAAAAAAAAATAAATAAAATCCACGCAGAAACCGCAAGAGCCGCGGAGTGCTGGGGAGGCTACCCGCTCGCGTTTGTGTGGCGGTTATGCAGCGGCCCTGGCGTCGGCCATGCCTCCACTTTCCAGTACATCTCCTGTAATGATCATCTGAGGCGGGAGCTTTCATCCCCAGCCAAGCAGCCCGGAGATCCAGCGATGCTGCGTAAAGCTCACAGACCAACATCATAGCCAATCCAGTTGTGGTTTTTATAACCAGAGCCAGAGCAGCGTTTCACAACTGCGCTGACATTTCTGCAAATTAAGTGATGCCGACTTAATGGAAGCTTATTATTAACGGCAATTTCAGGAGTTTTTTTTAAATGGATCGCAGGAACATTTGGCCATCTATCCATCTTCCAACCACTGAACGTAGTCAAGGCCACGGGGGGGCCTGGAGTCTATCCCAGGCAGTACAGGGAAGCAGGCTGGGGTCCACCCTGCACATAACGGGCCGCAGGAACAGTTCTATGAATTATTTTAACACATCCTTAAGCAACATCTACAGATATGGTGGTGTGGTAAAAAAACAACAACAATGGTGCTCAATTATCCTAATTGGTGTGACAGAATTAACAAGACAAAGGCGACTTGTTTTGCAGTAATAGAAAGTTGCAGTCATTATGCAAAAATTGCAATAAAAAAATCCTATTAAAACAACTGACTCTCTCAAAATGAGACGGGAGCAAAAAATAATGTTCAGAAGGCTAATCCTGAAAATGGCAGAGAGACAGATGAGATTTTTTGGTTTCAAGATTAACTGGGTGGGTTCGATTTGACTCTAAAAACGGGTGCTAAGCAGTAACAACATGCAGCGATTTAGTGTAGCGCATTTCTAGCTGCAAACAAACATGCATCTTTTCCGGTTGTGAAAGAGCCACATTAAAATTGCTGGCAGAGGAGCATGCAGGCTCTGCACAGGTCCCTGACCTGCCCTGACACGGGAACCTCGAATCCTATTTATCGCCACCCACTCGGGGAAAAAAAATTTAAAAACAACTGTGATACAGCAGACTGGCATCCCTGGTTTCATTCACAGGTCAGATAGCACCTACTGGATGTGGAGTCCGCAGACCATAACAAACAACTCCTTGTTTAATTAGAGAAATCTCATTTCCATAAACAAGCAGTAGCGGGTGACTGATTGACTAAAGCAAATCACAGGTCATGTGTCTACCAGGAGGGTTAACTCTAAATGCCATATTAGGGCATTGTCAAATTATCTTGCAATAAAACACCAGCAGAGCATCAAACTCTTCTGAGTTACAGGCACTGGAGCATTTACCACTGAAGTCACTGTCACCAAAACCGCAGGCCGGCTTGTGTCTGCTGACAACTTTGGACGTTTGAAGCATACAGCAGCAAGTTTGGGCGATCAGCCAGCTTCTATACCATTGTAACAATTCATCTTTACTTCAGAGTCTGGCCGAGAATGGCATTTCTGTGACATTAAACCACTAAATGATGCACGCTGTCATGCTCAATTCAGGTTCTGTGATAAGAGGGATGACAGGGTAGCCTGAACATCCCAGCACAGGTCAAAGACAAGTGCCACGCCTATCATCATCAACCTGCAGGAAGTAACCTGTTTTAACCCAACAAAGCGGCGTCCCTACAGATGAGACACCCTGACCAAACCCACCAGTAGGCCTGACGCCCACCGTGTTTCCCCAGGTGACCTTCTGCCATTTGTCTCACTTGCTGGAACCAAAACAACCATCTCATGCCTCCTCCCCTCCCACCCCAGTGTTATTTTAACCCCAAATAAACTCTCTGATATTTTCTGGTGTCCCTGTGCCATGAGGATCGACCTGCCACCTGACCAGAGCCGGCCACTGCAGTCAGAAAAGCAACACAGATTCAGAAATCTTACAGGAAGACTCCGGGTCACGGAAACAGGGGCTCCCACAGATACTCGAGATCAATCCGTCAGGGAAACCAGCTTAGACAGCACAGCGGGAAACCAAATTGGATTCTGGGTAGCGGAGAGTGCACGTTAGCCAACACGCGCCCAACGGGAAGCGGCTGTCCGCTTTCACTGCGGAGCACGAGCTGCTGTAACACCAAAAAAGGTTTGTTAACAAGCCAACAGACATTTACACCAGAAACCTGCCTTTTGCCATGGTCAGTAAACATTAACAGGCTTTAAAAGATTTTCTGAAATCTTGTAATGCAAAGGCTAAAGGCTTGATGACTATTTCAGCATGTGAAATCCCAGACATACGGCATTTGGACTGTTATGCTTCTTCACACTGTAGTCAGCACATGCCTAGAGATTAAAGCCAGCTTCATCAACAGCTTCATTATCTCTCTGCAGGAACATCTCAGAAGGAAAACAGAACACACATGTGACTGTATTTAACAATGTTGGAGTTTGCCAAATAGAACAAAGGCCTTCAATAATGTAGGAGTCGTAAATCTTAAAACATAAACACACATGACATTCGCAGGCTGGTTGTGCATATATCAACGCCTGCAAAATAAAAACACCCCTTTGTTATATCAATTCAACCTCCAGCAATGTACTGTCAGCTCTGAATTGGAATTTATTTGAAACTTACTGAAATTTACCTTTAACTAGCAGTAGAGCATAAATACAATAAGTGCCAGTATTACAGTCGTTTTAGCCAATGAGTCTTGCTTAGTGCTCAACCAATCAGAGACCAGTAGAGTGGTGCAGAAGAAGAGGCAAAGGGCTGCTTGGTTGTGGGGGAGTCCGATGACCCAGGCCAGGCTGTTCCAGCCATATCTGCCACATCGCCCTCACATTACCACATCCGTTTACTGTAAGTACAGGCTTCAGCATGTATCGGAAAAATGTGAATGGGCCCCCATGGGGGATGAAAAGAAAGTTAATTGGCATTATCTTCATGCTACTTTTCTTGCTCTCTGATCACAGTCCATATCCTACACAGTTTGTGTGTTTGGAACAGAAAGGCTTTATGATCGGGACCCAGCAGTCGCTGAGCAGCCGGCTGACCTTCAGCGTGGGGCCACGACATGCTAACAAACCGCATAATGTCATCCCAGGTTATCTCGGGACCCAGGCCATGGCTATTCGCGATGCTCAGCAAGGCATGGAAATGCGTCTCCACGGCAACTTGGGAAAGTGGTCACCTCAGTCAAACACGGAGCTCGATGAAAGCGGCCGTTTTTGACCTCACGTAAGCAGGTGAAACAGTCCTGCCCTATAATTTCATTAAATCATTTATGTGGCATGTTGGTATTCATAATTATAGCAATAAATCTGCGCATAATTACTCACGGGCAGAACAGCACATTTCAATAAAATGTGAATCTCTATGAAGGCAGCACAGTGACTCAGGGGGCAGCACATTCACACCACTTGTGCGGGGGTTCTAATCCCGCTTCCACTCTGTGTATCGCGGGGATGTCCTCAAAATTCTTCCTACAGACTGAGAAGGTGAACTGGTGTTTCTCATTTGCTTGTATTGTGCCTGTATGTGTCCTGCAATGGACTGGAATCCCATCCAAGGTGTACCTTTGCCTTTTGCCCTCTGCTGGCCACAACAGGCCCCGACACCTCCCTCCTGACTTAGCAAGAATATATAAAATGTTCTTAATTTGTAGTGATTCTCCACATGGGAAGATCTGGCAAATAAGCAGATAAAAAATCTGGCAGATAATCTTTTGTGGATGTTAGATATGACAGCTGCTCTGTGCCCATAATGGAGGCTTTTCTCTCTCTCAATCTCTTCTCATTTTTTTTTCGTTACTTTTCAGCATCGCAAACACATGGTGGCCAGTTCATAATAAGGAACAAAAGTAGCTGGTAAGTTGTGCATCTGTTGTGGGTTTGGCAGAAGACTGAGGACGGCCTCAAAGAAAACTCCGGCCTTTTATGGGAGCCGTTAAACGACCGCGTTGGGCGCTGGCAGCACCGTCCGGGCAAACAAAAACTGCTGGCTAAACGCATCCATACTGAATGGAAATTTACACACTGCTAGAGGCAGGACCGGGAGGCTACTGTCTACTGATGCAGCACTCCGACCCAGTCTGAAGAGTATTAAGTTAAAAGCTTCCCGGGTGAATTAAAAACACCTTAAAAAGTCAAATATGTCAAAATGACTATTGCAGTCTCCTTCACTGTTCGTTTCTAAACAATACAATAGTCTCAACTAGCAGTGAGATCCTTCTTTGCCATAATTGAAAGAGGAAGCACAATCAAAAGGAGCTCTATCTGATGTTGAGGTTGGTTGTCCTATAGATCACACTGAGCTTCCGGGTAGAGAGAATTACAGGACCTGTGATATATATTAGGTAGACAATCATACCCTCCTCAACACATTACAGATTCAGGTCTGGATAGTGGACACCCAATCAAATCTTCTTTTGCATTACAGATGTTGGCTTGGACAGCAGGTGCCCAATCAGATCCTCAAATACATTACAGATGTCAGTCTGGATAGAGGAGGTCCAACCCAAATGTAATATAAAGCTTTTTTTCCCCACAAGCTCCCAATAAAATGAGGGGGTAATGCCTCTCTGTGTGTGCTCTACAGGTCACTACAGTTTAAATATTCACACCGCGCGGTGACAAAGAGAAACGTGGTTAATTCACTCTGACATGCAGACAGACTCATGAGCTCGAGATTCATGACTCTGCACCATAGCTCCTCCCACCACATTAACTGAGGGATTATGACAGACCGTTTCTGGCGTCTCCCTCAGGGTCTGCAGTGTTTCACGTCCTCCAGTCTGTTCCCTGACATCAGCCGCAGGCATCATCCATTCTCAGGCTAAACAGATTATTTAATAACACTTTGGTCTGATTACTGTTGAGGTGTCATATCTAACTGTAAAAAAAAAAAGAAAAACTGTCAAGGTTACTCGAGTCCCTTGGGGAACTAAGGCCAGTCAGGGCCACACCTTTGCTGGGCGGCTTATAAATCTAATCAGCCATCTCAATACAGTAACTGGACCTCTGTCAGCATCGACCCACACTGACCCCGAAATGACGCTCATGTTTGTATGATGTGCAGAAGAGGGGATTTGCTGAGGGAGGGGTTACTTTAATTTAAGAGGAGTAAGGCGTCAGCAGAAGGCGCTCAGCACATTCCTCTCCTGCCAGACAAAGGTACAATCCCCCGACCCCGTACCCATGACAACCCATCAATCTGTTTTTTTTATCTATTTGCTCCTCATTATGGTCCTAGATTCCAATATATTTAGGTGGCAGCAGCAATTTGGCTGTTGTGATTTCATCTATCTCCCCATTGCCCAAATTCCTTAGTGATTTATGCGTAAGCCCCGCCCCCCCCCCCCTTCCCACATTCCCATACATAGTTTCACTCAAAGATAGATAGATTAGAACGGCGTGTACACCAATAAAAGATCACACATTCAAAAGCACTTTGAATCCGTGCCACTTAGAAAACATGACACATATTCTTGCTGATCTGTCACCGGCAAATCACAATACCATTCTCTTTCACTGGGCACCAATCTCTGACCGGTGGTGTGCCATGGGGTGGCAGGTGATTTAGTCGATAAGGAGCTGTGGGTTCAATGGGCAAAAGAGGACCTGCTGTTCCTGAAGAAATGTGTTCGACCTGGAAAGCGGACAGAGTGCACAGCGTTACATTTCCACGCATTATTCACCGACATCAGAGCATGAGACAGAGTGACTGTAAAGAGCTGTAAAGAAAGGACCCCAGATTTACAGCTCTGTGCACATGAGCATAAATTATGGGGCCGAATGGGGATTTTGTAACACCCCCCCCAATTAACCAAAACCAGCCGGTACAACCCTCCAAATAATCATGTTTCCCCAAAAATGGGTGAAGACCTCAACCCTCCAATGTTCACACCAAAGTTACGCCCTTATTTGCGCGGCAACACAGAAAACTGCCAACTTTCTTTAGTTTTTATTGCTTAGAAAAATGCTTTGACCAAACAGTTACGTCACCTCGGGCTGACTCGTCTCGCGGTTACAAAGTGAGCGTCGGGGAAATTGAATTACCGCCACCGCACACACAAGGACTTAAGCAAACATTAATATTATTAAACCGTCCCTGGTGGCATCTTGATTTTGTGAGGATTATTCACAGGGATCACCTGAGAGTGAAAACGGCAGCAATGACCTCCAGCTCAGGGGAAGTGCCTGCCATTTCCCTCGGCTGACTGTGGAACCCCGCGCTCCTGTAAAGAACACGGACTCTGCCTAACCATCACTGCTAACATACCAGTACAGCCTCGAGCTGCTAACATGCCCTGCGTTTTAATGGCTTGGGAGGAGGCGGCTCCCAGGCGCCGGGCACTCAAACGGCGACGGAGCGATATCACAGAGTTCCTGCTGACACGCCCTGCCAGAGAGGAGCCGTCTGCCTGGCTTCAGTTCATGTCCTGCATTATACTCTGTGTAAATCAGCCAGCTGCAAAACTGCGAGCTGTGCAAGTCTGCCAAGCAACAACAACAACAGCTACTAAAGTAATAATCCATCCATCCATCCATCTTCAAAGCACTTACCCAATACAGAGCTGCGGTGAGTTTGGAGCCTATCCCAGGAAACGCAGGGATACGCCCTAGACGGGGTGCCAGTCCGTAACAGGGCACATACATGTACATCGTCATGCACTGCATTCTGCAAACAAACTACACACGTACAGAGCAGATTAGGGATTCGACCCCACAACCTTGGATGTGTGAAACTACAGTGCTACCCATAAACAAAAATATGGACGGCAACCAACGGCCAGACGTCCCGTACAGACGCCATTCTGTATGACCTTCATGTATATTTATCTCTAAATTACAGCCCTTTAAACTCCAGTTCCAGGGCATTACTAACAATCACACCAAGTTTAGACTTTTCTCCAAGTCCAACCCTCATGGCAGCTCCTGAAACGACGCACTGAGAGAAGACCTCTATAAGATTCTTATGTTTTCCACATGAATACATTTGATAGAGCCCTCACTGCATAAATTACACTGACTTACACCAGTTTTCTCAAGCTCATGCTCAAGGACCCTCAGATAGTACATTTTTGCTGACATCTGTGGATCCCCAAGGACTGGGATCAGAAACACTGGACTATACCAACCAATAATAAGTCAGTTAAACTGCACTTTACATTTGTATCATTTCGAAATTATGATATATGCTGACAGCACATTTCTGGCTGTCCAGCCGCTTGATATTACTCACCAATCAGAGCCATTTGCTGCAGCCAACAAGGCAGCACAGGGAGAGAGGTGTCAAAGGAGCTGTATGTTTCATCAGGCCAGACTCAGTGCTACCCCCTAGAGGTAATGGTGGTTGTGCAGACTGGGAGACACACAAACTCCCTTCCATGTTCTGGACCTTGGGATCAGAAAGCGGGACGACGACCTGCATGAACCGGCTAAAACAACAAGCAAGGAGAATATGTCAGGTTGATCAGCCTGTGTGTGACCATGCGGCAGATCAGCCAATCAAGGCCTTGCACCGCCCCTCCCCTGCATCCACCCACAGAGAAACACAGAGGGCGTCGTTGTGAACAATCTCGTCGGAGGCTTTCGGATGGGGGTGTCACACGCTGGGTGCGCAAACACAGCGGCCTGCTCCGCGCGGCCCGTCACAGAGCAGGTGTGCACGTTCGACGCACCGCCCACGATGACAGCGTAACAACATACCAGCCAAACACGGAAAACCACATGAGCAAACGGGGGGAAGAAAAAAAAAAAAAAAAAAAACACCTTTGTATATACGGTCCATTGCTAACAATGCTGCGTTTCCTTTGTGACAAAAGACCAAATCACATAAAGCATTTACATTTGCTCACAGACTGTAAACAGCTAAATTACAGTTAGAAATCTTAGTTATTACACTGCCAACCCAACACTGCGTAAAAAAGATATCTGAACGCCAGCGGCTGGCCGCAGAAACGTACTAAATCATTCTACTGTAAATTACTACCTTGTTACATGCGGCCCTCCTGCATAAAAAGGAGCATTTTAAGAAGGAATTAAAGTGCTTCTATGGATCACCAGTGACTGTCCAGGTGGACCAGGATGAAATACCACTGTAATTCTCTGCCCTGTTCCATTTCATCCCCATCAAATAAACATCAAAAACACAATAACTCCCCATAATACACAGTATGGACGCTTTAGGTCAGATGAAAGTCCTTTTATTTCCCATTCTCTTTTTCCTGACATAACAGATTTGTTGTGCTTCACTGTGGCGGTATTTTACGCGGACAGTAATTCACGCAATAGCGCACAGGCATTATTTATGTATTAAAATATGCGGGTGCTGCCAATTTAAAATGCAACGGTGTAAAAATGA
Source organism: Mormyrus lacerda (assembly GCA_015163995.2). Lineage (NCBI taxonomy): Eukaryota > Metazoa > Chordata > Actinopteri > Osteoglossiformes > Mormyridae > Mormyrus > Mormyrus lacerda. The sequence goes on from JAABNX020000001.1 coordinate 12,757,992, forward strand.
AGGGTGGTGAACGGTGGGAGATTATATCTATATATTCCTGTGTGTCATTTCCAGAGGCTTTTCTCTGAAGGTCATTCCTTTGGACCCCATGGTAAGAAAACCGGCCCAGTGAAGCTCAACAGTGAAGGTTCTGTGTGGAGAAGTGTACATTCGAGACTGTTGACAAACTGGGTCCCGAACAAGCACAAAAGGTCACTGCATCCAACCTGGTTCTATTGTGCAGAGCTGCCAGAAAGGAGTCGAAACCGACTCAACTGGGAAAGACGGGGCCAGACTGTCAGGATGAACACCTGCTGGTGGTTTTTGTGATACGGACCTCATCATGTTCACCGGCACGGCCCCCGGGCCCCCGGGCCAGGCTCCGAGTGGGGCTTAGTAAGACAGAAGGATCAGGGGGGGGAGGGGGCAGCATTCTCAGTTTCATATAGCCCCGCTCCTCACCCCATAATTTGCGATGAGCTGTGAGTGCGTCAAAGCGGGGGGGAGGGGGGGGGCTGTTAGCCTGCAGGCGCCACTTGATGAAAAGATGAGTAAAGTGTCAACAGGGGGCGCTGTGCACCCATCACTCCCACCAGCCAAAGCCCCCCCCAGCAATGGGACACTCACGTCACACACACAGGGCGTGTATCTCCAGGTGTCAGTGGCCTACAAACCGTACATACAAGCACAACTAAGACAAAGATCACACAGTGCATGAATGTAGCAGAGTACACCCTGCTTGTATAGCTTATAAATATCGAAAAAGGGCATGAAATGTTGAAATAAATATAATGTAAAATGTAATACATGTACAATACAATACAATCAGTACAGCGAGTAATTTACAACAGTGAGGTACTGTGTGGTAATGAGGTGGGGGGAACAATGCAATCGAGCTGAGACTCATTTGTAAAACACGTGGTAGAAGGACTATCCCATTTGCGGATGACAGACGTTGCCGTGACACCGAGTGGCTCCGCCTTCCCCCGTGCGCCACCGCTGCCGATTACTCCGGGCTCTCCGTCTGCCGAGGCCAGAAAGCCTCACCTGCCATCGGGCAGCACTTACCCAGGAACACGAAGCCCCTCTTCTGGAAATAAAATCTCACAGAGCTTCCAAGAGCAGAAACACCAAGCGACATAGATAAACCTTACCCCCCTCCCCCTCACCGGAAGGAAGGCAGGATAAACAGGATTCAGGGGGTGTCAACATCTCCCTCACAGATGGGATCCGTTTTCCCCCCTTACGACGGATTACATAACCAGTTGCGGATTTACAAAGGGTTAGTGGAGACACACTCATTTCTGGGGCTTTATGACGCCAAACGCTTCAATTTTGCTTCCAAGATTCACATTTGGGGACCCTAATAAATATGCATATACATTTCAAACACGAACAGAGCTGACAGATTCTATCCGATTATCCAAAAAAAAAAAACTCTTGACAAATGTTCCACCCTCATGGCGGCGCTACACAGCTATCCCAGTTCACACCCAGAGGCATGGCAACACACAGCCTATCACACCCCCATAGTGGTCAAGTTTCACATCGGCATGAAGATGAACAGATCCGGCTCAGTCCGCTCCGCGGCCGGCTGGATCCCAACAGCTTGTCCATGTGCCGGGGAAGAAAAATGGGTTGAGTTCTGGCACAGAGACAGGCCGGTGTACGGTTCAGCTGACACGCAGAGTACAATTTAACTTCAGAAAGAAGAGGAGGGGCGGAAACAAAAGATTAGCGTGGCAGCCCAGAGCCATATAAAGTCTGGCGTCGCGACATCCAATCTGACACCATCCTGACAAACGTGGTCTCTGTTTCACTGACGAACGGCTCGCATGGCAAGCACGACCGCAGCGAGACAGACCTCGGGCTTCCCTCGGATGAACGTCCAGGGAATGACCTGAATCAAGCATAATTTCAAATGTAAAAGCTGGTTTAACAAAAGTAATGTTGAGGTTTAGACACAAAATGAGATGCAAGTAGTGCCCCGGTGGGCAGCCACCTACAGGAATACTGATGGCTCCGCATATCTCAGACAGACCCATGCAGTCGATCGTGATCAGAGCCACGTGCCTCTTCCTTGCATCCGTGCATTCATCCAGCCATGCATTCATCCAGCCATGCATTCATCCAGCCATCCATCCTTCACTCGCACTGCAGGTATGGATACTGGCGTCGTGCAGAGCAACCCCTTGACCAGGCCACCTGCCTGCAGGAAACGGGAACCAATGAAAAATAATCTGCTACCCGAAATCCAACCCCCCCCCTCCAGAAACCACAGGCTCGTAATGGACGTGGCAGTGGATGGGGAGCATTTATGGGGAGGGTGAATGAGCTGATAATAGCCCACTACATGCAGCTCCAAGTCCACACTGACATGGGGTGTTTAAATTGTAATGGGGCGCTCTGGACGGGCATTTAACACGCTGTTAACAGCAACCAGATGTCACCAATGCTGATCAAGGTGCCAGATCCCATGGGTTCCAAATCAATGCTGTAAAACCAAAAAACCAAGAAAAAAAATGGCACAGTCCAATAGAACTTTTAGCAAGTTGTCACATTTTAATGTTAATAAATTAAAAAAAAAAAAAAAAAAAAAAAAAAAAAAACTATAGGAAGAGCTAAGAGCAGGTAGCAGACTGGTAGAGGACTGGAGACCCAGTTAGTGCCCGATTACAGCTCAGCTCCCTAAGCAAAGAAATTTCTCCAGCAAAAAAATAATCCAGATATACATTTCCATAGGATAGATTTGCTATGCATGAATCTCTGTATAGATCCATTTTTAACAACCACTGCAGGATGTTAACACCACCCTAGGGTGCAGGGTAGGGGGGCCAGGGGAGTATATATACCACACATGCCGAGAGACACAAATACGGAGATTGGAAAACCTAGTAAGAGAACCCCCCCCCCCAGAAATGCACTGAAAAAACTGCACATCACTCATGAGGAGAGCAGGGCACTGCAGTCAGATTCCAAGCCCTGGAGGTGGGGGCCAGAGCAGCTTCCTGAGAGAAGATCTCCAGAACACAACACGCACACTGCAAATGCATACATTATGCCCCATTTACCAGCACACATTCACATACCCCATCATAAAAATTTAATTACTAATATAATTATGGCATAAATCTGCACAACATATCCTGTTCCCTTCTAACGTGATGTAAAACATACACAATCTTTCCAATCTCCCCTTTAACATTAACCTGCATTGTAATCGCATTTAAGTTATGAATAAACAATTTCTTAATAAGAATAAATTAGCATTTAAAAACAACACACTTGTCGGCAGAGTTACAAATCCCATTTATCGATACATCTGACCCGGGTAATTAAATCCCACGTGACATTCTCATTTTCAGATGAGCCTACGTTATAAATGAGATAAGGACTGCTGCCTTCATCGAAACGGGTCCAGAAAGGCATCGCGCGGTTGCCATGCTGAACGGAGACCGACGGGCCCCCCTCCTCGCTAGGTGACCTGCGAAAATAAAGGCAAAGATTTATGAAGCGCTGCTTCGCGAGTGCCGTAATTACTCGTGTTTAAGGCAATGCTAATAGATGGGCCCTGTTCAGGTTTAAAGGTAATAATTATGAGCAGCCCGCAAAGGCATGGCAGCACATATTTGAAAGCGGAGCTGATTCACGCAGACGTCGTCCAGAGCATGGCTCGGATAAGGAGTGAGGTCACAACGCGAAGGTAACGGGGGCTTTGTGAGGCAGGGAGAGCCACCATCAACACTGGGGTGACTGCTGCATTGCCTGTAAGGCTATCATCTGGCCACGTTTGGAATTTCAGTCCTAAGAGATATGTGGGTGAAGGGCCAGAATTTCATATAAGCCTTTTTGGGGGGGGCTTCTTACTGATGAACTGGGGGAGACACGTGTCAGACCGGGGGACCGGTAAGGACAGACCATGCATCAATGAGCTGGTTGTGCCCAGGATGCTGGCCAAAGCAAACATGCTGATTTCTGAGGATCTCATCTACAGTGGGGATAAGAGGGGAATTGAAATGAGTACTGGGTGCCAGGGGGATATGTCAGGGTGCTGGAGATGACAGAGACTGTGGGGGCACGATGTCAGGGTGCTGGAGATGACAGAGACTGTGGGGGCACGGTCAGGACCCCTGGGGTGCAATATAGGAGCCAAAATACAGCTTTGGCTGGGCTCAGTCTCACCAGGTCATCCTTATTAAAGACTGAAACACCTAGGGAAGAAAAACTGCTGAACTGATGTGTGTGTTATTTTAAAAATATATTTCATGAGTAATATTATAACTCTATCATATAAATAAGCCTTTTTATCTGCTACTCAATGGATTTGATTATTCAGAAAGAAACTCTCCTAGTGATTAATTATCACAGATTTTATCGCACAAGAACAGAAACTGTCAGTCCTCCAAACTCCCATCCAAAGCCGTTAAACCTGAACTCCTAAAAGGAAACAAATTTAAATCACTGCAAGGCTGAAACCAGCGACTGACAGCAGGAGAAACTCTGACGTGCTGAATGTGAGGAAAACCCTGGGATGCTGAGCTCTCTCTACGCCACAGCGGGCCGGGAAAACCCTAAAGACTGCAGAAAAGGGGAAGGACACACATGCCCATCTTCCAAACCTGCTTATTGAGTACAATGTCACAGCCTGGAGTCTATCCCTGGAATCAGAGGCAGCAAGGCAGCAGACAGCATGGACAGGATGCCAATCCACCATCTGTAAGTCTGGTCAATAAGACATCCCCAAAAAGATGGGAATGAGAGCTGTGTGGGACTGTTTCATATAAGCCAAGCCTGGATGCCACTTTCCTGGATCCCCACAACCCTCTGGTAGAACTTCCCAGAAGACCATGCAACATAACTCAGCACCGCCTCCTTCAAGTACTACCACCGACTCAGAACCGAAAATGCTCCCAAGTCATAAACTCATAAACCTTTTCACTAGAGTCCACATTGTGCTGTAATAACAAGCATGAAGAACAATACCCCTTCTTTTGAGAGATGGGGGAGGGGGCTCCCAGCATGCTTTGCATCTGATTCTGCATGCCGGATCTTCAAACATTATACCCACCAAGCAGGTCAGGCTGACAGTGTTTGCCGATTATTTAATGAGGTGCTGGATGAATCCCAGCATCCGAACTCCACTCTCACCCGACCGCATCTCCGTAAACAACCTCAAACAGAAGCGACATCAAGATGATCAAATGCCAAAACCAACACGGCCCATCCAATTAAACATGTTACAAAACCTAGTTCACGCCATTGGGGCTTTTGAGCATAGAGTATGCATGCTTTTTAAAAGTGATGTATTTTCATTGTTTTATATAAGAAGCCTATATATGAAACCGACTATATCATGTGGGTTATAAAGTTGAGTTTCATTAATAACCATGAATGGTAACATTCCTGAGATGTATCAAACACTTTTCTCAAGTGCAACACAAAGATACATTATCTCCCAGTGAGTGACACCATCAACAGCCCCCAGAAAATCAGTCATTACTTCACAATGGCAGTATTTACACCACAGAAACGGAATTCCGCCACAGACACGCCCACACATACCACAGCCGCACAGGCCAAAATACCCTCAATTAGGTTCCCTGGCCCTCTCTACGGAGCATGTTCCTGATAACATGATCTCTCCAGATACATATGAAACTGCCATTCTATACGTTCCAGTTCCTTCATCTTAACACGATCAAACTGACAAAGATTTACGGTCTTGGCATGAGTTCAACCAAGACAAAACAGATTCTGGAAATTGCACCTTGGTGATCAAACAACTCTGCAAATGAAAGCCAGAAACCTTCCTGGTTTGTCTATAAAACACAGGTGGTATGCATGGAAACGCTCTTCCTCAGTACAGCCGAGAACTGGCAGGCATACGCACATTATCGGCTACGCTGCAGCATCAGACTTGGACTGAATGACCCATCACCCGTATTACCACCAGCCACCAAGAGGTGGCATCGCTAGGCCTGCGTGAGAGCCAGATAAACACAGCCGGCCTTAAATAGCCTAGGTTAGCCTTATGAGGATACTAACCCTGATGGATCAGGACTGGGAAGCAATAACACACAACAAATATTAGCTCATCGTGTGAACAGAGGAGGGGAGGAGATTCACTCATGTTCCCGCAGAAGGTCTTTGGCTCAGGCCAGCAAAAGCAGAGAGACGGAGCAGACCTCCATGTCACATGCAGCGGGCTCCTTAGGATAAGAAAGGGGTGAGGATGCCCCGGGATCCTCTGCGTCCCCTCGCCGGGCGTCTCCACCAAGCCACAGACCCATTTCAGAGGCAGGCGTCAATCCCACTTCCTACAGAGTGCCGGGGGCTGGGAGAGAGCAGACAGCTGCCAATGAACCCGGCAGCTCTGGAAGCCGCCGTTTGTCAAGCTGTCCCGAGATGCGGGTGCAAAGCAGACTGCTGGGAGGCGTTTCCCTGCTTTTTCAGCTAATTTCCCAACAAAGGCTTTAACCTCTTTGGGAAGATCTGTATGTCTGACATACATAAGGACAACACGAGTACATAAAGTTGGGCGCAATTAATCATACCGCGGACCTCCATAAAATATTGTCAAATGCGGACTAAATTACTGGGTCATTACGAGTATATTTATACACGTGTGTATATGAATATTTAGTCCTCATTGTCATTCAGCAAGCAGCAGAGAGTCTGAGGTGAACAGCCTTGCCTGGGTTGGGGAGCCTGTATTTGATCTCTGAGCCGGATTGAGGATAGAGAGGGGATCTAGAAGACTGCAGACACGTGAAACAGGCACAGTCTGTGACCTTGGCGGATGAACTAGACAGAACGAAGCAGAGCAAAGCAGCAGTCTGAATGAGAATGACAAGAAGAAAAAAAAAGATATAAACGTTCAGAGCATCTAGTGTGCAGAAGCTCGTCCAAAGCTATGAATTACGGAAAAAATGAGGAGAATCAGAGGCAGGGGGACATCTTGCTTATCGCTGGCAAGACAAGTCAGGAAGTCCTGCCGATTCAGTACGGCACCCTGGGGAAGCCCCCCCTCCCCCAGTACAGCAATCACAGGTCAGCAGGGTCCATCATAGCTGTCAGGGACATCAACTTTGCACACACTCCCCAGGGGCGCTTGTTGTACATCGGCCTGCTGTGAAGTACCCCCCCCCCCCCATCCCTGGACTTTTGCTCAGATGTATCTCCCACCAAAGGTCCACTGTGCCTGGGATTACATTGCTGCAGGTCTCCTGACTCCAGCCAGTTCAAATCTAGGGTACACGATTCCTGTGACACGTTTTTAAAGAGAAAAACCGCTGCGCTAACCTTAGGAAAAGTTGCTGACACGTATACACACACACACACACACACACACACACACACACACACACACACACACCTGCGGCGATCGAGATGCTGCCCTTTCGGTCCCTACAGAGGGATTACACCACTGCGAGGAGAGCAGTAGGGGGCATCATAGGCCCACTTGCTCTATCGTTTCCCCGGTGACACCAGGATGCCAATAGCACGGTCACCTTGGACGGAGGCTGACAGCTATGGCACGGCAGAGCAGCAGCCGAGATCTGAGTACGGGTGTGGATTTTGAAAACCGTGTCACCAGCGACAAATGTTTCCATCACGGATGTCGTCAAGGGTGACAGAGTACCTTCAAGCAGCCGAACACCAGGCCTACACACCACTCTGTCAGTCTGCAGTCAGCCATTCTGTTTTCGTTTTTTTTTTTTTAAAAACCACAAAACGCAAATGTAACTAAACATTTAAAAGGGGGAAGCCGGTGGGGCGCTGCACAGCCACGACAGTCTGACAGCTTAAGTACCGCACGTCAATAAAATGAGGGAAAATTTGCAGAAACTGCCATTTGGGGGAAATTTTAATAAGTATCTGTTATGGGATCCATAGAGAAAGCAAAAAGAGAACTTTGAAAACCTCAAAATAGGCCCCATTTAAGATGTTTCATAAGGTTTTTCAGCATGGTAATAATTTGGGTGAGGAAGTGGGAAGATGGTCTGCCCTGGTAGGGCCGGGACGGCCACTCTGGTCAGTCGGAGGGGTGTCTCAAGGCCGGGTGTCCTGTTAGTGGTTTTGAGGGTGTTCCTTACCCCAGCCACCAAGGTATTACGTTACTTAATACCTTGCCCCTATGTTCCAAGGGTACACCCCCCATACACTAAGGCTGCACACCTCGGTTGCCAGTAGGAACCATTGTAATGCACTTCCTGTTTCCCTGGGACAGTTTTGGCGGTTGCGCAGCAGACGGACACGCCGCTTGACGCCTCAACGGTCAGCTGGTGGCTCACCATGTAATCTGGGCTCCTGTCTTTAAAACCCATGGCAAGGAGTTCTGACTGGGGGGTGGGGGTACCAACAAGCAACTGCTCATCTGGAAAAGACGGCAGAGCCTCAAAATAATTAGGAAAAGTTTCCATTTTTAGTTCATGTTTTTTGACAGTACCAGCAGGGCATAGCAGAATAAAAATATTATCAAAAAGCTAATCTGAATTCCCTGTTCACTCAAGGTGCAGGCAGAGTAATCATCCATATCAATAAACACGAGCCCTGTTTCTCGAGCACGCATTAACTACAATCACGTACGCCACGTCATTAAAGCAGAAGATTAAATCAGATCAAACACCCAGAGGTGAAAGCTACTGTTACACGGGGCTGATAAAAATCAGGTTGTGCCAATATCTCTCTGAGGAGAACAGCTTTCCTAGTAAAACATGGACAGAGGCCAAGAGAAAGGGTTCATCGCGGCCAAAGGAGGACGGGGGGGAGGCAGCAATCAAACTCAGTGCCAGCAGTTTACCTTGGCTTCAAGAGTTTACACTGCATTCTGCTTGCTCCAGTAAATCGCATAATGGCTGCTACTTAACAAGACTACGCTTTGAAGGAAAGTACTTGCACATTTCCCTCGCTTTTGCTAAAGTGAGTTAAACAGGAGGTGGAAAGTTCAGGTTCAGAAAGTAAAAATCCAAACCAAGATTTTGTTTCAACAGACTAATTGAGCATGCAGAGCTGCATTTACAGAGTACTCAACTGGTCGGTTGGAAGAAAATCTTGGTTTTGATTTGTACTTTCTGGACCTGAACTTTCCACTTATAGTTATGTGGGAATCTAACATGGCAGGATCAGCTATGAAGGCGTCGATCATTGAGAGTGAGATTGTAGCGACCCCTACTGGAACAGGACGGAAATAATTCAGCAGCATACCACTTTGGAACTATGGTGCGCTTGCTTTCGTCACTATATGAAAGCACGGATAAGAAATGTCTTTGAAACTCACGGTTCATGTATACCAGCGTCCAAATTCGGATATATTCCCTGGCCCATCTGTAGGCATATAAAAGAATAGTTCATGGATTTATCTGCCTGAATAATGTTGATTTATAAAACATGTATGAAAAACATTATTTTAAACAGCATGCAGCCTTTTTCCTGAATGATGTTTCTATAACATTCCAAAGTAAGGGGGGTGGGAGGTAAATATGAAGGTCGTTTAAAGAAAATGAGTTACAGGATTTGGGTGGTCAAGCCTGTAATTGCTTGTGGCTGCATGTTGGGTGTGTGCTTGGACGTGAGAAGTGTCTGTTGGATGAAGACTGCACAAAGCTCTCTACCACCACTACTCAGACTGTTTTTCTGTGCTGTTTACCTTGGACAGAGTCAAGGGATCGCCCCACTGTTCTGGGACCGAACCGGCAGAGGGAGTTTGAACTGTATTATGGGTCTGGGGTCCCAACGGCCTGATGCCATCAACAGATCCTAACACAAAGTCTTCACTTTCTTATCCCAGGTACAGGTTGGAGGTCTGCAATCCCACATGTGGCCCCTGACTTTCCTAACCTCCTTGCGCTCCTCAACCCGCGTCACACGGGATCTGCTCAGAGATGCATATCTTGCACCCGCGTTTAAATTGAAGTTAACAGCCTGGAGCGGCTTGCGGACTAATCCATTAAATGGGAAACGTGGGTCCCCTGCAGAAAAGAATCCACCATCCAATCATCTTATAAAAACAAAAGCAGATCAGCAAACAATTACAGCCACACATCAGCACATTATTTTCTTTATTTAGGCCTAAATATCCCCCCCCCTCACATCAGAAACATGGGTACGATGGGTATAGAGCATTATCCATCCATCTGATGCTTGATTATTTAGTGTGGGGCTCACAGGGAGCAAAGGCAGCAATGGGCACAAGGCCGCTTAGGATGGGAAAACAGACCAATCGCAGGAGACCCACACGCATACTACAGGAGATCTGAGTCTACCCAAATCTAACCAGCAGCACGCTTACGGGAAGCCAGCCGGAAACCAACACTTATAACATTTATAATTTACATACTTAGCTTTTGTCCAAAGTGATGTACCGTGAAGGCAAAGGGCACATTGCAAATATACCTGCTGTCAAGGAGTCAACTGGGCATAAGTGCAGCTAGGCTGAGCTTCCAATGAGTGCCCAGGTACAGGTGCCAGCAGGACTGTAGCAAGAGCTAGTGCCAGTCAATGGTTTGGACACACCCATCCATAGAAAGGCTAATTTGTACCATCTCTACATTTCAGAAGTACACATACATCAAAACTATAAAATAGTATATATGGACTTATGCACTGGCCAAAAAGTGTTCAACAAAAAAAGAATAATTTGTTGGGGGGAGGGGGAACTCTGTGGGTTGGGGCCCTTGAGCATGGCCCTTAACCCCAATCGATCCAGGGACTGGCAGACCCTACTGTCCACTCTATGCCAGTTTCGTGAGGTGGCCTCCTGGGATGCTTCTCCAGCCGTCCTGAAGGAGGTCCCACATACATGTTGAGCACTCGCTAGCTGCTTTTCCTTCACTCTCCGGTCGAACTGCTCCAAACCCATCTGCGCTGTTGTGTTTCAGTCAGGTGACCATGTCATGTGATGTGACACTATCACTCTCCTTTGTAGTTGATGTCCAAACGTTTGACTGGTATTGTGTACAACTACACAATTATTATTAACTTAAAAATAACTTAAGACTATTCAGGGGCCAGAAGTGCAACATAAGAGCATTCAAAATTTAGTAGAAGACTGGGAGGAAGAACACACAAATGGCAGACACAAAACAAACCAAGGCCCTAATCCTGGAGGTGTCAGGTGACATTGCTGCCATACCATCCTTACAGAGTATCATCTTATCATTGTTGGATATTTCACCAAAATGGCCACAGTAACAAATCATACAAGGGTTAATAATCAACGTTTATTTACAGCTCAGAGCCTTATTTTGATGAATTTGTCATTCTAACATGTTTCTGGACTGAGCTTCTGTTCTGGTTTGATGGACAGAGCTGCTGTGCACACTAGCACGGAACTTTCCGGAGCTGCTCAGTCAACATCACAGTATCTCTTCATAATGCATGCAAAGAATTATGGGAGTTATACAAAGTTCCTGAATTTCCCTCATACTGGGAGAAAACAATCTAGCAAGAACTTCATCACCATTGGTGGAGAGGAGGACAGCTGGACGCCGTGGAAAAACAGGGACTCCAATGTATGGGGAGCATACGAGGTCAAACCGTTTTTAAACATTCATGAGGAATCACTGGTGAGACCTGCTCTGGGACCACACTGCTGTGCCGGCATTCAGTGTGAAGAGAATGCATCTCAGAGGCTCCCAGTGCAGGTAATTACTCTGAGTCAGCAAACACTGCGAGGGCAGACAGAGCTCTGGGAAAAACACCGACGATGACATGTCCACTTCTGAAAGAGAATAGGACTGGCTGCTTTGTGGTTCAGCACCTGCAGGGACGTGGGTTCGATTCCTGTACCCATTTGTGTGTGTGGAGCTTGCATATAATCTCACATCTGCGCTGGTTTCCTATCCATGGTCCAAAAACATGCATTCAAGTAAATCTTGTCCCGAGGTGTCCCCTGCCTGGTGCCCTGTGAGTCCTGGGACAGGTTTCAGGCTCATCACCACCTTGTTAAGGAAGGTGAATGGATGAAAGAGAGCACACTGGACATCCCCACAGCTTCTGTGATGCCAGAGGAGGGGGGCAGCACCCCCAGCCGAGGCTCCCCCATTTATTGAAACACCGTGCAGATCTGTGCAGGCCAAGAAGAACCTTAAAATCCATTTTATATGGAAATAAATAATAAAAAAAATTACTGACAGACATGTTGCACATCGGCCCATCACATGGGCTGCAGCTTCAAATGGGGTGATGATGTCACAATCATGGGAGGGGCCCCATCTCACGACTGTGGGGGCGGGGCCTCATGGTTCCCAGGTACACCACTGTCACCGACAGCTAATGCAAATATAGCTTAACAGTTGTCCTTCATGCTCCTCTTTTTTCTTTGAGTCTATGTTTTAGTTCAGTCTTTAGAGGGGGCTGTCAGGTATAAACGATGACTGGGGGGGGGGGGGTTCAGGAAAGACAGACAAGGAAATGGGAGGGGGGGTACTCATGAGGCTTCAGCTACGGCAATAAATTTTGCTTTGGTTGATGGAGCCAGTAGTATGAGAAGGAGTTCAGAGTGATTGAGTGAAATCATCCCAGGTTATTAACGGAGGCCCTGTCCACAGGGATTCCATCACAAATTACAGGGCGCCGTGATACCGCCACGGCGATAAGGCCCCGCATCACAATCACAAGCAAACAACAGGCAGCACACGCTGTAATGCCGACCCTTCAGTAAACCGCTGTAAACACATCACCCATAGCTCACGAAAGCTCCCTTTAACATTGGCCACTTAAAGGGAATGCTGCTTCCGCTCAAATAAAAACGTGTTTAATTAAAGGTGCAAAAGAGGGATGACAATGAGAGCGCTTCTCCTTTCATTATTCGTCAGCCAGCCTCCGATGCTCAGGGTCACGGGCATTTTACGACACATGAAAAAAATCATGGTGCCAGAAAGCCTGTCGACGAGAGCAAAAGCAGGGGAGAGTCCCTCATGGCAGTGCCGTGAAATCATACAAACGGTCTCCCTACCAAGTAACGAGTGGCCTTGAAGGAGAGAGAGAGAGACTGTCAGGTTATTCATGGTGCTCACTGTTTGCTGTGCAAACCTACAGCCGCTAACGCTCATTCCCGCTTCCGCCTCTTCTCGCTCCGCGTCTCGCCACAGTAATCTCACATTCTGCAGTCTCGCGGCTCCCAAAGGACATTGCCATCATCAACACCTCCGTCTCTTTTTATAGCACCGAGCATTCGAGGGAAACGGAGGCTAGAACGACGTAATGGGAGAGGAGAGCGCTAATTAACACGTGCCATTATCGGAATATTGTTCGAGTAATTTAAGTAGACTAACAAAAAGGAAGGAGGAGTGAGTACAGCTATTCATGCCTTAACGATTTTCACTTTAAAAAAAATACACTATTGGATACATTTCTCCAAACTGAGCAAACATAAACCACTCTTAACAACAAGAGAGATGATTCACACACCAGTACATTTCTTGTCTTGTCTTGAGACCAAGCTAAAATCTAAGGGTTCTAAGGATCCTCAGTTAATTACTTGGGGAAAAAAAAGCTCTGGTAATTAATGCCGTTAAACACGCCAGCCAAAGAACCCATGCACACAGAGATTTACACATATCGATCTTTTTTGGGAAAGTTTGTTCCCAGAAACATCAAAGGATGGGTAACTGGGGAAGGCTATTTAAAAAGGGTAACAGCATTTCCCGACCATTTGTCCGACATGGGGTCGCAGTAAACGAGTCCCAGGAAACAAGAGGCCGGGGACGACATCCAGAACAGGATGGGTGACTTGCAGGCACACACTGACAAACGAGGGTCATTTAGTGACACCGACTCACCTAACCACAAGATTTTCGACCGGGGGGAGGAAATCTGCATGACATGGGGAGAACATGCGAGCTCAACGCACACAGAACAGCGACGGGATGCGTTCCCCCAACTCAGGAGCCACGAGTCGACCATGCGACCCGCAGGACCCCTCGCTGGCGCTGCTCGTCATCTGCCTGCCGCCACATGTCCAAGGTGGAAAAGTGCTAATCTGCTGTTCACAGGATTAAAAACACAATACAGTGGGGTGGGGGGAGGGGGGCATGGCTGGTGCAGAAGGGGCCAGCTGGAAACGGTTCCTTTCCTGGGAGTTATAATGCCCACAGCTCACAGTTCAGAAAGACATATAAACGGAAGGGTGGTAAAAACACACAATAAGGTGTTAAAAGCTGTTTGCACCTAGAGATGAATCGGTGGCCCCTGTTGTCACTCTAGCAGCCCAGTTTCCGGCCACTGGTAATCTGTCAGGTGTTAATGCCTCGTGCTCAGCAGGTTAGCACCTTGTGCCAGCGTCCAGAGGGTCGTGGGTTCAAATGGTATGTCCGGCAGTGTAATCACATCACTGCTGGGCGCTTCAGCAAAACCCTAAACCCCCCCTCCCTCCCCCTACTGCCGAGGCATGGAGAGCAAGATGGGGTGAAAATCAAGGAATTCCTATTTAACTAGCACAAATGGTGAATACATGTCTTACCTTAAAATCATGAAGTCGCACGAGGCATAAACTGGAAGGAAGACGACCCCCGCCCCCTCCCAGCCCTGTACCCTCGTGGGAAAATTTGCCAGCTCTTTACCACTGAAGCTCAGCAACTTATATCGGCTTTAATTGCAGCCAAACAAATTTATTACCACCCCGAATCACAGAACCAAAACGGCAATTAATTTTAATTGCAGAGCCATTACACTTAAAGGAAGCCTGTCACTGAAATGATAAAAGTATGATTATTTGCCCAGGTTCTGTCGTCGTTCTGCAATCGAAAGATCGGGTCCTACTTCAGGTGAGAAAGCTGCCATTAGACAGCACTGCCCCTGACAGGTAAGGCTGACCTTTCCGCCATCTCCACCACTCGCTGCCTCGCTCTTAGCCCACTTCACTGCCCCCAGATGCCGCCTTCAACTCGGCCGGCCCCCGCGAGGTCAGGCAGGCCTCGCTCCAGCAGTGGCCCGACACGATCATCCTCCACGCTTCTCTCCGCCGTGCAGTACCTGCCAAACGGCTCCGTGATTTACCCTGCCATCATAAGCCCCGGCGTCGTCCAGCGAGGAAGCAATTCCGCCTGTCGGTCGGCATAATGATGGACTAACGACTTGTTATTTTTATGCGAGAATCCTCCAATTCCCCTGAAAGAATATCAATGCAGCAGCCAAACAAGGAGTTCCCTGCATAATGCCCGGAGCTGCCTGGGGAAGACGGCAGGATCATTATGACCTTGTACCAGATGAGTACCTGGAAGACTTCTGAACAGGTGAATGAATATAGTTACAAATACCAAACCAGTTTTGCACGGCATCTGCAATGATTTCTGGTTAGGATAAAACTGATTGGGTAGTTATAATAAAATACAATTTCATGAAGTTTGACTAAATTTAGAGTCAGTTAAAGCTTAAAAAAAGTGTAACTAAAATGATTCATTAGAAAATTATCAGACATGGCTCTTAATCCATGAACTTTTTTGTGGCAAAGCAAATCAAAAACTCTTTTTTTTCCATAAAATTATTAAATGTCCTGCAAGTCATTACTACATAAATGAAAAATTCATGCAAATTTTTGGAGTAATTATCGAGTAAATTACCCAGTGATAACACTTATACACTGAAGCAATAAGCCTTAAAATTGCCATTATATTGAATCTATCCGTAATGGCTGCCCCAGTCAATGAATGATAGAATACAATAACACAGAAATCAGGAATCAAACACGCAAGATTCAATACAGAATAGCAGAGCATCCTGCATACTCTACAAAGCCAAAAAAAAAACAATTTTACCCTACTTTCATTCTGTAGTATAAAACTATTCTTTTTAGATGAGGAAAACACTTCACTGCAAGATGCTGCCTATGACAGTAGTGTCCCAATTTCGACTTGAACACACCAGCCCCTCTCTCTGCTATTAACGACAGTGACCTTGTTCTCAGACGATCCATGTTGTCCTGTTCCTCACCCCAAATGCCCCCAGTTCGAGGACTAACTATTCATTACCCGTTAACTGGAGTTCATTCCACAGACATAAGAGAAGGGGAAAAAATGCCTACATAACCACTGATATGCAATATTCCTTAAAACAGTGTTGGTTTACAACTTTTGTTTTCAGTATGCTCAACATTGTTTTACTGTAGCATTCTGAACATAGAGATGTGTAATACTTTTACATGAAAATTTAAACGTTTAGATTGTTCTTACTTTTTTGTTTGTTTATATTTTAATTTTTATTGTATTCAACAGTGTCTTGTTGGTAACCAATCCTGTGCCCTTAGTACCTGGCCTTTACTTATTTCTCTTCTTTATTGCTGACTCAGAGTTTTGCACAAAGATTCCTATGTATCCGTACTGTCTGCGCATGTGCAGATGGCAAATAAATCTTGAACCTTGAACCATTCAGCGTAGGACCCTCCCCCCAGATGACAATGGCACTAATTAACAGGGTTAAAGTTTGAGGGACCGCTACTACTTGGTCAGATGTCCCTGAACTGAAGTGGGAGACGATGATGATGATGATGATGATGATGATAAAGAGGAAGATTAAGAAGGATCTTTATTGCTGAGGATCCAAGTGGCTGGACCAGGCCGAGGGGACGCTGGAGGGATGTCGAGGGTCTTCGCTGTCTGGTGGATGTGGCAACGTGTTGCGTCAGCGCATGTTCCCCAACCTGACCTGACCTTATGTTTAATAAACGTGTCGGACTTTAAACTGCGAAAGTGCCGCCCGCCACACCACCACCATCTCTTCACCCTGTTCACCCACAATATCTCCTCTTTCGAACGATGTCGTGGCTGCTGAGCTCTTCTTTTCTTCACCGTCACTTCAGTACTTATCGTTTCCATGATTTATTAAAACGAGAGCATGTGGTCAGCTCTGCTAACTGACTGTAATAAGCGTAAGAATACGCCGAATTTATACAGACTCCTGATTGTTGGGCGTCACAATATGCTACTAATCTTCTTACCAAATAGTGGGTGCAAGTAAATGTCCATAAAGTACCGAAAAGCCGACATCTGGACAAGTGTTTCATCTGTCATCTAAAGCCCTGGTGATTATTGCGCTTGTACCATATGATCGTGACAGCCCTACCTCCCACAGGCACTCACCGTTGTATGATGGTTGACGGGTTTCGGAGCTAAGCACTATATAGCCATCTCCAGAATCCACCTGTGACACATACTGTACTGGCTTCAAGAAACTAGTATGACAGGCCTCCCCTGGAGAGATTCAGCATGCTAATGCTAAAGCTGGAGCCCCATGCAGACAGCATGCCAGGCTAAGGCTAACGTTGGAGCCCCCTGCAGACAGCATGCCAGGCTAAGGTTAACGTCGGAGGCCCCTGCAGACACCATGCCAGGCTAAGGCTAACGTCGGAGCCCCCTGCAGACACCATGCCAGGCTAAGGCTAACGTCGGAGGCCCCTGCAGACACCATGCCAGGCTAAGGCTAACGTCAGAGCCCTCTGCAGACAGCAGCCTTTTGGACTAGCAGCAATATAAATCAAACTCTTCTTCATGCTGAGAAAGAAAAAGAGAGATGACCCATTTGAGGGACAGACTCCAACTCCCGACCTCAAACTCAATCAGATCACGTATCGCATTTTGCTAATTTTCAAGTCTAGCAGGAGCCATCAGTATTACACCATTTTAGAGGGAACTCAGCGGTAGTTGAAAAAATTCAGCTTTCATATCTTGCCTCGGAAAAATAAAAGCATTGTCCATTCATGCAGAAAAAAGTATAGGGGTTGCAGATTAATTCCCTCACAACATTTTTAGCAATAATTTTTCAGCAGTTGAGTTAGGGGCGATTGCCACAGGGGGGTTGAAGCTGATTGTGAATAATGAGATCCAAATAACCCATTTAGGACACGGCAGACAAAATCGCAAACATAATTACCGCCTCTTTTCTCCTTCACTTCACTTGTAGCTTGAAGCTGTGTAGCTTCTCCTGAGAAAAAGGTTTTTGGACAAGGAGCGTTATTTAGGTTATTGTTTAAGCCATATACTGGCAGTGAATGTTACACATTTCCCTTGGACAGAATCTGAAATGTGTTACAAGATTGTTGGTTTTTCTATTTCATTTTTATTTCTTTCTCATTAAGTCAAATATTCTGCCAGAAAGTACAGGGAACAAAACAACTCCCTCTTCTGGGGATTGTGAAGCACTGGTCAGGAGCCCACAATCACATTACCCACAATGCACTGCATAATAGTAGGACTTTGGCAGTTTCTGAAACGTATTCACATGCACAGATGTATTCGAACTGCCGCACTTAAATACGCCTTAAAGAAACTCGCCAAAGTGAAACAGCTATTCCCATATGCAAATCGCCGGCTGACAGAAGTTGTAGGGCAGGTGTAGCGAATTCTACATGCACAGGAGGCATCCCATGAGGAATTTGCGCATTTGTGAGGCCCGACAGCCAACTCCGGGACACCGCGGCATTCGGCGCTGTCAGCTAGAATTAGGGTGCAGAGGAATAGGTCTGATCTCTATTCAACTGACCCTCAGGCTCTCCAAACCCCCACATAAATTAAAAAAAAAAAAATTACACACTTAAACATAAACTAAATGACAAACTGCGCCCTACAAAGACAGCAAAGACTCTTCTGCGTGACCTGTTCCTTTAAGATGGAGGGCAGGGTGCACTGGATACATTTTAATGATTGTTTGTATTTAGGATTTTCATTTATTTAATAGCACAAATATGAGATGGAGCTTTCAAATAAAGTCAGGCAGGATTACAGGAGGACTGCTCTGTATTCAGTGCTAAGCATGCACACAGATCTCACTTCAGCGGAAAGATCTGGGAAATGGGTGTCTCACTGAGGCTTGTGGTGTTCCCCAAATTCATTCTGATAATATTGTCTTCACAAGATGTACAGCAGCAGGCCTGAATTTCTCCTCAGAGCGGAGCTGTTTAATGTTTTATCGCATGTTCAGATTTTCCCATCGTTTCCTTTACTTGTTACTATGGTGCTGGACCTAGTAGCGGCTGACAGCGCATGGTAATCCTATCCACTGCCAGGCTTGAGGAATCCACACAAAGCGCCGCTGCAGTCTCACAGTGAGACACGTCGGGCAGAATTCCGCAGGCGCTCTGAATCCAGCTAGACGTCACCATTTAAGGTCACAGGTCCTGAGTCTGTGTTGCCGACGTGACCAAACACACAGCCACTGTCTGAAAACTGCTGACACTCGAACAAAAGGTGGAGATAAAGGTGAAGCAAACCCCAGACAGACTGCGGGCACAGAAAGAACAGAGGAGTGATCTTTTATTGATCCCGTGAAGAAACTGCCTTTTCGCCTGTCCCATCTCCGAGCGACAGGTGAGATCAAGCTTGGGGGAGGGGGGGGGGGGGGTCACATGCAGGGGCAGCCAGTCCATGGAGGAGAGGGTTAAGGGACGTACTAAATAGCACAATGGCAGCATCAGTCTGCCGGTGCTGGGATTCAAACCGGTGACCTTCTGATCACAGGTACAAGTCCCAATCCTCTGACCCCCATGCCACTCCCCAATGGACAGCACTTGTCAAAAGGGGGAGTCAGCATAAGAGGAGGGATACAAACAAAGCTAGACAGTTAGGCTCAATAAGGAGGTGCAGTGATCCACATTTATGGGGGCTGTTCCCGGTCTGCAGTGATTCACATTCACGGGGGCTGTTCCCGGTCTGCAGTGATCAACATTTACGGGGGCTGTTCCCGGTCTGCAGTGATCCACATTCACGGGGGCTGTTCCCGGTCTGCAGTGATCCACATTCACGGG
>JAABNX020000001.1:12791356-12806153 GCA_015163995.2 Mormyrus lacerda
ACACACACACACACACACCTCTTTAACTGATGAAATCTGTGTTCAGGATCAAAATGAGATTGCAGACTCAAAGATTCTTGAGAACTACCAGAACTAATAGCCCCACAAGGGGAGCACTGCATCATGGGTATTGCATTTTGAGTACTGTATCTCTGTCAATCAGAACTATCGACTCCTTTCCATTTAATGCATTTAAACTGTTGGCACACGGCGGAACCGAAATGGGAAGATATGTGAGCCAGAGCTGGAAATACTCTTCCCTACCGCCAGCAGAGCCGTTAAATAAGCAGCTAAATAAAGCTTATATTGACTTTCATGGAAGAAGCATCCCTTCCTGTGACTCATCATGGCTTGTTTTCATCTTATCGAACAGCTTCAAACTGGCAGAATGATGACGTCCGGCCCACAGGAGAATGCAGCCCACGCCCCAGAAAGGCCTTGGGATGACGCCTCAGCAATTTCCATCTTCGCTCACGTGTAAGACAATGGGTTATTTGCCAAGCTACAAATCCCACCCTGCCCATGTTTGCTTTGATTTACCATTCAAACAGCAAATTTGTTAAGCAGATATTGTGACCCCTCCCAGTAGTTCAATGAGAGCGGTCAGTAGTCCTACTCCCCAAAGCCGCAGAATCAGGGCACAGCCCATTTGCACACTCGACTCGTGTGTATAAAAAGACCCTTTTGTGTGGAGGCATATACTCCAATGAGGCCACGCCCACCAGGACAGCACAGGCTTCCGATTGGCGAGACCTAAAGAGCGGCAGACCTTCAAAGGACTATCTGGAAGGCTGACATCCGACAGCAGGAGCCTGGGGCCTAATCAGACTAAGACATTAAGTCACATGGGAGAGTACCGTCTGTCCACAGTGGGACTTGAGAACTCAGACAGACATCCAAACACGACGACGGATTGAAGTCAATTTCGCTACTGTTCAGAGGAGAATATAACTTCATAGGAGGATCCTGGAGGCAGCACCATACCTTACATCTGAAAAGCTGCCATAAGCATCTCCATGCATGTTTTGTTTCTGGAAAAGATTCTCCAGTGATTTCAGACCATTCAGGTTCATTTTGATCTAATATATGGAATCCAAGGAAGGGAGCCCGGAAGGTTGCAGAAGCTTACCAGGGTTTTGGTTGCCATAATCACATAAATTACTATTGACCAGAGATTATATGGGCACAACTCATGCATAGTATTTCAATTTTCACCAAGTGGACTAAAAAGGTTTTAGAAAAACAATTATTTACAAACGTTCCCTGGGTAACGATGGTCTGCGTTACAATATTTAGACTTTACGATGGGTAAATGTTCTTCACTTTCAATACATTACTCAATAAATTACATGAGATATTCAACACTTTATTATAAATTAGGCTTTATTTTAATGATTTTGCCCAACTGTAGGCCAAGGTAAGCGATCTAAGAATGTTTAAGGTAGGCTAGGCTATGATATTTGTTAGGCTTGGTGTACTGTATTAAAATGCATTTTCGCCTTACGATATGTTCGCCTTACGATTTATCAGATCGTAACCCGGGGAACGTCTATTTATACAACATTAATGCCAGTAAATGTTGCCTTTCAGATTCAGCAAACCAGTTTGCAAAGCTGGATATTAAGTGGCCCAATTTTAGTTAAGGATCACATTTAGATGGGGGGGGGGAGACATCTGCTCCCCTTGTAGTCCCCCCACCCACCTGCCCGCCCGCCTTCAGTCACGCATCTAGAGGCTTAGAGCGGTGCCACCCTCCGGCTCCAAAGCAGCACTACTGGGCACTGGCAGAGCACCAGCTGGCAGCGTGAATCAGAAGGGTAGCGACCCTGACATTAGATGCCCCACCCCATAAATATGTTATAAACACTCACTCTGCTTGTGTCACATGCCACCTTACAAGCCCCCCCCCCCCCGATATAACTAACATCGTACTGCACACACAATACCTCCCACGATGCTCCTTATTACATGGCATATCAAAACGGTTCCCAGCGAAGGAATCAGTTCACTAAAATCTACATGCAATTGCAATTCCAGGCCAAAACTTTTTTAATTACAGTTTTGTTTGTAATTACTTTCCCTGCAGTCACATTCTTTGAGGCCTTGTGCACTGTGTACCCTCTAGGAGGAAGAATTATTGAATTTGGCTCAGTTAGATAAAAGCCTGTTCGGGAGGTGCTGTCCATTTAATGGGGAAGTAAATAACTCACCAGATGCACTTCGCAACACGTGCGTGCACAAATTTCAAAGAAACAAAAACAGTTTTTCTCCCTGGCGAAAACAGACTAAGCTTGGTGACTCACCTGACGCTCGCGGACACCAGCAGGATGTCATGTGACCCACAGCAGTTTGCCACGCCAGCCATACAGTGGCCAGCACAAATGAGTATACCCCCCTTTGAAAATAAAGATCGCCATCGATCTCTCAGCGAACACCAATACAATTAGCAGATTGACAAAATTCGTTTCTTTAATATCATAAAAAGTTGATCACCAACATCATAAGTAAAAATAATTAACCATATTCAAATGAAGTGTTGCAAAAATGAATACACCTTACAACAAATTGTAATATTCTGTATGGCCTCCATTATTTTTAAGAACAGCATCCCCGACACCTCCAGCACTCACACCCCCCCCCCCCCCATAGAAGAACACTGCCACCAACATGCTTTACTGTGGCTACAATGCATTTTTAATCATACTCCTCGCCCTTGTGATGTCATACAGTTTGGACTCTATCAGTTCTGAAAAGATTTACCTTTGTCTCATTACACAAAGTATAGATTCCCAACAGTCTTCACCTTGGCTTTTCTGTGCATTGGCTTGAGCAGTGGCTTCCTTCATAGGCAGCACCCTTGAACTTCACTCCTCTGCAGTGTATGTAGTATTAAGTCATGGGAAACAATCACCCAAGTTTGGCTCTCTCTTGCTTTTGCTAACTGTGACACACTTGAATGGTGATTTTCCTCATCTCTTCACGTCACAAAACGCTCATGTCAAGGTGTTAGCTTCAATAGAGGGTCCGGACGTCTCAGGGCTTATCAGAAGTCCATCCATTTTGAATTTTTGAATCACTTTTGCTACTGTAGTCTGACTGATTAGCAATCCTTTACTAATTTTCCTGTAGCCTTAACCTTCTTTGTGTAAAGAAATGACTTTCATTCTTGAGTCTCGTGACATTTCTCCTCCATGTGGTGCCACTATTATCAGCATTGAAAGGGAGGGGACTTTATTTGTTAAATACCACCGTTAATTATCTAGAGCCCACCTGTGTGATGACTGAGTGAACTCATCTATTGTTGAATTCCTCTCAATTAGCATTTTTTGAGTTTCATTCCTAAGACCTTCACTTGAATGTACTCATTTTTGCACCATGGTCTTAAGTCATTTTGTTAAAAAAAATCCCAGTTTTGATTTTTATAGGGAAAAATCTCATTTGCAGCAAATGAACCAGGTTTGCTGGAATATTTTATGGCATGGGATCCCATAGAAAGTATTAATTCTAAAGAGCGACAGATGATTTTCTAAAAAATCTTTTAGGGTGTACTCATTTGCGCTGGGCACCACATCACTGCCTGTTTGTATGAGCAACTATGCTTTACATTTCTTTCCTCCATTTATGGGGAAGATGCTTCGCTCTCATGGGTAGGTGGGGGAGGGGGGGCTCACCTTTTCCCCCCACGTTAACCTTTCAGTCTCTTTGAAGGGGGAAGAGTAAAGACAGTAATTCTTTTCTGAAAGATTGGGGAACAATGCCATTACAGAAGCCTCTGTGGGATGCCAGAATTAAATGCTGAGCCCCACACAAAACCAAAATGACAACATTATTTTACATAAAAATATAAAAACTAGCAAACAACTGCATGAACTTCATTCACCCGATAACTGTTTTCTTAAAAAGACATTAGATGAAAAGGATTCGAAGGGATTTAGATGCCAGTGTCCTCCTCTGACCCTGGCAGCGGCACTGAGTATGCAGCTGCTCCAATAAACGGACTGTTTGTTGTTAAAAGGCTGCAGCTTTGCCAGGGGGATGTGGATGGATGTGGATGGGACAGGATAACGCGGCACTTCTGCCCCGATTGGAATCAGACTATTCCACCAACACTTCTGAGAGTCCAGCAGGTAGAACGAGGACAGGAAGAAGTTCAGAGACCTTGGCTTTCCTGGAGGGGTATGATCACACCACCTCTGACATCATGTCACCATAATGAATGCCATGAGCCTTTCATTTCTCTTACTTTTGCTACATTAATTAAGCTGACACTTTTATCAAAACGATGTACAACGGAGAAAGTGGAGTCAGCCAGTCCCCGGAGAAACTGCGGTTACGGGTCTCGCTCAAGCGGCCAACCGTGAAATCATTCTTCCAATCAAGAGATCTGAACCAGCAACCTTCTGATTACAAGCACAGTGGGCTAACCCAGAGGACCCCACACTGCCCTCGTTACAGCCAATCAGAAGACAGATGCTGAAGAAAGCATTATATTATCATCGGTGAAATTTAACAGCTCAGTTAAAGCAAGAAAAGAGAATGTCCTTAAATGGTAACAGTAGATGAAAGAATGTACTCTTTCTTTTTAAACATAATGTTCTCCGCATAGACCAGTGAAACACTGTACATCTGAATTGCCGTCTGAATAAATAAGTGTACAAATCTGCAGAGAACTAAGAAATAAAACAATTCATTCTATAGGAATTTCACAAACAGCTGTTAAACATAACGCAACCTAATACTCATGACAGGAGCTTGTATAACTACAGCTCACAGAACATTACTGTTATCTACAAACTTAAAGCCCCCCCCACAAAAAGGATTCAAATTCATCAGCATGGCCTACATTCAAACCAGATAATGTAAGATTAATATTTATGCAAACACGATGTTGGTGACCCAGTCAGCTACTTCCTCATGTAGGGAGGTCCTCTTCAGCTTTAACTTTGAGTTACCAGAATAGTTTGAACACAAAGGGATACAAAAACCACCTTTATCCCCCCCAAATTCAATTTGTTGTTACAAAGCATCCACCCCAAGATAGCTGCCTTTACACAGACAGCAAACAACTTAAACACAAAGTCAGAAGACAATGGAGAAGAAAAATGCATCTTAGTTTGGATTAGCAGGGGGTCCGACGTCAACAAGCTGCCCATATCTCAAGTGCTGGTAATTTCCCACCTAACCCCAGACATCAGTTTGTAGAACTGTGACAAGACACTCCCTTCATATTGCACATGACATTTACCAAACGGACAGGGAGAGGTTTCCTAAACAGAAACTCAGACCCCCAGAATCCTGACAATACCCCGAGTACCACCTTGTAATGCAAGTGTTACATGTGTGTCTCTAAAGTGGATCAGGACCCTCGCTCCTTGTAACCCCCACCCTGCTTTACACACTATTGAAGGTTACACATTATTACCATTTATATTACAAACACATACCCCATTGAATATAAATAGCTTCATATTTCTATCCTGTTGCTGCATGGGCAAATCAGTGTACTAATAATATGGTACACAAGTCTTTATGACCCTTAAATTACTATACTTATTGTACATCAGGCAATCTGAAGGAATAACCACTTCAAGCCTTACAAACATTTCGTTTAAGGCAAAAAAGAAAATAACCATGCATCCCTTTTAGGTACCTTGTTGAATAAATACAGGCAGTCCCTAGATTAAGAACGTCCAATTTACGGACAACTCGTACTCGCATACAAAGTCTATTATATAAAAATGAGTGAAACATAATGGTTCAAAATAAAGTATGCAAGCACTTCTTTGTTACGTTCATGAGAACATTGTGTCACATCAGCAGTTTTTCGGCTTGAGATGCAGTATTGTATGCAGTTAACTTTATCATCAGGTCAAGTCAGGTTGAGGAGCATGCACATTACATGGTACAGCCCATTGCCTCACGCAGCACACGACGAAACACTCGGTTTGCAACCCCCAAGGCAGACATGTGGTCCAATTCCACTTTCCAGAAATGGCCGTCTGTGTACCACAGCCTGGTGTTACGTGGGCATCCCCTTGGCCTGGTCCAGCTGCTCGGGTCCTCAGCAATGAGGATCCTAAGAGTTGGATCACCCTCAGGGAATCACGCCACATGATCCTTATGCTGTAACTGACGCTCCCTCCCAATGCAGGTAATGAGCCGAAGAGACACAGTACAAAAGTCTTCGTCTCAGGTCACTGGATTGCGTCCATGTCTTATAGCAAAACAGTGAGCCCAGCACTCTACAGACTTGGAACTTCGTCCTCTTACAAAGATGTCAGGAGTGCTACACACCTCTTTCCAGAGACCTCATGACCTCTCCATGCTCTCTCAATCCATCTGCAGACTTCATAGACCAGAGTCACCAGAGACATATATGTCGCTGCTGAGTCAAATGAACTTCTTGATGCGGATGATATTCTGTCCATAGACAGACACACTGCTGATGGCTGTAACCAAGAGGTCATTAAAGGCCCAGATTTTGGTTTTTATCCAGGGCACTCACAAGCCCAGACACTTGGACTCCACTCCCAGTCTCTCAAAAGCCCCAATCAGAGCATCCATTTACTCTGTAATAATCACATCATCATCGGCAAAGTCAAGATCAGTGAATCTTTCTTCACCAACAGATGCCCCACAGCCACTGGACTCTATGACCATGCCCAACATCCAGTCTATGCAAGCAGGGTTGGAGCGAGAACATACCCCTGAGGAACCCCAGAATCAACTGAGAAAAACAGAGATTCTGCTTTCACTCTGCACAGCACTCACAGTATCAGTGTACATTTCAGCCATGAGGTCCAGCACCTTTAGGTGGATCCTGTAAGGTCTCAAGATGTCCCACTGAGATTGACCACTTTGTGAAAACTGACAAAGGCTACAAAGAAAGACTGCCAATATTCACGCTTGTGCTCGATCTCACTGTCAGGATTCTGTCGACAGTAGACTTCTTAGGCGTAAAATCAGACTGCTCTGGTTGCTGGTAGCAAGCAAGTCATTAAGGATCTTGTTGAGGATGACCTTAGCAAGGACCTTACCTGACACAGAGAGCAGTGTTATCCCCCTGTATTTGCCACAATTCAGGCAATCATCCTTCCCTTACCAGATAGGAACAAGTCCCATTTTCCAGTCAGTTGGGATGAGGCCCACCTCCAAAATGGAAGCAAGATTGCTTGCAATGCCAGTAGGATAGCCTTACCACCAGCCTGGAGGTTTGAGGGGGTCAAGAGGTCACTAGAAAGGGGTATGTGGACTTTTATTATTTCAATATTAATATTACTATTATTATATTCTGTATCATTATTGTTCTGACTTACCTACAAATTTGACTCAAAAGTCAGACAGATTTTGTTCGTAATGTGGGAACCAGAGTATGTGAGTGGAGTGGAGCGGCAAGAATTTCTGCTGCGCGCTCAGAGCATTTCATGATCACTCCGCTCCAGCTCCACTCTGGGTTTACCATTTTCCGCTCCTCGCTCCCTCCCTGCTCCCTCCTCGCATGATCCTCGATCTATGTCCGCTCCATGAAAAAAATGTCTCTAACACTCCACTGTAATTTTTCATTATCAATTTATTTTTATATCGAACCTCTGTACGTTCAGTGAAAAACAAATCAGAGAAAAATATCAACGTGTTTTAGCAGAACAGTAGCTATATTAGCCCAAGACAAATATATATTGGCTATCGTTTAGCTCAGTTTTGAATAAAATGAAATACAAATGCTGGATGTGGCTAGATTAAATAAAATTAACATTAAACAAAATATATAAATTACTAAACTAAAATAAGTTGAACAAGTGGCCAAACGAAAAAAAAAATATGCATATTGGCAATTTGGGTTGTTAAAGCATTTCAGGTTGTCGTCATTACCTTTTAAGATATTTTTGATCACCTTCTTTAAGGTAGTATTTCAGAAAATCCATCTTTCTGTAAGTGGTGCTTAACTGTGCTTTGCACAACATGAATTTGTTCATGCTATAGCTAATGCAGTTGCATTATGGACCGGAGCGGTAGTGGAACGTTCTCAGAGCGAGAGAAAATCGCGACACTCCGACTTTCAAAAAATCCGCTCCAAGCTCCAGGCAAAATCATGCCGCTCCACGCCTCGTCCCGCTCCGCTCACATACCCTGGTGGGGACTGCCTGTATTCCAAGATATCAGCTGGACATGCTATTGTAACACTAACAGAAGATGGCTGATGAACCATTCAAATATCACAAAATACAAATGGAGAAGATCTGGAAATGAAATGCCATTAGCTGAAGGGAGACTATGGAGGTACTTCATTAGCTCCAGTGTCCTCCAGAGCCATCTCCTCTAACACAGTGTTTTCCAACGCAGTCCGTGGAGACCCCTATACAGTCCACATTTTTGGTTTCTCCCAGCTCCCAGCACACCTCAACCAAGCAAACAAGGACACCAACTACTTGGTTCAGGTGTGTTGGGTTGTTACACCAGACCTGGCACAGCATGTAGGTGGGGCAGAGCTCTTAGGCTCTGACCATTCACACTGTGTTCATTATTGGCAGGAGAAGCAAAAAAGTTCAGGTCAGCCTAGTGCAAGGTTCCCCATAATTGGTTTTACTAATAGGCTGAAGAACTGCAAGGACGATAAGTTCGTTAACGTCCGGTCACTGCCATGTCAATTTTAATGCTAGATCATGCATTCCTTTCATTTTATGAGCTACGCATTCATACTTATGGAGGTATGGTGGGAAACACGGCCTTGTTCAGCCGTGACTTCCTTGTTCATTGCAGGTCACGTGCGGTTTTGATTTTTCTTGCCTGGTCCCCACCTCCTTTCATTCTTAGGTCAGATCTGGTGGCAGCATCTTGCATTTGTTCCTCTTAGCATCAATACTGTGCCTCCTCACATTTTGAGATGTTTACCCCATAGCAGTCCCTATGAATTCTTGCCTTGAGAGAGATCTAGGTGAAGACAGTGAAGAGGGAGGGATGAGGCCACACCCCCTCATTAGGAAGACGGATGCTGGTGGAGGCGGGTGGTTTGAGGCCAGAGAATGAATCAAGTGGAACAGGGAGAAATATGTAAACACGCAAACCTCAAAAGTGCTTGCAAAGGTTACAAAAAAAAAAGTACAGCTTTCTGGAAAACTACCTGCATATCCAAATGCCAGCTTAGATAAAACTGATCAAACACAAACACAAAAATGTTTATGAAAACCCGAATGAATTATAAAAAGTAACTCCCCAGCTATTAACCCAGATGCACTTACCGCTGTTGTCTCAAAGCACCTTTGCCAAAAGGACAATTGCTCAACTCAGCAGGTCCTTAAAATTCATTCTGGCAAAGGTCGCTCTGGGTTAAGCCCTCAAACGCGTATGAGGGGGGGGGAAATAGGACCCCTACAGTTTTGCTAAAAGAAGTTATGTTTACTTTAGGGTCAATGCCCCTTAACTGGAAAAGACCCTGATGACCCATCCAGAGATTTTGAATGCTGAAATCTATGTCACACTGTCATTCTCCAACAAAAAAGGGAAGGCCCACTGCGACCTGACAGAGTTTTTCTATATTTCATTGCCAGCACTGTCAATCTTCAGGATTTGTCAAAAGTCATTAAAAACATTTAAAACATGGCAACCACAAAACATCCATCCATCCATCCATTTCCTGTAATCGCTTGTCCTATTCAGGGCAGCAGAGGGTAAGAGGCCTATTCCAGAGGCTATGGGGGCAAAGAAGGGAACAACTAACACTTTTTAGTAATTCTTACTTGATTTTATTTTAATTGATTACTCAGATTTTCTCCCACAGTGAAAATGAACTGCCCCTCCCATGATAAACAGGTCAGGAACATTACTATAACAGGAGCGGATCCTGATCATACCTCCCAACCTACATTCAGACACCACTCCTGGTTTCACGGCTAAGGTGAGACCCCACATCTCGGAGCCCCTCTTCTCAAGCACTGCAGCTCCACATGGAGATGTACTCTTTCTCTCGCTCTACATTACACATCACTGACCGTACTTCAAAAAGCACATCTGTCAAGCCAGCCAGGTTGGAGTCGTCTCAAAGGGTGATGAGTCCACTTATTGGGACGAAGTAAGGTGACTGATGTAATGGTGTGGAGTAACGCTGAACACACAAAAAGTGCTGAGACAATTATCGATTTGACGGAAAAAAGCACGCCCCACCACCTCCACTGGAAATACATGGCGCCACAGTCAGCAGAGCTGAGTCTTTCAGAATTCATAGGTATCACCATCCAACAGCACCTGGGGGACAGGAACATCACCAATGTAACCCGAAAGGCCCAATAGTGCAGTTACTTCCAGCAAGAGCTTAACAAGCCCTTAACAAAGCTGTCACAGCCATAATGGAATTAGTCATCACATCCTCTACCTCCGTCTGCCTCGGTTCTACATCATCACACTCTAAGTGGAAACTGCAAGGCATTACCCAAGGTGCGGAGGAAGCCATGGGCTGCTGGCCCCCCCCTCGTAGGCCTGTACCGGGGGGGGGGTAACAAAAATCACATCTGCCCCCTCCCACCCGGGCCACTTCCAGCATCACCCATCTCAGCAAAGGCTGAGTAGGAACCCTAAAGACTCAGACTAAATCATCACCTGCACAGCCTCTTTCCTCAGGACATCACCATCATAAACTGAGCACCTTCCACACCCTCCTCCATGAGCAACTGAACACATCACTTAAACTTTAAAAAGTACATAATCGCTGGACATACTATACATTTTAACAGCACAATCACTGGACATGTAGATTTCACTGTTATCTATATTAATTTGTCTTATTTGTAGTTTTAGCTTTTTGCATTACTTATTCATTTCACTCACTTTTTAGCTGCTTCCCTTCTCACATGTATAACATATTACATTTACCTATTATAATAACTGTATATAACAGTTATAATAGTATAACTTAAATTTAGCTTTAGATTCCTTGCATTGGAAAATAAGGATTGTGATTCAGACTGTGTGCTTATGAGTGCCCTTTAACTCCCTATGTCTCGGCAAGGGCGACCTCCTGACTTTTGTGCTGTGCTCCTGGGAAAAGGGCATAAGCAGCAGCAGTCTCCCGCATTGACCGTGAGACATGTGCATTTCCATCAGACCATATGCCACACCATGTATTCTGCACACTGAGACGTAGTAAGGTATGATGCCCACCAAGGTGCCCTGTTATATAGGAATATTGGACAAGGTGAAGGCATATGGGGTGGAGGTTTTCATAACTGTTGTGAGTTACAGAGTTAATAGCTACCAGCCAATCAGAAAATATTAGTTGTTGTTTCTGGGTAAATTCCAAAATAAGTTCATAGGCATCACCATCCCGCCGCAAGCACGTTATTACATGGATGCGCACAAAGATGGAGTTCAGAAGCGCAAGATCCAATGAATGCAACAGGCAGGGCTCTCAATTCTCATGCATTAACTGTGAGACGCATGTCTCACTCCTAATGTAATTTCACTCCACACTTTTTCACCTTGGTATTAGAGATGGCTAGAAAACCAGTGCAAATCTAGATTTCAAAATAATTCAAATAATTACTTTCCACAATTTTGGTTAATTTTCAATGATTTATCTAATTAGCAGAGATCCCTAATTAGATTGAGTTGTCTTATTTTTGGACTGCAAGACAAAAGTTCAAACTTCAATGGCCACATTGACTAATTCACAAAAAAATATACTATCGGTGTAGATAAAAAAATATTTTGAATCTGATTAAGTCTACACTATTTCTAGAACAGATCCATGTCCTCAACTTTAAATCATCTGCCCCCCGCCCAAAAATATATCATTCATTCATTCATTCATTCATTTTGTATATATTGGGGTCAGGTTCACACAGAAACTCGATGTGTACACCACAAAACTAAAAAATAAATAAGCTGGAAAACCCGAAACCTCATTTTTGCAACAAACTGTCATTTCTTAGTGAATGCATTAACACGCCGATGTATGTGAATGCCACAGCAATTCGGCGTTACTCTCCAGCATTTCGCAACTTGTGCGGACAGGTGCGCCCCCATGGAGACGGCATGCAGCGGCACGTAATTCGCCGCGAGCGGTCCCGCGCGCTCACCCATGACGCGCGTAACCCTCTCGGCTTCGTCCGGATTCTGTGAGACTGAAACACCGGTGATGCCCGTATGCAGGAGAGCCACAAAAACCTGTATTTTCCCCGGAATAATAAGTTCCTTAGTTAGGGGAAAAGGCTACAGTACACTACTGAAGCTGCACAAATGCCGTCACGCCGATTTAAAACTTCGCTTCGACGTGGGGAGATATATCAAGCTTAGAGATTAAGAGTGTGTGTCGGAAAAGCAGCACTTCATAAAATAAGCTGCATGTTTAAAACAGACCTTTTCCTTTTCCGCTGATTATCATTCAATTTGCTACAAGCCTCACAAATTTCTCAGAAATTACACTTTCAGCAGAGGAAACAAATGACCGTCAGAGGTTTTCAAATCAGTCTGCCGAGTTGAGAGGGCAAAGGGCAACTGCGATTTTAAATTTTAAAGCATCAGCATACTGCAGCCAAATTTTTGGAGTTAGAATCATTAACCATGTATTCGAGAAGGATGTCAAGGATCCTTAACATACACAGGAGTCTCTGTAAATCGATTTAACTTAAAGCTTTTTAAGTATATTAAATTGCATGCTTGTGTTTTATTTCCTCTTTAACATTAGTGCTTTATAGATTATTTTCCCTATTTTAGTACACAGTACAAAAGGAGTGCATAGCACTTGATGATATATTTTATGCAACATGAGGCCTAATTAGCATATCTTTAATAGTGGACCATTAATGTCTGTAGCAAAACACAAAAAATAAAAATCCACACACTTATCTATTTAATTCACTGCTCATGGTGCAGTTGAGGTGAGTATGTTAGTTTTCAGCCACGGACCACAGCAAACCAACAAAAACCTTGTTAAGTCTACTTTGCCAAGTCTACAAATCAGCACTGAGCAGGTTTACAAGCAGCCAAGCTCTGCCCATAAATAATCATAAAGCTTAACACAGGAAGACAGATATTGACATACAATCAACATAAGTCAACAAATTGATAGAAAGCAAAACAACCAATGAGCAAACTATTTGATCACAAACAAATTGAGTACAATTAGCAAGTCCCAAGTAGAATGAGTAAACTAAGCAACACTGGAAGCTCCTAGGAGACCAGTGAAGGTTATGAAGTGGGATCAAGTGAAGCAGGAGAGAGGTCACCACTATGCTGGTCAGATTTGTAGATGTCAGCAGCTGTGAACGTCACTGTTAGGTCACCCCAAAACAAGGCACTTCAGTGAATTTGGCCCTGTCATGTGACACCTGGGTATTCAACAGGGCTGGAAGCAAAAAAAAAATGGAAAAAAACATAATTGTAATCAAAGTGTGGACCTGCAGTGCCAACATAGTTGTGTTCCCATATGATTTAATTATATCTATCATGAGAATTACATTATTGTTTAGGAAAGATGCCCAGCATGAACATGAATGAACAGCAGCTCCCCCACTGGTGACGACAGGGGATTCACCCTTACTACATGCCTCCAGAGACCACAGGTGAGACTGTCACTTGTGATCATGACCTCTGTGCCCACACAGCGACCTGTGTAGAATGTGCCTCATTCCCTGTCAGTACATGGCATCCTATTAAATATTCATGGGTGCTCTGCTGACTCCTAGCAGGGCCACTGCAGACAGTCTTGTCTCTCTGCCGCCAATAGTATGCACACGATACCATTTCAACTTGCCCTATATTTTCTCTGTCATTACAATAGCAATAAATGTCATTCACGTTTAGCAAATCATTTCTCCTATTCAAAAGACTTGTTAAAAAGCACTTGGAGCAGAGATTCAGGATTCAGCAATATGAATGCTAATGTCAGACATGCATTTCAACTAATAAATTATTTAAAAATCCTATTTCAGAAAGACACTAAAAAAAATTTAAAACATAGTCCATGTTTAAATAACTAAACTGACCAATAGAATTTCTTAAAGCCATGTTTCTCTATCCAATCCTATGGAACCCCCAACAGTACACATTGTTTCTTCCTCCCAGCTCCCAACACATCTGTACCAGGTATTTGGCGTTCTTGATTGTTTGGCTCAGGTGTACTGGAAGCTAGTAAATGTGGAGGACAGGGTTAAGAAACAATGTCTTACAGCAAATTGTGATGTTGGAGTGTAAGCTTGCAAACTCATTTTAAGGGCAGATTTTAGAGCAAATTTCCCACCAGCCAATATTACGTTCTTCTTCCTCCATTACCTTATAATAACTTATAATGTTGGTTCCGAAGACAGACATGCTGGCTAGACATTTGCCCTTGATGTTTCCACAACAAATTTAATCAAACATCAGAAAATAGAGGTCCAATTAATACAGACCTTGTTTAATTTAGGCTGCTTCCATGTGCTGTGCTTAGTTTGTTCTTTTGCCCGTTACCTTGTTGACATTTGAATAGCCCATGGTGTGCAGCGAGCTTAAAGCTTCACAGATACACAATCAAATCTTCCCTTTGGTACAGAAGGGCTCAATTTGGGTTTTCAGCAGATTGATAAAACTCACTGCAGAGTTAAGATGCCTCTCGCATGCCCAAAATGGCTCCAGCAGCAGTCCCAACCCTGAAGCACAGCTGTCAGCCTAATTTAATTCTCAAGCAATTTTCAAACTGCACTCTTCATATTTGGAATAAAAATATGAATCCTTCTGTAGCCACTAGCATCCTAGTTTGACTAGGTTCTGGGATGCTGAAAAAAGAATCAGCACTGGGTGTAATGGGGGTATATGTCATTAAACCAGG
>JAABNX020000001.1:12821300-12834026 GCA_015163995.2 Mormyrus lacerda
TGTGACCGAGAATGAACCCAAACTAGAAAACTGCATCATAAAGCAGAACCTCACCTCAGGACAACCATGCTGTGGATACCACTTGTATAAAGGCAGAAACCAAGGGTTAAGCCCCATACATCAAGGTAGTTTCAGCAGCAACACTAAACTGATACTGTAAATTGGCATAAGCTTTTCAGAGTAAACACCACCCCTCCCCCCAAGACAAATTGAGTAGATGAGTTTAGCCTGCTGCTAGCAATTAATAACTAGCTTTTAAAACTTTATTTCAACCCCAGGCCATGGTGGATTCAGGCTGAACACCAAACAAGACTGAAAAAAATGTTAGTAGCTGGATATAAATTATTAACAAGCAAGCAAAATTTAATTGAATCTTAAATTGAATTCTGCAAACAAGGTAAAATCCAAGCTCCAAAAGTGACCTGTCCTTGGAATATGTTTAATATTCTAAATTAAGAAAACTGTATGCAGGAACCAACTGGAATACACAAGCATTTTTAAAATAAATCAAGTGACTCCTTTTTCATTTGCAGCTTGTGCCTTGATTCATAAAGAGAATAGCCAGTTTCACACCCCGACATTGTCAGTGAACATGACAAGAAAAATCATTTGCTTAAACCTGGATATCTGATTTTACTTTTGACTTTCCAACCACAACAATGTCTGAAGCCACTGCAGCCCAAAATTGAATTTGAAGGAACAAGGTCACACAGATGTAAACAAGCATTTTGTAAAGGCAACCAACTCTTCAGAACATCTCCTATAGGGGCCTCCACAGGGAAGCCAGATAACAGCACAACCCCAGCAGTGTTCCAGCACAATCCATGTGTGAGACGAAGATATTACAAAAAAATTAAAAAGGTGTCCAAGCAATTTGGCTTCAACACAAAGTTCCAAGTCATTCAGAACAAGTGTTTGAGTTTGAAACAACGCCATTTTGTCCGACCAATCTACATATGGTTGCATTTGGTGGGTTCCTTCCCTGATAACTTTGTTGCAGGACCTAAAATTTGGAGTTTTCAAAGCTGGGCTGCAGTGTTTCCCATTCTGGATGCTTTAGAGTACATACTCTGGCCCACACTTGTGCCACAGTCCAGCATTAGCGTCGGCAAGCAAGAAGTGTCAAGAAGGTAGTTTTTTAATGGGTATTCAATCTCTGCGTGAAGATTAATAATTCCTTGGAATACCAGGAAGATTAACCATACAGGGATAACCCTGGATGTTTGCAAAACACACCACACACACACAGAAACACACCCATCTTGTACAACGGCCAGCAGAAAGATCCACAGAGATATTAACCTTCCTGGCTCATTCATGCTGAGAATCAGCAAAGAACTACAAAATCACTGCTCCCAGCTGACCACCCCTTATTGCTTTGGAATCGTTGTAATTTCCCCTCAACATACAACAATCTCTTTCCCACTATCCTTGTTACTAAATAAAAAAGCAGAGCTTTGTGTGCTGAAACAGCTTGTTCATTGCAGGTCCATTCTACTCAGAAAATTACTAGGTTGAAGTAAGCCAGGGTGTTAGAATTAAACCACTTATGTTAACCAAATATATTGAATAAATATAACAAGCAAGTTAGCCAAATTTTTAATGCATAGCGTATTATTATTAAATACAAAACGTAAACAGGCTGGTCTGAAAGGTTTTAAATATGGCCCTCCTGAATGTTAACACAGTGAATTAATGCCAGTCAGAATTACAGCTTTATGAATTTGAAATTATAAGGCCGTGTAACGTACCATGAGATAAGTGCTGCATAATCTATGTAACTATGCAAACAGTGCAGTAGATACAGGTCTTTCCAAGTAATGCTGTGGTGATACCCAGTGGCTTATTGGAAAATGAAAGGCACTGGCATGTTAATTAAACATTTCCCAAAGAGAAATGAAAGACTACCCTTTTCATGATTTCAGATGCCACAAAAGATTCTAATATTGTTTCATATGTAGCTAGTAGCTAACAATAGATCTATGCTATTACAGCACCCTAAAAGTTTAAAAGAAGGGTAAATACTGAGAATCCTCAAAAAGCTTTTGTAACAGCATGCTGCATGCATGCCATCACAAAAAAAACAACATAATAGATTACACTGCTTATGTTCTAAGGAAAATGTGGTCAACGGCTCAGTCCAGCAAGGAGTGTGAATGATGACACGTGCGGTGTGAGTGTGAGAAGACGGCACACTGCGAGTCTCGCACTTAAAGCCCACGAGTGGCCAGCTCGTCAAAAGAGCTGCTGCACACCAAGCTGCACAGAGGTCCCTCCCCTTCACTCCTGTCTCCCTGCTCATCATGCTAAGGAAAGAACATGCCTGGCAGCTAAAGAAAGTTGCATTCAGAATTC
The DNA here is from genome assembly GCA_015163995.2 of Mormyrus lacerda. NCBI lineage: Eukaryota > Metazoa > Chordata > Actinopteri > Osteoglossiformes > Mormyridae > Mormyrus > Mormyrus lacerda. The sequence continues at coordinate 12,823,656 of JAABNX020000001.1, forward strand.
AGTATGGGGCCACTGATATCTTACCGGCAGGTGCGAAGCCTGAACTGGTGACCAGGCTAACAAGCTAGCATGCTTCCAAGCTATCAGTCCATACAGTACCAGCACTAATACAAAGACAACACACAAACTTTTGCACCAGGTGTACATCTGCCCTACCAGATACTGTACTATAAACCAATGGGAAATATTAAGTTAGAAAAATCACTTATTCGACAGACCAGTGTTAACCAATCCGGTCCTCGGCGAGCCACAGCCAGTCCATGTTTTTACTCCCTCCGAGCTCCCTGCCAGACAGTCCTACCAGGAGGTGGGAAGGACCAAAAACATGGAATGTTTGTAAGTCCTGGAGGACCAGATTGGGAAACAGTGCTAAAGAGCAGCTCAGTGGGTAGCACTGTTGCCTCATTTCTCCAGGGTTGGGGTATTAAATTCTGCCCCTCCTCTGTATATATGGAGTTTGGAGGTTCAGCCCGTGTTACTTGTGTTTCCTCAGGGTTCTCTGGTGTCCTCCCACAGCACAAAGACGCACGGTGAGTCAAACTGGCATCACTAATCTCCTGATTGTGTGTAACTGTTAATAAGCGTCATGGATGCTTACCGATGCTGATTGCTGTCTGTTACAGTGTCTGTTATGACACCATTAAATAACATCAGAAATATTTGGTTTGTCAACAGATCGTAAACACTAAACAAGCCTTTCCCAGAGAAATATAACAAGACACATCACCACCATTAAGAGATGAGGGGCGAGGGGTCTCCAATGTCCCAAAAACACTGAAAACTCTACAACTAAGGGACGCAAAAGGTGGTAGAAAAGGACATTCCCCCCTGATCCTCTAGGTCGGCACCATCATCACCACACACGGGTACCTTACCTACACATGGTATTTGCCAAAAGCTCACCAAGGTTTATGAAGCACTGAAACAAAAATAAAAACAAAAGGAACAATAGAGCTAGAATATATTTAGAAAATGTAAATATCCTTAGAATTTCTAGACAGCAACAAGCGGCACTCTCTTGACCCCAGGCTGCCATTAAGTCGACACTTCAACCAAGGAGACCTCAATGGTTTGACTCGACGAGTGTTTATTTCTTGGAACAATTTCGACGTGTATGAGAAAAGTGATTGGGCGAAGCCCGTCTCTTGGTCATCGGCTCCATTGTCGCTGAAGCAGACAGATCTAACTGGGCGACCAGGAAGGAGGCGAAGGAGCCAACCCCGGACCAGGACAGGGAGCCGGAGGTGGTGGAGGGGTGGAGTCAGGCGGACCGAATAGCTGTAATGGCAAAGAAGTGGGTTAGACTTACTCCTTATATAAAAATCTGGACCAATGTGATTGGACATGCTGGCGTTCTTTAGGTCTCCTTGTGTGAACTTTCGCATTCACTTTTATTTGCCATTACAAATACTCTGAGTTGAAAGGGTTTCGTCCAGAAAGGGTTTCGTCCAGCATTTACACTTTCAGGATGAACGAGCACTAAATGCAATCATGCATCCTGCTTTATCTTAGGGGAATAGAATACCAGAGCGATATGACAGCAGACCTTTGTGTAATTTGCTCAAATTATGCTCCATTTATATGATAATGATATATATTAAAGGTCTGGCTTGCTTCAGGACTGGAAGTGGCTCTGGTGTCTTGTCTAATTAATATAATGCATTCAAAGACTACAGCAACACGGTGCGGTATGTTACTTGTCAAAAAAAATAAATAAAAAAAAGGGCTGTATCTTCCGCAACCAAATTCCAATTATATGACTGAGCCCCTGTTACAAAATGACCTTTGCTTTTAAAATTAAATCCCAAGATTAAAGATTCTGCCCTATGATTCCAAACAATCAGTACGATATACATGACTCCAGCTGTCACCTTAATTCCATTACGAACAGATAGATAAAGCTCAGGGAATCACATACGTTAAGTACTGATTTTAAACTATGTAATAAACAGTATTCAGGCTGCATATATTAACGGTGATTAATCAAAGGGACTAGTTGCTAGTCATCTCTAATTCTCCGTGAAGCCCATTCAAACTGAGATTTGGGTTAGTTTCTTGCCTGCCTCCCATATTGTAGTAACGGTAGACAATACCACCATTGTGCTGATGCTGGATTTCTGTTGCCATGGAAACCACAACACAAATTTCAAAATTGCACCTGTATAATTTGCACATCACCAACAGCAGCCAATTCTGCCTGCATGCCCATTAAAGGCCTTCAGAGCAACACCTGACTGGACCCGTTTAGCTACGGGCATTAAGAAAAAATTCATACAACCACGACCACAGTAATTGGATCCCCTGTGATTATTATGTTAAGCAAATTTTTACATTTCAATCAAATGAGGGGTAGGATGGAACTTGCATGATGTTTGAGGTCACCTCAGATCTTAAAACAGCAGTACACATGCTTCAGATTGTTCCCTTGACAATCCTAAACAACTGTTCTATAATACCTATACTCCAGGATTAATCTAGTAATAGATTCCAGGCAGGGTGTACGACACATTCCCATTACTACAGGATCACTTTATTTCTTTAATTAATCAGCTCCAGAAACAGCCAACATGTTTACATAGTCAATATTACCGCAGTACACTCATTTGTGGTCATTACCATATACAAAATAAATTACTTGACATTTTACATTACATTTTATGGGCAAGTTGAATTATAGGGCAGAATCAAAATACCATAGCAAACACAAAAAGAATCAAACTTCTGACACTTTCTGAAAAATGAGTTACATCATAGATCAATCCATCCATCCATCCATCCATGGGAAGGGGGGGCAGGGGGGTTGAAGCCTATCCCAGGGAACAAGCCAGGCGAATGAGAGATAAAAAGTTAGTTTCAAGCACCTCAGTCTTTAAATGTGCTAACAGCCCACAAACTAAACCCCAGTCCTACAGATAAAGCTGTGCACGGATTCCCAGAACAGACTCATCATGAGGTCTCATTTCACAAAGTCACTTTTTCTTATAGTGATGAAACTGTTTGATTCATGATAAAACCATTAGAAATATGCAACTAATTTACTCCTCTTAGAATTAGCTATTCATTTTCTGCATATCAGATACTGTATGATCTCCATATAATATGGCTTCTCACTAAGCACTTTACATTTTCAGGTCTCATTCGCCTGTAACTCTCTTCGGTTAATTAAGCCCAGGTGCAGTGCCATGAGTCTCCCGCAGTCTGTGCAGGTATGATTCAGGCTATCCTGCCTGTGAGAGCTCACCGCCCATTCCTCCCACCAGCCCAGTCTCTGCCAGCCACTGGGAGCTTTTGGACCAGGAAAGTATGCTTTCACCGCTGCTGACAAAGCATACCGTTATGGCCAATGATGACAGGCCTCACAAAAACTGAGCTCAGGATTTCCCAACTTGAAACATTATTCAACTCAGTTTGGCCTTAATTGAGTGTCGAAACTGGACCAGGATTTACTTGACCTGCACCCAGACCACAAAGCAATCCCACTGGCTCTCTTTCTCACACACACACACACACACACACACACACACACAAAACAGTTGTCATTTTATCATCCAACCTTTGACCTCGTGCTTTGGAAACCATAGCGATGCCACAAATTGCCCATCAAATACGACTCGCCTGTCAATTCACAACAGAAATTAATTTACAGAAACCTCCCCCAACACCATTTCCTTAAGGCCATGGGGGGAGTATCGACTGGCTATATGCCGTTGTTAATATAAACAGAAAATATCTTCAGGCCTGACTGGAACAAAGCACTTTCAACACTAGTGATTAAATGCTACAGTGTTCGGAACTCAGAACTCAATACTCAGTGTACAGAAAGAGCCAAACAAATGCAGTGGAGGGACTGTACCGCTGGCCAAGGACAGACTAAGCTGATTATTTTATAGTGGAGAGTCATATAACATCTTTAAAGCTGGAATTGGTGCTTTTCACGGGCACTATCCTACATTTTTGTATTATGATGACCTGTCTTGCTTAAAGTGGGAGGATTTCCCCAGAGGCAACACGAAACAGGTTTCAAAAATGATGGCACATGGTGACATCATGAATGCCAAAAGAGAGATGAACTAATGGCAGCAGGTCTGGATGTGCAGCTGGACTTATAGTACGAACTGCTCTGGGTGAAACTGACAGAATTCAGAGTAGATGCTCTTCAAGTCCCTCCCTGGAACACAGCTCGACTGACCCAACACCACCTTCATACAATAATCTGTATATATACGCAATGTAAAGGTATGAGGTTGCAAATGCCTTTATCACTCCAGATGGTGGATCAGCACACAAAGTTATTCTGTAGCCTATACCAAAATCACCAAAACACAGTCTAAATTCATTCATTATTTACATGAGAGAGGCTCCTGCCAGGGAAAAACGCTGTATTAAAAAAAAAAAAAGGACCTTTTCTGCATATGCTGGGTTTGTTGTATCAGCCATGGGTATTTGGGTATTAGACCGTTGAGTTTACGGTCTTGCATCACAGAACTGCCTTTCATCCTGGACCTAAAAATAACAGACCTGCCAAGCATTTGCAATTATCATGACTGTTTCAGTTCCAAATACTGGTTTCAATAAATCTGGAAAAAAAGGAAAATCATGGACTAAAAAGTAAAAAAAAAAAAATTAATTACATACATTCATCAGGTTGGATAAACTGAGTTTAACATGCTTAGAACAAGATTTAAGATGATTTATGAATCTCCCATGTTATGCGGTAGGACTAACCCACACAGAATCTGGATAATCCATGCAGTGAAAACAGGAGTTAATTAAATAGGAATATTTATTAGGTGGACTAAGGGAATTCTGCTAGCTTCAGTAGGAGCGTCCCAGCTGGAGATCAGCCCCACTTGGGCGTATCGGAGCAGCCCTGATATATAGCAGATTAGCAGGTCGCACCGTTGCAGAACTGCAGATTCAAAGTCAAAGCTAGTCTACCGATGGCAATGTAGAAACCTAAAATTAACCAATCAGAGAACCCATTGGCTGACCAGGTTAGCGGTCTCTGGGACTCAACACAGGGTAAACCAGCAACCCATCGGCACAGTCGTTAAACATGCAAACATCTAATGGCTGGCTGAGTGGAGAAAAGCTATTTTTATAGCTATAAAATAGGCTGAGCCTGTTTGTCTCATACAGGTTGACATTGTTCAAACAGCAGGTGAAAAATACTGTCCCTCAGTTTAGACAACAGTCACCTTCTAAGAAACTAACATTCCAAGGAACAGGACCTCATAGGTTTTCGGGTTACAGAACACCATAGTATTACTTTGCATGGAATTTTTAACAAGACTGCCACAAAAACAGTATTACCTCATACAAACATCTATCCATTTATGCACCTTACAGCCGCTTATCCAGTATAGGGTGTCAGCGAACAGAAAGCGCAGCATCCAATGCAAGGGGACACCCTGGATCTGATGCCAGTCCATTGCGTGGGACACACATTCACACACTATGGGAAATCTAAAGGAGTCAGTTAGTTTAACTCCAATTCTTTGGACTGCAGGACGAATCCAAAGAACCTGAAGGAAAACCCTTGAAACGTGAGAACATGCACAATCACCAACACAACCCTGGAGGTGTGAAGTGACAGTGTTACTGTACCACTGAGCCAAAGTGCTGCACACAAGCAATGAAATACTAAAAGGTACATGACTTACTTTCTTTACTGATGGATGCATGTTTTTAAAAATACTCACAAGCACTGTACCGATGAGTAACCCTGAAGTCAGCGTTCCTGCAGAAGATTAGGGGTAGGCTTAAAACTAGAGAGACGTACGCAAACAGGCTTCACATTTTGACAGTGCTTGGCTGTGGGGCAGAAATAAACTCCACTTTAGAGCACTTAAATGTGCTAATTAGTTGACCTATCCAGCACAGCCCTTATTGAAAGGCATAGGCCCGTGTCTCCCAAGGGGACCCTCCACTTTCCACTATTTGCCTCAATGAGATTTCAAGATCCGGCTCGAAAGAACGGAACAGACATGCAAATACAATTAAGCCCACAATGCAGTGGGAGGGCTGGAGAAGCAAGTACCTGGAAAACAGAAGCATCCCTGCTGGACCAGCTTATGTTGTACAACCCATCAATAAACATGAGGTGAGCTCTGATATATAGAAGTTTGATCCAGAAATTAGTGACAAGAAATTACTAATGGGCTTTGCTAATAAGCATCAGTGGTAAGTATACTGACCACAGTTCAACAGTGTAATCACTAGCAGGGGGCCTCATTCTGACGCCCATGCAAGTATTACCACCACTGCAAGAATAAGCGCATTTACAATACAACTTGAGCTATGGGTGGTAAAGAGGATCCTGTACAACAGGCTGAAGGCTGGCTGACATTTTCTGCACAGTGTGACGTTGTGTCAGTTGTGTCATCCGTGAAAAAACAGCCAACAAAGCAAAAAAGACACACCTCCAAAAGTCCTTGCACTCTATACTTTACACAGCGTAGAATTCCACAGCATGAAGATTTCAGACAACCGCAGTGAAAAACTTTCCTCAAGAATGCCACTTTGAGTTACGCCTTTGTCCTCTGCGACTGATATCCAGACACTGCTGAGTTTGCAGACCGACCAGGAAGATTACATTAGGTGTGCACTGCATCCCACACACCTTTTATGCAGACACGGCAAGCTTAACACTATCAACCACCTAATCCAATCACAGAGTTTACAGATTATATATAACACAGAGGTCCATCAAACATTGAAAAGTGGACTCTGAAGTGCCAGCAAGCTCATTTAATTGGTTATGAGGGGATGAACTTTATAATGTGTGCAAAACCACAGAGAACTTGTGCAAACCATATCTGAGCAACTGCTGATGGTAGCAGTCAAGAGAGCTAGATCATTTATTTGATGTGTAAATGAAAACTCTGGATTATCTCCTGACTTGGAATCAATTAGAAATTAAATCTCGCATTTTGGGGGCCAGCTAAATGAGTCCAAGGGGTGACGAAGCAATCCCCGCCCGTTTGACATCGGGGGGAGTGACGGATAAAGCTCTCTCATTAATGTGGGGAAAAGGTAGATGGGGTAGGGAAGCCGCCTAGTTGTGTGTGTGGGTGTGTTAGATTTATATTACATTATGGGGACCAAACCTTCCCCACAGTGTAATAAAAACCTGTTATATTGTATATGGGGACCATTTTTCTGTAGTGTCAGAAGTCTCGTTTGTTTACTTATACTTAAGGTTAGGGCTGGGTAGGGGTTAAAGTCGTCTTGTTGGGGTTTGAGTTTTCCCCATAGAAATAGAGAGTCCCCATGAAGATATGGATATTGGACTCCCTCATGTTTGTGTTTGTTTGTGTGTGTGTGTGTGTGTGTGTGTGTGTGCGTGTGTGTGTGTGTGGTGGGGGGCATCTATCAAACCAACATGTTTACCATTCTGTTTCTCCAGACCAAGCAGCGCTGCTTAGCAACCAGCTAAGTTCTGGTTGTAGGTTTACCGGAAAAAATGGGAGGATTCCACTTTGGGCTTGAGTTGGCAAATGATTTTAAATGTAAACAGACCATGGAATGAAGAGCTCTAGGCAAACACATAAGCAGGGGCCTGGGTTCACCATCACTGTCATAGGGGTTAGGAAATAAAGTGAAAAACCACTTGCAGTGACCACAGAGTACTGGGCTGGAGGTGCGGGCTGGTGCTTTCAGGCTCAACGGGAGAGAGAAGGTGATGTAAAGTCACCTCAGATACAGGCGGCATATAACGGGGCAGAGCAGTGGCCACTCGTCAACAAGCACGGAAATGAGATCAGACCTGGCCAAAACAAATGCACAAAGCATGAATCAGGGCTTGGCTCACATTGTTCACCCATCAGCTTGGGACGAATTCCAGAAACAGGGAGACAAGAAAAGCGTATCCTTGCAGCAGTCTAACAGAGTCATGGCGAGGAGAGGAGGGTGGCCTGTCTGGAAATGACTGCCTTACATGAATTATGGTCCCTCCGGAACAAAAAATCCATTCCCATCGGACTAGGATGTGGCGCTTAAAGGCTGATCCACTCAAGCCGCATTCAGACCCATTTCATGGGGTTTTTGTGGAGAATCAGCAGTTGTGGTGAAGCCACTCAACAATCCCACGACGTTGTTCCTGAGTGCAGTTGTTAAAGGGCAACTGTGTGTCACTGAGGCATAGGGAGAGTTGGTTAGCACGTTTAAAATTTAAAAACCCAGTGAATGATAAAAACAAATTGGGTCTACTAATCGTCCCTTATCAGACAGACAGCAGGTCCCCCGACTCTATATATCAAAGCTTAGTCTTCAGAAGAAGCAGTTTGCCAGGATGGGGCGTGACTGGAGGGAAGGGCAGGTTCTGTGTGCCGGGCAGATGCCAGGAAAACCAGGATGAAGCTTGCATCATTCAAACCAGCCCCATGGCCCAACAAATGCAAGCAGCTTTTACCAAACATGTTAGAAATGATGTTGCAATTCCCAGGCATCCTTAGAAAAATGTCAGCAAAGACCGCACAGGTTTTTATCTTTGAGTTTTTTCCAGGGTAGATCCGCTACAGTACTCACTCATGAATAGTGCAGATAGACCAATTAAGAAGAACGTTCAGACCTGACTAAAGCAAATTACAGTCTCTCCAAGCTCGTGACTCATCAGTTAGCTACGAGTAGCATAAAAAGCAAGTAAACAAGCCTGCTGAAAAGACAGGCTTCCAGATGCCTGAAAAACATCAGGAGCCTGCATCTCCTGTGAGGTCATTATATTCTGGGAACTGGTGTGTTTTGGACATCACAAGGTGGTTATGGGGGCCACAAGCTGAGCAGGCAAACCCCCCACCCCCAAATTTTACCCCTCACTAACAAAAAGAACTCACCAAGGGATCAGACCACACCTTTGGCTAACCACTGAGTCTACACTATTTAGATACATCATGGAACTCAATAGAAGGCAATGAATCAGTGGGACAAACGCTAAAATCCAGATAAATATAAGCATTGTTATATTCACCAATGACCTACCAATGTTAATACCGCTTACCCTGTCATTTAGGAGTTAAATCATAGTGAAATAGTAAGGGCAAGACCAAATATATTCTCCTTCTAAACAGGCCTCTGCTAGTGACTGCAACACATAAGCACACATATTACCCTTTTTCCAAAACAGGGACTGCAGACTATGATTAGAAAACACATCAATCATCCATTCACAGTTTATTGCCTGAATGCAGTATGTGCTACAAGCATTCAGAACTTCTACTGTGTCATGCCCAGATAAATTTCCCATACAACTTCTAGAACATGTATACACTCCACAAACAGTAGCAGTGTTGCATTAAAAGCCAGAGTAGTATTTGTTCCCGCATATCAGAAATTCATGCAGGTGTCAACACAAGCTGAAAACATCAAAAAAGGTACAATTTCTCAACTTCTCATTTGTACACAGAATGACCTCACCTTTACTGAGCAAATTATGCACATCTGAGCATTAAAGATCAAGATTTCATTTCAGATTTGCCACAAAGTAACTAAATTTTCTCTCCTGGTATCCTTGATCACACTGTGTAAAGCATTAAACCAGGACCACTATGACTGTGACCCCCCCCCCCCCCAAAGGCAAACCCCACAAAGAAAATGGCATGCTCTGACTCCCTTCCAGAAACGGGGAATCCCACTATCAGCTTGACAATAAGAATGCACAAATTTCAATTATCCCAGTAACCTTGTCCATATAAAATTACTACTATATGCTTTTTTGCAGGGCTATTCAAATCACGGTCCTCAAGGTCTGAGCACTGCTGTTTTTCCAGCTTTCCTTTACCTGAGAGCCAGTTGTGAAGCCTCTAGCCAATTAGAGGCAGAAATTAAAGATAACTACCTGGGAGACTGGAAAACAAGACCTGGATTTGGAATCGAGGGCCAGATTTGAATAGGGGGGCTTTACTATGACTGGGGGGGGGGGATCACTGATGATTACAGATTTGAACAGAATCTAGTTCATCCCAAATCACCGATATACATGTAGTGGACTATGCACAACTGGGCTTAAAGCCTCATCTTCTAGCTGCTAATCCATTACAAGGTCTATCCATGGAAGCTCCTCGTTGCAGGCTTTTGGATTCCATACGTGAAGAGCCAAAAGGCAGGATTCAAATCCACAAACTCCTAAGCCACCATGCCACCCCTGGGTTTCATTATCTACAAATACCTTTCACCCCAAGAACTATACACTTTGAATGAAATACTTCTTGGACATGCAATTCAGCCATGTCTGTTTTCCATGAACACTTACACCAATATCCTTTTTTCTCTGGAATCTAAAGAAAATGAATCATTCCAAGGGAAACAGAAGGTGCAGAGTGTACGGGGAGGAATGGCGTCGCGTTATCCTGGATATACGCGCCATGCTAAAAC
>JAABNX020000001.1:12834126-12844657 GCA_015163995.2 Mormyrus lacerda
CAAGGGAAACAGAAGGTGCAGAGTGTACGGGGAGGAATGGCGTCGCGTTATCCTGGATATACGCGCCATGCTAAAACAACATTCTGGAGACTAATGCAATCACTTGTTATATTGGGCACCAGAGTCTCCAGTCAACTGAGAGATCTGCCCTGGAGCAAAGCTATTCCATGGGAATGGGCGAGCTTGAGTACATGCAGAAGTAGCACTGGGGCCGTCCTTGATGGCCACCAAGCCAAGCCGGCTAAAACAAGCATGACGGCCAGGCGGGAGTGATGAATGAACAGTCACGGTCCAAGGACCGTAGGCCGCTTTGCTCTCAGACGGATCTTAAGGAGACGTGCCTTTGCACGAGACAGCGAGACACAGCAAAATAAATGAGCCAATAACGCTACAGATATTAAGCGTCTCACACACACACACGCCTCCATCAACAGCATCGCCATTGAAGCGCCGACGCACCATTCTTCTTCTTCGTTCACTTTCACTTGCCAGCTATTTGACTAAAATTTGTCATGACTAATTACACTCAACCTCGGAGTCAGCAGTTGCCTGTTCTATTATTATGCGTCTGGATTAGAGGCGTCCAGGGAGTGCCTGTCAGGACCCATGGTATTTATTTGTGTGCCTTTGCAGTGTGGCCTACCTGCACACAATAGCCGTATCGGAGATGGCACAGTTTTTTTTGGAAGGCTTTTCTTACTAAGCAAAAATCAACCTTTTTCTTAAAGCATGCTGCAATCCTGGGCTGTTTTACAACTGAACAGCTTGACAATAGGGGTCAGGCTGTCACCAGTCACCACACAGGGATCCGACAACGCAAAACATTTGTTTTCCAATACATTTCCAGCCTTGTTTTTCCCTATTAAGCAGATTACAATCAAAATGTCAGATTTAAATGACAACATAGGGCTCTCCATGACTAATCACCTAAGCATCATTAGAAAGAGCATCTGCGTTTCCACGAAAAGGCGCATTTAATTGCGAAGTATAATTGCAGAGTGGGTTTAAATGCTGAGCTAAGGAGTTAGCGACTGTGCTACGCCTCAGTCGATTTATATTCAGACTTGTCGAGATTCCCCGACTGTTTCACAGTCTGATTTTCTCCAGATGAAACCACGAAAAGAAAATTAAAAAACATTGTATGTTTCTTCTTTAGGCACAGGGGGGCAAAAAGCCGGAGTGCATGCGATCATTAGGAGGTAGGCGCTGGAGCAGAACCCTGACGCGCAGCTGTGCAGCTCCAGCTGCAAGACAGCAGCATTTCTGTCAGGTGTCGTGTGACCCACATCAACTGGCTAGCCCAGGCTGCCTGTCATGGGAAAGGTCAGGGCAAGCGAGCTGATTAGCAGCGCCATGATCAGAAATGTTACCATGGAAACAATGACACCTCCTCAGCAAGCCTATTAGTTTTTCAGGCTCCAGGAACTCCTGGACTCCCGCAACTATGCTTTCTCCAGAGCTTCGTTCCGCCACCTTGAACGGGATGCAATTTGTGGCATTGGGCGGCTTCCTCCCCCCGAGTTGACGCCCATCAATCCAGCTCGTGCTGTCTCAGAAACGGAAGCACAGAGGCGCTCTCCCTCAGGCAGACGCGAGACACTTTCCAGAAATGCAGGAGGTGTCAATGTGATCCCCTATTGCGCCAGGAGATGCAGCTCAGCGGTAGCCTGCCCCCAGAAGGCCTCATCTCCACGCTGACAGAGCTTGTTGCCCTCTCCATGCCACTTCACATGCTGGGCTGCTTCCGAGGTCTGAGATTTACAACAAAAGAGAACTGATATCATAACCGTGCCCTGCACTGCCTCTGTGGGAGAAAGTGTGTTGGTGACATGGGAATAAATGAGAAAATAAAACCGTACGTCCAATTGTTTGTGTTTTCCACAGAGCCTGGTTGATGCTTTCACATGGCGGCGCACACAAAACAGGATCAACACATGCCTTCAGATATTCCTGCCTTTCCAAGCAGATCACTGGGCGCAAATCCTGGCCTGGGCTCATTTGGGCACCGCTGGAGATGGGAGGCGTGCCGAACAGCACTGACAGTGCGTCACACGCCAGCACCGGTGAAAAGATCAAATAAATATGAACACCACAACATGGCAACAACCTGAATTGAGCTGCTCGGTAATATGACGAGGACGAATACAGTGCTGGGACACATTTGTGCCACCAAAGACGTTCACCCCCCACTTACTTCAGAATATGTTGTCATGCTGTTATAATTACAGTCATAAATTTATTATGCCATGAATTGCATTACGACACTTCCCCCCCCCCATCAGACCAGGAAAAGGCAAAGATAAACAACAAAATAAGGGCAGTATGAACAATAATTGATTTTTTTTCCTCCATTGATCATTTGACAATTAGCACAGTAAAAAACACAGGCTGAATCACAATGTATTTTTAAATCAAAATACCAATCTGTCCTCAAGCAGATGGAGGCAATGGCCAACAAAACTGCAGCTGACTGGCAAGATGGACAACGTGACACCAGTATCATTCACACAGGAACAGGAACTAAATACTGCATGGAGCAGCAACCAGGTATGAATGGATGCACAGGCTGTGCTCTGCATCTCCTGTGTGCCGCCTCGGTGACGAGACTCTGCCTTTACCTGCGTGTGGTCACACTCCAAACGCGTGCCGTCAGCCGGCACAGTTGCATATCGATCGGATCTGCTGCCTGTGGGTGCCACCATCAGAGGTCCAGGATTTCCCTGCTGCCCCCCACCCTACCCCGAGTACCGTTCAGGACACTCAAACCATAGGCCTTTGCAGATTGAAAAAATCCTAGTTAAATGTGCACAACATGCAGATACACAGCAAGCATTAAAAGTCTCTGGTTCGAGTCCCTTTTGTGATACCTAGTGATTAATTCTTGACTAGATTTATCCAAATACATGGATCTTGGTGCTAAGCAACCAATATCATCACTTACAGATAACATCGCATCAGACATTTTCCACAGGGGACATGGTACTTCCAACTTCCAAGCTACTTCCACACGTTCTGCTGGATACCATACTTTATCTTTGGGGAAGCCTTGTGATGTTTAGAATAAATCCACAAGTCTCTGAGATTGAGTCCCTCGTTCCTGTCAGGAATGACATGCTTTGCCATGGATACAAACAGAGGTAGGGTGCCACGGCTTGACTGTTGTCATTTTTGACATTCCACTATGTAATAACAAGAACCATCCCACGTCATCCAATAGTCAGCAATGAGACTAAACTCCCTTAGCCCTCCCCCCAAACTAAACCCCAACAATACACAGCATTAAATCAAAAACGGCAGTCTTTGCAACTGCATGACAAATCCCCCCCTTAGTCGGGCCAATCCCCGCCAATGGCTGACAGGGCTCCTTTAAGATTACCACGGCGCTGCAAGACCAGCACCATGGCGACGCAGCATCCGGCGGCTACCGGGACACTAATTCCATTAGGGCCTCCGCTCTTTATCTGCTCAGGCCATGCTGGCGAGAGCCCGGCTTCGCGGGAAGCACTAACCCCATCACACGGTACTCACACCGCTGTTAGTGCCCCTTTGATGGATCTGGAGGCAGCGTCCACTCATTCATCCCTCTGGCTGCTCTCAGGAAAGGGACTGCTTTCCTCCACCAGCAGCCAGAATGCCCATGTCGCCTTTAAAAACAAAGGCTCAGCCTATATTCTCAGGCCGTGGGCCTGAACGTCGATTCCGCAGCGGCTGTTCCAGAAGCTACCGAGATCTCTGAAGGTACCTCACTGAGCCGAGAGCCCACATCCGCCCCGGTCTTGGCATCTGCATCCTCCTCACAGACAGCATACGGCATCCAGGTCTGGCCACGTGCCAAGGGGAAAGGGAGCCGGCGAAAGGGACAGCAGCAGGCGTGACTGAGCTTGATCGGCAGGCATAGGTGGCGACGGGCACACCTGCACTCCCACATACGACAGCTCCGCCACCGCTTCACCGGCACCAGGCGGAAGGGCCTCTGTCTATCATAGAGGGTGGCACCCCACCCGCGAGGCTGATAAATGAGACATTCATTACCACGGCGGGAACCTTCACTGCTCCAGTCTAACACCCTGCAGGACGGGATGTTACCATTTGCCACCATGGGTCACCAAGGAGACGACACGGTCACTCTTGCATCCACAGACCAGTGGGAATATGCTCCTTCAGCCGGGACTAGACCGGGCTAGTAATCCCTTCATCATACATATTGCTGAGTCACCTCCCTACTTGGCAAACAGGAAAGAATACACGAATAAAGATAAATTTGGCAGATAACACTGACAGAGTTAATTACAATGCAAGTAGGCATGACCAGGGGCCACGTGACAGCAGATAACAGAAGAACAAATTATGCGCCAGCATTATTTAGCAAAAAAAAATAAAAAAAAATTTAATTAAAAACTGAACTACACTGTTGTCACAAGAAATTAAAATAACATAAAGGAAATTACTTATATAGCATCATAGTTCTAATAATACGTACAACAGACATTCATTTGTGTAATTTGCTCCACTGTGCGCAAGGCAAGCGCCCAATAAGAAATAAGAAATTTCAAAGGGCTGTTACAGGCTGCTCTAAAAGGGCAGGTTTATCCATTTTTAATCGACCTGCATTTATTGTATTTTAATCTGTGATAAATTAAACCAGTGGAATTGGATACCAGTATGGGGCTTTAAAAGCGGCACAGCTTCTAAGCCAATGTCTATCACACGCCCTCTTTGATGTCCCACGCCTGTCCCTGTCCTTCTGCTGATCATGCACGTACCTCTGGAGGGACCCCCTAAAACAACGTGAATGATCAGAAGGCAGGTGCCAAAATGGCCCACCCCAGGGTGGTGGCAGGTGTGCCGAACGTGCATTAGGGATGTGGAGAAGCTAATCCCCCGAACAGCAAAAAAAACGGGAGGGAGGGGGCATGCGTTACTAACACAGACTTCCAGGTGGCACAATCCTCTGCCAATGGTCAACATGAATGTCAAGTGACATGAGACTGACTCTGCTTAGCCCTAGAAGGAATTTGTCTGATATTTTCAACAAGCAAGTCCTTATACAATCTACTGACATTTTGGGGGATTGGGGGGGGGGGGGGGGCTTTAACTTATACATTAAATGTTCAATAGTTAAAATATGTAATCTAAGCCATTTAAACTACCTTCGATTTTGCATCATTTTATCAAGACTATATCCCTACAGAGACCAGCACTGAAACGAGTGAAAGATTGAACAATGGTGTTTCTGCCGTAGCTTGTCACTCCTTTGCTTCTCAGATTAATAAAGGTCATGAAGGTTCACTCATGAACCCTGGGATTTTCATCCAGTTTGGTGGCCATTGAAACGCTCCTGCCCAGGGTCACATCTGCTCCCCCTCACAGCTCCGATCAATACTTTCTCCTCATCAACTGGGGCTGTCATACCGTGTGAAGGAGAGCCCAGCTGCCTGATGGGATACCCAGTCATATGCTGGAGGTCAGTCCCGGGAACTGGGTCTGCTAGATACAACTAGCAGAGGAGGGCAGATTATCATTAGTTTGAGTTTTAGTTATTTTAAAACTAAAACGGTCTACTAGCACTGGCTGGTTCTTGGTGAAACTCGATGTCCACTATGAAAAGGTGCAAAATTCAAGACTGCTCCAGACCACAGTAAATCATCTTCTTTTGAAAGCACACTGTGATGCCATCGGGGAAAATGCAGACGTTTAACATTAATGGATTAATGGAAGGGAGGGGTATTCCTGCATCATAATTTACAGCAGATCACACACTATTACTGCCACAAGCATCTTTCAACAGCAGCTGCGTGGTGCAATGTGACAAGAAAAAGAGCACGCGTGTCAGGCAGTAATCCCAGTGCTCCGTGTCGCATGCTCAATCAAAGGTCTCAATCAAATCACGGAGCTGCACGTACGAGCCTGCAGCACATGTGGTACCACGGGCTGGACATGCCAGTCAAACTAGCTCCATAGGGGTCAGCCACTACCCCTTCCCCCACCCCAAGGAACCTCCAGGCAATTCTGCAGACATCCATCACCCATGCAGCCTCAAAGCATGTTCTCTCACCAACCTATTGGGGAAGATCGTTTGCCTGGTAACCATGACGATTCCCAGACACCCCTACCCCAACTCCATCAAGTGAAATGCAGAGGAAAAAAAAGGAGCAAAAAAAACACACCTTTGATATGTCAGAACTGTTCATTTAACGGGTCTCTTTCCTCCCCAGTCCCTCACAGACTGCGTTCTGTCGTAACGGCTTCACATGGTCAAATTCACCATCCGTCTCCCTGTTTTAGACTTGACCGTTCTTCTGGCCTGTCACCTGAGAAGCTTTGGCGCTAAGCTCACTGCTGCTGGTAATTAGGGTGAGACCCTCAAATCAAAGCTGCCTCTCCCTGTATCTCTGAAACCAAAAGAGAGCAGAAGACATCGCCTGTAATCCTTCTGCGGAGGAGGAGGATCAGGGGCTCCTGGTTCTAACGAGCAGGTGCCCGGCCAGAGACTTCTCTGCACCCCCGCCCCGATCCAGGGCCCACGGTTCACTGGATCCATTTAATGGCTTAGAAGAAAAAGAGACTTCTGTTCAGACAGAATCACCAGCTGCAAACTGGGATTTGCTGGAAAACCCATGGAAACAGCTGAAGCTGAATGCGAGACTCCAAGCAAGATTAAAATCTTAAGCCGTTCTGGAAATTTTTCTGGCAACGTGTATCAATTTTTGTTTAGCATGCAAAGTTGTGTAAAATTTATAAAAGTGCCATCTATCCATCCGTCGTCAAACTCTACCATAACCTCGTCAAAGTTACATGGAGGACTGGTGCCTATCCCAGACATCACAAGGCAGAGTGACATCCTAGACAGGATGTCAGGCCATTGTAGGGCTCCACACGGAGCCCCCACGCTGCCCCCAATCGGTCATCATCATCATCAACACACTAAGTAGTTTGTTTATCATCCTCCTCCATTTATTCAGATGATATTTGACAGGATCAGCTGAGGTTAAGTACAGCAGGGTTCTTCCTGCCCTATACAAAGTAACAAAATCATTATACATCCATATTTTAAAAGGTAGAGGCGTACCGTCTATTAAAACCATGCAGAATGTTGTCGTCAAACACAGCTGATCAAAGCCGATTCTTCTCCCATTCCAGGAAGCCTATGCAGCACCAACTGAGATTCAAACTCAAACCCACACAGACACGGACACTACTTACCACTCAACAGCATTAATCCATTAAATGTACCCATTTCAGGTGATAGAATGGTCCTCTCACTCGGACCAAGGGGAGACGTCACCATTAAACTCACACATACAGCTTGGCTACTGCCATAGTGGACGAAGCTGACTGAGCTCAAGAGGAAATGCTGACCACTCACAGACACTCAATATAAAGGGGATGAACTCGAGAGGAAACATTAGGCTGCAGGTGGTTTAATCTTCGGCCAAACCTATAAGACTGAAGATATCAGGATGGGGGATTTCTATTTAGAAAACCCACCCAAAGATCGCTCCTTCAACCTAAGTCATGATGAAACTTGGCAATTTGAAAAGTGTGTGTGCTGCTTATACTGGATCTCATTCACCATACCTTTTCTTTCTGCCATCCAAGGCTTAACGTAATACCATCGTCCATTAAGTGCATTAATGTACTCATGAATATAAAACGGCTATCAAATAACTTGAATAAGTAATTCTGACCACCATTACTGAAGTGAAACTGTACAATACCCTTCCCTACACTACTGTTCCTATTAGAAAAGATTCATTAGGTGGTCCTTTCTAGGCACTGGATTTATTTGATTTCCTTTGAGCTAAAATCTCAAATTTTTCTTGTGTTTCCCATACCACACATCATGAGAGAATCTGATACTTAAAACAGTACTGAACCGAGACAGGAAATAAAAGGCATTTATAATCAAAACAGTGTGCAGAGATTTAAAACTTCCCTAGAAAAGGATAATTACTCCGAAAGTAAAGGGGGGGGGACTATGCATCAGTTTAATATGGGCATGTTGCTGCTATTTAATAGGGGCACGCTGCCTAACCTGAGAGAGAGACCTCCCATTGTTCCAGGAGGCTGCTGTAACTGGATATGAACAAGTTCTCTTGCAGCTGGTTGTCCCAAGGGCATGAGCCAATGGCTGGCATCAAAGGCGAAGCGGACCAGAGACAACTGGCAGCGGCAGATTCCCTTACAGGCCTACAGTGGCAAGCATACCCAATGCGAGAGAGTGGGGTGGACCGGCACCAGGTCCATTACAAGCCTACAGAGGCAAACACAGCCGACGGCGGAGAGCGGAGAGCACCGGGCCCATTACAGGCCCGGAGAGGTGAGCACAGCTGATGGGGGAGAGCGGAGAGTACCGGGCCCATTACAGGCCCGGAGAGGCGATCACAGCCGACTGGAGAGAGCGGGGTGGACCGGCACCAGGTCCATTACAGGCCCGGAGAGGCGAGCACAGCCGACTGGGGAGAGCGGGGTGGACCGGCACCGGGTCCATTACAGGCCCAGAGAGGCGAGCACAGCCGACTGGGGAGAGCGGGGTGGATTGAGGACTGAAAAGTTGGGAAAAAAGCATGGTCTAGGGTGGGGGAGCACGCCTTGGGAGCCCTCAGGTTATCCTTCATGGCTGTTTAATAAAACAGGCAGGAATAATTCATTCTAAAGAACTATATTATTATTGCTGTAATAAACAACAATATTAGCATTATTGTATGCAATTAAATTATTATTGGTATAAAATGAAACAATTTATCATTATAACAAAATATTTAAAAACTTTATACATGGTCAGATGCATGACATGAATTGTGCAATTACACCATTCTTTAAGTAAAAGGCCGACTTCACTACTGTGGTCACGAAAGTGTTAAAAGCAAAGGGCACTGTAAAAAGACTCGCACACGCTTCTCCATCATCCCCCCACCAAGTACGACACGGTCCAGCCAAGCAAGAGAGGACTTACGATGAATAATACCCATGCTATTTAATACACTTGAAAGATGAGGAATAAGAGTTTCCTTCTCTGCATCAATGTTAACCCAAGTGCTACTCTAATGAAAGATTAGAAATAATTACCAGCTAGTGGAACATAATCCAATATGTGCTCTGTTCATCAAAATCTAGTTAATTTTTCAATCGGGGCAGCATAAGGGCCCATTCTGTAAGCAGAGCGCACAGAAGCAGGAGGAGATCATGAGTAATGAAATGTTCCGTGAGTCGCTGTCGCGTGCTGGATGTAACGTCACTCCGCTGTGGGTGAAGTATGGCTGGTACTGAATGTAATGTAGTACTTCTGTCAAATGTCAGCACAATAGCATTAGAACCAGAACATCCTTTTATCGCAATTAATGTTGAAAATTGTTTTATACTATTTTTTTTCCCCTCATAAAACGTGCTATATGTATATATCGCAAATCCACCATCCAGCCTTGGTCTCATGACCTTTAGAGTGCAAAGCCATATTTCCTGCAGCCACCGTGACTTATCTTATTCTTCATTGTAGTACGTAGTTGCAGCAGTGGAATAACGTTCTGGGAGCATCAGGGAAAAAGTGGATACTTCTGAACGTTTCCATACCTTAATTGTAATGTTCGGTAAACATCCGTAAAATAAAAAACTGTTAGCAAGGCAGCGACTCTGGCGCTGACATTCAATGAATGCTGTTTAAAGGAGGAAACTGGGAACAGATCACTGTGTTCAACGCCACCGTCAAAAAAGATCACTTTGAAGTTAAACTGCAAAAACACTCCCTGGGCAAAGACCCCTCCCATCCTGTGCAGGGCCATTTGTGGCTAATAAAGATCATACCTTACGCACACAAGCATTATTTAAAAATAATAAACCAGAGACGTTTGATTTAGTATCTGGCATTGTGCTCCGATATGTTTCCCCCACTGTTCTTCAGGCGGTTCTGCTTTAGACGGAGCGGACCCTTCCCAAAAAGCAAAACCACTGTCGGTGGTTGAACGCAGCAGCTACTGGTGCTGGCTGCGGCTGCACATGCCAAACATATACATGATGGCACTGCTAGCCATTTGTCTCAAACCAACCATCTTTCCGGTGAATGTCACACATGCATTTGCCAAAGCACCAACGCCCCTTGTGACTATGAAATAATTCAGTACAACGCAAATATCTAAATCCTTCATGCTACATGCCAGCAACCAGATTCTGGCGGCCATGAGAAAAAGTGTTAACTCTGGTGGAAAAAACCAAAAATCCTAGAGCATACTACCCATCAGAAAGTATTTCTTTAGCAGAGGAACCTACAAATATGTATGCATTTGCCATAGTTTGCAGAAATATATTAACATTTTAATCCATAAATTCCTGTTTGAGGTGCACTCGAGGCAGCTGTAAAAAAGAATTCTCTACTTATTTTGAACTGGCTTTAAAAATTCAGGGATTATGCAGTCAGAAAAAAAGAAACTAATAAAACCAACCATACTAATGTTTAAGGCATTGTCAAAACAGCATTTAAAATGCCCATGGATTTAGCTGTCAGGAAGGATTTCTCCAGGATTTCACAGTGCAGGAA
>JAABNX020000001.1:12851958-12864744 GCA_015163995.2 Mormyrus lacerda
GGGCGCCCAGGGAGCTGGGGGTTAAGGGTCTTGCTCAAGGACCCGCAGACATGCTGAGGCTGGGTTTGAACCTGCGATCTTGTGATTATGGTACACAGGCTTAGCCCACTGAGCCACATGCTGACTCTAGACTCTAGACATGATTAATCAAATGGCCGGGCAAGAAATACCGAGATAGGCCCAATGGATCCAAAAAGAATGATTTCATTTCAGGTTAGTCAGATTTGTACTTCAAATTTAGGCATTCGGCCCTTGCTTAATCTCCATAGCATTTTTGTTTTAAAAAATGTTTTCTGTCAAATGAAACTCGCACATTTTATTTCATTATATAGTCCGACAGGTTACAATAACGTGCAAATTGCAATTCCCAGCAGGTTACTGCAAGTAATAACACTTATAATAATACGTCAGTCAGGGGAAAGAACCACAAATATATGAATCTGATAAGAAGCCAATCTGGCGACGTCTGAGTGGCAGAGGAATCATTATCGTAAACTTACTCTATAATAAACTTTGACCAGTAGCATCTGACCTTCATCCTGGACGTGAATAGATTTGATTTTGGTTCTTTTCTTTGCGTGAAGCCTTAACATCGCCCTCCTAATCTGCAATTCATTTTTCGTTTTCATCCAGAAGATTCATTCCCTGTAACTCACTGAAGCGTCTATTCCAAACGAAATCCAGTAAGCTACAGGTGCACTCCATTAAGCTGCATTAAGGATAAAGTTGGTGTGGGTGCGTCCTCTTATTACTGATAATCATAAGAGTTAAACAAACAAGCGGGTATTATATATAAATGAGATTAGGTTGATAAATTTTAACTGACAACCATAAAATAATTTATCAATTAAGAGCTGTGTACAAGCAATTAAGTCTCTGAGGGTATAATCTACAGTATTCCTCGCATGGTAGATATTGCGGTTTTACATGAAACTGTTTGCCTCGTTGCGCCCTGCAGAGAATAAATCAATTGCGAGTGACACCAGTTCATACATAATTTAATCCCGTTTCGGGAATATAAACGCCCGTCGCGTGTTGCGCTTCTCAGCAGAGGATTATCACCCACACGCCGAAATCTTAAAGGCGGAGCGGTTTATACGACTTTGTACAAAACGCACGATTTATATATATCAAACGCAGACTAAAAGTAATGCTAACGATTGTCGCAAGGCTCACGTAAACCTGGAAAAAATCAGTACATTATACGTTTTCACTCGCACCTTGTGAGACTTAAAAAACAGTGACCGCAGAGTATCGCTGTCATGGTTTTACCCCATCAGCGGTGCCTGAACAACTGAGGCTCTTAAGTAAAAAAAGAATCATCTCTAGATATTGACCCAAGTTATATAAGCAACATTTTGGTCTACGATGTATTACAATAAATCGATCGCTACTGGGGACGATGGAATAATAGACATGACATCTTAAATAAATGTCACTTTCATTCACTGAATATCTGCGGACATACTATACATTTCATTTTCATATTTACCTGTATGAGCTAAGCTCTTCAGGTAAGACGCAGCCGCGCAGTATATATTGTATATTCTGGTTATTAAGATGCGAGTGTGCATAAGACTGTTCAAACATGCATGTGCCGGATAATAACAGGAGTGCAGAATACAATCTCCATTCCTGCTAAATATGCGTTCTACAGCCATGTACAGGTACAATACTGTCATTCTTTTAAAGAATAATATTGATGCATTTCCCTTTTTTGTTAAAACAGGTGTTTGTACATCCAAAAGAATTGTCATATTTTCATTCTATCAACTAATATATCTGAAAAATCATTTTTGGCAGATATTGCCTTAGAAACATTCAACCAAAAAAATAAAAATACGAAAATGCATGGAAGTGACTCGAAATTCTGCATATGCCACCTACCTGACAGTAGTTGTGCAAAGCGGCGTCGTCCTAGACACTTAAATGAAGCAGGCAAACATTTCAAAGGAGCTGCCGCATTGAAAGCGCTTATCCTCGGGGCAGAAGACGAGCGCGGAGCGGAGAGGCGGCCGTCACTCCTCGCTGCCCGCGCCCGACACTCCTCTCTTCCAGATCCGACTGACTGCGAGCCGCCCAGACCGAAGTGGCAAAGCCGGGAACGCAGAGCCGCCGCCGCCGCCGCTCGCCGCTGCAGCTGTGGGCCTTCGCGAAGTGTGGCGCTGTTACCCCCTGAATGAAGCCCTGCTTTCTACGCACAATAGTCAGCGGGAGCTGCTGTCCCCTCGCAGACGCCCGGCGTCATTTAATGCACATGTAGCGGCATAGACAATGATTTTAAAATCCTGACATGGTTAGTGAGGCAGCAGAGGTGGACTTGCTTTACATTCATTCTGCGCCACCTCAGAGCTGATCGTAAGTATATACAATTTAGTAACATTAAGACCAAAACGGCAGAGATTCCTCAAATACCACTTTGTCTTTCAGACACATGTAAGTGGCAAACAATTTAACTTAAAAACTATAAGATGTAGTAGTTCGTAAATATCTCACACAGTTATAATTTAAATTGCTCATAAAATATCGTTTAGTTATGTGTATTCGCACACACAATTTAAAGGTGTCACGTTGTCCGCGTGTAACGACCCAGTTGATCGATTGGTAGATAAACAAAGGAAAGTAGTAAATGAATAACAAGAAGAATCATTAGAAATTAAAAATAGTGTAACAGAGGGCAAATGTAACTATTGTGTTCTGACGTAGGTCCCAAAATTAGTGGGCAATAAAATAAAATCAAGTTGCAAATTCAGTTTCATTGATACAGATCTACTGCCTTTTTCAACACAGACACATTTCTACAAAGGCATCAGTTTGCAGGCTATTAAAAATATCTTACACATCACACTAAATGTTGTCCTGTACTTTATATGTCTGTTCTGTTCTACTGAGACATACTGGATCTGTACCACACTGAGGGGTGTCACTAAGATCCATCCATCCATCCCCAAACTGCATCTCCAGCACCAACAGCAGTGGGGCTGCCCCCTATCCCAGGCTGCACAGGCACAAAGCAGAAACAGAGGACGTCCTGAGTGGGATGCCAGTCCATCACAGCACACACACACTGCGGTGTCGGAAATTCCTTGTCAAACTGCACCCTGAGCAGCATTAGTCATACTTTAAATGAAATCTCGATTATTTTAGAATCTTTCTCACATAGCACCCTTTCACAATGGGACTATTGCTTGTGTGCCCACTGGGATGTTGTGATATACACTGCACCCCCCTGCAAATTCCGTCATCCCCAGTATAAAGCTCCTTATGACACCGCTGGACCCTCACACACCGTAGGGATGGGATTCAGACTATTAACCCTGGAGATGTGAAGCTACAGTACTACCTACAGCACCAGCCTATTGTCAAGAATGAAGTATTACAAATACATGCTGGCAGAAGAGAAAACACACTCCAAATGGTTCTGACCAATCCAATCAGCTCTGGTCCCTAAAGCTCTTCCTGCAGTACCGCTCATGCTCAGAAGGGAGGCTCGTGCTCCTCTTCTGCTCATTTCGTGAAATTATGACCAGTGATTGTGCTTGTTCGGAACTTAATTACGTACCTGCCGTTCATAGGTCCGGGGGAATTCAACGGAACGATTGTAATGTGGACGTCATGGCCGTAATCGACCACAGAAAAGGTGAGATCCAGTTAATTGTCTTTTATAGCGTGCCGCAATTGAGCTTTGATTTGCTCCACGCGTGTACTGACCAATGGGAAATGTGACTAGTTGCAATCATATGTTAAATTGATAAAATGCATTTACTGCTGTATAACCAAGGGGGCGGGGTGGACGGGGGGCTGGGAAGCAATTACTGGAGGGAAGGTTTTTCTCCCCTGGATCAGCCACAGGAGCAAATGTCTGGGGAGTATGGTAAACTCCGCTTGTTTACTGTGGCTATCTTTGAGCAGACAATTGAGTCAACACCTCCGGTATGGATAAACCAACCCCACCAGGGGAGCTAAGAATGGACTGGGGGTCGATTTACATTCGGAGCCCCCAGGCCAGGCTTTCCAGTGGGGCGGTTTGTCTCTGAGTATGGGCCAGCATGATACCTCCCATCAGAATACCTTTATTGGCTTCTGCCGGGGACAGCTTCCTAACAGAGGGAAGTTCTGTGCATCGAGCAGCAGCCTAACTTAGGTTATTAAATGTCACAGTAGATAATAAAAATCCTGTAAGTGAAGCCTGATTTTTGCAGCTGCATGAATGTTATTTCTTAATTAGTGGCAGAATAAAAGGAAAATAAATATATAATTAATCAGCTGGCCTTGGGTGAACAAGCTCCTTAAATTTACACCAGGAAGAACAGAATGCTGGGAGATGTCAGTCTTGGGCTGGGCTGACGTCTCGCACAGGCAGACACAAACAATCTGATTGGACGACATATTGTCTTTCTGGTGATTAGCATAACGCGTGTGCTTTAACGACCCCCCCTGTATCCAGGGAAACTCGCATTCTGGCATGTTCCACATTTTCTGCGCACTCAGCAGCAGCTCATCCCACAGTATTTGAAGACCTGCGTACTTGTTGCTGTCGTTTCGCCAAACCCCCCCCCCCCCCCCCCATGGCCCAGCTGCCGCTTAACATTAATTTCATTACAGACTTTACTTCGACAAGCCATTTCCGCTTGTCCATTATTCGCACTGGCCCAGTGATACATGAACTGATGAATAAAATCTATTTATATTTCACATTTCTTAATTAAAATCGACCCCCTCGTATTCCTTCCTATAGTGATCTACTGATCTCGCAGGTTCTTGCCTGAATATAAACATCACTTCTATGCACAGAACGGGGCAGCATTTCTGGGGCTCTCTGTGATTATACCCTGTACACACGGCCTGCTTCTCATTATTTGGTTGTGTCCAGCAGCTCCTCTCACAGCACTTTGTTGTCTTTTGCAACCCCTGGACCGAGGTTCTCACCTGCTCTCTGCTCTGGATCTCCAGGAAACCACATCCATCATTCGGACCAGCTGATCACCTCAGTATCCAATCAGCACAGGACACTCATGTCTCAATGAACATTTCTCTACACCTTGAACAGCTGCACCTCCTCTGCAAAAAGAGGTGAAAAGAGTACGCTCATTCTCAAACCCCTTGTTTAAGGATCAAGAGACCACTCCCCTGGGCAAATGGCCTTTCAATTATGAGCGGAGCAAATCCAGTTTTAGTGCTGAAGAGCCATTTAGTGAGTTTGATAAAAGACAGTCATCGGCTGCTAGTGTCTCCAGGTGGAATAGAAATGTCTTGGGCGGAAGCCGTCCAGGAGCCGACGGGACGCACGTGCGGAATGGTAATGTGTCTTATTCTGGGATTACAGGCTCTGCAGGGATTGATGCTAGAGTTTTATCCGTTGCTCTGTTCGTTCAGCGTCTGAGGTATGATTGAGAAACAGTGTGTAAAAAAGCTAAACAAAAAGGGTTGAACCATTGAATGGGGGGTGGGCTTCACTTGTGTCCATATTCCAGGATTGACATGTCCTTTTCAATTAGTGCCTTTCTGGGACCTAGAAATTACCAGTGTCTTGGCGTACTGTCTCTGTCTGCCCCCTTCCATACCCCAGACGGCTGCCAAATATTTTTTTCATACCGCAAATTGCCTGCAGTCTTCACAATCACTAACGATCCCCAGGCACCGAGGCGAGGCTCCCTCTTCAGCTCAGACCTTTAGAAAAGCAATTCCTTCACAGTTCAGCTGAAATACCTTCAATGTCTAATTGTTTGCCTCCTGTATAATGTGGTGCTCCTTACTGTGTTGTATTATGCCTGTGGTTTCTCTGTCAAGTTCCGGGACGTTTCCAAAGTCTCTGCCCAGGGAAGCCCTTGGACAGGCGCCTCAACTGCAGCCGAACCACCGTGTAGCTTAAGTCAACACTGTTGTAAAATTATTACACAGAAGTTATAAGTCATTTGTAGAAGTGCCTTCAACTCTAAAATACTAATGAGAATGTCATACAAATACAGTATGAGCGTCATCTAAATAAAAAGAGCAATGATAATGTCATTCAAAACTAATCTCATTTAATCTTTATTATTTAAAAAAAATCTTTTAAAAATGCAGAGCACATTGGCCGAGCCAAGGTCGAAGTCATTCGGTCCTGATCTTGCGTTTGCACGTCACTCCCGCTTGCCGTATCGGTCCGGCCTCAGAACCGAGTCTCAGAGCCCATAACGATGGCAAGGCACGGACAGGAGCATGAGATGCACTCTGCTTTTCAATGAGCTCACATTACCAGGCAGACCATTGACTTCAGTCATGGCAACGAGGCGCTAATTGTCAAGCTCATTATCCCCGTTTTCCAGCATCATTATTTTCTGTGACATTCATCCAAGGTGATACGGCTAGCCTGCTGCCTGGCCGCCGATCCCTGACGTCCGTGTCATTTCCCATCTGATTTTTCTTGGAAAAAGAACATTCTTGCTTTCATTCATACTATAATGAAAGCTTATAAATACAGCCAGCTGTTAACAGAAGCACGTTCACGGTCTCAGTTTCACATTTGTCCCATGTTTCTGGAACTTCTGTTTATCCCGTGGCTCAGATACTGCAGTAAATGAATGTAAAGCAGTAGACTACAGTTCAGGCACACAAAGTGGGTGTTTTTTCCACGCTTCATTAGCGTTCCACGCTAATCATGCTGAATGCCCTTCTAAGGTTTTCATTGCAATATTGTTGCAGTGGCCGTTTTATTAGCTAAACGTGGTTCTTAAAGTGAACTGCCTGCTCTTGCAAGCAACGCGACTGCAACCGGATGCATACAGCATGCAGACAGAGTCAAGTGCAATTGCAGTTACTGCGCAGCAAAGCATTAGAATTGCTAAGACACACAGTCCAATTGATTTTAAGTGTGGTAAAATTATTGGTGCCAGAAGTGGTGGTTTCAGTGTCTCTGGAACAGCCAACCCCCCCGGGGCTTCTAATGCACCGCAGTGTCGAGTTCGCTGAGAACGGCGCGTTAAACAAAAAACATTCAGTCAGCAGCAGTTCTGTTGCTAAAAATGTCTTAAAGAGATGGTTAGAGGAGAATGACCAGACTCATTAAAACAGGAAGGTCACAAGTATGAAAATAACAAGTCTGTTCAACAGTGGTACGCAACAGCGCTTCCCTAAATAACTAATTCATCGGCACTTGAAGTGGTTCTGTAGGCAAAAGTGGGTCCTACCTGTTAGTATCGTGGTGTACTTAATAAAATGGCCATTAAGTGTAAGCTCTGTTAAAAGATTGAAAAATCATGTTTAAAACCTTTGTGTTTGAAGGCACCCATTACTAAAAAGAAAATTAAGGTCTTCTTTATAGCATACTTTGCCTGAGACAGGTACCAACTAAATTTAGTATCAAACATGAATACTGAATACCTTGAAAACAATGCAGGCATCACAATGAGACATTAAGGGAAAATGTTTATATGTGCAGATGTCAGAAGAAAACAATAATCTATTAACAGAATGAGGCACCCAGGAACTCTTCATACCTTTCGATTTTCAGTCCTCTCTGCATGAGTGATTTTCCCGGCGCCTGGCAGTCATGTGACCTGCTCGATGGCCACACGGACACACCAGACCGTACTCATACTGTATTCTCACCACAGTCTCAGAGAAAAGTCCAGAAATCTGTCATGTTGATGACGTCGAAGCAGGCGTGTAAGCCTCAGTGAATCTCTGTGTCCTAGGTAGAGAAATCTCATCTCAAACTTTTTTTTTTTTACACCATACATGTACAAAGATATTCCACACAACTAAGGAAATGGTTTGTAGTCTCGACCCATTTGTTATTATTGGATCCCTTACAATATAGTAATAATCACCTGGAAATATAAAAGAAACACATACATAGTTCAGTATTACGGTTTAAGTCTTTTTCTCAACTATTGCATTGTGAGAAGCAACAGAAGGATGTCACACACATTAAGTTCCAAAGAAAAGGAAGGTAATAAGTTTTGTAATAATTTCTGATAGAGGTGATGGGTAACTTCCCTCCCATAGTCATTCGCTGAAAAATTAGATTTATGAATCTCCTTTTTGCATCACCACCTAATCACCAGCAGCCTGAAATGGAACAACATGTATCTGTGATTAAAATATGAACAGCAGTTAAAAAAAATGATTAGGCTTTCATTGGACTATGAAATAGATACATTTCTTTTATGCATGCAGCTTTTAAGTTAATTTCCCAGTTTCATCTCATTTTTAGTCAGAATCATTGAAGTTCCATTATGTTCCACTAAACAAAGCCTTATGTAACATAACTGACTGGTAAGTACATCATACACACCTCCCATAGTGAAATAATAATGTTTTTCTAAGTTGTAACCTTACATAATTCCCGGTGAACATTTGCTCAGTAGAATTTGTTTTGTTCCTTTGCATTCACATCTGTGTGCAGGCTGCTTGTCAGCATATTCTGATCCCTGAAATGATTCCCTGAAATGATAACCTGAAATGATAACCTGAAATGATAACCTGAAATGTCAGCATATTCTGATCCCTGAAATGGTAACCTGAAATGATAACCTGAAATGATAACCTGAAATGTCAGCATATTCTGATCCCTGAAATGATTCCCTGTTCACTCTTCTAGTCTTGTCAAACAGTAATGTTATAGATACACATACCACAAAGACAGTGCCATTTTCTGCTAAAATAAGCACTCCCCAGACACTGCCTGTTTATTATTCAAAACAGCATCATAAAAAGGTAGACATTCAGCAGATGGATAGGAATGAAATTGTATATTGTATGTTTAGTGGCCATTATTGAGTTTAAAGCTGCGCATTCTGACTGACGTGTCGTGTAGAATGCTGGTGAGTCTCTAGAGCAAATAAATGAATCTTTATACATGGACCCACGGTGACAGACCCATCACTGTACAGAAGGGACAGGAAATGGCATTCTGGGTAATCAGTCTTTGAACTCCTGTATTCCCTTTCCAAAAACATACATCCAGTGTATATTTTCAGATTTTACAAACCTCCAAAATCATTATTATAAAGCTACACTTACAGAGATATATCAAATAAGCCACTTTCATAGAGTTTGGGGGAAAAGGTGGCCAGTGTATTTAGACCACCACCTTAGGTGTCCCCTCCCTGTTTTCTTGGTCAGGATGATAAATCATGGTGCCTCTACCAGACAATTTTTGGCACCGTCCAATCACAGCGCTTCCTCTGATTGCTGGGCTGCAGAGGTGGAGATTATAGGTCCAGACAGTACAAGTTCAGGCCAGGATTTTGTTTCAACCAACCAGTTGAGTATAAAGAGTCACAGTCACTCAACTGTTTGGTTGAAACAAAATCCTGGTCTGGATTTATACTCTTTGGACCTGAAATCTCCACCTCTGCTGGGCTGTGACCTAAGCCCTTATACATCATTTTGTGGGATTATCATATTTACACGACGCAGAGAGCCTAGTCCATGAGGTTAACTACTTTAAAATGGATATTTAAAAAAAATCCCCAAGGCTGAAGTGTGCAGCATCTGAAAAGGGTGTGACAACATCAAAAAAATTTGTTTGATTAAAGAATGAAAGCTCCATATTACCAGTCCAAGAATTAGCACGAGGGACATTTTTAAAATTTTATTCTGGCACCGCTTATGCAGGACAATCGTTGCATGAAGCAGCTGCCTGGATTACATTCTGGGTCTCTAAGTCTCTGTGCCAATGTAACTGTCAATGCCAGCTCCTCAATTTATTTGTAAATGTGTTTGCCTGCCCCATAACCCATCCCTGAGCTGCTCTGAAATAACACACAAGACATGGCCTTTCCGTTTGGCAGCACCTCTCGCTCTCTGTGAGCTGAAAAGTGGAAGCGGTTCGGTTCAGCTCAATCTGTTTCTTTATGGCGCTTTTCCCTACACAGTTTCTGTGAAGCGCTTAGTAGAGATTTTGCGACCGGAATGGCACAGTGGGCAACCGAAACAGCAGCAAACATTATCCAGCATCAAATGCACAGGGTGGGAAACTGAGGAGAGGTAATTCAGTACTCCTGCAGTGCCTATAGAAGTAAAATGGAGTTAATGGAAATACAGAGGTCTGCTGTGTGCATGGTCGGTAATTCAGTAGAGAATTCAGAGGACAAGCAAGACGGAGTCATTTCCCCGGTCACCCAAAAAGAATTTATGGAACTTCGCATAGCATACTGTAAACAAGCAAGACAAAAGCATCACTCAGACCTTGCTGGCCAGGGATTCAAACCAGCAACCTTCAAATCACAAGCATACATCCCTAACTATTAGGCCCCCAGTATCTACCATTGGGCACAAAATCTGATGGATGTACTCAACAGAGCATGTTTTTCTGCTTCTAAGGTACAACTTTTCATTACACTGGTTATTATTCTGGAATTGATATTTTCAAATCCATGTTTTCACCAGCTAATGGGTGACAGGGCAGAGTCACCTACGGCAGAAAGAAAATAGATCCTAACCGCTTCTTGTTTAGCTGGACCGTCGCAACGGTCTGCAAAACTAGCCTGCATCTCCCATGTCAGTGCTCCGGAATAATTGAGGGATTTGTTATTTCATTAAGGAAATGGATTTTGGCTGTAGTCAAATCCCTGGGAAAAAGTCCTTTTTTTCCTGTTGTTTTGATGCTAATTCTGAGCACATTCTCCAACCTTCCTTCGCCACCACGATGCAACAACGCTGCAAATCAGTAAAACAAGATTACAGGCTTTATCGCAGTTTAAAATTTATGAGGGAGACTGCCTAATAATTGTGGAAGAAGCCCGCCCCGCCCGGGAAAGCATTTACATCAGGTATTGTGCGTGTGATGAGGTAGGAGTATAATTCTGCACAGGATAATGTTTAGTATGTACTGTAAATATATCCAAAAACTTGAATACGATACATTTATGGTGAATTGGTAAGACACTACTGTTTAATAGGAGCCATAAAATCTCAGATCCGCGAAGAATATTTGAAAAGGTTGAAATCAGTTCACAGGTATAACAGCAGTAACTATGCATTTTATATGCCATCCATCTTGTAACTGCTTATCCTTGTCGGGGAGGTAGAATTTTGTAGCTCATCTAAATCTGAATTGATGCACATGAATGTGCCTTGATTGGGTCTAATAACTAAAATAAAGATAAACTGAAACTATGATCATGTTTTGTATGTCAGGGATTGTCTGGCACAGAAAGTAGTTATAGTGACAGTTTTGATTTTTAAAAATATTACAAAAAACTAAACTAAAAAAGACAAACATTTTTTTGCTCCAGTCCCTGAAATCACATCTATCATTTTTCTTAGTGTCTTATCTACTCAGTCAAAGCCGAGGTAAAAACATTTCTTAACAAAACAAGGAAGAGCCTCTTCAAAAGCCTAAATATTGCTACTAATTTAGCAGACGACAGTGGAACTGGCCTAACAAGATGTTGGCTTTTATCCATCATGGATTTTCTGATAGAAAACCACTTGTGTTTTGGGACATATGACCACGGTAGAAAAGGTCGAAGCTTCATACCCGACTGTGGGCGGGATCATCATAGTCTCTCATTTCCTAACTGGTGCATTTGGAAGCAAAAAAACTGTGATAATTGGGTTATACCAGCTGGTGATTGACAGTGCACATTAATCCCCGTCATCGTAGATTAGGAAGCCTTCTTCCAATCACAGCGCAGCATTCCTGTGGTTACCACTCTCCCCCCTCATGACCCCACACTCTAGCATGTCATTGGCCACAGGGGGTGGCATGTCTCCAATAGCAGCGCACCTGGTCGTATGCAAAGGAAGCGCCATAGATGGGACAGAAATGTGTGGGTGTTTCGGCCTCTACGAGCAGCACAACCCAATGCTATCATAAGCTGTTAACCAGAACTGCCCACGTCAATTAAGCTGCTTCCCGGCGTTTGCACGGGTAGCGTCGTCCCACTCTGCCGACGGCCCGGTCCCTCTTCCTGCTCCCCAGACAAAGCCAGGGATCCTGAGTGTGCCTGATGGCCTCAGCGGTGCTTAACTCCCAGTCTGAGCTGCAGCCAACATCAGTGGGATCCATCCTTCTTTAACCCCGACACAAGCCCCTCCCCTTCCCAGTTTCCATCTGCTGTGGTGAATCTGAATGTGAGAATGGAGGACAATGTACGGGCGAAGGGTGGTCTGGGGTGTGTTTCATCTCACTGGAGTGGTAACTCTGCTCAGGATGCTAACAGCATCTCCTTTGCTGTAGCGTTGTGTGGATTCTCCCCAAGATGAAATATCAGCCAACAGCTTCCGTAAGCCTGAGAACCGTTCCTAGGGCTGCAATCAGTCCATGATTTAGCAAAGCTGGCTGGGTAATTGGGACAGAGCAATCATATAGAATCATGATGTCTTCTTCAGTCACAGGATGAATGCATAGCCCTAACATTTTTATCTAAACAATCACATTATCTAAACCACAGTCTCCCGGTTTTCTCTCTCCAGCAGCATTTTGTTCTGGGGGCGTGCGGGTTATAAAGCGAACGAGAAATGACTGCCATAAAGCTGCATTAGGCTGCACTCAGACAGGGTACCATGCGTCAGGTTATAAAACCGAAAACAGCCCTCTGTGATAATAGCAAAATCTATGGACGTCAATAAAGGAACACAGAAATATGGCTCTTCTGAAGAATACGTGACGGTGAATGAGGTGAGCTGCAAGCTGCTTATTAAAGACTGGAAAGCAATTGGCATTCGTGGTCAGAACGTGCCATAATCCGTGCAACATTTTCATTTAAGGCGAGGGCTCCACGTAACAGCTGTAATGTCTTCACCGTTCTGGCCTCTCCACACCGTCACCTTTCTCGCCTGCTCCCCTTCCGC
>JAABNX020000001.1:12872819-12896479 GCA_015163995.2 Mormyrus lacerda
ACACACACACACACACACACACACGTATATGCGGCTGCACTCTGATCAGCAGTTCTGATCAGCAATGAAGTGTGAGCTATCGAGCCATTCAGAAGTGACCTTGCAGGGTCCACGGCAGAGTTCTCAGCTTGTGTGCATTCTTAAGGGAATATTTTATTTTACCATTTCACTGTGGAGAGTCCTGTGATACAATCTAGCAAATTGATTTAGCCATAGACCATAGATTGCACTGCAGCATTTCAAACCAAAGGCCCTACCCACTCCAAAACACTTAGAAGAAAAAAGTACTTTGCTTTCATCTCTATTTCAAATCCAGAGGAAGCAACAATGCCTCTCTGAATCCCTGAAGTTATTAAAAACAAATTAGTACACAAGATGAAATTACTTTGAGTCCTATAATTGATGAGCGAGTACAATAGATGTAATTGTGTAATTACTTATAAAACAAAAAAATACAAAAATGTATTCTAGCTATGGTAAGTTACTGATGGAATCTTATTTTCTGTTGTCTGTTTCCAGCACCCTGCAAACTGTACCAGATAAGCAGCTGAAAGATGGCTGTATACTGTAGGTGCATGGGTGTATGCTTCCATAAACTATATCACACACATAAAAATGGTCCACTAACTTCATTTAAAAATCAGGCCATAAGTTCATAAAGATTCCGGGCCAACCAGGAAGACCCTTATCGTCCTATAGCATCTTCCGTGCCCTGGGACTTAGGTAAGTATGGGCTGCGTGGCACTGATTCCAGTCGCTTTCCCATCAGCTTACCCCCATCTTTCAATTATCTTTTGATCATCATCAGCAGTTCCCTCCTTCCTCCTCTTCATTTAACCCTTTCCCATCTTTTTAAGTGACATGCACATGGGATCATCTCTCATTTTGCCTTGTTATTAGCCCTCACCTTCTCTCAACAGATTAGCGTTGAGTCAGCACAGCCGTGACCACAGATATATGAATTAATATATAAATAAGCACGATTTGTCCATCTATCATCCCGGTTATTCAGTGCAGGGTTACAGGGAGCCTCTATCCCATTCCAGGCAGCAAAAGGCAGCAGATCACTGTGGACAGGACATCAATCCATCACAGTGCACACTCACACAATCACACGCTATGGGCAATTTAAAGACGCCAATCCGGCTAACCACATGTTTTAGCACTGCGGCAGGAAAGTGGAAAACCTAAAGGAAACCCACACAGCACATAAAAATATGCAAACTCCATGCCCACACATGTATGAAAATATATATTTCTTGAAACCCTCTATTTGTAGTCCAACACAATATCCATACTTTCTTGGAAACTCTGCTACGAATATTAAATCATGAGCACACTACAGGTCATTGAAAGGCAGTTTCTAATAACTTAGCTGTTTGTCTTCACTACCCCTTAACGAGCTCATGAGAGTATTACTTACGCGAAAATGTCCTAAGGGCAGAAGGAAAAATGAGCGGTTCACGAAAATAACCAATCAGATTGTAGAGGAGGTGGGTCCAAGATGTATGATTGGTTATTTCTCTGAAACAATCATTTTTCCATCTGTCCTTAGAACATTTTTGTGTAAGCATAATTCCCATGCACCGTTATTGAGGTTAGAGACCTATGTTAAACTGTATTCAAATACCTCCCCATAATGAAGATAATTAACCTTACCTATACAGCATCAGCCCACTATAATTGCTATATTCCAGAAAAGTCATAGCTGTGTTTACTAACAATGTCAGCATCATTACATTAATTAGTGCTATAGTTGCTGGGAAAGGGAATTTAAAAAAAGCACAAACCTAGCACAAATCCAGGGCCTGGCTGCAGGAAAACGTCAGCTGGATCACTGAGTGAAAGTAGAGATAAAAAACTGCAAGACAGCTGCATACGGCTTCCCAACATTTGTTCAGCATTTGATCGCTCTGTTTCCACTGGCTGCACATTCCACGGGGCAGACTTAGCAATAATCAAAAAAGAGCATTAACCATGTTGTCCATCATTGGTTAAAACTGGCCAGGTTGTTTTTTGCAGTTAGTCCCAAGAGAGACAGCAGCTGCCACGGAGGAGGTGAGTGGTGGAAGGCTTGGCTGGCAATGCCAGCCATTAGCCACAATGCTATCTAATCTTTTGGGGAGCGGGTCCTATCCCAGGGTTTGATCTTTAACTTCTGGCAGATGTAGCATTTCCAAGTACCTAATCACTCCCAAGGGCCAGAGGTCATATCCTGAGGATCTACCAGATGACAGGCACGAGGGGAGCGTTAGTCAACTGACATGAGGAAAACACAGCAGCTCCCCCTAGGGGAGTGGAGACATAACAACACCGACTATGAAGTGTCAGTTTCTCTGAAGGACAGAACAGGGGTCAACACCAAAGCGAATTCTGACAGAAAATGTGTTCAAAATACCATTTTACCATGGACCACGGGTATAAGCATAGCCTGCAGTATGTTTGAGTACAGACAGGGTGATGATTGCTGGACCAGAAGCAGAGGATCCACCCTCCTCTGGGCTGTCACCATATTGCTGCGACGCAGCTGTAAAACAAATAATTGCTCCTCAAAAGACCAGGAGAATATAACAGTAGTGAAGAAGGAGGCTATTCAGTTTATGTTTTCATTTTTAAATCTGACTGGAAGAACAGTCAGCCTGCGTCGGCAATGGACCTGGAAACCCTTAATGCTGTCCAGCTCTGTGCGGACATTAACGGCAAGTCCCTCTTCAGCACCATTATCTTCGAATGGTCCATTCCCACTTCTCCTTATCACCCTCCACAATGCAGTGATGGATGATTCCATTCTTGGTTACTGGGTGGGGATGCTGTGGGAGGTGCGAGAATGCTTGTGGAGGAGTCTCCCTCCACCCCACCCCCTTGTCCGAACTGCAGAGGTCGGGGACAGTGGCCGACCAGGATGTGGCTACTAAACCGGGAAGAAAATTAACTTCTCTGCTGTACGCCGGACCTCCACCTATCAAGCTCCGCGACAGGTAATTTCAGATAAGGTACATGATGGTAAGACTTTACCTCTTCCCTGTAATTCCTTGTGATTTTTTTCCATCTGTGCTTTTTGAGTCTAGGTGCAGCCAGACTAGGATGTGGAGAGGGCAACTTTTGGGGGATTCAAAACCTTGCTAGTTTTTTAGCAATTGACCTATACCCTACATACAGTATGTCAGTGACAGGCGGTATCACACCACTGAGTGGTACCCAAACTGACTGATGCATGGTAGCTATTACACATGAAGTTGAACACCAGGCATCAGTCTTAGAGGACAAGGAACTGGGCTGAGGCATTCTTACAAACCAGCTGGGAGGTGCCCCTGATTGCTAATATCTTCAGGGCACAGGGGTTAATACCCCCTAGTGATTTGAAGAGCATCTTAGAATCAATGATTGAAGACCTTGGTGTAACATCCCATCTGAAGGATTGCACCCTCAGCAGTAGTGTGTCTTTCACTGCTACGGGTCATTGGGAGTTTATTTGGTTCAGATGAAAGACTGCCCCCTGCTGGTACACCAACGCCACTACCTTTTGGCAGCTTGGCAGCATTTTTTTTTTTAAAAGCTCTCCCATGCATGTGTTTAGCTTCAGATGCTTGGCAAGCAAAAGCGACTGGGTGGCGTGGCTGCCGGGATGAACGCAAACACCCACGACTAGCCACGTTCGAGATGGCGAGAAGGTCTAGTCAGCCGATTGTTTTCGACGCTGCAGTAAGCGCCCGCGTGACAATGTGGTCCTCCGTCTTTGTTGTCCTCTCACTTGCCTGGGAAACAAATGGGATTATTGGAGGCGTATGGACTGCTGAGTCACCCAGAGAGAAGGGAGGAGGGGTGGACAGCCAGCACTGAGGTAGACAGAGCCCCGCAGGCTACTCCATACCAGGCCCAATAGTCATTGCCATTCCATGACCTTTAGTACCCTAAACAGCAGCCTCTCTGCGTCCAATCAGAGGGAACATTCTTCTGTGAACATTATTTGAACACTCAGAAAGGAAATGAAACCGGACTCTCTAATGTCAGTAGAGGTAAAATACAAGATAATTCACAGTTCAATGAAATCATTAAACTCCAGGCGCTGCCTGTGAAAGGCACCACGTTATTAATTCCTGAAGATCTTTAGTGCAGTTCTATGGGACTTTATCAAAATAAAAAAAAAATATATATAAGAAAACAAATTCTCTTTAGTGAAAATGCTGCCCATGAATATTGAAATTGCATGGCAAGCTAATGGATTTTCCCAGCAAAATAAAGTTCAATCAAAAAAGTGAAATAAAGCCACAATATAGCACTAGTAAAGGCAATCAGCACATCCATCCATGTCAAGGATGCTGATGACTTACCGAACATGATGGCTATGAGCCACCTAGTGGCCAGTAGTTGTACTTCACACAACTGCAGTGCAGCACCGACGAGCACAAATTGCAATTAACACTGAAGTTGTCTTCATATGTACACTAAACATAAACGAAAGCTAAGAGCTACAATTTCATTAGTGAGGGCCACAGTGATACTTGCTGATTGATATCCGCTGTTGTCGTCTGATTGCCTTTCCTGACACTGCTGTGATAGAATCACATCACATCCTAGCTTGTCTGAGAGTCACAGATAAGGGGTTATCAGGAGGAAAACACGGGACAGGCGACGGGAGGATGGACACCACCCAGCACAGTGCAGCTGGAGTTTGGTAAAACCTGGTCGAGCTCCGACACACCAGGAGGGAAACCCAGAGCGGCTGCAGGTTGAGGGTGCCTCAGTACGAGGGGTAAAGGACCAGCAGAAGCCTGCCAGCCGGGTCCTGGCCGATTCGAGCTGTGAGCTTCATATTCATCACTGGACAGCTACGTGCCAGCGTAACTTCAGGTCCTGGGCCTCTGTCTATGAGTCAGCAGTTCCCCACCAGAAAGAAG
This sequence comes from Mormyrus lacerda, assembly GCA_015163995.2. Classification (NCBI taxonomy): domain Eukaryota; kingdom Metazoa; phylum Chordata; class Actinopteri; order Osteoglossiformes; family Mormyridae; genus Mormyrus; species Mormyrus lacerda. The sequence continues at coordinate 12,877,718 of JAABNX020000001.1, forward strand.
GGGGAGGAATTAAAAGCAGAAATATTCATTTCAGTACTTTGGAAAAAACTGCATTTTATTTTACGGCAGTTTGAATATGAAAGCCCACACATGACATCAAACACAGAGCAGAATATGCTCACACAGACAAAAACTGTCTTGTTTTACACAGTGACATTACTCTACGAATGACAGTGTAATTGCCATGGGCCTTTGTGAGTTTGAAATATAATATTACAGACTGGTATAGACTTAAGTACTTATAAGCTTTAATGTAAGCACAGGGGCGGAAACTACCATGGAGCAGAAATGGATAGACCGTGGCTCTCCGGAAACAAGAGCCATGTGATATAAGCAAGGATAAATAGGCCCAGGTATTGTAGTACGGTGTGATACGGCAGCCGGCCAGCCCAGCGGATTTTACCTGCATCACTAATTAAATCTGACATGTGAAACATGTTGACATATAGTCTTCTTGCAGCCATTTTGTTTTGGTGGACATTAATATTACACTACATGGGCGTAACATTAAGCAGCTGCTTAGTCAATGTTTGTATTCAGCTCATAAATAAATCATTTATACAATTATATTGTTTTTTTCCCCTCCAAAAAAATGTGATTTATGTACTCCAGTCAACCATATGACACCGGGGATTTGAACTAATGACCTTTAACTGACCTTCACCTCCCGAGCTCTCATGCAGTAACTGTTCTGACCTTGCGGTCTCTGTCTGAACCTAGGGGTCAGTGAGGAGCTCACACCCCTCGCTGGTCGGGCGCCTGTCTCAGCTGCGTGCAGAGCCTGCCGGAGGTCGGCATGGCACAGCCGTCTCTGCCTAAGCCCAGCTCGCTGGGGAGACAGCAAACCCCCTGCGGTCCTGCCACAGGGCATAACAAGCATGACTTTATACTGACAGAGCACATATCGCACAACTCACACCCAGCTGGCTTGTGACCAAAAATGATTAGTTTATATCCCATTCTGTGCCTAATTTTGTGCTCCTCTAAAATATCCTGCAGTATAAGTAAAACTGCAAGCTGCTCTATATAAAATTATGTGCTAAACAATAATAAAAGATTAGATGTGCTTCTCCTATATGACAGTAATATATACCACTGAAGACTGGACGCAAGGTCAAAGAGTGTCTAACCATTAATCTCTTACTGAGAGAGTAATGACTTTCCTGACAAATGCCACCAGCACCATTAGAAGCCCCCACCTGCTTTCCAAAGGTCGAGCCTCAAAGCATGCATTACCATGTATGAACGCGGCCGTGAGACATCTGGTTTAAGGCAGAGGATAGTAGTATCTCAGCTAAAAGTACATGACATGGGCAGGCCAGTCGATAGAGGGTTCCTGCGTACAATAATGTTTTGTGCTCCATCGCCAGCCGCTACAAAATATTAAACTGTGATATAACACTGCAGAAAAGTTCGGGCAGTTAATGGAGTTCAGTTTCATCAGTGCTTGAGAAATGGCCCGACTGAATTACCTCTGACAAGAGTCACAGATCCCATTTATTGGACCGGCTCCTCGGACCGCACTAAATCATCAAGCAGTCCGTCACTGCAGTCAGTTCAAGAGCCATACGGTGGAGTTCAATGGTGATGAAACTCCAAAACAACCAGGTAACCACATATCTGGCCGTGGAAAGCCTTAAGGATCTCCAGAGCCTTGCAGAGAACAACGACACAACAAGAATTGTTTCTAAGAAGTATTTTGATTCAATACTGCAGCAAGGGAAAATGATTTATTTATCCTAACTTGCTTGGATAAACACTAATATTTGCATAGTCATCCAGGTCTCTACTGCATTAGGTCCCAAATAGAAACTCCCCATACCTGTTACCAGTTCAGAAGCGAGGGCTCGATTTTTAATTAACCTTCCCTGGACTCCACCAAAAATAGCCCAGGTCTAAGCGAGAGCGGAACTGAAAGCACGTTTCATATTTCCACATTTCCCCATTAAATGAGAGCACAGGCAGATGACTTCATTTTTAGCAGTATGAAGGATCGTCGATAGCGCGTCGCCTGCAGCATCTCTGGATCTCCGCTGTTCTGCTGACTCAGATGTGGGAGTTTGCAGCCTACTGCACGGTTTGGGCATGTAACTAAACTTTTACACTTTTGGCCTTTTACAATGCAAAGAAATCAATCCATTGTCCGAAACCATGGTTCGAATTACAGGGGAGCTACAGGGGGCTCAGCCGCCCTAAAAAGGAATCAAGCTCCTGTGAAAGTCTCCTTTAGACGTTTGGAGATTGTGCAGGAAGCAGAAAGATGTTACCCGTGTCCCTCTGCTTTCTCATTTTGCTTTTTGTTTGCTTCATGCATGATTCTTACATTATTTCATGCCTAAATGAAACGATGACAGTAGAAATAGTAGAATGTTTTTCGCAGTAACCCTGATATTGACCGCACTGCCGCGCACTTATATGTATGTCCTAAATGATTTATTTATGACTTGGGGAGTGGTGGTGCACCCCGGAAAAAAGGGCTGCCCCGAAAGCCACTGCGTAACTTGAACCCTGCCCAAAACCACAGTACAGGATCATGATGAGTCTGAAGTTTAATGCGAGAAGCATAAGGCACGAGGCAGGGGACAGGCCAGATGGGAGGAGAGTCCCTCGCAGGACACTCAATCACATGCTTTGGGCAATTTAGAGATACTAGTTCACTATGCAGATGTTTTTTTTGTGGCAGGAACCTAGAGAACCTGAAGGAAGCCCACACAATCCCACTGCCCCCATCCAAAATGCATTGTGTCAAACCTACAGTATGTGTATAATTCACATGCGTTACACAGAACAAAGTTCTACTTTAAATCATCTCTTATGCATGGTTCCTTTAAATCCAACTCAATAATGCCATGGGACTGAATACTGAAGTAAGGTTTTCTATCATCAGACCAAAGTAAAAACCTTCACTCACCAATACATGTTAGTGACTGGGGAGTACAGTCTCCAAAAACAACCCCCCCTTAGGATAATTATGATTTATTCAGCCATGATTACATTTGGCAGACGCCCGGTCCGTGAAGGCCATGTTGTGCTTGAAATTTAGAGGAGGCGCCAGGCGTGGTGTAGAGTTCATTAGTGATTATTCATTTCAACCCATTTTGACCCATTTCATCACAGAGTAATGGGCAGTGCAGGGACTCAAAAACACTGAGTAACAGGTAGCTGCGTTCCAGAAAGTTTCAAGATGTCTTCCTGAAGACAAACACGCTTTATGTTTTTCCTGCCCTTGCACAGACATGTCTGATTGATCCTGGGCGTTAGCTGGACGGACAGCGCCTGGAGCCGCAGAGTCCTGATGAGTAGCTCCTCTGACTATCTACCCATTTTCCAGAGCACAGCACAGGAGTCACAGGGCACAAAGCAGGACACAAGGCCCATCCACTGCAGGGCGTATACACAATCACACGCTATGGGTAACCTTATTCCAGTTCGCCTCAACGGTGGACAGTTCAGGTCTAGAAAGTAAAAACCCAGACTTTGCCTCAACCGACCAGTTGAGTATAAAGAGTCATGGTCACAGGGTACTCAACTGGTTGGTTAAAACAAAATCTTGGTCTGGATTTTTACTGTCTGGACCTGAACTCCCTCTGGTCTCTCTCTGAGTCACCTTACGCTGCATGTCTTTGGACTGTAGGTAGGCACAGGAGCACCACACAGGAGTAACCTAACCCCCCCCCCCCCACACACACACACACACACACACACACACAGCAGGAATCACTCTTGGAAGGTGTGAGCCTACTGAGCTTCCACACTACGTAAAGGAAAAAAACCAGTAAAATGAGATGAGGGTGTTGCCACAGTACAGATGGTGGAGGAGGGAGTCAGCAGAGACAAGGCTGGGGACGGTGGGCCCCAGAAGCTGAAATGAAGTGCGGGAAGCATTGAGAACAGTCTGCCGCAGCTTTGTGCATTACAGAGTATGGGTGACGCGGTCAAGTGACATGAGATGCAAAAAGAGCATCGTGGGAAGAGAGTTCATTCTGCTGATGAGGAAATATATAGGACAGGGGGAGAGAGGGGGCGATAAGGAGTCACCGCCTGATGCCATCATTTCTAGGAGGGGGAGTAGTGCTTGGCTTCCTTAAAATAAAATCACACGCGACTTGCTTGGTGAGTAATAACAGCTTTTTCTGTACTGAGGAAATTGCTGTTTTCAAGCAAAATAACAGTTCTGTTTGTCCAAGCCAGTGTCTTTTGTTTATTCTTAAAAACAAAGCAAGGGGCAGCCAGACTGTTTTCCATGTATGTCTGTTGAAGTCTGATCAGTGTTTACTTATATTTTATTCCGTATTGTTCGATGCAATCAAGCACATTATACAGCAAAGGGAAACAAAAAAAAGCAGCACATCTCAACAGAGTAATTTTAGAGAATGTGAACAATAATCTGCTAGCATGTTAATATTTATTATGCAATACTTATTTCATTCCATATACCAATTTCACATTCACTGCTTTGACATTTTTCAAATTAATGCTTCTCCATACTTCACTTTTTAGGGAATGCAGGGGTTACTGATTTTTACCGTGAGTAACCTGTAGTTGTTCAATATCAGCGAGATACTGTATTTACAGAATCCTAGATGTGTTTAATTAAAATCCTTTTAAAGAGCTCCGTGCTCACACCTGTCATTTTTAAGACAGAAAAGTCGTGAAGTCGTCATCCCGTCTGAATTCTGCATGGTGTTGGTTTGAACCTTCAAAGCATTTATTTGTAGAGAATTCATTACTGGGAATGACACAAAGCTCACCTCCTCACCTCCTGGTCAGCTCATCTCCTCGTCCCCCCCAAACCCCCATTTCAAAACAATAATTAGTTCTAGGGAGTAAATAGCTCTTCCCACACTGGTCAACTGATCTGAACAAGCCACTGCAGAGATGCTAACACACAACTTAATATAAAAATATCTCAATGCTGTAGTGTTCTGGGTCAATACTCTATATGCTAACCTAATAACATCAAGTGATTAGTCAACCATTAGTCATGTTAGAAGGAGCAAAAGGTGAAAAACACATTTAATTTGCCTTTTGCTTGGCAAAACCTTTAGATATCATGAACAAAAAAGCTTCTACCACTCGCAATGTGGATATTTTTATTTCTTTGTAGCGCAGCAGACAGCATATTGCAAAAAAGGTATGGTAGCTTATTAACACAACCTGGGGGGTCATAGTATTATTAGAAACAGAGGCTTTTTCAAACCAGTGACGCCAGTTTAATTCAGGACAGCAAAACACCCTCATTGGCTGTTAATAGATATTGATCCTTGTCCGGAGAGGAGAGGACAGAGAACATTACTGTTAATCAGAAAGGCCTCGAGTTGCCACAGTAGCTGACCGATTCTAGGGACAGGTCTGATGATAAGAGGAGAGAAGGGCATGCAGACCCATGGTCACCTGACTGGGGGCACACATTCAGACCGTGCCTGTCTTCCACACACCCCCGGACCGCACCCCATGGTTGTGCGGCTCCAAAACCGGTGAGCCGGCGTCCCATTTATGCTGCCTCATTTTCCTAAACAAAAAGAGCAGGCTAGGCTGACGCGGCGCCTCGGCAATTTCCCCGAGTTGTTAGGACGGGCCTCGCTCTGCAAGCCCAGCCCTCCTCGCGATCCTGACGGCTCCCCGGCTCCTCAGATGGGTGCCTCTTTTTTCGGCCGACCCTCGTTTTCCATTAGCTTTAGGAGAGAGAGATGAAGTGCAGGACTGCATGTATTATACTAGCAATGGGGCTCCATTCTTCAGATTTCTGACTATTTAGCGAACCCGCTTCTGAAAAAAGGAGTGCACTACTATGCAGAGTCGGAGGCGAAGTGTCTAATTTGGTAATTACCCTTCTACAGACAAATACTGCCGAAGCGAATGACACACCAGATGTGAGTAACCTTTGTGAACGAGAGGGCAGACAGGAAGGGAGAACAAGCCTGCCAACAGCGTCGAGTTTCAGCATGCCACGGGTCACCTGCCCAAGCTCCGTGTTTGGCATGGTGGACAACAAGACTCCGCGACTGTGCCATGGCTGTGCGTTGCAGCGATTCATAGGCTCCACGCCCATGCTCGAACTGCCCCCCCCGCAGCCCCATAAACATGTCAATTCCTGAACACACATTGTAAATAAAATTCCCTCCCTTCAGCGCTGACATGGTGAGCTTTAGGTCAAGGAGAATGACAATAACAGGGTTTGGCTCTCACACGAGAAGAACCACCGGTTGCAAATCAAGCCAGTGGTGTGAGACAGCGGAAAGCCAGCAGATTTCCCAGCGGCACCAGTAGCCCACAGTCTTTGGTTTGCAGTATTTCTCAGCCCAAAGTCATATGTGCTCACCGACCCAGAGCGAACATCACAATGATGGAGCCCTTCCCAGCATCCTTAGGTGTTACAGTTTACAGCACCCCAGATATGAAAAGTCATTGCTTTAAAATTGTTCATGACAGGCTTTGAAAAACACTCTCAAATATTTAGACCCTGCCAACTGTATTGTTTGTCGTGTATTATGTACAAGAAGTATTGTGCAAATTCCCAGGGAGCCATTTTATCAGTGACCTTAGCAAGACAGAATAAAATAGCAAAGGATCTGCTTAAAGCAGGGCTGGAAGCAGTGCATACAAGTCTTTACTCTTCTTATGTACTCAAAGACTCTACCTAATTATTGGACAAATGAACCTGTAGCTTTAAAGACTTGCACACCATGGCCTGGCGATTTATTGCCCCTCCCTCCCCCCAGGTAATGGATTAGCCCTGCTTTGCATATTTATTCAAAGTAATGTAGGGTTGTGGGTATGTGACTGCAGGCTTGGAAAACACCTGCCAAAGGGAGGAATAGAAGAGAAGCACTGGATCCATGAAAAAAAGAACATTAAACACTGCACATGTAAGATCGAATCGCACTGCATTCTATGAGAAACTGATGAGAAACAGCTGGCACTACATGTCATGTCATGTGCAGGTGAGTGTGTGCATGTAGCCGACAGACGAGTGCACAGTGTAAGCCAGTTTTCCCAAAATCCGGTCTGGAGGACCAGAATCGGCCACAGTTTGCAGACTTTCCTGTTCAAACGCACCTGCTAAACCTGGTAAGTGCCTGCTTGAGATATCTTTGAGCAGGGAAATCTGCAAACTGTGATTCTGGCCCTTCAAGACCAAAAATGGGGAACCATGGTGTCAGCAATCAAAGTAAGCAGAGGTATTGTCTTGTATGCTGTCATGTGACATAACACCAGGATTTAATAGTTTATTGCAGTTACTTCTGTGCATGCAGTGGCCCATTAGGACAGACGAAAATGCAATTCCAGAGCAATGTAGTAATATCAAATTTGTGATCGATGGCTACAGTCCCAGGAGGCTGTAACTATTAGCAGGGTACTAATCACTTAAGGGAACGACGTCCAAAAGCACAACAACTCTATTGGATAGGCATTATTCCCTCTAGGCTCTCACAGTGAAAGAAATATCCCGGTGGAAATGATAGGGGACTATGACTCAACAAACACAGCATACCAGGAAAAAGCAGAGTTACGCTAACATGCTACACGACTTTGAAATGACTCTGAGAAAAACTTTTTAATGACTAAAGTCTGAAACCCTCTAACAGGTAAATACAATGTGCCATTAGTCACAGGATTATTTTGTCATGGACTATGATTTTGCAAAAACTGGGGATCTTGCAGGGTCACTATTTACAAGACTGCAAATAGTTTCTTTTTTGATTTTGTTGTACCTTTTCATCTAGATAGAATGTTTCACTGATGTACATTTGCTTTTGTTAAACATAGAATAAAGGCAATAAAGAGCATAAGTCCTGCAAAAGGTGCATTCACTGTTTCTTTGTACAGAGAAATAATATAACACTGCACTGAACAAGACAAAGCAGTGCAAAACAGAAGAGTATCTTTAAAGTGCAGCATAAATGCAAGGGCTCACGTGTTCAAAATACTTCACCCCTGCACTGAAAATAAAGCACTCTGTATTGCATCTACTGTTATTTTGGAGTCTCCTTCAAGTCCGTCTTGCTGACCTGAGAGCCTGGACCCGCTTTGCTACTTCCTGTTTGGTGCTGGAGAAAGCTCACCTGTTGGATGTTGACAATGTCAAAACGAGAAAAAGACTGACTTAAGACAGATATCCTGATCACCTTACAACAAATGATTGGGATGACAGGGACGCATCACAACTCTAGCGAAACTCTTATTGGAAGTCACTGAGAATTTATCTGTGACAGTGAAATCACTTGGAAAGTCATTTGGTGTAAGGCCAGAATTAAACAGGCACCATTCTCTGTACTGCGGGGGCACCCAACCCTGCTCCTGGAGAGCTGCCACCCTGCAGATCTTAGGTACAGCCCTTAACACACCTGATACAGATAATCAGGCCCTTCAGTATCACCTCAGTATTACAGTCAGCTATGTTGAAGTTAAGCTGGTTCTCATACTGAGATATTACTGAAGGGCCTGATTATTGGTATCAGGTGTGTTACATTAGGGCTGTACCTAAGCTCTGCAGGGTGGTAGCTCTCCAGAAGCAGGGTTGGGTGCCCCTGCTGCATTATATCCTACTGTATAAGATCATAATGAACAAAAAACGCATCTGATTTATTTCTAAAAGGAAGTTAAGTGAAAGCTGAGTCACAGCAGCTCAGTGGGCAGCACAGACTCTGTCGTCATCCTGTATGTATGTGCATGTTCTCCTCCTACAGTCCAAAGACACCTAGCTGGCATCTCTAAAATGTCTAAGGCATTTCAGTGCTCGCATGCGTACCCTGGGTTATGGTCTGGCATCCCATTGGGGGGGGGTCCATGCTAGACAGCGTCAGCAGTGGCAGGTAAGTCCCGAAAGATGATAGAGGACACAGTATGGGGTTTCTAACATGATACTTATCCATCATTTTATCACTTGCCCTCCCACACCATTAAAACCCAAAGGATTAATCTACCTTGGTCATCAATCTGGTAAACTCTCAGAGCTATCAGGAACATGAAACGGCTGTTGTACGAATGGATGTCATGGATATATCCTATTAACATATACTAGCAAATCAATTCCCTTTCTACACTTAATGGATATTAATGAAGTCAGCTGGTACACACCCACCGCCCCGTTCATCTACTCGAAAGTGATTTTCTACCTTAAAAGTCAATTACTACTTTTCATTGATTTTGCCTTTAACATAAATGTATGGGTGGCTAGATAGCTGTGTGCAGGAGACTTGGCACTTCTTCCGGCCTGGTTATAGTGAAGCAGTAGGTAGTGCTTTCGTTTACAGCCCGGGCAAAAACCGGGCCTGCCTCCTACATATTGTCATTAGCGGCTAGCCGCTGTGGCTCATGGAGCCCAGACAAATGCCTGTCTGCATCACCATCTGTGTCACCATAGCAACGTGGGCGACTACAATGCCACCGAAAGACTGGAAACGGTCTGTTCGGCTAAAATAAACAGAGAGATCCTCCCGTCACCCGCCTTGGGAGGCGCAGATGCCAAAGATGTCCACGAACAGGCCAGCCACTAGGCTCCCTCACTGTCATGGCTAGTAAGCAAGGCTAGGCAATCATCACCTGAATGCGTGATTGGTTGGTTTGTGCCATAGGCATTCAGCCACAAGTATTAGACTAAAAATAAAACACTTGACATCAATTTTGCTCATCGCATTAGAAGGTTTTTACCCATTTTGGAGTTCCTAATTCCTCAAAAGAGAAGAAAATGCGGAAATGCTAAAGTTTGATGTATCACCAGCATGGTGCATGTTTCTTACCAAAATTACACAGTTTGCTTCTGCACCATTGCTAAAGCTAATTAGCATCCATGAGATATTTTAGGACATAAATATGAAATCTGGGAAAAAGGTGTAGCACATGTAAGTATACAAGGACTGTTTCTCTAAAATAGAACTTATATTTCAGAGAAACAGCCCTTAAGTGGTAAGATAGATGGTCACCATCCTGAACTTATTTATTTAATTCAACTGGAAATGTTGAAAAGAAAGTTGCACACTTGAATAAACTGTATTTCCAATGTATACATATGTGCACACTGTAAATATGCATACATATGTGTGTGCTACAGTATATGCCCAGAATGTAAAGTTCTGTATAAAGCATATTTTCTGTATACTATAAAATGCAAGTGGAATACTGCAGCATGACCCACTTCAGCATGCATATAATATTACAGTACAGCGCACATTGTTGGATTACATACCTGATGTATTTATGAAACATTTGAATGATTGAGGACACGGTTGTTCACCTCAGCCATTGTAAGGCCATGATTTAGGACATGGTCCAGAACCGGTTGATCACTGGTAGATCACCCATCTATTATTCAAGATCCAACTGAGAGCAATTCATCAATTCAAATCATTTACAATTTGATAAAAATTATGAGATTTTCAATTTATGATGTGCACGAGTGACTTGATGATGTGGAGATAGTTATGAGAATTTCACTTCTGATCTGAGTAATGTGTGACTGAGAAAAACTATAATATCAATAGAGATGCCGTCAGTGGAAGTTTGGAGAGCTGCCAACTCTTCCGCATCTGGCGTGACACTCATGTTTTCAGATTCTCACGCTCGCAAAACTTTTACGGCAAATATATATCATTCCATTATAACCTTAAATGGAGCTACATCAAAAACGTTGGAGTAATTTAGAAACCCTACAGTCTATTTACACCGTAATAAAAACTGTTACACATATGGAAATGCATGTGAATGTGTATGCAGACTTTCCTCGAATTTAAAGTCTCACTCCAGCCAGCTGACCAAAGTTGGCAACCCTGCTTTTCTAAATTCTCTGTTTATAAATTACACTGAAAAATGTAAATGACTTGCTTTTCTTATGTTCTCCAAATAATGGTATTTAGTGCGACGAAGCGGCCACCTCGGGCCAATCACGCGGCGCTTTGCCGCTGATTATGCAATAGCCTCGAGAAGCGATCTACACCCCAGGAATGGAGACGAGGCATTTTTCCGCGCAATTTGGCAAAGCCAAAAAACCGGAGACTGTTCAAAAGAAACCCCGCTAATACCCAAACCCATTAAAGTCCCACAAATTACCATTATTAACCAGGCCTGCGGAGTTATTTCGTACAAGACTAAGTTATGAAAAGCGCGTGCAACCCGGCACGCGCCGGAGAGTGGACGAAGGGGCGTAGCCCTGAGAGTCGGAGAGCGCGAGCCAGCGGCCGTAGCTGGTCTGATGCGGCGCGAGCGCACATCGGCGGGCCGCCCCTTTGATTGGCTGGGCGAAGCCGCACTTCTGCCTAGCGCCAGAAACGCGGAGTTTAGCGGGCGTCTTGCCTGCTTGTGCCGTGCGAGGCGGCTACGTATGGGACAGGATCGGGGCAAAGCCCGGGCAAGCGCGAATCTGCGGCGGGCTCTCCACTTCACTGCGGAAAATATGCACATCTGAAGAAGGAAATCTCTAATAGGGTATATGGTGCTTTCAAACATCTGATTACTTACGTGCACTGTAGATAGCTGATTTATGGCTGGAAAATCAGTTAAGGTAAGTGGCTACTGAAAATGAAAAGTTGCAGATCAGAAGGGGGGCTTTGCACTGCTTTCCCATTTTATGTAAAGTAAGTCATGCTGTTTAAATTATTATAACTCGATTTGAAACTGCGCCTAATATGAAGTTAAAGTGCATTGTTGACTACTGTAAAATTTTAAAGTCGTAGAATTACTAATGTAACTTAGCAAACCATTTAACTAAGTGGAAACCCATTCTAGACGAAGTCTAAAAGTAACTAATATTTATGAAGTTTTGAAATTGATTCAACGCCGATTCGGTCGAAATTACTTATCAGTTTTTAACACGATCAAAGTTGCAGGGACAGATTTTTTTCAACTTTCGGTATGTCAGATCTAGAAGTTAATATCTTTGCGCCAGAACCAGCCAAAAAACCGAGTAAGTTATTAAAAACTTTGAAAGTGCTCTTAATAGAACTGAAAATGTTGACTAGGCGGCAATTTGGTGGCATGCCTTTGTAACTTCTATTAAAAATGTTTGTAGATGTACAGAGAAAGTAAGCTGATTGGTGTACGTGGTAAGTACGACATTTATTAAGTTGCAACGTTTCAGTTATGTACTTTTTATTTTATTTATTTGCAGATGGAAAATGAGTGTGTAGCTTTGAAAGATCTAACATGTCCCGGTCTGAACAAATGCGCAGCGGATGGAGATGAGGTCAAAAATGGTCATAAGGCAAGTGTTTCCTGTGCGAGATTTCAGCGGCGCGCTTCGCCCTCGTCCCTTTAATAATAATGAAAATAATAATTATTATTATTGTTGTTATTATTATTATAAGGATAAGAAGGAAATTTTTATTTGTTATTGTTGATGTTTGTTTTTATTGCGTATTTACAGTATATTTTATAACTTTTTCCAAAGAGATTAAATTTTTTTTGGCACATTTCATTTTTACATTGGCTAACATCAACTTAAAATGTTAGATTTAGGTAATTACTGTGTATGTATATTTAAATACCTGTGCATTTTTACAGGTTTCAAATGATCTTTAACTTACACCTTTGGCAGGAAAATGTTTTCCACCCCCCAGTGGAACGCAGGAAGGTCTCGCCGAAGAGCGACGGCGTGGCTAGCGTGCCGACAGGGAGGAGGGCGCTACCCTCTGAACAGCCCCACGCCACTCCCACCAAACAGGCGGACCAGGTGGCCGCCGAGCCTTGGTCACCTACCACCAACCTGAAGGTGCTGATCCAGGCCGCCAGCCCGGATATGCGCGAGCGCGAGATGAGAAAGGTCTTGTTCCGACCCATTGAGAACAAGAATGAGGGAGTGGCGCTGGACGACCCCAGCCAGGTAAGGTCATGTGATTAACCCCCCCCCACACACACACACACACACACACACACACAGACACGTACACCCACGCGCGCCTGGTAAGGAATAACATAATGAGCACGGGACTAATCTGAAGCATAGCAGTACATTTCCATTTTCCATAGCACGCCTGTCTCTGAGTTCACACACTGACCACAGATATTTGTTCGTTTGATTTCAGCAAGTGGTTTAGTGCAGTGTGCTTGAGCTAATTGTGTATCCAGCGATGGGTTTTCGCACCATCATTGTTTTTTCCCTGCCTTGTGCTTGTTAACTCCGGACCCCCGTGACCCTGAGTAGGAGCAGCGGGTATATGGATGGATGGATGGACGGATGGCTACATACCTGGCTCCCCTCACTGATTAGTCCACGTGTGTCTGTCTTTGCGTGTTTGGTTTAGTTTGAGGTGCCTGGTGAGAGTGCTGATGACATCGAGAAAAGGCCCTGCAGGAAACGAAAAAGTTTAGGCCTCCTGTGTCAGAAGTTCCTGGCCCTGTACCCTGATTACCCAGCATCCTCTGAGGCAACAAGCATCCCACTCGACGAAGTAGCCGTGAGCCTCGGTAAGACCCAGGAAAATGAAGTACCCCATTTTTAATTCTCTTTAAAATTCTCCTTTTCTTTTTTAGGCTTTCTATAATTCAGAGGAAAGGTGCTTTTGTTCACTCCTTGTGACAGACGGCAGTTGTGTGTTTTTGCCAGAATATAACTGTGTGCCTCCTTGTATTTTTGCTTTGTTTATGATTTTGCTCCTCTGCGCCCCCGAGTCTGATCGCCCATCCCCTGCTCCCATACATCAGGGGCAGAGCGCCGGAGGCTCTATGATATCGTGAATGTGCTGGAGTCTCTGAAGCTGGTTAGCCGTGTGGCAAAGAACCAGTACCTCTGGCATGGGCGCCAGAGGCTGCGGGAGACCCTGAGAGAGCTGCGTGGCTCGGGATGGAGGCAGTGCTGCCCCTTGCAGGAGGAGGAATGCCAGCGCGTGCAGAAGGGGGAGGCAACTGTGCAGAACGGCTATGCGGAGGCTGGCTTTGGTGAGAGGAAGTGGCTGGCGCTTGGCCCTGGCCTGGGCGGGGGGGGTGGTGTGCGCGCGCGCGTGCGTGTGGTGCAGGTATTCATTAGATTACATTGTGGGGACATCCCCAATGTGATAAAAACCTGTTATTTTGATGGTGTGTGTGTACTTCTGTCTACAAAATCTGATGGGGGTGTGGGTGTTTGTATAATACACATACATCTGTCTTTACCAGAAGCAGCATATCAAATTAGATGAATCAAGATCTGATCTTAATTACCTGCTGAGGGTTTTATGACATTTGAAAGAAATGCACATTGACCACACCAAAGCGTGACACAGGATGCCCTCTCTGTTCACATCTAATTAACTACTGACTGGCAAATCCAGCAATGTAAGAAAAAATAAAAAAGCTCTCAAATCCTGAACGAGGTGGGGAGAGAGAGAACTGCTGCTCTGAGGTCTGTGGCCTCAAAGCCACCTTCAGTCAGGCCCTGCAGTTGAGCTCACACCAGGTCCCGTAGTATGACGGCGGCCATGCTGCCTGATTAGCGACAGCAGGGTTACTGGCTCTGATCCCTGGTGGGACTGAGTGTCGATGTGCTGTTTCTAGCATGAAATCACCCTATACAGCCGCAGTGTTTCTTTACAAAATTAAACTGTGTTGCAGTACTGCTGGGTGATACAACAACATTATGACTGATATGACTCAGTATTGCACAAAAAAATCCATGTATGTTTACTTTTAGATGTTTATTTGTATGTGTGTTTTGTTTATTTCATGATACCACCTGCACCAAAAGAAATTCCTTGTACTTAATAAAGATTAATAATAAAAAGATTCTGGTTCTGATTATCAGTAATCGGCAATATCAGACAAGTAAGTCAATTTCTGGCTGTCTAACCGGCAATTATCGCCTTCGTCAGGGAAGTAGGCTCACGCTACGCGCAACGCAAGATTAATTTATTGACTGACATTCAGTTCTGCATTTTATTCTACGTTTCCATCACAGTTATGGTGCAGCATGGAGTGTCAGTTCTGCCCACATGTGCCGGCTCTGGTTGAAGGTGTCCGTGGGACTGGTCCGAAGGGCTCTGATGGCCTGATCTTGGCAGCTTTGGTAGCTCACACTGTTCCTCCATAGGGGCGGCTGGTGGACGCAAGGACAAGTCCCTGCGTTTCCTGAGCCAGAAGTTTGTGACACTCTTCCTGGTGTCCGAGATGCAGACCGTGACGCTGGACTTGGCAGCTCGAGTCCTCATCGATGAGAGCCAAGACACCGACAGTTGCAGCAAGTATAAAAGTGAGGCTCTTTTTGTTTTCCTGAATGCGTCATCTGGAAATGGTGTGGCTCAGGTTGGGATGCTGTGTTTTCGGAAGGTTGGTGGTTTAAATCCCCGAGTCAGAGGTGTGATTGCACTGTTGGGCCCCTGATTAAGGCTCTTAACCCCCAATTGCTACAGGGATTGTCTCACTCTGCCTTCTCAACACAAAATGTGCATTACTATTGATAAAAGCATTTGCTAAATAAATAAGATATAAATCTGGCACTTGTTATGGGTATCAGGTTTAAAGGAAGTAGGTTACAATCCTAAGGGGCAGTGGTTCAGATCCTAAAAAGCATCCTGCTAATGTACCTTTGAACAAGGTATGGACCTGAATTGCATTGTATCCAACCAGCTTTATAAATGTGTGAAGGTGCCGGAGACCTTAATTGACCCGTGACTTTTATTTTGAGGACTATGTCTTGCTCTCACAGTGCTGCTGAGCTATCTGACCAAAGCTGTAACGTAGCTGTAATCTCATCAGGAAGTGGCAGGATGTCGTTGGCTGTGTAACTTAATCAGATCACACCAAAGATTTGTCTGTTAGGGTCGTTGTCAAAAGTAGATAGCTGGACTGATGCACAGGAAGCCAACCCCCACCCCCATGGCCGGGGGGGGGGGGGTTCTCAATTTTGATTCTTTTATATGAAATCAAGTTCATTGCAGCACAGAAAAAAGAACCAGCAACACAATACTTGTCATCTGTAATGCACCACGTCACCTTCATTATGCATCGTACTGGTCGGTATAAGCATTTACGGTGCTTCGTACTGCATTATAAAGGTAACTATTGTGCATTATAGATGAGAGATTCATAAAGCGTTTATAACGAAAATAAACATTGCTGTAATGTGTTATGCCTTTCTATAAATATTTATAGCCATGTTTACGATGCTTTGTGAAGGCAGTATAATGTGTTATGAATGTGCTCATAGATTGTTATAGACGTGGCATTTACAGAAAGTGTTACAGAAGAACCTTCGGTATCATTCTTCTTTGTTTTATTTTAAAGAAAGAAAGAAGGCACTGGTGGGGCCGACCAATGAACTTAGGCTAAATTTTTAAATGTCTCACTTCCCCACACCGGGGAAAACCTCTTGCCTCTTGAGTATGACCTCAACACCTTTTCTCGACTTCTATTCCCTGTAAGACGACAGTTTTGTTTTCTGACTCGCTGTCTAAAAAGTAGAGATCTGACTCGTGATCTCCCTCGCCAACGTCCCCAGCGAAGGTGAGGCGTCTCTACGACATCGCCAACGTCCTGACGAGCCTGGGCCTCATCGAGAAGGTTCAGGTGAAGGAGGAGCGGGGAAAGAAGCCAGCGTTCAGATGGACGGGCCCAGTCGAGGTGACCTGTGCTGGTGAGTGGGGCTGGCTCCACGTCAATGAGAGAAGGCTAAAGTGCTCACCAACCTGGATCTTCAATTATGTTTAGTTTAGCTGTTTCCAACAGTGAACCTCAACCCCCACATAGCACCAGCATGCTAAGGGCACAGAAAAGAGCAATTTTATTGGTCCTTTCAGTCTATGGACAGGGATAGTGCATAGACTGGATCTTGGTGCTTTTTAGGGATGCACACTTACCAAGGTCATGGAATCCACAGATTCAGGTTCTTGTCAGTCCACCTCCATATTCACCGTGTCATAAGACAACTAAATTTGCATCATGCTAATCTTCTGTTCCTTGATAAGACCTCCCAAGTTTAGTGTAATGCTTCCAGACTCTTCTTAATGTGTTTTAGGTGACTTGCCAGCTGCAGCCATCTACTCAGCTTGCCACGCCGACAGTCACCTTGGCGTATCAGGGGGAAGGGATCGAATCGTGGGACACCCCCCCTTCAATGAGAGACCCGCCCTCTTTGCCACCGAGCGACGGGCCAGCTCTGCCCCCTGCAGCCCTCCCTGTGGTCCGACCAGTAAGGGCATCTTGATTTCCCCTGGACTTCTCCATGGGGTAGACTCAGCTGGGCCACAGTGTCTCCAAATGAGCTCACTAAATGCCATATCTCAAAAAAACGTTAAAGCCCCACAGAAGGCTGGATTAATTTCTGTAACGATCAGCTTTGCCTGCAGAATTCTCTACAGAATGTTTATAACTTATTTTTAAGTATGGATGTCCGAGCGGTTAGTATTTCAGAAGCTGGGATCGTCTCATTGTATAACTTTTTGTGCTTCTCTGATTTGACCAGGTCCAATTCCCCAGCCGGTGGATTATTCTACAAAGGCCGCAAGCCGACACCAGCTTGAGGACAGCCAGCGGTGAGTCCTGACAAGGACCCCAGCAACTTTATTGCCATATTTTTATGGGAAACAATGAATTGTGTTGCCACCTCTACATGCGCATTTTGAAAAGCGATATCCACCAAATTACAGCGAATGGGGTAATTCCCACTCATAGATCCACCCATCCATCTTGTAATGTGCATATCCTGGTCCAGGTTGCGGGGTAATTAGAATATGTAAAAATGGACGATGCAGAAAAAATAACCTATTTTACAGATACATGAATTCATGGGAATCTGCGAATTGTATTAAAAGGACGTCTTCTAGACCAGTGTTGTTGGAGGTTGAGCTTAACCAGGCAGCTATTCGTGTGAAGGGGGCTAGTCCCCAGCCCCCAGTGAAAATGAAGTTAAAAATAATCATCTGGTTCAGTTTAAAGGCCCATACAATAGAACAGACCAACAAGGTGTGACAAGCAAAAACAAGCCTCTTTCAGATCTCACACGCACCTGCATTTGACGCCCTTCTGTTTGCACGCCAGTCCATTCTGCATGTCACGCATGTACACATGTGTGCACGCTTAGGACAATCCATATGTATACTCAGGCAGAGCTCTGGAGAACCTGCAGCCTCTATAGACATGAAACTAGGATCAGAGTCAAGACCACTCTATCAGTCTAGCTAACAAGCAAACTGTAAAAACATACGTTCAATTAAGCTATCAACGACTGACCTTAAATTTAGTTTAATTTATTTGTAGTCACATTACTTTACTGCCAGAGTAATTGATCACAACAAATTTGTAATTTATTGTAAGTGTTTGAACCCCAAACAGAAATAAAAAAACAGGAAAGAGTTCCAGTGGATGCCAGAGAATTCACGTTATATCACGTTTCTTACAAGTACATTTCTTCACAGTTGCGTGAATATGAAGCATTAAAAGGCTACATTTCTTCATGGTTGCGTGAATATGAAGCGTTAAAAGGCTACATTTCTTCATGGTTGCGTGAATATGAAGCGTTAAAAGCTACCCCAAATCGCGATGGCTGAGCTACAGAGATGCTACATTCGAGCTGGCCTGACCTGTTTTGTTAATAGTCTGGGTGGACCTGTAGCTCTTTGGCTCCCGGCCTGCGCGGGGGTTTTAATGCGGCACATGCGAGCCTTCTGAAGGTGCCGTGCAAACACACGCGGCGTGGCTGGATTAGTCACGGCTTGCCGCTGTGCGCTGCATTGTTTCCCATGTCGCCCGGTCCCCGAACTTCCCTGACCCTGCGTTTTTCAGCGCCACTTGTGGACAGCTGTGGGATCGGCTGGTGTTTCCGCTCGTGTTCATTCCCAGCTGTATTGCGTGCTGTAT
>JAABNX020000001.1:12896698-12911893 GCA_015163995.2 Mormyrus lacerda
ATCCAAAATTATAAATAATAAATTTTTTTTGCTGTGTGATGGACTGTGATTAATCCTTATGATCCTTATGGATCGTCCCCCATGGTTCGCCCACCCCACCCCCCCGTGAACCATGCATTAATTGCAAAGTTTAATCACAATGACATACAGACGCTCCCTGGGTTACGATGGTCCGTGTTACCCATCGTAAAGTCGAGATAATGTATTTTGGTTCCATTCCTCTTCATTTGCAGTACATTGTTCAATACAATTAAAAAATATTCAACACTTTATTATAAATAGGCTTTGTGTTAATGATTTTGCCCAACTGTAGGCTAATGTGAATGATCTACACATGTTTAAGGTAGGCTAGGCTATGATGTTTGTTAGGTTTGGTGTACTGTATGAAAATGCATTTTAAGATATTTTTGTCTTATCGGAACATACCCCCATCGTAACCCAGGGAGTGTCTATACATGAAATACAGATTTACTGCTGCTGTTATTTTTTTCCAAGTAATAATTCCCTAAATCTTGATGCTACGAAAGTCCATAAAAGACATGCATTCAGGGCTTGAAATTAATTTCTGATAACAGGGGAGACTTATCCCCTTATGTGTAACACATGGAGGGAATTTTAGATTTTTGGTGAAAGTGCAATAAAAACAGCTGTACGGACTCAACAGCATCAGCCAGGGTGTTTTTCCTGGAATCGCTTTCGCCTCACAAACACTGTTTGCGTGTCTAATTACAGCTTTTGTTTTTTTGGGATAACTTTTGTTATTTTGTGATCTCAAGAAAATAACTCGTGATCTTGAGAAAACAACTTTTGCTATTTGAGATTACAAGAAAAAATTAACTTGTGATCTCAACATAAGAGAAGACAATGATGCTGGATGCTGTCTGTGGGCTTCTGTATGATGCAGAGCTGCAGTGAAAGGGACAAAGCGGTTGTGTGTTCATGCAAATGGGGCATGTTATAAGTTCTATATTCTTTAAGTCGAGCAATAAATGGAAATTTGTCTCCCTTTGTATGTATTTTTTTTGCTGATACAAAACATGATCCATGACTCAAAGTAATTTTTGTGATCCATTGCACCCCTAATATACGATTAGCAGATGAAAAGATGTTTTATGAAGTGATTTATTTAACAAGTATTTACGTTTGTGCTAGTTAATATTTGTATTCATAATACTTGTTTGTATGGATTATTAATGATTACTTTGTATTGCTAATTGTAATAGTGTTGATAGCTAGCTAAGTAATCATTGCTAATTGCGAATATAAAGTGAGATTTGTTTGTATTTCGTTGGTACTGACATATTTACCTCTGACAACAATCCACATGTCAGGCATGACGTTTTTCATTGACGGCTGTGTAAGAAGAGCCTTCTGTCTGTGGTCCCAAGGGTGTCCCATTACAATGTTCTATTTGTTTGTTTACTTTTCCACAGTCCTCAAATAATGGATTTTTGGAGATGCATGTTTTCCATTGGGCAACAACAAAATATTTGTATATTAAATTACATGTAATTCACTCATTGAGATATGTAATTCTTAGTATTTATGGTTATGGGTATGGTATAGGGATTGGTATAGGGTCTATGGTATAGAGATTACCAAATACATGGTCTGCTTTGTCATTGATCTTTAGAATCCACAACTGTGATGAACCAAGGATCGATACTGTGAAGGACAGACCAGACTGCCACGCCCCCATTCCCTGTCCAATCGGAGTGCTTGAGGGACCCTGCAGGCCACTCCCCCTGACCAGCTTTTATCCATCAATTGGCCAGGCCTTCCCCCAGGTCATGTCCACATGCCCCACCCTCCCAAGCATGAAGAAGCACCCACTGTCTCACCTGCCCCAAGCTTCTGTTTTCCTACTCTATGGGGGTAAAGCAGCGCACTGGACGGAGAATGAAGAGAGGCCTTCTCTGTGTGAGCCCAGGGAGAGAATTCTGGGAAAGAGGAGGACTGTAGAGGAGGAGGGGCCAGTAGCCAAGAGGGTCCAGCTTGCCAATTATGAGGAAGAGCCTTCTTCAAAGGTGAGATTACATCACGTAAGCTAAGGCTCCCATCAGGCAGTCATACTATGAAGTGAAGCAGCCTTATATTCAAAGGCATGGAAGTCGGTCATTTCTTGGTTCTCAGTTATAAGGTCCTGCTGCTTTTGCTTAGTTTTGTATGAAATAAAACAAGAGCATTTTTTTCTGCGTTTAATTCTGCTATAAACCAATTCATTTTCACTGATTACAGTACTTCTGTTTAATTAAAAACTATTATCATTTTGAAAACACAGCCCAGAGCATAGTCTGATTGTTTTGCTGCGTAGTTCATGTTGCACAGAGATGTACTGATTGCGAAATAAAGTGAGGTGCTCTCATCACACCCAACTGAAAACTGACTGTGCTGCCACCTATCGTGCGGATCAGGGATGACCACTGACGCCCTGCAATGACTTCATTTAACGAAGCGTGAAGCTTATTTGGTTTTGGGCCTGAAATGTAGCCATCAGCAGCAGAACTTCCATAAGCACTAAAGAGGGGAGCAGAAATCTTATTTTTCTCTTCTGCAGCTACTTGTTTCATTGCAGTGTTGGTCAGGGCTCCTCTCTTGATTGGCCAAAATCAAATTAGCTTCT
Organism: Mormyrus lacerda; assembly: GCA_015163995.2. NCBI lineage: Eukaryota > Metazoa > Chordata > Actinopteri > Osteoglossiformes > Mormyridae > Mormyrus > Mormyrus lacerda. The sequence goes on from JAABNX020000001.1 coordinate 12,899,322, forward strand.
TACCTTTGCTTTGATGGAAATAAACACAATTCATTGGTTAAATTCTAGGGTTTCTCTGAGCAGCTGGAAATGTGGAGCGACATGGACAGGTGCCATGCGAGGGCGTGTCCCATGCAAGGCTACCAGGGCCCTGAAGCGCACTCACTGCTGCCCCCTAAAGGCGACGAGGCCAACACACACGGTGTTCCTGCACCTTACCCATCCTCGCACTACCTGTATGTGCCCTTCTTACCAGGTATGCTTCAGCTGTCACATGACTTGCACTAACTCGCACGAGCTGCCATGACTGATCATAACCGAGATGGGTAATGAAAGAGAACCATGAGTGTCATTAGCGGAGTTGGCCTAGGAAATGCCCCTCTGCTGCATCACGCTGACTGCAATCCCTCAGCAATATGGTCCCATATTGTGAAACACAAATCCTAATTAATCCTGTGTGACTGCAGCCAAGGGGCCACACCGTCACGGAGGCGCGCTCGCATCGCCTGCTTCCTTTCCCCGTCTCTGCCGCAAAAGGCACTTTTAGGCAGTCGTGAGGGAAACAAACAGATTTCAGAACTCGCTGTGCGCTTGTTAGCTGGGTACTGCCTGCGCAGTCGGGGGAGTGATGGGGCGGGGCGGGGGGGCAGCGCTCTGCTTCCTGTCAGCCCCCGTGCGGCCCGATCCCAGGCTGGAGGCTCCGCCCACAGCACCGCCTCCAAATTCACTACACAGCTTTATCATATTTATTTAGTTAATATTGTGCGTCATGTTTTGCTAGGTTTGCTACACAGCTGCTAAATGTTGACCATAATTTAACAGTCGTTTAAACATTAAGTTTGGGTTTAATCTTATTCCGCTAATTACGTGCTCTCTTGTCTCCCAGGGACGCACAGCCTGAGTTTCCTGCTTTCTTCTGGACACGTTCCCGTGGCGGATGGCGGCATGACCGCACTGGCCTTGCCCTGCGTCCTGCTGCCCTCCTGCGCCTTGGCGTCCCGCCCTCACGCTGGCGGCTGCAGCTGCGACGCACCGGTGGGGCTGGCCCCGTGTGGCTTTGTGGGGTCGCAACCCTTCTCTGTCTCGGGACCCCCTGCCTCCATCTCCGGTCCGGAGGAGCCCCTGATGCAGGTCTCCACCCCTCCAGGTTCACCAACGGGGCTGCAGGCGGCACCGCCCGCGCTCATGATGGATGTCGAAGTACGCCGTTTGCGCCTAACCTGTATACAGTCTTTTTAAAACATAACTATAGTCTGTTTTTTATGAAAGAATTAGGGCACAAGTCCAAAGGGATTCTTCAGATTGCGAGAGCTGTATTTTAGCATTTGTGAAGAGCTTGAGGGAATTCTTTTTCTTACATGAAAATTTCCATTCAAAGTTCTGACAGCGCTATATCCGTACATGCTGTAACAAACCAACAAGCAGACAACAAAATGCTAAGAAGCTGATTTAGCTCTGGGACATTTAGCAGACTCTGCTAACCCTGATGGCTGATGCTTTATTCTGCTCCAAAAAAGCACTGTAAAATGGTCTAAAATTATAAGCTTTTATAGATGGATATAAAGTTCATGAAAAAAAAATAGAAAAAGAAAAAATATTAACCTGAATATAACGCCACACTTTCGTTCTTTGCCTCTGTTCCTAAGAAGTGTATCTATTTGTAGAAAAGTACCAATCTCCTTTTATAGACTTGTGACTGTGCTTCTGACTTTTCATAATGAACATTTTAAGTGCGGTTCTTTAAAAACAGGCGAATGAATGACTCTAAGAGAACACAAAACATGGGTTAGGATCCATTAACAGTGCTTTCTTATGTTATATATTTAATCTAGCTATGTTAAAGGTGTTTGCGTGTTTTAATTACTGTTTATAGGAGTGAGTTTTTTCTGGCTAAGTATATCTAAATTGTGCAGAAATTACTATGTTAAAACCTGCATTTTACTTTGGATTCTGTTCCATGTGCATGTTCACTCTGGACTGAGGAACAGTGTTGCTATGGCAGCTGGTTATTTTTCTTTGGTAAGACCCTCATGTTTCCCATCCTCTTCTTGACCATAGACACTGCCAACTCTGAAGGGGTCCAGCCCAGGCGACAGGCAGGCTTTCTTCCAGACACCGGGAACCATGCGAACTGGCAGCCCCCCAGCCGCCCGCAGGCGAGGCTCGGCTCAGAGGAGACTGGATATCGAGCACCGAGCAGCCAATTAGCCAAAGCCAAGCGTGCGCTCAGGAAGTAGCTTCCCCCTCCGCGGATGCTGAGGACGTGCCAGCGTGCTCCACCTCAGGTCGTCCTTTGCTTATGCCGAATCAAAAGGCAGCTCCTCCCCACCTCGTGTCTCGACGGTACACTTTAGAGCGCTGGTAATACACTTATATTTGGTGCAAATATTTTTAACCTTGAGGTACAAAACGAAGAGGAAAAACTTATCTGTAAAACGCAGCAAAGAATAGTAGGATTAACTTGTAATGTCATACCTTTTCCTCTATACGCAGACTATTATTCCAATTTTAGCTTTAACGTACAATAATTGTTATAGCTATTTGTCACACTGCTACTTTTTTTTACTGTTATGGGGGGACATAAGCTCTCCGTATGTCAGTGCCGAGAGCAGCGGACAGTCAGCAAAGCATAGCAGCTGAGCTGGCAGTCAGGCATGCTGACTGCTGTTCCTTCTGCTACGGTAACATATGTATGACAGCAGGCTTCAGTGCGGCCCTATTATTCATCCGATTATTATCATACTATAATGGGCCTAAGCAAACTATTATTATATCTGCGTAAATCTAGAGGGTTTGAAGTATATAGAAGGTAAAGGAAATATATTTGCTTGATAAATAGTTGTAAAATAAAAATTACATCTGGGGGATTTGGGAGCACTAGTGGAAATTAATTTAAATGTATTGTTTTAATTGAAATGATTTTTGATGTTTTATATGTTCTTTATGCCTTAGCAGTTTTCACAGTTCAGATTGTGTCGGAATGGCGTCTGTGCCTATAGAGGAGCGTAGCTGTTTGTATTGACCTCTAGTGGTGGGAGGATCAAAAAGGCTGCTTGTTGGTTAAATCATGGAATTAATGCAAATTCTTTACTGTACTTCCCTCATTCCAATTTTATTTATATGTCAGATAATCTGTGAATACTGGTAAATTTCGCAGGCTATTGTCCACTTAAATATATCATTATATTTAGTAATTGTAAAGGGGCGATTTTTCCCTTGTTGCCGCATTGTAAGAAATGCCACATTTTGGTCAGAACTATAGAACATTCCTTAACTGAGTGCCCAAAGAAAAACGAGCCATTGCTACTGCGCTGTACGAAAGCCAGACAAAAGCATTGTGGACAGTAGACATCGCAGAGGCTAAGGGTGTGAACTTTAATTCAAGGGCTGTTGCCCCAGCAGCCACTCTGCGGTAATATGGTTGAGTGTCTGAATATATTAATTGTTTCCTTGCGAGAAATCCGAATAAAGGTGTCAGCTCAATGAAGTATATTCAGCTAGCTGGAGGTCGGGATGGTTAAATCTGAGCATTATGACTCTGCAGTGAATGTAAAAAAAATTATTGGACATTATACGTCTCAAATCCATTGGCTACAACTGTTAAGGTCTTTTTAAAGTGTTTTTTTTTTTTTTTTACTTTTGAAACATTTGGATAATAGAAATTGTTAAATAGTATCAAAAACAAGTATATAATATATACTGTTTATGCAAGTGTGGCATGACCCTGTGCTGGATGAGTAGATATTGAAGATATGATAGAAGTATATAAATATACGATGATGCTTTATGTTAACTGCACCTTCATAATGCACTTGTAGTATAACATCCAAACATACCTTAGCAGCTTTAATATGCACCAATAACAAACATACGATTATAAGATTATGATGTTTCTTATTATCAAATAAATGTTTGCAATTAATGTATATTAAAGCTGTTAAGGTATGTTAGGGTGTTAAGGTAGAGTTACATGCTGCTTATGAATGTTCTATGAATGCATTACGAAGGTACGATTAATATTCTACGAATGCATTACAAAGGCATTATGAAGGTGCCGTTACTGTAAAGCATTACCAAATATACTGTATAAAGTAGTTTTAAAATAGGTAAAAGATATCAGAAGAATAAGTGACAGTTTAATAAATATTTTAAATAAAAAATATGCAATATGAAACACTATTTTTTCCGAAATGGATATTTGGAAATTTAACTATGTAACACCTTTATAAAGAATTAACTGGTCTTGTGTTATTCAAAAGTTACTGTACTGGTGGATGTTTTTCGTGTAATTTCTGCAGCATCCTTTTGTTGTCTGGTATGTAACAGTTCTGGAGGCTGTGGCGAGACAGTCGGGCGTTTTCTCAAGATATAACCATGCCAGCCCAGTGCTGGGATACCAAAGGGCAGAATGACTGAATGATGGGCTGCAGAGAGGAGGTGTGGCCAACATTAAACCCAAGGACAAGGCTGTCATCTACCTAGTATTTGAATTGCACTGTTAAATACCAGCCTATGAGTAAGAAGTAAGGATCATACTTGAATCACAACCAATGAAATATATCCAGTGGCTATATAGTAAAATGTAAAATCTGTTCTATACTATATATTACTCACTTAAAATTCTGTCATTGAAATTTAAGTATCTGATCATTTTTAGCAACAAAGTGCCATTTATCAGCTCTTGTGGTTTGTATATCTTGCTGGTTTTTGTATGTAATTATGATGTAAAATGTACTGAAGCATTTCATTATTTGGTAGTGTTTTAATACTGATTGGTTAATTTAATGTTGCATGCTCATTTGCCTGTGTAATTTGAGTAGTATTATTGATTTATACTCGCTAGATATTTTTTCTTTTGCACAGATTCAGTCATTCTGTAGTGTCCTGGTTTAAGCTGTACATGCCTTAGCAATGTTTTTGTTTTGTTTGTGTGTTGACGTGCCTATTACTCCTACTGTGTTTGGGTGGAGGGGGTAAGGACTGTGTGCACTTAAAATCATGACCTTTCTTTTAATTGTCAGTTGTAACGTTCTGGCTTGGCAGCAAATGCAGTTTTATGTATTAAAGATAAAGTTTGGTCATTTGTATTTTTCCATAATATTATACGCAAAAGAGCTTTTATAAACAGGATATACGGTCGGAAAATAACATATTCAATACTCCAAGCAACGTACTCAACACTTAGATAATGAACTGGCCCAGCTGGGAAAAGTCATTATTCTGCCCAGTAGATGGCAGTAGATGTTTCAGAAATAATCCCATGCCCCTTATGTGACCTATCATAATTGAATTTCGGCAAGGTCACTGCCATGATCTACAGGAGATGATTCATGAATGCATTACATAATACCCGACTGAAATCTGTCTGACTTCTTATTGTCGCTTGGGTAAACCCACTAGTGAAGTACTGCCTACCTATTTGTCGGCACCCGTGAACGCTTTACCGCAAGGCTAACACGGTCTCTTCTGTGATGTGACTTTACATCATGGCAGAGACATCTTAAACCTATTAATCCATCCAAATCTGACAATTATTAAAAAAAATAATAATTTTTTAGGTGTTTAGACCTGGCTCAGTGGGAAGACAATGTGATTATACTTTACAAGCCAGTCTTAATAGAAGCAGCCTCTATTTTCCTTTTTGAAAGCTGACAAGGTCTTCGTGGTCAGATTTGCACAGCTGTAGAATGAGGCAATTTTAAAATATTTTCTAAATAGCATTCGGTTCTGAAGGGGCACAGGTCACAAGTGAAACCCCTACATTTAAGTTCTCAGTGGACAACCTCATCCTGGATGTCATCGGGAATGACTCAAACCACTACAGTGATGCTGGATGCACTTGAGTCTGTATGTATTGTCAAGGACAATGCGGCCTCCACAAAAGCCACATTCCCGCAGCGTATTGGATGCTATTACTGAAATACCGTGATGTGACTTTTATCAAAAAAAAGTGGAAATGTCAAAACAGTCATGTGGTACATTATTATTTTCTAGGGATTGTGGGTAAACGTCACATGACACGTTTTCATTTTCTGAATGTTTTTTCCACATAAACCCTTTTCAGTGAAATGCACAAAGAAGCTAAGAGATATGGCATGTGTAGCAATGTGACTTAACCTTGATGTTTTATAATGTTTTATCAGGGATTGTACTGCAGGCTCTGGATATGCAGAACACGTACTCATGTGACATGTAACAGTATATTGTGAACAAAGCATCTTCAGAAACAAACACGGAAATCAGTCAAGAGCAATACATTTAGCTTTTTTTTTTTTTTTTTTTTTTAATAAAAAAAAAAAAAACAATCATAGACTATTGGTTTATCTTTTTGTACTATATGCCATTCACAGCTATATAGAAATATTCCTAAGGTGCAATAGGAATACAACAGAAAGACAAAGACGATACATACGCAGCCTAATGTGTGGGATGTACGAATCAAGATAGCAATTTTTCTGATGAAGTGCCTTGTCTGAAAGGTGTTTCTGCAGGATTGGAGATGTGGACGTTTACCAGGAAATATGCCTATTTTCAAAAATGTGTCTAAATGTCACACTGATGGTACACATAAGTGATTGATAGGCAAATGCGTTATCAGAAACCAGCTGCAGAACATCACTGTAATAACAGTACTGGAACTGGAAAGGTGCCATTAAATGAGACTACAGTGTCCGGTGTTTACTTATAGTCTTAAGCAGGCTTAGAAACATTGGGAATAGATAATGTAATGATGTAATGATCATGTATGTACTGCACCTACACTGCAACTTGGTACTGCATTCCAGACACATACACAGGTTTCCTGACTGCATGATGCCTTCCATGTAAAAAAAAATATTCAAAATGTTTCAGAGAGAGGCGGAGGCGCCTGGCGGCTTGGCCAAGTGCACGCAATAGACGACCACAGAATTAATTTCAACCTATAGATGCTGTTACCCACAGTCTGAAGACTTTACCATAAAAGGGTCAGGGATGGAGAAAGAATGCTGGTGAGAGGGTGGGTGACGGGGGGGGATCTACCTGGTCCATCTGTTATTCATTACCCTTTTACTCCACAATTTTCCCCCTCCACTATAAATTCTTTCTGAATGACATTTCTCATTATGCACATTCCAGCTGAAATTCCGGGCTGCAGGTTGGGGGAGTGTCTCTAACACTCACCCCCCAGTGCTCTCGGCCATTGGTTGGAAGCTTCTTTGTGCAAAACTGGTCGTGATTGTTTGGCAAAAAAAAAAAAAAATGTGCGAGAACCTGGTAGCATCTGCGGTCCATGCAGTCTGTGCTGGCAAGCAAAGTCTGGGCCGGGTTGGGTTTCAGGAGCGACCCAGAGCAGTGAGAGCGAGGGCACGGACGGCTGGAATATCGCTGTGTTTCGGTGCAGCTGAGACATCTGTGAAAATGGAAATCCGGAACACACCAGGTGCGTCCTGGATGATTTCGAGTCACTGGTTCACCTGAGCTATGAGCTTTCAGACCATGGGGAGTAAGTCCATATAAACAGAGAAGACGCCAGCTCCACACAAATCAGACAAACAGGATTCCTACTTATATGTAATAACTCAAAAGGACAGACACAAATGTATGCTTAGCTACCATGAGACAATCACGTTGTGCACTGGACCTTTGCCTTGGGTGACAAGAAGGACAGAACTTATTTTTCTGGAACATTCTGTTGAACTAATTAAATCCTTTGTGAATTAAAATATACAACACCATCCATCACAATAGCACGTCAGGAAAAGAAAAAACTTTCGTTCTGCCACAGTCTGATTTACTGACTTGTGAGTAATGATTGTGTTTCTGTTTATTCTGGTCATTTAATCTCTCCATAGTAAACAAACCACTTTGTTCCCCATGGTTCCTACCCTTCAGGTGCAGATGACAACAAAAAAAAAAAAACTTTGTCAGCTTAAAGACGACTTCTATGCCTTTCTCCACCTCACCTCATGCTGCGTTCTACAAAACAGACCGCATGGCCAAGTTCAGCTCACAAAAATCATCAAAAATGAAATTCTAATTTTACGCTATGTCATTATGCCGTCGAATATCAAGCAAATATACTCACAGCATCTCACATGAAATTTGTGAAACATATATTATTGTAAAAGTTTCAACTTCTCAAAAACCACTGAGAGATTGTAATGCATTCTGGGATACACCTAAACATAACTGGTGTACTTTAAAGATGCATGTATAGCAGAATGGAAAATTAAGGTTTCATTGTAGTAGACGTGTGAAAAAAAATCACATAAGAATGACGTCCATTAGATTTGAGCTATCATCCCCAAAGATAAATAAAAACACTGGTTTCTTACAAAACAGTTTTTTCTTTCCAGTTCAATCAGAATCAACCAGGACGACAAGAAAAAGAACTGGCCGAGTCCTGAACACTTCAGTCACGGTCTAGATCTGTCATCCCCAGCTGAGAAATTTGTGGGAGGCCCCCACAGTCATCATGCACCATGTGAGAGGGGGGTGACTGATTTTATCATCCCTTCCCTGTGCACTTTGTGCATGGAAACCAAATCAACTGACTGCACAATCCATTAGCCATACAGACTATCCTTTTGAGTGGTGTTTCTCAACCCAGTCCTTGAGGACCCCCAGACTGTCCAAATATTTGCTCCCTCCTGGCTCCCTACCAGACTGTCCATCTCCTTGCTCCCTACCTCCTAGCTGGGAGGCCCTAAGAACGTGGACTGTTTGGGGGTCCCCAAGGACCAAGTTGGGAAACACTGCCCTACGGATGCTCCTTCCTTAGAGATTCCCCTTCAAGATTCTCCTGATAAGCTTAAATTCAGAGGCTGAATTTAGTCATGGTTTGTTTAACCTTGGAAGCATGATAATGGTGTGCTTCCTTTTCCCCTGATAGGGTATTAGGTCAATTATCTGTGCATCCATGTGAGACAATCACAAACCAAAGGTATGAGTCACAAGTGCTTTTCCATTCTGTGGTCCTCTGATTCACCGGCTTTCTCCAGGACTTGCTGTACTCCACAGCAAATGAGACTCACATCCATCACTGGGAGAAGGGGAGACAGGCTAGACCAAGTATATGATTACAGTTGATGAATGGATTCTACACTTAGGTTTCAGATGAGTATTACAGTGATATGAAAAACAAAGGCGAGTGCCTGTTTGGAACATGAGGAGACTTAACTCACAGTCTGTCTGACTGTCAACCGTAAAAATAAAAAGTCAAGGGTGGTCTATGGCATGTTTGATATGGAATGTGCACCTAAACTCCTACACATGGCTATGATTTTCAACAGCACCTCAACTCTCTGCCAAATCTAATCCAGTGCTTCTATCTGCAAAACAAATGACCTCAGATTACCCCAACTCTAAGGTTTCTACTAAAACCTCTTTATCAGTTTAAACATACACGTGACACGACTTCCCCAAGTGCTTTAGAGGTCCCAGTTCACGACATGGAGCAGTGATGGAGAGCATCAAAGTTAATATTTTATCCCCAGTACTTTAGGTTTCCCTTAAAAGTTTATTGCTACTGTATGTCATCTGAATGGGATTCAGAGTAAAATTTGAGTAAAGGACCACTTACTCAAATTTCTATTTCTTTAGCTTTTGAAGAGGCGTGTTGATATTTATGGACATTTCTACCCAAAAGCTTCACTTTAGCTGAAAGTAATAGTGACTGGAGGGTTAAGTTTGACTCTGACAAAGCAGTCAGACCCACAGTCCAATCCCGCTTGAATTGTAGGAGATGGACTAGCAATAAGGGTACAGTGATTTACATGAGCTTCAGTTGGTATGTTTTAGTCTGAGTGACTTTTTAAATTGATTTAAAAGGTTTAATTGAACCTCCTGTAAGTACCGAATACTCACATGCATGGTGTATGTGTTCCTTTTCCCGTTTCCCTGTGATCGTACAAACTACCAACTGAAATGTTACAAAAAGTTAGTTTTTTTACATAATCGTGTAGGCATACGTTGAAATCTCTTGTGTTTTGTGTGCCGACGTGTGATGCTACTTATTAACAAGCATATGTCTTAGCAAAACTTAAGTTTTTTTTAAAGATTTATGTGAATAAGTGAAGGCCATGGTGACGCAGAGTCTGACGGCTTTCCTCCGGCTCGCAGAGCCAAACCCCTCCCTCGCCTTAAACGGGACGCTATCCGCCACTTCACCGCTCATCCAGCCTCGGCAGGCGACCGGGACGCCGCTTCATCACCCGCCAGCAAAGTAAGGATTTTCTTTGCACCTGAGAGGCGCTGAAAAGAGCCGTGCAAACGGACAGAGGTCGCCTGTGATAGCTGCCTGGGTGCTTCTCCAAGCCTCTCGGACGCTGCCTGCTCACAAGGCATGGACATTCACTGGTTCGGCATTACCAGCGCAGAATGCACTGCCATCATCTGCTCTTAGAAACCTCCACTTAATGCGCCTGTTTGAAGAATGAATCTATCTATCTATCGTCGGATGTCTCGTTATGTGGCTGCTCTGCGGTATTTACAGTTTTCCGTTTTTTTGCGAACTCTTCAAACATCCATATAAATGCCGTACTACTTACCTGATCACTTTCGTGTCTCGCCATGATTTTTAAAATATTTTTCCATTTACAATTTATTTGGATTTTACGTTATTGCTATAGGTACATCGAATGGTGATAACTTTCCAGTTTACTTTGTCCTTTGCTTAACTAAAAATATTTCGGGTACAGCTAACGAAATACACCCGGTGGAGCGCGATGAATTTAGTCCCGACGGTAAATGCCGACGTTCTGGATATCTGATACAGGCCTAACGTAAAATTAGTTATGTTAACAGATATACTTGCTGTAATATTGTCGTAAATATTACATTCGTGACATTTGCAGAGCCATTTAAAACTTAAAATTTTCAAGTTACATTAAAACAGTTCTGCGTAGCTACTGAATCGTTTTCTAAGTGCATTTTAAAGTCGGACCAGAAATTCAAACGGCTGCTCTGACATGTTTCTGATATCATCTGAAAGTAATTACCAAAATCTGATAGAAGTGAAAAGGTTTCTGGGTGGTTATATAACAGTTCTCCACAGGTTTTTGTAAAGTATCACGTATTCATATGTGAAATTCAAAGGAAATGTAAGATCTCCTTGACAACGTCCTCCTCCATTTGATCTTCTTAAATGTCACGCAGTATGAAACGTAAAAGATGAATGACGTTTTGTTCTCTGCGTGCTTGACTAGTGATTCGCAATTACGTCTGTATGTGCAAAACAACGAATATTTTGCCGCTTCCCGGTCGTTTAATTTGCTTGCCCACAGTTTAGACTAGACGCTTACGACATTCTTTTAAGTTTGAGTCCAAGATTTAACTATTGAGTCAGGTCAGTTTACTGGGAATGTGTTAAGGCCAGTTTCATGTTAAGTGGCACGTTAGTGGCTACGTTTGAGTATTGCTGTTGACTGAAATAGAAACCGTTCGGTGTTGATTTGACTTATGTTAATCAAATTTCAGTCTGATTCACAGAGCTCAGTATGCTGAGTTTCAACAAAACCAATCAAAGGATGAGGTAGTGTCACTGATAGGCTGCTTATGGTTAGGAAGCCACGGGAAGGACACAAACTTCCTTGTTTTGTTGTTAAAGACAATACCATATTTGTTTTTCTGTTCACAGAGTCAACATGCCTAACTGGGGAGGGGGGAACAAGTGCGGGGCCTGCCAGGGGACAGTGTACCATGCTGAGGAGGTCCAGTGTGACGGAAGGAGCTTCCACAAGTGCTGTTTCCTCTGCAGTGAGTGTGGTTTTGGTGACTATCATGAGAATGAAGTGTTACAAATCCCATCCATCCATGCATATGGACTTTGATACAACATTCAGAAGATCTTTGTGTACTGAAATCAGATTTGTTGTATTGTTGTCAGAAATTATTCAGTGTGCCTATCAAATTATTCATTTTTAATAATGAAATTAAATACTGTTCATTCAAAAATAACATAGCTGTGACTGAAAAGTTAGTGTTTCGTTTAATTTTCATGCAGTTATTTCGAGTGTTGTTCTTACAGCAAACAGCACTTTGTTTTTCTTTTTTTATCTCGCTCTTGAGATGAAACCTCATCTTTGAACTGACCACCCTTTGCTACTTACTATTGCTAATCACAGTTGTGAATCTATGCTGGTATTGAGCGCTTCTTGTATGTGTTAGTGGGACAGGGTGGGATCCAGTACCATGTGCTGATGCGTGACTCTTAAGTCTCCATGTCGATCTCTTTAGATGAACTGCGCAGCGTTTACAGCTGTGGTTAACAGGCTGTGGCAAATGCCAAAAGCTGTCTGATCTTGTGTCATTCCATCTGGTTCTATTGCATTGTACGAGGTACTCTCTTGTTTTAGTGGTCTGCAGAAAGGGCCTAGACAGCACCACGCTGGCCATTCATGACCAAGAAATCTACTGCAAGTCCTGCTATGGGAAGAAGTATGGGCCCAAGGGTTATGGCTATGGTCAGGGTGCTGGGACGCTCAACATGGACCGTGGAGAAAGACTTGGGATCAAACCAGAGCAGTGAGTGCCTTCCATGGCAACTATATCAGAATGGATTCTTATGTCAGATTTATTAGCTTGAAATGCTGAATGCTATATTGCTTTTTGGG
>JAABNX020000001.1:12913323-12936970 GCA_015163995.2 Mormyrus lacerda
CTGTATTTTTGTGGTTCCTGGGTACTTTGTGTGTCGACTTCCATACATGGATCGTAAAACATTGCCGTAACTCGCTTTGAGCTTGGAAAAAGGAAACTTCATTTCATGCTCTTGAGTTTTACTAGATCAAGGAGGATGGTTAAAACCAGGATGCATGTTCTACCTCTGTAGTGCTGTTACGGAGATCATTATTCTGGATATTATTTTATACTTAACATTTTATTTGAATTTTTTTTTTTTTTTTTTTTTTTTTTTTTTAACAAGGAGTATGATTTTATACTTTTCCTTCCAGCTAGGTTTAAAAGTGATGTTGCAGATACCTCACTTATTGTAGGCTGTTTAATCTCCACCCCAAATCCAAACTTCAGTGATATTGGCCCAGCAGGAAATTCAGATTTTAAAAGGATCATCTGTTTAAGATGATTGATCGGTGTGACTCAGCTCTCGCTCTTCCATATGAAGCCCTGGCATAGGAACTGCTTCCGGTGTGCCAAGTGTGGAAAGAGCCTGGAATCCACCACCCAAACGGAGAAGGATGGAGAGATCTTCTGTAAAGGTGAGATTTCCACACGTGGATCTTGCAGCTTATTTACATTCACAGCCACCATGGACAAGTATAGGCACCTGAAATCTTGCCTGTTGATGGTACAAATATTAAGAACTATTCAGGGCTTTAAGCCACGGGCTCAGTAATGACTGATTTAGCTCTTGAGTTTCAAGAGAGCCTTTACTTAATTCGTGTGCATGTACTATGCTACATACGCATTGATGGTTTCCTGACAAAAGAATTGGACAGACATTTGGAGCAGAATGTCTTTTTCAGTGGTCTAAACATCAAACACCACTTGAGGATTTCTTGCTGGCCAGAATACTTGCACTCTGATGAAGACCTTTGTGCACCAAAATCAGATTTGTTGTATGATTTAGAAAGTATTTCTTGCTCATTTAAACAAGTACAGTGCACTTGGATGGGTAATGTTACTACAGAAATAAAGTGCTTAATTGGTAGAATGTCAGGATAATCTAGTAGATGGTCTATCCATCTGGGGTAACCACTTATCCAGTACATGGTAACAGAGTCTGGTGCCTGTTCTTGGCAGCACAGGCTGCACTGATGCAGCCGACTCCTCGACAACATGTTTGTAATGTGCTATTTGCCTCACTTGTATGTTGCTTCGAACCCGGAGCAAAACACCCACAAATGCAAACTCAACAAAGGGAGTCAGTGGTAGGAATCGTGCACACAGCCCTACAGGTGTGATGTCACAGTGCTACCCGCCGAGTCTGATTACAGGCTGCTTCAGTGACCCAGCGGCAGCGAAGAGGGCAACTCTGCTCCAAAAACAAGCATGAATCTGCATGAAAATGCTATTAAACCGAACAGTTGCCATTTTATGAAATGAGGAAATGAGACACTAGCCAGATCAAGTGATACCATGCAGCCAGCTGATGACCAAAATTTTTTGTGACACAAGACTTAAGCCTTTTTTTTTTTTTTTTTTTTTGGTGAACCTCTTAACACTTGTCTTAACACTGATACTTAACCACCAGTTTTTCTATTGCAGCATGCTACGCTAAGAACTTTGGACCGAAAGGTTTCGGCTATGGTCAGGGGGCAGGGGCCCTGGTCCACGCGCAGTGAAACTGCCCCTGAGCACCACCTGCCATATACACGGCCCTCACAGACTCAGCTATGTATATTTTATTAGTCAAAAGCAGCGTTTGTCAGTGGCGTAGTACTTTCTGATGACATGCCTTGAGGATTGCTGTGTAAAAACTAGGCTGCCTATTTTCATATTGCAAATACAATAAAGTGTATGTATACAATTTTACACCCATGTGCCCTGAGGTACTTTCACACAGGAATAAATCACATCTATATATTTTTGAGCAAACAGGTGAAAAATGCTACAAGAAGCAGCTGGCCAACAATTGATTTAAGTCTATGGTCACTTAATGTGCTCACGTGACACGTTTGTTGCTATACAGGCAGAACTGATGCAAATTGTCTCCAATAGCAAAAAGTGGTCATGGTTGTGTAGCTTTAAAAAGGGCAAATATGAATATATCCCCCCCCCAGTGGGGTAAGTAATGGTAGTTATGAATTGGAGAACAAAGATGATTTCACACAGTAGATGTTCCAGGTAACAGGTGTGGAGTTTATTTTAAAAAAAAAATAAATAAATAAAATAAAGGCATAAGCCTTGGTTCAGTGTGTACCCCCTCTCCCCACCCCCCACCACAAAGCCTCATGGGCAGGCATGTCAAACGGGTGCTTCTGGTGGGCCGTGTATTTCCTAGCTTTCCATTCTAGCCCGCTGCCTCATCATTAATAGATCCAAACATACTAATGTAGGTTATTCGTTTGTACCGAATGAAAAATGTTTAAATACAATTTTAATATGTTCTTTTAAAAGATTTATAATTAAGGGATGATTCTGGCAGTTAAAATGAGAATATACAAGGCCCACCGATCGTCATCTTTGACAGCCCTGCTTTTTAGTCTCCAGCTCTAGTCCTGGAGAGCATCTGTCCAGCTAGCTTTAAATGCCAACCTAATTATCTGTCTCTGCACATTAGATTGTGTCCATAAGCAGTCACTAATTTCATGTAATTGAGAAACACGTTTGATTTAAAATCACAGTATTTCTGATCACAGGACGGTACCTCCGAAAGGGCAGCGTTTGTTCTAAGCAACAAGAGACACTTACATCGGCGGGTATCTCATCCTGCAGAAACCATAATCAGGTTGGGTGGCTGAACACCGACCGTGAACGGAGCTCTGTGAAACCAGGGCTGAGACCGTACTTCTGTAGATTAAAGCCCCTTAGAGATGTGGTCACAGGAGACGGTTTACAGTTATACGTTAGTAAGAGTCCACACGACCTTTGCATTTGAGGACAGCTTTTATGAATACAGCCTGCTTATATCCAAATGGATTCGAATGCGGACGGTCGAAAAATAACATTCCTAGGCAAACCACCTTTTTAAGAACGCAACAGTGAATAGTAGTGTTACAATCCCAAAGCTTTGCCTTTAAGTCCTTTATACCAAAAAGGAAACACTATCAAACCCTCATTCACTGAAAGAAAAAAAAGTGGACTTTTTGTATATTTTATACATTTAAATGAAGTGTTTCTTTATTAAAGCCATTAAAATGGTATCATGCCCAATATGGAATTAAGGTAAAGTCAAGGGCTAAGAGGCACTGTAAAAACATGAATCAGTCATGTATTTATGTGGTGTTCTCACGTGAAGGGGCATGCGAATTCTTCTTAAGAGCTATCACATGCCTATCTTTAAAAAAAAGAAAGAAAAGAAAAACACACTGAATTCAAAAGTGTCATTTGACCTCAACACAATGAGAACCAAAGAGCCAAGGTCAGAGGCTAAGTAAAAAGACTCCGCCCATTACAGGTGACAGGAGCTTTTGTGCTGTCAGGGTCCAAAGGCTGGACAGCATCGCTTCGCAGCGATCGATCTGAAACCCACGTGCGGCAGCCGGACGTTGGAGACGCGGAAAGGAAAAAACGCTGCAGCCTGCTCTCGTAATTTCACATTAACTTTCCTCGCAGTTTATGCATCCAGCCACACGACAAACTCCAGAGATACAACATATAAAATCTATTTAAAAAAAAAAACAATTCTGTTATCCCCTGATACGGAACAGTCAGGTAATTTACACCACGAAAGATGGTTTCCTGGCACTTGCAGAGACCGATGCTGCCCCTGAAGATACATGAAACTTGGGGATTGGAGGAGAAAAGGTATCCCAAAAGTATTCACACATCCACTATTTACAGACACATGGCTCCCCTTTGGCTAGGATACACAGGACAAATGGCCAGGCTGCTGGTGAGCAGCTCTGCAGGATGGGAACACGGTATGGAAACGGGCTGGTTTCAAAGCATCACGCATGCAGTGTTCTCACAAGGTAAGACGCTTCAAGACAGCGGCGAGGAACATCGCCAAGCGCTAATGTCACAACTACGTCACGGCCTAAGGGAGACCGGATGAAATTCAGAGAGCAGCTTAAAACCCAACGGCGACGAAAAAATTTCACGGACGAAAAGAACTAACTAACTCATTTATGTACAGATAGACAATCTTTACACTCATTTAAACCTGTTGCTGCTGCGTAGAGTACGAAAACAAACGATTAGCGGCCACTGCTGCCCCGTCGCCCCCAGGTGACGTGGCCTATCCTCTGTAAACGCAGAATTGTTATTCGGATGGCCGGTTTGACCTGCTATTTTAGCGGCAGGACAAAAAGCAATCAGTGCATCATATTAACAAATTAAACGGAAGAAATAATAAAAAAAAAACTGGGAAGACTCCTTCCTGTAAAAGAATAACCAGAATAACCATAGCCAATAACCACTTTAACCATTCCATAAATCCCCCCTTTTCACAATTTCAGCGGCTTCCAAGTCTTTGAAAGACATGATCATGTATCCTATAAACTACACGATGGCAATAATAAATATTAATGTTATTAAATACATATATATGCATTTATACAAATATATGTTCTGTTATTTGCTTTCAAACTATAGTTCTGTACTGGACCACATCCTCTATATAATTAATTACAATAAAACTTTACACGTACTACCGGTAACATGATCAATTCATCTATAAATAGCTTAAAAATAAATACTTATGTAGCTGTTACTCGGTGGTGGTATGGGTTCTTGCCGCCATAATCACAAACCAACTTTCACTCTCGCTTGTCCATAGGGGTCGCCCACGCTGAGGTGCCCCATTCAAAGTTTCCGATTCCAGACCCGCTCTGCCCTTCACACTCTGGAGTGTTTCGTTTCCCTCATTTCCTCTGGAATCCGTTTTTCTAGGATATTGAGGGTTTTATGGAACAGCTAAGCTTCAAGTATGAACCAAAAACGTAATACTCTTAACAAAACAGGAAATAATTTAAAGCTACACAAACAGAAGCAAATAAAGTGACAATGACAAAGAGAACGAAAAGGAAAAAACGTATTGCATGTCTTGAAATGTGAGACTCCCGTATGGAGGACAGATGAATCCCTTTATGAAAGCCTTCTCTTCTTATGCTTCCCCAACATTGGTGGCAGTCATACACTGTCCATGTCAGGGACCATGGGGCTAGGGACTCTGTGACAGTGGCCATGTTGTGTCCTGTACGGTATGCGAGTATCCCGGCAGATTTCAGTCATAGCGAAAGGAGATGATCCCAAAGGGGCATTCCCAAGAATGAACCCCACCCCCCAAACGCCCACCCCGCACTTCCGTGGGACCTCTCCAGGACCTGTGCGGACCGCTACACCAACTGGTATCCCGAGCCGGACGTCTGGTCATACTCGATTGTGTACTGTGCGGTCCAGTCCACGACCACTGGCCGCATCAGGCCACAGCAACGATACTCAAAGAAGTCGATGAGGTTCCGCACACAACCATGGCTGAAGAGGAACAGGACAGAACGGCAAGGATTAGTGACACATTCAGAGACCTGTGGGGACTCTCCACCCACACTGACCACTCTTTTGCACAATTCAATGACAATGGATGACATGTAACTGGGATCCAAATGTGCTGGGAGAACAGCTCCTCTACACCCACGTGTCCATTATAGCCTGGGATCTTCATGTATCAATCTACTCATTTTTGACACATTATTTTTCAGCTCAGGTCCTGGAGTCTCTACACCATAATTTGCTTTGACTGTGAAAGTTAATCCTGTTACTTTGCTCACGTTTGATACATTAAGACTTGAGGATATCTAAGCCCGTTACTCTTCCCCCTAGTTGGCTTGTACTCACTTGAAAGGGCTCTCAATGGACGTGGTCGTGACTTTAAAGTGCTTGTATCTCCTGGCGTTCATACGCTCATTTGTGGTCACACCAAGGCAAGCAATCTGAAACAGGAAAGCATGAGTGATGCACCACCATGTTCCAGGAGGTTCACCGAGTGATCGAAGGCTGGCAAGGCTGAGTGCAATCTTAAATACCTTCACCCAGCTTGTTAAACACTGGCAACTTACAACCTTAACTCAAACAGAATCTTCTAAAGAGTTTACTGACAATGGATAAGAACATAACAGAAGGGTTTTTGTGAGCTGAACCAGTTACTGCATACCTCAACGTTAGTGGTACTTCGATGTGGAAATATACAAGAATATATGATATATTTGTTTAGTGTTACTGATAACAGATAGCAAAAACCAGGCCCATAGGCAGAAATAAATTTAATGGGGTGTCTGGCAACCCTACCAATAGATCCCACCGTGAATGTGTGTAGCAAATAAATAAAATAATGCATGCAGTTAGACATCAATGAATTTGCACCAACTTGGGAGACTTCTGTGTGGTGAATGAGCCAATAAAATCCCTCTTTCCTTTGCTATAGAAAATGAGGAATCATCCAATGCAATCATCTCCTTTATTTTAATAGCTAAAGTTTAAGTGATATTAGTCTAAATATCAGCTGGCATGCAGAGGTCTTGATTTTTAAAGAGCATTGGCCAATGTGTTAACGAATATAGTGTGCATCTCTACTCAGAGTATTTTACAAAGACTCAAAGTCTGGCCTTAGTGCAACTGAAACTTCTGCTACGTTTAGCTGCTAAATGTGCTGGGGCATTTCTTCCCCTTTCCTTCTGTGCGGAGAGCTCAGAATAGCCAATATCATGTTTGGCGACACAGGAAGCTCTAGCTGGGGTTCTCTGCTGGCCTGGCAAGACACTTACCTGGTACATCTGGCACATGATGAGGACGGCCACCCACATCAAGTGGAAGATGCTGTTGAGGAACATCCAGAACATCCATGGCGAACAGGTGGCGATCTGCGTGATGTAGGTCCAGAGGCCATCCTTGGAGTAGCTAGTGGCACAGTGGATCCTCCAGTCTATGAGCGACACGGCACCAAAAAAAGAGCAAATCAATATGGGTCTCCCAGAACCATGACACACTCTACTCAGGAGATCAGCCAGGCTCAATCCAGCTTTCATACACACGTCATGCCGTCTACAGAGCAACTGCAAATTACTGGCTTTCATTGAACTTCTTCTCATTGTTGTACTTATATAACTTGCCCACAAATTAGAGTTTTTCAGTTACCAGCTTCAAGGCAAGGACCAGGACCGATTTAAGTGCAGGCCCACAAGCCTGAGTGATAATTATGGACTAGTGAACGACACTCGCATGGAACCATGATTTGCTTACAGCAGATGCAGCCGTAGATCATCCAGCAGATCATGCAGAGCAGAAAGAACAAGTATCCCATGAAGTAGCGGTGATTCCCACTTCCTGGGAGCAGCACAAGAAACAGGGCTGAATCACATGTCGGACCCCTCCCAACTGCCAGACCCCATCCCGAATTCATCATGGGAGCAGGTGAGAGATGCAGTGTTTCCCTGCTGAAATCTAGGCAGCTGCCGTACAACCATGTGCCGGAGCGACATGGTCAGGTACTGAAATTAAGCTTTAATATTTAAATTACTGCTTGTGATACTGATTTACTAGTGGTACCAATTCTTGTTTCCATTCCAAAAAAGTGGACTCTGGTGTGCGTATGTGTACATCCCACACATCCCGCAAGCCTGTTTAATTTACACTCACAGAATCACACGTGCAGGCATATTCTGTATGTCTAACACACCCTTAGGTGTCTTTGAACACCTACATGTATCACTTCCCAATTCTGATAAACCTTACATACCTAGATATTGCACCATGGTATGTCTTTTCGAGTATTCTAAAGTCCCCTATTGATATCACATCAAAACAACATCAAGTTTCTTGGCAACACAAAACATATCAGCAGCCCGTCAGACCTATAAGAATGTCTTCAGAACAGACAATAGGCTACAACCCTTCAGAAGCAACTATATTAAGTCTGTCTCCCAGTGCTGACTCACCTTTCCTGTCCCCCTCCCCTTCCCATTTCCCATGGACACCTGTCCAAACAAGAAAACAACCCCCCACAGGGAGAGCCCTCAACTGCCCTGCGGCACTGCCGCATCTGTCATGTGACTCTAGGGAAAAAAAACAGGACACGATCCGCACGGTCCTCGGGTGGCGAGCCACCGTCAGGCACGCCAGCCCCTTACCCCAGGCTCCTGCTGTTGGCTGGGTATGGAAGCGTAGACATGGCAGCCAGGCTCCTGTTCATTCCCCTGCCGTTAAATTGAATTTCAGAGTCTATCCAATGGAATTTTCCGGTGCGCTAATCTGCCCTGAAGGGAGTTATTCTCTGCCTCAAGCCATGTGCTACTGCTTAAACTGGAATTCGCCCCCAATAACAAAGCTGTTTATTTCTCTGGGATACCAGGCATCTGCAGCTGATGCAGCAGGGGTTAAAAGCCACATTCGGGATACATACCCACACAATTGCCCACCCAGGGACAGTGGTGGTCGAACTTGGCGATGCAGCGGTTACACACGGCACAGTGTTTGGACCTCACCGGCTTCCGTATCTGCGGGATGCATTTTATGAGGGAAAAATCAGTCTGCCTCACATTCATGGGGCTCCGTCTGCAAATTAACTCCCAGTATGAGCTAATGCGACTAACAGCATTTAATGAAAGCAACAAATTCAGTTGATTGTGACACTTCTAAATACATACCTTGTTTCTTCCAAAATAAAAATCGGAACGAGTGTTCCAACTACCACCCACAAAACTCAGCAATCTGGAATATTTATAGATTAAATAATGAATGAGATATTTTTATGATCGTGTAAAATGATGATTGTTACCAGGCAGGTGCTGCAGAATATGCTCAGGTCTAGATTTCCTGTTTCTGCTAATTCAACAATGGTCTGCAAAAAGGAAGGAAGAGAGTTAGGCAGACCCCAAACATACAGCTCCACCACGTTGTCCACGCACAACAGCGCAATTCGAAAACATCCACACCACTAAGGCACAGAACCACAGTTAAAGTTTAAACTCCGGGCGTAATTAAATTAACTTCACAAAGCTGCCTATCATGGCTTCTCATGCAGTGGTGCTGGCTTCACTTCACTGAAGTGGTGCACTTTGAAATCCATAGTCCCAGCCTGGGTTATCGGTCTGCTGCGCCACTAACTATCACCATGGAAACCACAGCGCTTTCAGGGTAACTGTGGTTACTGGAGTAGCAGTTCTGACCAGAGGGGGACACTGATAGAATCTAGTCATGCACTGGGGTGTGCCAAGACATGTCTGACCACACCCAAGGCATCGGGATTTATGAGGATAAAGCTATTTATAGTCTGTCATTAGTGCAAACCACTGGGATGTATGCAAGAACTACAACATCAATATAGTGAGTTAAATGACAGGTTTCCATTTTTACTGCTAACTTCAAACATAAAGCCATGTGTCGATAAAAAGACTTGTGCTAATAAGTAAAAATGCCACCAATCTGGATGTACTTGAGGAGATAGCTTCTCAAACCAATTCCACGTTTCATCAGGCTGAAAATTATACACTACATTTAGCTGGAGAAGGGCAATGTGGGCTGTACCTTCTTCTTCTGCTCCTCTGAAGCTCTGATGATCCCGGGATCGGATTTCCAGGACTTGCCAAAGTTGTAGAACAGAGCGGCGCTGGTCAGGAGGAAGGGGATGTGGATCGTCACCAGAGGCAGATGTGCTGTTCGTTAAGGACCCGTAGTTCTAATGAACTTTACTTTGCCAGAAGGTAAGGGAGATGACACAAAGGCCCAACACCTGCATATGTAAGCTCCATTCAGCAGAGAAACTGGAGAACACACTATACCAGGGTTTCTCAAACGTTTTGATCAAAGGCCTACATCAGGTTTTTGTTCAAAGTCAGAGATCCGGAGCAGTTGTCAATATCAAAACAGCATTTCTTGAACTTTAATGGATAAAAAATTTTTGAAATGAGACATTAATATACAACAGCAATGGAAACTTGCAGAGACTGGTTTAACATTTGCCGATCGTTTTGACACTCTGTAATAGGGGGTAGATTATGACAAGTTATGTGTGGGTGAAGTTTGGTTCTACCTTGTATTTTTGTACTTCAAACCCTATTAAGCCTTTTTACGTTAAACATTTCGATTCATAAGGGGCATCATCAGCTGGGTCCAGATTAACTTGCAATTCGGCCCGCATCCGGACTTTTGAGAACCCCTGCACTAGACACTAGTGATCATCATAATAGCTGCAACACATGTGCATCTCCGCACGTCCCACTGCAGCTCACACTGCCCTGTGACTCCACTCGTAAACCATCAGCATCAGCCTAAGTAACAGAAGGGGTCATACAGAGGCTAGATACAAGCAGCTGAGGGGCAAGTCTGACGGCCCATTGCAAATTTACTGCATTGCTCATCTGCTGTTCGGTTTACCTTGGTGGCTTAACCTGAGTGGAGAGCCAGGGACCAGCTCTGACGGGGTTAGACAGCTTGAGTGACGCTGGCCCTCATGAGCGAAGATGACATCATCCAAAGAAGTCTCACACATACCATTCGGGGTAATTACAAAGCAGCACTGTAAAACGAGCGCTGTGTTTACATTTCGTTTCGAATAACACATCCAGCACATACTGTAACTTTCTCCACAGGATGCAGACTTTTTAGAGACTGTGATATCACCCAGTTGGACACCGAAGACGACATTATGTGATTCAAACCTAAAGCGAAGTCACAAAATCCCAGTACTGCACTAACAATTAAGAGTAATTACCAGATATTTCAGGAAGCATGCCAACAACAGGAAACCCTTATGTAAGTTGATATACATCACTGTAGAGATCTGGAAGGCACTATCCTATCTGATTAAAGGAATTAATGGAGATGCAACCTAAGCAGAAAAGAAACTGCAAAGACAGAGACAAAACAGTGGCTTAACAGATAAACTCAAACCCATTATATATGCTCAACAGCAGTCTTGACATTACTCTCTCCTGTAGGGAAAAACAGGGTCCCATTAAAACATGTTAAGAGAAGCATTTAGCGGTTAGCAGTACCAGAAGACATGAATTAGCTTTGTGGTACAGAAACCCCTTCATCACAACTGTAATTAGAGGGATCCCACTCCCCACCCATCCCAGACAGACTAATATATCACAGAACAATTCATGCTGAACTGTATTTTGCTCAGTTCTGGGCAGTTAATGCAGACTAAGAAACTCTCACAAAATAAGTACTGAATGCATCACGTGAGTGTTGTGGGTCTGAATCCTGGCTGTATAAGATGTGACTACAGTCCCATTGTTATTCGCCTAATTTATTGACTGCTGAACGGTAGTGGTGGCTTATAAAATACACCCTATGTCTAGAAAAGAAAAGAAACTGCAAAACAGGGCATAGACTATGTTGACAGAGGACCACATGCTACATTTCCAGGTAATAAAGATTCAATCTTGCCAATGTGACCAAACACGCTCTGTTGTTCAAGCTGAACAAATCTCAGATTTTTCCTTTCCTTGTGCAGAGAGCTGTGCCAAACATCACATAAGTCAACGCAAGTCTTTATACTAAATGTCCTTTCACCTCTTAAGTACAAAAGCTGTTCCTTGAACAATTGGGAAACAAACCTTAAAGAGAAAATAAAAACAACACTGCTGCTTAATGTTTGCCTTTGATGTGGCCCAACTCTGATGGGGAGGGACCCGTTACATGTGGACAAAACAGCCACATACCTACTGGACAGTCACTTAATTTCCTTAAACTGGGGCAAAGTGCATTTGGTGCTCTGTCTGTAGTTACTGATAGCCAGAAACCTCAGAGCTGCAGAGGAAATTCACAGCAGTCAGCAGTTTATGGTGATTGTGTCATCGCCAGCTCCATGTCGTAACTTAATGTCAAAACAGGAGGACAGATCCATTAGAAGAGAAGGTGGGTGCTGTAAAGCCTGTTCTTGAACGTTCCTTGTCTAAGTATTTTCTGTCTCACCACCACTCCAAAAATGCTTTTGTAATAAGGGCTCTCTCACCGTAATGTTATGCTGATTACCTCAATGAACAAAATGAGATACACAGTACCAGTCAAAAGTCCGGACACACCTACTGAAAATCATTTGTTTTTCAACAAGATAATGGCCCTAAGCTGCCCCTTCGATGCCCCGAAGCCTTTTAGTGAACAGTGAATAACACAGACAAATGCATTAAAAGCAGGTGTGTCCAGACTTTTTACTGGTACTGTAAAGAGGTGTAAAAACAATTGAAAAGTATAGTCAAGCTCATATTAAACAAATACTGGTAGGAAACATACTGGAAACAAAGGTCTCAATAGGACTGACCCAAAAGTCACAAGGCTTCCAGAAATTTAAGCAGTAGGCCAGGGGGAGGGTGCTGGGAGCTCCCCCCGTCCACGCTGGAGACCGCAGACACAAACTCCAGACAACAATGGCTGTCCCCAAGCCAACCAGGCCATTTTTAAACCTGGCTCAGGTCACGGCTCCACTGCGGCGACCTTCACCTTCGGGGCCATTGAGCGACTGGAGGCTCACAATGAGCCGCTGCGGAGTAATCCTCCAGAGAACCGCCAGCATGCATTACCAGGTCACCAGGG
This sequence comes from Mormyrus lacerda, assembly GCA_015163995.2. NCBI lineage: Eukaryota > Metazoa > Chordata > Actinopteri > Osteoglossiformes > Mormyridae > Mormyrus > Mormyrus lacerda. Next base: position 12,925,821 of record JAABNX020000001.1, read on the forward strand.
ACGGCAAATCCATGGGAGACCTTCTGGGGACCGGCGGACGGCCTGATTTCGTTAGAGAATCATGGGAAGAGAATCGCCAAGGGTGAAACAGGGTTCACATGCATGCAGCTACACATATGCCAAACAAGAGCCACCACAGCAAGCTGAAACATCAGGTAATTAGGCCGTTCTGTTGGAGCCGTTTAATGCCAGATAATGACACGTGGGAGGAATTCAACCGCAAAGATCCATCGGTGATGAGCTACTGGCAGAGAGCTCTTCCATCAAAAGTAGATCAAAGGGCAGCCCTTTCTACTGTGTTCTATTAAAAGTAACGATCTTTTGTATTATAGCACCCCACCCAATTTGTCAGCAGAGCAGAGCCAAAAGCACCCGAGACAGTGCCACACCGCCCTGGATTAGTCGCAAGACACCTCCCGAACGGGCGGCAAGGAGGCGTTAACCTTAATGGCAAGAGTCCAGGTAAAGCACATCATACAGACATAATGCGACTGGCAACCATGTCTGGACCTGTAATAACCAGAGAGGAGATTCCAGTCGGTCAATCAGAAACTGGCACCGCCCAGAGAAACACAAGCGGCCAATGGGAAGCTCTGCTGTGTCCTACCTGACTGGTGAGTTTGCTCATACTTTGCCATATTGCACAAACAGGCTACAGGCTGTTAGCATGATTGATTTCCTTTGAGAAAAGTCAATATAAGTAGAAAACTGACCTGTTCAGGCAGCCAACCTCATTAGGCATGAAGCTATGCTGCTCTTACAGTAAAACACCTAAAATCTGATCGGATTCTTGACCAAGGTGGTGTCAAGCAGGGCTGTGACATCTAGAGATGAACTGTATGTTTAAGGACTTGATGATGCTTCCTCTTCACCCCCTCACCTGAGGCCCGACCGTGCCCAGCCAGCCTCCCCAAGTGTCCCTCACATGTTCACTGCTCCTGCTCTTTGATCCAAGCTGTAAGCTTCTGGCTGTCACGCCCCGGCCCTGTTTGGATAACAAATCCCTCGTGTTGCTCAGCCCTTGTGCCTTTTTGGATACATGATATGGCGCTGATAATTTGGGGACAGGCGAGCCTCAGACAGAACTAATCAAACCGCAACATAATCCTGATAGTGCTTGTGTGGTAATGTTGTAGTTCAGACCATTAAAAGGATTAAGGGATCAAGGTTAAATAGACTGAAGATGTCATTACATTAAGAGAGGCTTTTCACACAACATACATATTCTAGCAGCTTCTATTAATCTCTAAGAGTTTGGAACCATCACATAAAACGTGTGTGTGTGTGTGTGTGTGTGTGTGTATAAAATCAGCTTACATCAGTTTTTGTGGCACATTCAGCTCTTAAACAGTCCTCAGTACAAACCTCAGATTCAAATTTAACATGACCGGTACGCAGATGTACGTTTCTCCATGGGTCACGGAGGAAAACGGGGCAGTGCAGCTGCTGGCAGGGGGGGAGGGACGGTCGCCGATTAATTGTACAAATGCCGCAATGCACACCAGCTAATTATATGACAGCAGATGGTGAAGAGGCTTTCTGTCTGCTCTATAGGGTCTGCTTTTAGGGGGCAGAACTCACAAATTTCTGCAATGACATCTTAGTGGTCTCTGGACAGCAGATGGAACATCTTTCCATTCATCCTTGCCCTTCTCAATGACGACCTACCTTCTATCAACGCCAGAAGTTCTCCTTTTAAAAGCCGTAGCTTAAAGACCGGAGAACCTAAGCTAGGGGTGATAAAGTGACTCTGTACCTTCTCATTGGTTTAACCTATAAACTATACATCCATGATTTGAGTTTATATAAAACTACAACTAATTTTAACATTCCCGGTCCTTGAAAATAGCAAGTCTGGCAGAAATGAGGTGGCATGCACAGCAGAAGATCACAAGGTAGCCCAGAATAAAAAGGATATCGTTCCAGAACCAGAAGAACCAGGTGACGTACATCCAGAACTTTGTGGCCAGGTAGATACCCAGGGGCAGAGCACTGTGCATGGAATGATCAAAGAAGGACCTGGGAATTAAGGGCACAGAAAAATAGGATTACCCAGTGAAGGCCCCCTCCCCGGGGTCACCAGTGCTCCTAGCGTAAGCCTCAGAACAGCATTACGCCCCAAATCTGCACCCCTATTTCGCTATGCTATGTGAAAAGCCCCTTCACTAGGAAATCACACCACATGCAATGAGCTAAGGCAGTTTTGCCACATAAAGCAAATACAAGTTGTACACTTTTACCATTATAACACAGTAGGATCCCAAACAGACAGCATGTTTATCATTACAAATACAAATGATGCAACAGAAGCTTGATCATGCCATTGAGCTCCTGTAGACACAGTCTTCCCCAAATGGCTACTTCATATTCCCATATCTTGGGCTCTCTGAGCAATGTCACGGAGAGCTCCTACACCAGCTGGCACCCAAGACGTACTTGGAGAGGAACTGCACCGTGATCCACACTGCAGCGTACATCAGCCCTTTGATGAGCCAGGAGTCAATGTTCAGGTCGGCGATGAAGCCCACCAGCCAGATGACCAGGAATGGGGTTCCCAACATCACTTTCTGCCGGAAGTCCTGAAAGACAGAGGGCAAGGGTCAAAGGTAGGTGTGCATCTCACAGAAGTAAGGACAATCCGGCCGCAGACAACTCCATTCATCCAAAGACATCACCGTGGTACGTGTGTCTTCCTAGGAAGTACTAATAAGATGCTTTCTGCAAGGACATTACCAACATTTAACCTTCTCATCCATGGACACGACACACGGAATCAAAGCAGCCAGGGTTTGCCACATAGTTGGCATTAACCTAAATGTTCAGCAGTTTTCATTGTTCTATGAAATCCATTTCTCCACGACGTCTGCATGGTTCTGGGAAGCTCCATATGAACTCACAGGAATACAAGTGCCCTGAGGAGATCAATGCACAGATTTGGACATTATGGCCACTGAAGTTTTTTCCACGAGAGCTCCGGGGTGATTTCAGACAGCCTTGAGTTCATGAAGGTCGAAGAGAACGCCTGCATCCAGATTACAAAGACGCCTGAGACTATCAGGCTCCGTCTGACATGGAAAGAAATGGCCAGAAACATCTGAAACAGGCTTCTTCACTTTGTGACGCTGTCAATTTCATTTTTAAGAGTTTAAAATGTTGTTGACTTCTCAAAAAAATTAGAAAAAATACAATTTGCATTCGGTCAGAAATGCTTATGCTTCAGCAGTTTCTCAAAATGTTTGTGTGCTTATCGTTTTACGTTGTAGAGCTGAGCCATAATATTACATTTATCCAAATCTACGTTTTATACCTACAATCATTGACTTCATATATAAAAAAAAGACACAAACAAATACCCAGAACACCAAATTGAGCGTTAGCATCTCCCACCTCAACGAGCAAACAATAATTTCTTCACAAAGGAGCATTTTCCACAAAGTCTGGGATTCTTTACAAAGACATTGCAGCTCCGGTACCAACATATCGGTCATACTGAGCTGTGGACCGCAGCCAGCCCACACAGGGCTAATTCACCGAATGGTTCTCAGTGTAACTCCAACTGCATCCAACCAAAATTCAGCGCTGTGTGTAAAACACTAATTTTTACATCTACATTTAATTGCTTTGCTGTTGCTTTCAATCTTACCTATTTAAACAGCTTGATATTTCAACAGGGTAATTGAGGTTAATTACCTTGCACCAGGCACAGCAGTAGCGACTTAAATGACTTGGGTTATGACTCCGTGTATTTAACCGCGGCACTATATATAGTCCCTGTTATTTTTATGATGCTATTTATTGTTTTGCAGAAGCTGCTATTCAAATAAGCTGATGCAGCTTTTAAAATATTTTGTCCAGTCTAATATGTTACAGGAAGAACTTGGTTGTACCTTGTGTGTGCAGCAGTAGAGGCCATCAGACCAAGAGCAGCCGTTTGGGTCACAGCTGGTTGCTAAGGACATTCAGGGTGCAGAGCAGTTGCCCCACTGCCACCCTAGTGTCACAGTCCAACTGGACTCTCAAATCCCCCCAACTACCCCTGATGCTAAAGGCACCACATTTATCACACCACTCAGGCACCCAGTGTACTTTTCTATGTATTTACTCAACTTTATCACATTCACAGATGCATTTTCCTACGTCATAGTCTTGTTTGCTGTTGTTTACAAACCTTGACGCAGGGAAATGTCCAATAATTTCCATGTACTGTATCTGTGCAAATAGCAAATAAAGAGTGTTTATCAACACCAAGAACGCAAATATCATATTTGCATTCTTGGCAAGAAAAATGTTGGAATGCAGAGAGTCATGAGATTGTTCTCGTTGGTAAGGAGGCTCCCTTGATATCTGAGGCTGGGAAAGAACTACATTTGGGGATTTTTTTTTTACCATCCTGTTCATGACTATTGGAGTTTTACTTCAGCAGTGGAAGATGACGTCAAACAGGTATGTGAGAAGAATGGTGAAGTACGCATATTGATAAACACCCAAAGTCTCAGGTCAATTCAACTATACTTCAGATTTCCCCCCCCTCACCCCCCCCCCATTCATCTACATACTCCGCTCCACACCTTGTCCGCTTTCAGCCTCTTCAGGTAGGATGGGCTGTCGTAGCCCTTGGCCTGCCGAGCTTCCTGCAGATGGTTCATCATCCAAGCATTCTTCCTCTGCTTGGCCAGGTCCAGTGCTGTCTCCCCCTGGACACACACACACACACACACACACACACGCACACACGCACACACACACGTTAGTAACAGCAACCAGAGCTCTAAGAGCTCTCAGAGCTTTCACTGTGATATCAAGGCTGACTAAATGCTAGGGTTGGGAATCACTTTTCCCGATACTGGGGCTACAATGACAGTTTTTTTAAACATGGAGCTGGTGGCTAAAAGGTACCTGAACCGAAACGGAACTTTAAAAAAAAAAAAAAAAAAAACTAAAAGAAGGCCTATGACATAAAAGGACGCCTATTTAATGTCTAAGGCAAATTTGAACTTCAAATTGAACACTACATTAATTTAACACCTTAAACATATAAATATAAAACTGAAGTGTTCCCCTCTTAAACATTTAAAGATTAAACACTGCATGTCCCGAAATCAGAATTCTTTCCAGTGAAATACAGCCACACTTTAGACCGTTTAGCGTTAGGCTTTTTCACCACGTTCAAGGTAGCTACTAGCTAACGGCAAGCGTCTGCTGACATCAGAACAAATGTAACGTTAACTAACGACGACACGTGAGGGACAGTTGCCTGAGCTCCAGAGGGCAAATATTTCAAACCGACAGCTCAGGCATTTAAGTGGCACCAAAACGAGTTTCAATACGGTCAGGTACAACCCAAGGTACCGCCCTAATAAACGCACTCAGATATTAGCCCAAGGTCACGTACTTATGCAGGATTTTGCTTCTTACTTTTGGAGCTAGAAGTATGAAAAGTCTCCGATATCCTCCTCATATTGGATGTTTTTCTACTCTCCACTAAATACCACAAACCCATTTAATGCTGACAAAACATGGCCCCCCCCACAAGTAAATATAAACTTCACATTGTCAAGACTCTTCGATTCATCACATTTCAGGAAAACGTTAATCACAAAATGCTGCCTGTCATCAGCAGAGTTTCCTTCAGCTACAAATATTCTCCAAGACGAGCCAGACGCAGCCTGGAGAGTACAAGCTACACAGATTTAAGGCTTTTATTTATTTATTTTTTTAACTGTGGGTTTTCGCGCTTCACTTTGCGGGAGCCAGTTTCCTAATTATTTCGTAAGGAGGTGCTAGAGGTGGGGCGTGAGCCAGCAGGGGGCGATCTCACGGCCATGGTTCAGGGATGGAGACGTGCATCTGCCAAGGTAAATGTGACGTACGTGTCATCTCATTAGTCACTCGCAGGGCGCAGTCCACACAGTGTTTATCGTATTCTGTTGGTGGCTCTATGGCTCAAATCCTTGCCCTCAGCGAACCCATTTAAAGTCTCCAAATTACTATACAGCCACAATGCATCAAAGAGTGCCATGTTGCCAAGTGAAAAAACAGCAACAGCTGTTTACAGAAAACTGCTTGGCGCGAGATAGAGAATTGCAGCAGCTGGGCGTCTGGGACCCTCAGATGCATGCTGAGATAGCTCAAATGGACAACTATTGATCCTTTAGAGCTCACTGTTGCCCCCTAGAGGGCACGGCAGACTTAATTGTGAAACCACATTTCAATTGTGGTTTCAGTAATGTGTCCGAGTGATCTATTCATAATTATCTCAAATGAAATTTACGATTAAGATCAAAGCTATTAACGCCTGAGCACAGGGGGCGAGTTCCAGAATGACTTTTTTTTTTATTGGCAGACATACCAACCTTGAAAGTAACACCTAATGGAGGTTGAAGGCATAATTTTTACGTGGCATTTGAGAAGACAGATGCTGACAGCATGCGGAACAGATGGTATGTTTACAAAAACAGTGTTGCCATAGATTCAGACTTATTATGAGCATCATTAGCATTATTCATATGTTGCAAAAGAGGCAGCTTGTGACAAAGATATGATCTTTGGGTTATGACGATCTATATTGGCAGTTAAATGGTATAATAACAGTTCAAAGGTCAGAAAAAGATAAAGTTTAAAAAAGGGAAAATAGATATTTAAATGAGAGTGAGAAAGTGCTGAGACAGCTGAAAAGCCTGTCCCTGGCCAGCAGGGGGTGCTGGGCCTCACCTTGATATTCTGCGCGTCTACGTTGGCTCCAGCATCCAACAGCAAACTGATGACAGTGGTGTTGCCGGCCAGAACGGCCCAGTGAAGTGCTGTGTTTTTGTGATACTTGTCGCCCAGACTGACAGAAACGTTGAACGTCAACAGGAGCCGGGTGGGATCCACACTGCGTGGGACGAAACCCGAGGGGAAACAAAAACGCAATCAGCATGTGATGTCATCACCGAGAGACGATAAATGCTTCCTTAACCTTTACCGTAGCTGCTGCCAAGTTGGAAAAAAGCACATTGATGAAAAAGTGTAGCTATACCATGGGGGGAAAGGGACTGGAAATATTTCACACCTTGCATAGTCAGCATTATCCTTCAGAAAATGCCCCATCACCATTTGACAGCAGAGCACCGATACATCACAAGCAGTGATTATAGATCATAACACAGACCCTGCAAAACTCCATGCGATGAACGGCTAAGATGACAGGCTGCCCAGCGATTACGTCTTTCAGAGTATCGATTATGGGTCATACAGTGAGGTGGTTTATCAGAAAATGTCAAACCTCTGACGCTCATCAATATTTCAGACCCTGTTTAGTTCACATGAACGGAAAGCATGTCGGCAACTTGCCTTCTAAAATCAGGGGTGAGAGTTTCTGACGTGCAGTCGAGGGAAACGCAGTAAAAGCCTGGCCCGTGACATTTCACAACAGCGGCAAGCATGGGAGTCGACCTGCTTTTCAATGACAGCCGGCAGCGGACCCGAGCAGCTTCAGGGAGAAGGTGCGCACGTCCCACCCACTCTGCATTTCCACCTGGGCGTTCGGCCCACACATTACAGCAACGGCTCATTTACGCCTGTTCTTTGGGGAAACGCCGACGCTAATGGGGCCGCTCATTAAGTGAGAGGGACACGCGGGGTGGGGAGGGGGGGCTCTCTGGACGTGCCTCGTCAGGTCTTTCCATCCCGATGGACTGACGCATGTAAACATCTCGCAGATATGAGGGGATCACAAACTAATTGCTCAATTGCCCTTCAGGTGTCAAACTTTCATGGACCAAAAAGACATGTTGTTTGAAAAAAGGCATTTCTTAGGGAAATAGGACAGTAGCAACAGGAAGCAGCCAGATTTCATGCTATAAGATTAAAAGAAATTAACCCCAGCACACAAACCTGTGAGTTCTATAAGCAGCCCACATTAATGGTGTCATGCCGTTCTGGTCCATCATGTCCACATCCTGACATGGGGTGGGGCGGGGGGGTTGGGGAGGAGTGAAAACAACTTGTTAGTCTAGATCAGTAAAGCATTTCAATTGTGGTTTCAGTCATGCATCCGAGTGATCTATTCATAATTATCTTAAATGAAATGTATGATGAAGATCCAGAAAAACGTAAAATGGGTTCTTGCACCCCATAGAGTCTGAACTCAGAACCTTTCGATTACGAAGCTAAAAATGGCAACTGGATTCCTTAAGCATCAAGTTAACAAATCCGCATTAAAAAAAAAAAAAAACATAAGAAATGCCATAGCGAAAACAAATGGTACAGCTCCCCCTGGTGTACAACTGAAGTAAGGTTACATGTCACTGAAGCAGAATCAAACCAATAAAACTAAATAATCTATCTCCATAAACATCAAGAATAAACTGAAGTAAACCTAAATAAACAAGATTCAACGGCATAAAACAGTGTGAGAACAAACACTTAATATACTGACATTCTTACTCTGTGCTCATAAACTAGACTTCAACTGCACCTGGCTTATTTAATATATCTGATGTTTTGTAACAATATTTGTTAAAAGTTATAAAACATGAGTAAATTTTGTCTTTCAGTACTGGTTAAATTACAGATGGAACAAGATTTATGACAATATTGTCTATTCCAGCTCTTTACGAAAGTCTAGCGGGTGCACATAAATCCAGGGGAAATACTTGGAAGGCTTCAGAAGCAGTAATACTGCAGACAGGCTCCATGTGTGAGGTCCTGCATCTCGCACCTGGCCCTTTGCGATTAAGTACGCCACAATGGAGGTGTGTCCAAACTGCGCTGCCAGGTGGATGCAGCTGCAGCCCTCGCCGTCGATCAGCGCCGGGTCGGCCCCATACTTCAACAGCTGGACCACCATGGAGAGGTGGCCCTGTCTGGGAAGACGGGGGAAGACGGGGTTAAAGGTCACCGGGGGGCTCGTCACGCTATGCAGTCCATGGAATCGGGCATTATGGAAAACACAGGGTCACTCATGTTCAAGGTGCTTTTTAATGATGCACATTAGCGTTTCTCAATCCAGTCCTCATGGACCTGCTCTCTCTCCCAGCTCCCGATAGATTTGGAGTGTCTGGCAGGGAGCTGAGAGGAAGCAAAAACGTGGACCGTCTGTGGGTCCCCGAAGGCTGGATTGGAAACACTGATGCACATATCAACTCATGTCAATCAAACCCTCACTGCATAAATGCACAAATGTTATCACACTGCAATAGAAGCTCCTAAAAGACAAAGTAACACATCTGTAAATTAAATTTAATATGAATAATTCAACGTTACTTTTACCAGAAATAACACAACTACATGATACCAATGTTTAATTAGCAGTGCTGCTAGGCACCAGCCCTTTACAAAACTATGCATGAGTTTAATGCTGATCCACATGGTCCTGGGGTCCGAGAAAACACGGGCAGAGAAACCAACCAGCAGCTAAACATCAGCTGTCTCGGTACGATGCCGGAGGCTGGCCTTCCAGATGGAAATGCGGACATACTGTTACATTCTCTCTGATCCCTAAATGACGCACCATGCAGACCAGCAATAAGAGCGGCCCCAGTTGGGTCTGTGGGTAAGGACAGTCTAAAGCTCGTCTCACACATACATACGCAGGGCTCCGTGGGGCCGTATTACACCTGTGTTTCTCAACCCAGTCCTCGAGGATCCCCGCAGGTTCACATTTTTTGCTCCCTCCCAGCTCCCAGCCAATCAAGAAACACCAAAATACCTGGGATAGGTGTGTTGGGAGCAAAAATGCAGATTGTCTGAAGGTCCCTGAGGACTGGGTTAAGAAACACCCTATGATACCAATGGCACTGCTACACACATTTACTTCAGGTAGTCTTCAGAGCTGACATGAGCAGACACTAAATTAGACTAAATTATATCCCCCACGCCCTGGGGCAGCCCCGAAGTCTGTGAAGGAGGGTTATGCTTTGATGGAACAAAATCTCAGACACTACATAATGTCCAATGTTACAAATATAAATGAGGAACAAAATAAACCCTTAAAAAATAGGACGCAGAGTTCAGGGATGTGGAGATGTTCCAAGGAGGTTTGTACACTCCCATAAAAGAGGGCAAAGGGGCTGAGCTGTCGGGAGGGAAAGTCTAACCCTGGACACCCAAGGAACCAAAAATATCCAGAAAAAAACAAACTTAAACTCTGGTTTACTGACACAGGGTAGTGAACACAAACAATTCAAGAGCATGAACAGGTGAGTACAGAACCGATTAGAAGAATCCAAAAGAGATTTAAAAATGATGCTCAGTGCGACCATCTGTGATTTTAGGCATCAACACTGATAATATTCCACAGTTCTGACATTTCAGTGGTGAGTCAATAAATGTCAGTGACACACTTAGAGTCACCTTCCTGTTGGGAACACCTGTCATGATTCTGAAAGAGGCGGGTTAACAGAGGGTACAGGGAACTAGGGCTGGGCAATATCACTTAAAATCATTGGTATATTTCATGGTATCATTGGTATATTTTTCTTTTTGAACACTGACGGTATTATATCACGGTATCACTTTTGTCTGAGTTTTGGGAGGAGGGGCCTGTCCTGTCCCTTTATTTAAATAAAAGTATTTTGGTAATATATTAAATACATGGAATGTATCATTTTCAGTCAAGTTCATGGGAGAGAATGAGCAGCATTCATTTAGAAAAGAGCCTGAAGATCTTGATATTAACTTATATGTGCAACAACAAAACTAAAATGACCAGTTCTGCTGTACCAAAGAAGAACATTTTTGCGGTCACATGGTAGCTTCGAGCCAAATTGTATCAGGGAACACAAAAACACACAAATGAAAGGATCGAGGCACAGAGTTACTAAAACGTACAGTGCATAGAATATTTGGAGAAGGAGAGCGGGCATCACGGAGCCACTACCAACATGCAGGGGGCAGGGGAACTTCTGGGAGGACTGGAATGTATGTATAGTGACGTTTTGCTCCACATCTGACGATTTAAAACCAAACCAGGTCCAAATAACAGGGGTGGCCCCCTTTTTTAGGACGAGAGTCTCCTCGCCTCTCGACATCTTGACTGCTTCCAACATTCCACTCCTGCCTATTTTTTTATTCCTTTTTTCAGACCTTTCCTACAGTACAGGCTGTCGATGGGTATACACGCCGACGCGTACAGGCTGTCGATGGGTATACACGCCGACGCGTACAGG
>JAABNX020000001.1:12939468-12953524 GCA_015163995.2 Mormyrus lacerda
CGCCGTGTTTCACAATGACCTAAACGGCTTCTAATGTTTATACAGCGAACCATTAATGCACTGTCAAGTATAACTGCGTCGCAGTGTTTATTAATGGGATTTCCACATTTGCATTTATGTGAGGAAAAAAAGAAAAAAAAAAGTGTAATGTCACCGTCCTTATCAGTCGACCCTTTAAAGGGTATGCTTATCTCTGTACAATTAGAAGCACATATACCCAGTTACCTAACTTCACCATATATATATAGACCACGATCTAGGAGCAATGCCCTCCCCCAGAACCCACTGTGTTGCCATGACAATAACACTGACAGATGGCAGAGTTTTGCCAGGAACGGAGACCAGATCAAACGATCCCCGAGTAGTGACATCGTTCTCCAGGACTCACTGTGTGGCTTTGACGATGTCCCAGGTGCTGTAGTCATCGGCATGGCTCTTGCGCCCGGCATTCTCGCTGTAGCCGTGGTTGTAGTGACTCTGGGGCTTGATTTCCTGCGGAGAGAGGAGGCACAGAATCAGCCAATCAGCACGTACCACAAGCTCGGCCCAGGCACAGGCCCAGGAGATGCCAGAAGAGCTTCTTGGTGAAGGGGATGCCAGGCAAGGGCAGGCATGCACACAGGGAGGACGCAGAGCCCTTTAAAACCAGCCTCTTCCGGTTGGTCTCAGATTCTTCAGAAAATGAAAAAGTTAACAGGCATCCTCCTGTCATCTCCCTAAAACTAAAAACAATTAACAAGAAACCAAAGCTCAGCAAGGACCAGGCTAAGCTCTTCACCAATAAATCCATATATTTGCTCTACAAAAAAATATTGCTGTGTGCTGTGCCTCAATATCCTCACAAGGTGGTTTGTGTTTCCTAATCGTTTCAGAACTGGAACCCTACTTCAGAAATCTTCCTTAACACCACTGAAGATCAGACTGGGTCAGCATCAGGAAAATCCAAAGAATAAGTGAGCCTAGGCATCTGCGGAAATGTTTCAGCTCCGTGAAGGAATTTCCAGACATAATCCACCTTTCCATTAACAAAACAGCAGGTGTGTGCTGGACCGCAGATAAGACACTGTGGAGAGGGTCTGACCTCTTTAAAAAGTTAAATGCCAAAGTGATGCCCCCCCCCCCCCCGGGCCTTACTTAATACTCACTGTAATTTGTTAACGGAGAGCTCTCGCCCTGAATGAGTATGTGTGATTGGTGTGACTGAGAAATATTCATGAAGGCAAAATGTCAGGGTCAAGCCAGGGATTCACATGTGATGAAGAGCTTTTCAAGTAGAACTGCACAAATGCATAATTTCCGTACTTTATCCCCTCTGCTGCCCTTTGACCCCTTACTACAATGGGCAGGCACTGTCTGTATCTCGTTCACAAGAACTCGTACTTAAGTGTACAAATGCTGGAGTAAGCACTTGAAGAAAAAAAAAACTCTACTCATTCCAGCAGTGAGTAAGCTGCACAAGTTTTATTACTTTAAGACTCAGGGCCTCTAAACTGATGAAAAACACAGCTATGTCAGTATGTGGGGCAGAGCAAGTCCCTTTGATGAAAAATGGCAAATACAGGACCCAGTATTGAGTGCCAAAACATAAAACAATATGCCAGAATATAAAAGCGCCAAGCGAAATTTTCACCAGTTATATGAGGTCGCGCTTAACCATAACGGCCTACTGATAAACTCAGAGCCTCTCTCATTCTAATGCCAGCCGCAAATCATGCCCCCCCTTACTATTATTTTATATCACCCATGCAAATCTCTGCTGAGCCATTCTCATATCTAAAGTTCTGGGACTGTGTGATTGTAGGTCCACAACCCACATCACTAGCTATCCTGGCTCAGCTTCCATTCTAGGACAAAAATGTGCCAAAAGCACAGCCAATCAGAGAGCACTCACATCATTATTCTACACATCCCTGGTTCACCTTACAACAGCAGAATAATAAGCATCCCGCTATCAAAGTTACACTCCAGGGGGAAGAATATATACGAGTGCTGTACTCAGTCAGAAAACAGAACCACGGAGCGATGTGTTAAAATAGTGAATTTTACCTGCAAAATGTCAGTGGGTTCGACGCACCAGTCTGTGCTAATGAAGGAACTACCGGCCGCTCAAGAACAGGCCAAAAGCATTTTGAATTGCGTTATTTTTTACATTTTTCTGCGTATTCCAGACCCACTAATGCAGCAGAGTGGCAGAACTAGTTCAAGCATCAGTGCAGTACAGGAGGAGGGGGGAGGGGGGGGGGGAAAGCAGGCCAGACTTCAAGTTAGTGCCGTCGGCCATAAGCTGGCCTGCTGCGCTGAGGCTGCGATTTACAACTTCAGGCTACGCTCCAAAACCCCTAAAGGTTAACATAAAACCTGAACTTTACTCCAATGCTTTGCATTGAATGGCTGAGTATGGAAGAACTGTTCCTGTAGCAGAGGTTAAATGAAAGAGGGCTAGGTTAAAAATTCAGACAGACAACAGTGTACGTCACACGCCAACTGGACCAAAAACACAGATATTTTAGGATCAGTATTTTTGCAGGACTATGCACTTTGGGACAAGATGACACTTTGGGAGACATAAATTCCTAATTCCGTGAACATCATGCTGTTAATGTTTATATTAAAAATAATAATAAAACAAAACACATGAGCTGTACCCCAGAAAAACACCACATAAAGTACTTAATCTCTTAATGACACAGGAGTCAATTCTCCAGCTATAGTAGCCATTGCAGAACCAAACCCAATGGAACAGATCCCTCATCAAAATTAGTAAAAAAAGCCCCAAAAAACACACAAGCAAATACCCCACAACATTGACTTAATGATTAGACTGTGCTTTAAGAAACATAAAGCAGGTAGAACCGGGACATTGAACAGCCATGGTGTGTGTGTACCATCACGCAGGGCACCGAAAGCCTTACACGCAAAAATCTGGTTGTATAATAAGCAAAAATGCCTACATAAGCATTTTGGATAAAATAATCGGAATAGATATGTCTTACTTCTTACATAATTTACAAAATGGCTCACGATTTACAGCTGCTCAGCTTTTGTCGGGCTAATTTCAGTGGAGCAAGTTGGCTTATTGGGTCAATTTCATGCTCCTTTGATGATTTACGGCGCTGGAAGAAGAGCATCGAATACAAACCGGAACACCATCCCGCCAAATCAGATGAAGAGCCATACAAGGCCACCTCTTATACGTCATTTTCGCTTTGCTGGTGAAAATGCAAAATTGTAACCTGAGATGTCAGAGGGGGCTCAGCTGGTAGTACTTGGGAGACTCCAAGCAGATGGCTGGGACAATGGAGATTTTTAAACAGCTGGTATCTCGCCCAGGGCCCTATTTTCTCAGAGAACATCCCTTTTATAGGGATGCGAGGAACAGCATCAAACACTGAATGTTTAAGAGAGAAACGGACCGTTCAGAAAAGAATAACAGCAGCTACACACCATGACCCAGAATAGCCAAATGGGACCTTGATGTTAATTCAACCTCAAGTCTAGATGCCTCAACTGCAATTACAAGGCATATAACATGACACTAGCCTAGGTCATTGACCTCGGTCTTGATCGGGTCACTGGAACACACCAGACCAGTCCAGAGGAACAAATAAAGTCAGCAGGGAAGTAGTGGCCCAAGATGTAGCATTAAGTAAGGAAGGTGTGTTGCTATGAACTTCTTGACTGTGTCTAACATGTACATAAATCACATTTATTTATCTGGCAAGCCCTTTTGTCCCAAGCAAACATACAAGTGAGGATCAGAGAGAAGGGTCTGTGTCCCCAGAGCATCTCGCGGGTTAAGGGTCTTGCTCGAAGGCCCAGCACTGACATAATTTTTACCAGCCACAGGATTTGAATCAGTGGTCTTCCGATCACAGGCAGAGTCCTCAGCCACAGAACCGCACAGGGTCAGACATTAATAGCACACATTAACACAGCACACATTAATAGCGAACAGAAGCATTTCCATGTCCATGACAAACACAAACTGACTGCACAAGCACCGCACACCTAGAGAGGAGACACGGTGGCAGCACAGCAGCTGTGGACTCAGCACAAAATTCTGTCAGGTTATTTTATCTAGCATTGCTGCAGCGCCATAAAACAAACAAATCTACAATTAATATAAGTCACCACAGAAAAAATAACAACCATAAATAAACCTGTGCTGTTCATTTTGGAGGATGACTCTGACTTACAGATCATGCATTTTCATATACCAAGACACAAGTGTCACCATCAAGCTCTGGAGAAGCTACCTGGAGTATTACCCCTCAAAATAGCAGGGAGAGATTACCTCAACTGGGAATAAAAGGACAGCAAAAGACTGCTGCTTCTAGCAGGGGATCAGATTCACGAAAATACATTTTCATTTGACACTAGGTTGATTATCAATCTCATTATATTGTGACCCCTAGAAAGACACTATAAATGTCCTGCTGATCCTTAGTGTGAGATAGTATTTCTCTAAAATCAAGCAGAAGAGCCAACATGTTTGCCGACATTTGCCAAACGACAATATTCGTATTATAATAATCAGCAGCTGAGTTGTCAAATTACAACAATTTTGACGTTTACAATCTTGCAGCAACAAAATCAAAACAAAACAGATTTAACAGATGACGACAGGCATTAATGATTAATACATTAATTAACATTCAGTTATATATTCGACATTATTATTATTATTATTAATAGTAGTCGTATAAAAACCAACAGTTGGTGTATTTGACATTGTTTACATTGTGCTTACAGAATGCTATTATAATCTAGCTACCGAGCACCGCGGCAAAAGCTTATCAAACACTTTGCTGTCAGGGTGATTTCTGTACGATGGTTGGGATATTTCCTGAAAAATAAACAAATTAATCACAAAGAGCATAACGGGCAGCGGACGGGGGCCTGGGCCGCCTTTGTTAATGTCTCTTATAAGCGAGGCGGCGGTCCGCTAGCGGGCGGCCAGCTTTTCACATGGGGAGCTGGTACTCGACCGTGCCACTCAGTGGACGTGAGGTTTTTAAAGCATGTCCATATCCCATCACCTACTCTTCCACTATGAGCCCACGCCTGCCCCGGGGCTCCGGCCGTTTACCACGAAGCAGTCTCCGCAGCCCAGGCTGAAGCTGCCTTGCCATGAGCGCTAAGGAGATGCGCTATGCTTAACAGCCGGCCGGCTTCGCTTTACGACAGATATACGGGTATGACAACCCCCATTAAACACCAAGCAGTGAATACTAAACCTGCTTTATGCGAATATGGGATTGTTTTCCAAACCTCCCCCCCCCGCTCATCTCCAGCGACGGAGCATCTGACAGATGTAATTGGTACTCGCCGTAACTCCTCGCAGGGGGGGGGCTCCCGAATCTGATGCTGCACAAAGCCCGTGGGTCCGTTTATCTTTAGCTTTGCATTGTAGGACCCAGCAGTGAAAACGCCCAGGCTTTTCCGCGTTGAAAGAAAGAGAAAGCCGAGTCTCTCACCTCTGGATGAAGGATAGGGACACAGCCAGCGTCTTTTTCGTACTCATCCATCGCTTCGGCCATCTTGGTGCTCATCCGCGCAGGGCATTGTGGGAAGGCGCTCGGCGACTCCGAGCGCGACCCTCGCGAAGATACCATCCTCTGCTAAGCATTACATCATGCACGCGCGGGGGAGGCGGCTCGCCGTTTACCTGCGTCTGCTGCCCCAGCTTTCTATATAGCACACTCCATTTTGCAGTTTTGCACGGGTTTATATTAATTTATTGTGAAAATAACTTGATTCTGATAAATACTGAGAAATCGGTGTTGGAACAGTTATTTTGTATTTTACAAAATAAACACCTATGTATTTGTAAAGAGGACAAAAAATATGCATGTATGTTACATGACGACAAATAAATCAATTAGTTTATTATGGAATACAAACGAAATTTAACTACAGTAGTACAACACTGTCAGCATTAAGCATGCAGAATATGTGTTTACTCACGGCACATGTCTCTTCCACAATAAAATATAAAGGCAAGGATCTCTCCGATAGAGGACGCTCCTTCCTCAAAATAACGGGTAAGATAAAAGGGTCCACGCGTAATTATTGCAATGTTCATTTGGGTCACAAATAATAATTTAGAAAATCTCTCATATAAACATTACACTTTAAATAATGTTTTTATTAAATGCAGGTACATAGAGTCTACATCAACGTGATTTGAGAACGGTGTCTTAAAGAACTGTTTTTGAAAATCAATTGTGTTTAAGTAATCTGGCAACAATAGACATGGGATGCAAACGGGTCTAAGGTTACGGTGCTGTGTATCTGCTGTAGTACAACTATGCTGCTCTCTTCTGATAGCAGTAAACAGAGGTTCTCCAGCAAATATGAGCACCAGCTTGTGTCTTTTTTAGACCTCTGACTAGTCTTACACAACATTTCAGGTATGGATGTTAATGTTTCTTCACATACGTTCCAGTAGGGAAGTGATCATGATGGACCCCACAACAGCTGGATTTAAGTAGGTGGCTGATAATAACTCTTGCATTATTAAGGTTCAAGTTTGGCCATAGCGCTAGACCAGTGATTATTCTTAAAATGTCCTTCTTTGTTCTGCAAATGGGGGTGTGATTGTGTGACATCATCCAAGGGTTCCACGGTTGTTCCATGTTTCACTGAGCCATGCTGACTGTTCATGCCGCGTGACCCTGTGGAATGATGTGTTGTACCTGCTGATTGCCCAGCATACCTGTGAGTGGTCCCTAATGTCTTCACCTCATGCATCTATAGCCACCGTACAGAGGAAGCATGACCAACCTGTCATCTTTTTAGCTACAGTGCACTCCATTTAGAGTGGTATTGATTGGTGGTATTGTTTTTACAATATTGTTATTACAATATTATCTTGTCAATTTCCATTAAGTTTCTCAGTGCAAATGTATGAAAGGACATGTGTCACAAACCAGATATCATAAAGGTGGAAGCTCACTCAAGATGAAGGCTGGGCCTTGGTAATTGCTGGGACCCTGGAAGTGTGGACATTTGGTTCTAAAAAAAGTCAAACTGACACAGAATGTTGCAAAGGGTGGAAACGTGGATATTTTTTTGTGCTGTCAGGGTCAAAATTCTATGTATATTTCACCCGATTATATTTTATGGGGAAATGTAGATCTAGAATATAAAGGCATTGCCCCACTGCAGCATGACAGGCATGCGGCTTTTCACGGGCATTGTTGGATTGTGTGTGTCATGTGGATGATGGTGAAAGCAGGACCATTTCAATGAGGCTTTTTTCCTCACCTATGCTCTGTCTACCAGTTTTCCTTCCGTCCTTTGATGAGGTCCCATATCTGAATTAAGGTGGCATATGTTTAGGTGCCAGGTGACAGATTTTTAAGCCAAACAAGCCCTTACTCAATTATTGGTGCAATTTGACCACCAGGTAAAATTTATTTCCTCTTGACTTGTACCATCTTAAAATACCCCAAACCTTTCTTGAGTTGTGCGATGTGACAGCCCACCGGGAATCAGCCGAGCCTCTGTAGGCATCGCTTAGCACCACACAGGTGTCCGATGACAGGGTTCCTCACAGCTAGTCCAGAATCCGCCTGTGAGGAATGCTAACAGGATGTGGCTGACAGCCGCTCAACGCCCCACATGGAGCACCTACATTGAGGAAATGGCCAGGGAAAGATAGGCAAGCAAGTTGCATATGCATGCTCTTCTCCTGGAGGGGGATTGGCTCTTCCTATGACACACTCCAGTGCTGATGGGCCTATGCCTGTCTGCTTGGCAGTAACTCGTGGGAATTTTACTTACAAAAAAATGTTATGAGGGCAGAACAAAAAATGATTGGTTCCGAGAGATGGATAGGAGGCGAGACCAATTAACTAGATGTCTTGGTCCAGCCTCCTTTGCAATCTGATTGGTTATCTCTCTGAACCAATCATTTTTCATGCCTTCAGAGCATATTTGTGTGAGTAAATCTCCAATGAGTTTGGCGATCACAGGGTTTTCATTGCCTTTCCCCTGTACTCTTTTCCCCATGCTCTTAAATAAACCTTGCTCTTCCAGGTGTTATACATAATTTTTTGGACCTGTGCTTCCTTGTTCTCCAGTGTTGTGTACATAAATCATTGAGCTAAGTCAAATTTTGCTCTATAAGTATACTGCACTCAACCTAGCCGCACTTATGCCCAGTTGACTCGATTACTGTTTGTAATGTGGTATTTGCCTCACTTTGGACAAAAGTGTCTATGAAATATGTAAATGTAATGTAATCAAAATGCAATGAAGGTGCCTTTTAAAGACAAGGCTGAAAGCTGCCAGTGACCAGTCTATAAAAACAGCAAAGACCTTTCTTGGGTGGATATAGTTATGGATATAGATATATTCATCCATCCATTTTCTTCGACCACTTATCCTGTTCAGGGTCACTGAGGGTCCAGATCTTATCCTGGAGGCTACAGGTACAAGGCAGGGAATAACCCAGGATGGGGCACCAACTCACCACAAGGCACTCAGATACCTATGGGCAAATTAGGAGGTGGGTACCTGGAGGAAACCACCATGATGACACGGGGAGAACATGCAAACTCCACACGCATACAACCCTGGCAGTTACTCAAACTCTGATCCCAGAGGTGTGAGGCAACAGTGCTAACCACTGCACCACCAGGCCACCCCCCTTTTACAAAACAAGGTAGTTTAAAATATTTTTTAAAAGATTAAACGTTTCATTCTTAATCTTTTTGTTCGTGGAGATGTGAGAAAGACTAGAATATGTCAGGAATATGTCTGAAAACTTTAAGTATAAGACAGCTCAAGAATTCTGATCATCAGAATTTTTCAAGTATGGGTGAAGCATCATCACAGAAATTTCCATGCACGCCTGAGGGTTTAATGCAGATGGTTAGAGGCCTTGATTGTACTGACCCCTCTAATGATAACTCTCAAAATAGCCTTGATCATGCTGTCATATATAATAAAAGTAACTCAACATAACCCCCAAGTGCTGAGATAGGTCCAGAGGTATCCAGGGGCTCTTGAGTTGAAACGTTGAATCGATGGTGTGGAGAAGGGGTTAAGTAGAAAATATACACCCCCCCCCCAAAAAAAAAAAAATCTCCCCATGCAGGAATAGTAGAAAATTTGGAGAACACTACAAATTGAAATGTGATTAGTGGATTTCAGAATACTGTGGCTCAAGCCTTAACTATATAATTGCCAGACAAGGCCTACCTTCTACTTGGAGTATAAGCATTTCAGTGTTGGTGTTCCATTCCAATTTATGCATGTGACAAATAAAAATCTTGAATCTTGCACACTGATCATTTATATGACAACCTTTTGCTACTTTGACCTTGCAGTGAGGGTGACAGTCACTAGACAGGTGTTTCTGTACGAGAAGGATGTCAAAGATGCTGCAGTATGTCCTGACCTTGGAACCATTGATGTTGAGGCTCTTTGGGCTACTGCAGTGGCTGAGCTGCTGAGGATCCATGGGCTGATTATGGTACTAATCAAGGTACCGCTCTGTCATCGGGGGTGTACGGGGCCCTGACAAAATGTCACTTTGACCCCCCAGTCAGGCTATCACTTTCAGGGGTGCCGCTAAAGATTTTGGGCCCCATTAAGATATAATATATTGGCCCCCCAACCCAGATCATTCAGATTATGTTCCAATTTTTTAGGGCCGCAGTTGCTCCAGGCGCCCTTGGAATCATCCTAACTTCCTCTTGCTTTATCACACCCCCATGACCAGATTCAGTCTGAAGATATATACGTCCCTGATGGTAAAATTTGCTGAGCAGAGCTACAATTTTCCCAGAGCGTATAAATTATACTTGTTTGTATTCAGTGGCCCCCATAAAGTGCTGGATCCCCTTAATCTCCCAGAGTATCCGTACCCCTCCAATGCCGTTATGGGCCGTGTATCGCATGATGTCAATCCCCTCACCAGCTCTGCCAGGGGTGCTGAATCAAACATATGTGGGAAGCACCCTGCTGCCCAGATCTACTGGAATCGACTGGCCCAAGGGGAGGACTGAAATCACTGAGAGCTTCAGTCCCCCAGACCTCAGGAGTTCCACCCCCCCACCCCATGCCCTGACTAAAGCTGACATCAGTGGAGAGCCAGTTGCCCAGGAGGTAAGGAGCAGGCACTGATTACAGTGCATTCTCACATGAAGTAAGAAGCAGGCACTGATTACAGTGTGTTTCCCAGGAGATAAGGAACATGCACATATTATAGTCCATTCTCACATGAGGTAAAGAGCATGCACTGATTCCAGTGCGTTTTCCATGAGGTAAAGAGCATGCACTGATTCCAGTGCGTTTTCCATGAGGTAAAGAGCATGCACTGATTACAATGCGTTGCCTAGGAGGTAAGGAGCATGTTTGACACAACTTTAAATTTTGTAAAGGAGGAATGTACATCTCAGGCTGAGTTTGAGTCACTTGAAACATTAAATCACCTGGGAAAGATTGCATTAATGTACAATAGACTTTAGTTTTACCTCCTTTGTCAGACAGCATTGTGAATGACCCCAAGCCATGGAGTTTTGTAAGCCTGCCATTTGGCAAATACTACAGAAGAATTCAGTTACATTCATTCACACTTTTGTAATATACTGCTCCACTAAAGTTTTACAGCCACAGCTGAACTTTAAGTTCATGTTCCATTGTACCATCATCCATCACCCAGCTGCGTTTCCTGGTCAGAGTCACGGGACAGTGGCCAGGGATGCTAGTCCATCATCATTGGGCAGAAAAACTCATGGGTGTTGTCAGTGCTGCCCGCTGTCATGCATCTGGGTGACATGCTTTCAGACAAGAAATCTTATGGCAAATCTTTATTATTCCATTATAAACCTAAAATAGCTACAGCTACAGCTAAACCATTGTGGGACCTTGCAAACTCTACAGATATTTATTTACATTGTAATGAAACTGTTACATAGGCTTACATGTAAATGTATATGCATTTGCATGCAGACTTGTTGCGAATTGAAAATCTCACCCTCTGTTGTGCTCATATAATTTCCTATTTAATTTCCTTCCGCAGTCCAAATGCATTCAGTTCAGTTAATCTGACCCCTGTGACCATCACCAAGATAGGCAGCTGGAAGATGATGGATGGTTTTAGATCAAAGGTGTCAAACTCAATCGCACACTTTAGGTCGCGGGCCGAACAGAATAAACGTTTACTGAATATGCTGCAAAAACCTCCTGAAAATATAAATAAAAATTGTGCTTTTGTGTGAAAGTTAAAATAATAACAAATCAAAACATTTCATTTTCTTTGCTCTTATGCCATTCTGTCAGAGCTGAATGGTTGGCATCTTTTAATGGCAACAAGTTAGCCACATTATTTCCACAAATAAGACACACTGGTTTCCCGGCAATATCAGTAAACATATACTCAGCCTCCTAGTGGTTTTGAAAGGCTCTGTTTTCAGAATCAATTTTTCTCTTGGCCATTGTTAAGGGCTAGCTTTGAAATTAGGGTTGTATACATAAAAACGATACATAACATGATCTTGCGGGCCGATTATAATTGTACGCCGGGCCGGATGTGGCCCACCGGCCTTGACTTTGACACATGTGATTTAGATGGATGGATTTTATTAACCTATTTTGGTGTTTTACCAAAAGATGTCGCACTTCACTTATATTTGTGAAAGTGGTATTTTTTAAATTTTATATACAACCATTAAACATATAACGATACTATGGTAAATCACGTCCTACACGCAAAATTTGATAATCTTTTTATATATATATATATATTTAATTTGTCATTCTAACGTTGCGAAAATAGATTTAATATGCTTATTGTGTTATAACAAATCGACTAGCGATTCCTTCACCGCAAGTGCAAGGAGTATTAATTGATTGTCGAGTGGATATCTACTCCAAGGAGACGAGACCACACGAAGTCAGAGTCGAACTAAACTGAACCGACGGAGATGTGCCTTTCAACAGATGGATGCGGAGGCATAGTGAGGGCCAAGGAAGACGTTAGATTTCACACAGAAGCGCATGTTTCGACCGGTGTTAGATGTTATATCGGCTGCATGAATGATCAGCATATTCAGTGATGACCATTTACTCGAATACTCGTAGTCAATCAATACGTGCATAAGTGCTTTGCAAAGTTAACTACGCCGATAGTGAGAACTGTACAAAGGAATATACCCCATTGACAAGCAGCATTCAAGGAGGTGATCTACCTGGACAGCACGACCACCCAGCTGTTTTTGGCGATCTATATTGGCACCAGATGTGAGACAATGTGAAATACGACAACATGGTAGGTCTGGTGTCCATGCGTTTCTTCATCTGTGCTTGCAAGGGACATCTGAGCATGTCGTGGTTTTTGTTCTTCCTTGCGAAAGGTGCTGGTTCACGCTCCTCGATGGATTATCACAAATGTTTATCGGCACGAGCATGATCGTTTAGGTACTCGAGCTAATGATTGGGAAGGGAATATTTAATTTATCATCAAATGCATTTACAAACTTATTTGGCTTTTCGTCGCATACTGTGTGTTCTGTCATTCTCTTCAAAACTCTTTTCTGGATATGTAACGGTGTCCTGTTAACGGAAGGGTATTTACTTTTTGACAGGCACGTATTGTCAAATGTTGCATGGATGAGAGCAGATATATACACAGAATAAGCATAACCATAATGAAACGTCAAAACGAAATAGTTAAATGTAAGAAACAACTATATGAGTATTTGTGCGCGTTTGGTTACATGTCGGGGGAAAATAGACACGTTTTTTTCAAAGCCACATGCATTAAACCCTAAAGGTGTTAGGCTTGTTGCCCTGTCGTGTTGTGCCATAATACATCCTCCTGTGACGGTCTTAGCCCCAGGAAAGCGATTTAAGCCTTTGCCTACTGCAGGTAAAAGAAACCCACCTCTGGGAAAGTGTCCATCTTTATTAATAAATAAAGATGGACACTTTCCCAGAGGTGTCTTTCTTTATTCTTTTTTATTTGTATTAGCAAAGATCTGGATGCCTGCATTTATCAGTCACAGCTATTGCGAAAGTAACCCAGTCCTTGAGACCTGATCCAAAAGCAGGAAGGGTCAGGACCTTGGCTGGAAATCAGATTCCTTCATCTGGACCTTCCGGTATTAACATCTGGTGACGGAGGGGTGGGGGGACTGTTAACGCTGGCCTCGTTTCATTGGCAATTCATCTTGAAAGGAGACTTTCGACAGGTAATTTAGCGAGGCCTCCTTTGAAACTGAGTTAATTTGACAGTTAAGTGTCCAGAGTTTACCACAGGAACAGAAATGGACATTTAATGTTAATGTACCTGCACATGCTGATTCTCGGAAAAAGGCTTTGTATTCTGGTCTCTCCCTCCCGATAAGATATTCAGCAGGTTTGAATGTGCTGAATTTTAATTGACTTTGAACAGATGTCTGTTAAGGCCCATGTTTAACATTGTCAGTTGTTCAGCCTTGCATACTTTAGAATGCAGTTGATTTATATAATAGAACTCATCCCTTATGGCATAAGTACTTTGAAACAACTTAATTTCCATGTCAAAGTAATTGATTTTGTTTTTGCCTGTATTGTTTTATTCTCTTGTGTATTCCCGAATGTAAAGTTAAACATGGGTCCAACACAACTGCTTCCTATGAAGATTTTAGTTGGCTGCACCTTGCATCTTAACACATATTGGCAAAAACCATGCTTTAAAAATTTAAGATGGTGGGTTACGGGTTTATGGATACCCACTCAAGTGATTTCCTGAACATATATATATATATATATATATATATATATATATATACCTTAATGGTGACAGGAAAACCTGATAGACCATATTGTCAGCCAAAGATGGTGCTACGGCCGTAGAGTCTGGATTAACCATCTCAGCAAGACCTTCTCAGACCTTCTCACAGGTTGCTGTACTATGGAATGATCAGTGTTGGGCATTTCAGGTCCATTAGCTACAAATCCAGACCAAGGTTTTGTTTCTACTGTACCAACCAGCTGAGTATGAAGAGCCACAGTCACAGAGTACTCAGCTGGTTGGTAGAAACAAAACCTTGGTCTGGAT
>JAABNX020000001.1:12953624-12980188 GCA_015163995.2 Mormyrus lacerda
AGTGTGATGGGAGCGCTTTGCTGAAATTGCTGGAATAAAAGAGATTTCCTTTACTCACCAAAACTGAGAAGTCCAGGGTTTTTATTCTAAGTGATTCTCTCTCTTATCAGAGAAGTTCATTTATAATTTTTCTACCACGAAGTGACTTCTTACACCCCACATTAGCAGTTCATGATTTTTTGAGGAGCGGATGCTTGAACGGGGTGGGGGGAGGTTCTTGGATTAGGGTAAATTTTGCCGGCTGGAGGGAGGGAGTCCCCATCTGCAAATCAAAAAGGGTCACTTAGATTCTCAAAGTAGGGGGGCACCTTGACTCATTCACGCAAAAGGGTCAGGTGCACATGTACCCTCAGTCTCCCCCACACATGCCCGGAGTGACCTCCAGCTGCTGAAAGTCCATCCTACCCTGGGGAGAAATTCAGATAGCTGACAGACACCCTCACTGGGACCGGCTGAGAGCCCTGCGATCTGACAGACACACGGCGTGGTGAGTGCCTAGCCTCTAACTCCATCCAAAAGTGCCAGCGGCCACAGAAAAGATCCTTTTTTTATTTCTAAAAGGTGATTACCTTAATCACTTCTGCATTTTCTGATATGACCGATTCTCTGCATGAACGGAAGACTAAACACGTCGAGCAAACAGAATTTTCATTGCACATTTTTTATCACTTCCACTTCCTCAGCCCAGGAATAGTCTTACAATATTAAAGGTTCCGTATTTTTGCCTGAAAATTAAACTGTACAGTCGCAGGTCACAATTCCTTAATCATCCCAGCTTTAAATAACTTGTTCCTACCTTATCAGTCACGTATTACTCTTCTGTAGTACAACACATAGAAAGAGGAGCCAGAAAGCTGTTCCAATTCATGGGTTGCGTCAGGCGGTGGTTCAGGGTTTGCGCCCCCACCTACGCAAGCAACCCCTTGAAGCCTGGCACTCATGAGCAAGTGAAAACCATCCCCTGCAACAGAGCCTGGTGACATGGAGCGAGACTGACGTAGTGAGCCCAGTCGAGAGCTTAAGTAAACGTCATCATTAGAGATAGTGCTCAAGCAAGGGGTGTCCTGGCGTGAGGGGGACACCAATGACATGCGGAATAGATTACAGCAGCAGATACTGTGTCCTGTCATCGGAACCTCCTGCCTCAATGTTGCGGGGATGATTCAGGCAGCGTGTATCACTTGTGCACTTAAATACCCTCATTTAGATAAACTTTCTAAGCTGTAATTGAGATGCTAATTTCGGCAGGGCATTTACGGCAAAGGAGGTATCAATAGTCATGTGCCGGGATTGTTTTAATAGGATGGGCTCCTGTGGTTTGTCTGGTATGCTATCTCTGATCTAATGGTGTCAAATCGGTGAGGAATCTCCATGAATGTGTGTAAAATTTTTAGCACAGAAAATAAATATCTCTTGCACTGAAGGTTTGCTCGTAGGAAATATAAAGTGGGGGAGCTCCTCTGCAGTGTAAACCAAGTGTATCCTGTAAGTTTCTGGGCAACCCAGTTTTAATGCCAGGCCAGTGATTCAACTGCACCCTGGGATTGCAAGCAAATAGCAGTTGTTATTGGTTTTTGGCTGGAGTTCCCTTTTAAAGCCTGGATTCTGTATCACAGAAATTTATTTATAGGTTTAGATAAGGCCCTTTTCATTTTCAGCACTGTTGCTATGGAAAGTCTTGTTGAGAAGAGAATAATGTATTTGATATGCTAATGTTGAAGTAAGAAGCAGCGTACTTTTGTTTTCTGAATCAGCTTAGGTTCACATTTCTTTTGATAATTCTACATATTGTCTCATTGACTTTATGGCGGGGGGGGGGGGGCGGTGTATAACAGAAATGGCGGACCTCCTTACTGGGGAAAAAAGCATCCAGGGTGTTAATTAACACCTGCCGCAAAAAGTGAAATGTCACCTTCGTTATTTTCAGTTGCGCCCATCAGGTGCGTTGGGTTCATTATGGCAAAGGCCTCTCGGTGAGCACCCTCCCCAAGCTAATTATGCCTTCGAGTTTGCTGCTCTCCGTGCCAAGGGAAGAATAGTTTGCTGGGCCAGCACACTTCAATGGATGCCTCCAGAGTTTTGGCCTGCAGATGGGTCACCTAATTAAATCTGTAGGGCCATCAGGTGACCCAGATCAGCAGACCAGGGACTCCTGTTGGGGAGAAGGTCCCTGCCATTGGGACACGCTAAGTACTGAAGTTATGCTATGAGCTCTGACTGGGTTCGTAAACTACTGGTGGGTTCTCTTGTGCTCCATGCAATCAATAGATCTATCTATCTATCTATCTATCTGTCTGTCTGTCTGTCTGTCTGTCTGTCTGTCTCTATATATCCATCGATTCTCAGCTCTGAAACCCCTTTTTTTCTGCTCTCATTTTATCTGATGGATTGTCCATCTTCCATCTATTGAGCTTTGATTAGTTTTCTTTGAGGCATCACTATTCCTTAATCAGCATCTTTGCTACTCTGGCGGATGGCAAGACGTGTTGTAAAAATAGCAAATCGAGGCTGAAAAATTGAGGTGTGTTAGTCACAGAGAGGGTAGTGATTCGCACCTCTGCCAACCTTGAACGATTCTGACCTTCGTTTCCTGTTGACTTACCAATTTGTTCACATCTTCCGTAGGGCGAGTTTTTGGGTGGTCAAGTCACAGCAAAAAAGGATTTGTGACAGGAAACATAACATTGGCGGCGTGATGTCAATTTGGAATAAGAAATAAATTTTACTTTACGTTTTCATTTGTCTCAGGTGCATGAAACACTGGAAAACAGTCTAAATTTAGATGGTGAGTTCATGGGACCTGTATAGGCCTGTTGGGATATTAATCTGTAACATTAGAGTCAAGGTCAGTGCTTGATTGAAATTTGTCTTCAAACTCTAGAATTAAGGTCAGTGTTTGATTGGATTTTGACCAAACCCCTTGCAGTGACAGTGACTATTTCACTGGCACAAACCCCTTGCAGTGACAGTGACTATTTCACTGGCACAAACCACTTTCTACGAAATGCTTACTTTTTTGTTTCTGGTTCCCTTGAAGGTTTGATGACTAGTGAGGTCAATACAGCTTAGCTCAAATAAAGAGGAATGAAAAGTCTGAAATTATTTTATAAAGATTGATTCAAATGTGTGTAGAATCTCCTTATTGTGTGTCTGTTGATTCATTGATGCTGTATAATTCAGAGCCAAACTAATTTTTATTTTGGATCAATTACCAATAAGAAATGCATTGTATAAAGGTTAGGGTGGAGATAGTATGTCAGTAAGAGTTTTTCTCACATTAGCCATTTGCAGCCTAGTTTAGTTGATGTCCATGGGCTGAGACTGTCAAATAGGCATCATAATTTGCTGCTAGGCTTCCTTTTCTTCTGCCAGAAGAAGTACGAGGACTACCTCTTCACAAACACTTTTATAAAGGTTCACAGGAAATGCTGTCATTAGACACAGATGGAATTCTGACAGAAAGAGGCTGTCATTGACCCAAGTCCACCAATTCCTTGTGACGGTACTGTCGGAATCTTAAATGAATGATACATGAATGTATGTATGTCTGTACATGTCAAAGGATGTACCACGGTAAATATGCTTTATTAACCTGATTGCACTGACGTCCACACAGTCAAAATGGTGTGGATGCAAGTTCTCAGTTACACAGCATTCTCACACCATCAGCTTTTGTTATGGTCAGATCGCCTCATTTTGGCATGTAACTGAATCTAGTCGCCAGGTATAATGGCAGTTCGGAAACAGTAACTTGTTCTTCCCACTTGTTGTGTCCCAGTACTGGCAACAATCTGGTTGACAGCATGTCTGCGGATGCTGTCTGGTCGTCTGGGCTGCTGTCGTCTTGTCATGTAGGGAGTCCTTCCTTGCGGGGTTGCCCAGGGAGCGCTTTTGAGCCGTCTCAATGGCCTGACGTCTGTCCCGTGATCTGTATGCTGTGCTTACACATGTGCTGAGTGCTCTGCCGGTTGCCCTCGGTAACGAGCGTCACCTTGGCGAGGTGACACCAGCCTCCGGGAACCAGAGGGATGGAAAAGATGACAGAGCAGCTGGCTGTCGGGCAGTGGTGTTGGTAGGCTGTGCTGTGGCACATATATCTTGCCTTTTTCCGTTTTGTGTTAGAAATGTCTTTGAATCTTTTGATGAAAACAGAAATTGTTCCTTCACCTTAAAGGTTAATGTGGTGTATGATACTGTTAATTAGCGAGTCTCGGAGTCTCTGTGTTTATTTATTTTTATTTGGATGGAAAGAAAAAATGGTGCTGCAGTTTTGTCAGAAAATCCCATCTGGGAGGCAGGGCTGGATTGGGTAGCACCCCTGGGGCAGTGGTTTGGCATTAGTCTCAGAGAGCTGTCAGTCTGAATTGTTCTATGGAAAGGTCTGTGACTATGTGCTTTAATGACCTGAACACAGCACTTAACCTGAACATCAGACTGAATGAACAGGTGAAATTGCTCATTGTTAGGGACAGAAATGTTGAGTTTTTAAAAATAATGATGAATTGACGGAGTTGGTGATTCTGAGGTCACTTGATCATTTGAGAGTTTAGTGAAAGTGAATTTGGCTCAGCTGTCAACCAATAAATAACCCTGAGTGCTAATACCGCCCTCCCCCATCCTGCATCTCCTCATTACCAAGATGCTGACAAGTCTTCCTGCATATGTGCTTCAGTAGCATGTCCAGGCCTGTGGGTTTGCTTCACATCGTTAGCTCGACTTCCCGGTCTTTTGAAACCAAATAATCCAGCATTTATCATGGAGACCAAAGAGTGCCTTGTTCCTGGCAGTAACAGGAGGAAGCAGGCTTCGATGGAACCTGTAGTGGCTGGCTCACTCCTCTGCCCCAGATCGCTGACTGGTTTCAGCTACTTCCTATCAGTAACATTATTGGCATCCCATATCCTCTTGGTGAAAGCCATAAAAACCATTACTAATCCAGCTCTGGGTTATGAAACCACCTTTATTTTGACTGGAGTTAACAGAAGCCCATTTATGAATCAGATGTAGATACAATGAACTCTAAGCGAGTAGATTCCGGTAATTAGGGGCGATGGTCTCTAAGCACGTTTTTCAGATGGACTGTAAACAGCATTTTGAAACAGGAGAAGCATCTCTGTTAAGGAATCAGCTGTTCCTCCCATGCAGCACCGCTGGGCACATGCCGGTTTGATTACAGCTGTATGTGGGTGTTACGTTTCCTCCCAGTGACCGCGTGATCTCCCCCTCCATGGTGTTTCCTACCTCATGGCCTGAACCTGCTGGGATGGCCTCTATCTGACCGTGACCCAGGATCAAGATTTATAGCACCTTTATCTTTATTATGAGCAGTTGTGATTAAAGATCTGCAATTCATGAGATACCCTTTTTGCTGGATATCATCTCTGCATTGCAGTTAGCAGGAATCCCCAGGGGAACATGCTCCGAATATTGTCACTGCCGAGAGCTTTTAAATATGCAGTCTCTCAACTGAGCTACCTTCCATCCTGACACCGCGGTCGGGTGGCCGCCTACCTTTGGGCCTCTGGGCCGGGGTCTGTTTATCTGCGGCCGGTGGGGTTTGGCTGTCCAGCTGGGGAGGGCCAAGGGGGAAGTTGGAGTGACTATAGCAGCAGAAACAGGCCAAGTGGGACCGGGCCCGCTGGCTTCTCATGCGACCCTCCATCAGTCGGATGCCCTTTGGTTTCCGTCATGGTGGGCAGCCGCAGAACCTGAGAAGCTGCCCCTTCATTACCGGCCACGCCCAACAAATAAATAAATAACGTGGACATGTGTTACGCTGCCGGTGTGAAGTGACTCATCGTCACGGAGGATCTTTTGCGCACTCTTGCTTTCGCTGTCTGCTTGCCTCCCTCATCAGCTACTTCCTAATTAGTGAGAAAGTGGCATCTCTCTTTTTTTTTTCTTTTAGCTCGAAACGGGTGAATTTGCGACCTGAAACAACAGAAAGCATGGGGGCGTGAGATGCCCCCCCTCCCCCCAACCTCGAATTTAAACAGATGGAGATCTACGACTTCCAGAAGCATATCAGTGCTGGGGGCAGATTATTGTGCATGCTGAGAGGGAGGATTTAGTTATACCTGCAGTTAACGGTTGCATGTTACACGTGTGGTTCTTCGGTATCCTCTCTGTTAAGTCCATCTGGAAGCCTCAGTGCCAGTTTCCCTCTCTTACATTCCTATCTCTCCACCTTTGCCCCTGCAAAAGGCCATTTGTGACCTCTATGTGACCTCAGCAAAAGAAGCATAAAGAATGGCAGTTTCATTTGAAGGCAGGTTGGGTGGAGCTCCGAATTATCTTCACACACAAACGCAAAGAATAGCGCCGAAGCTGTTTATTGAAATGCATTGGAAACATTCAACCTGTAGCTCTGCTCGTCTCCATCAGCATGACTGTAATAATGCCCTCTGGCAGGTCCCGTGATAGCGAGAATGAAGCCATGTGATGTCACTCCTCCTCCTCCTCTTCTCCCCTCTCTCTCTCTACCTCCATCTCTCTCACTGGCAGGCTGACTGTGGTGTTGCCGGGAGAGACTGCTTCTGCCCGGTGCCACGCATGAGGTAGGTCTTACGTGTGTGCCATGCTTATGCGCGTGTGTGCCATCCGTTCTTCGCCATGGCGGTAGCTACTATTGGGGCATCGCTGGTCCAGAATATCTCCTGAAGCCCAAATGCTGCAGCTTACGTGACGCCCTCTGAAATTATGAATGATAGACGTTGTGCAGATATTTGTTTTGTGGAGCAGAAGTAAACAACCATGTGAGGCACATGAAGGGAGGGACCTCCAAGAAACTGTAGTAAATTTATCTAGAACATGGTGTTCATTCATGGTCCTGTTACTATTTAGAATTGTGGCATGTGACTTGGTTTGTCTACTGATGAAGCGTCATATATGCAAAACCCCTTCATGAAGTGCTCCCTAAGCCCTCTGATTGGTCATTCCATGCAATCGTTTGTGTTGAGTCTTTGTGCTGGTCATGAGGTTGGTGTGTCCTCGTAGACAGGCAGATAATTACCCGGATGTAGCCTGTGACCACGCCTTTGGGATGCAAACCAATTGTCACTAGATCTGCTCACTATGAGGATGGGCTGAGGCTGGGGGAAAGAGGAGCGTAACATGGACCGGAGAGCTATTCCAAGAATCCTTTTGACAATGGTGTCACTGAGTATGTACTGTGAGGACGCAGAATCCCAGCCGGGAATAGCTCTTTTTGCTAATGTCGATGGCTTGCTCATTCATAGCTGCTGCTCATTCATGTCAGGCGTCTCCATAGTGGTGTCGATTCTGGCCCCGGAGCTTCATTTGAGCTCATAATAGTAAAATGTGTGAAAAAAACAAATTTTCTGCAAGGATCAGCAGCACTGTTAGGCTGTAAAATTGATACTGCATTGACTGATAAAATCCACAGAATTTGAACTGTAAATTTATATCCTACTGAGATCCAGGGTAAAATGGATTTTTATTATTGTCTAAAATTTTCATTGACAGGAAGAGGGGTTTGCCAAGGTCACACATGTGATTTCATCTTAAAGCCCACTGTTTTAAGGAACAACAGGACGTAATAGAGTGCCATGTATAGTATAAGAAATATGAGCACGATGCCTGGGAGGGATGGGAGTGACGTGTATCCCCCAATATTTGTTTTGGCTTCCTTCATTCCCCCGATAAAAAATAAAATACAGACCTTTGTATTTTAATTAAGTTGTGTCCCCTCCATATCAGACTCCCGTGACATTGGATATGAGCAAAAACATAATGTCCTTTGCAGAGAACAAAAATGAATTGCTGGATCTCAGGAGGTTATAAATGTATAATATTCACGGAAGAGTGCACAAAAAATCTACACAAATGCATGAAGAAACCTTTGATTATTTGTTTTAACAATTCCTATATTTATATAACCCTATCCTCAAAAGCACAGGCCTATGAGGATTTTTTGTAGTGTTCCATCTCTTCCTTGATTTTTCAAAGCTGCCGTGTAATGTGGTACCTGGATCAGCCTCGGATTATCCATAGGTCAGCCATGGAACTTCCAGTTTCTTCTCCTGGAATTGGCCGTGAGCTGCGTGAAAACGTATGCACCTGAGGCACCTCTGAGATGGTTTTGTTCCTCCACAGGTAGCCGTCCTTGGTTATATTACTTGAACCCGATATCCGGTAGAATTGCTTATGGGTTTAATTCTCCCGTCCTTTTCCTCTGCTGCGTAGTACAAGGCATAAAATGAGAAATTTTAGGTGAAGGACAGGGTGGCTCAGGTTTGTGGCATCAAAAATGTCCTGCATGTAATGTAGCTACATTAGCAGTGAGTTTTTTTTTAGTTATTTACTTAATTCAAAATTAACTACAGTACGGGGTAGACAGGTTAAAAACTTTGTCAGCTTTTCAGGTAAATTCGGACTATGCAAATGCGTCGAAGAGTAACATATGCCTGTAAGTAGATTTACAGTGAAAATTCAGTATTTGCATTTTTCATTTATTACATATGTGTCCTTTAATGTTACTAGTATATTTTTGGCTTATGTTTTTTTTGCTCTAAGGCAGGGGTGGCCAATCTTATCCACAAACAGCTGGTGTGTATGTGGGTTTTTGCTGCTACTCCCTAATTAGATCACTAATTAGAGGACTGATTGGCTGAAGAGTCCTCACACCTGGGTTTGAACAGCTGACCTACAGGTTATCTCAAAAACCTGCATACACACCGGCCCTTTGCGGATAAGATTGCCACCTACTCTAAGGCGTCTGGAATGGTATAGTTAGTGGTAAATCTAACTTAAATAAAATCTGGCTCACGTAAGGCTTTGTGGAACTAATGAGTTACATCAGTTGGAAACTGCCATGATATTTCTGAAATTGTCAACTTTGCATCCAGTAGTGGCTGTTGTTATGTTATCCATTGTGAAGTATCCAATTATGGCCTGTGATGGTTGTGCTGTCAGAGATAATGATTTCTTTCCTCTCGTCCTGACATGCGACAGATGTTAGAATGCGCAGGTGGCGGCAGCGTATTGTGTTTCACCGTCTAACATGTTTTGTAAACTTTCCGTCAGGGCCGCTGCGTCACTCAGTCAGGCCATGTGCTGATGTCCTGCTTAAATCATCGATTCTCAAAGGCTAAGTGAAACATGGGTAGATAGATTCAGTAGGACTGTGAGGTTTTCCTACACACTTTTTGGCAGGAGAGTTAAAGCCAGCGTGACGTCGATGGTGGGAGAGAGGGAGGATGGGTGTGGAAGCGGTATGCTGTCCATCATCTGCTGAAAACAAGAAGAAGTCTGGGTGCTGTGGATGATTAGCAGTTAGCCGGGATTCTTCTTGTCTGCCTGGCTGAGCCCCCAGACCTACAGCAGAAAACATTCATACACAGTGCAGTACATATCAAGAGGATAAAATCTGTTTAGGCTGACAAACTGTGCTGCATTATAAAATTTTATTACTTTCATTTGGGGTTGTTGAGACTTTTTCTGTAGCCTTTGCATCAATTTCAGCTGAAGGAACGGTGTGAATTCAGTGCTGGAGAGATAAACTCACCAGTTTGTGTTAGCAGTCCTCGGCTACAGACGCTCTGCGTTTTACGTCAAGGATTTTCTTGCTCCTTTGAGCCGCGTTAGATTCTTTTTGTACTGTCGGCTATTGTTTCATTCATTAATTTTTGATTCCCACTTCAGCAAATCAGTTTAATAGGGGTCCAAGACAAGCACGAAGCTAAAATAAGAACCACTGTTAATTAATGATTAGTGAGACGCCTTTTATTTATTAATATTATTATTATTATTTTCCTTCTCCTCGCGAAGCAGGATGCACACAGCTGCACCCTGTTCATCAGAAGGTGTGAAGTTATTGTCTGCCCTCATATTACCCAGTTCAGTTTTCACCCTCTACTTCTCCCCTGCTGGATTCATTCTACTCAGTTTGAGAAGCAGTAACGTCAAGAAGGAGTCATGGAGAGGTGATTAGGTGGGGCCTCTGTGAACATGGCAGATCGATATTTTAGGCTCTTTTATTGTCGTCCATCTCTCAAGGCCTTGTGACACTGTCATGGCTTGTCGAGGTCACCTGCCTGTCACAGTAACTGTGATCTTCCTGAACTCCTGT
Organism: Mormyrus lacerda; assembly: GCA_015163995.2. Classification (NCBI taxonomy): domain Eukaryota; kingdom Metazoa; phylum Chordata; class Actinopteri; order Osteoglossiformes; family Mormyridae; genus Mormyrus; species Mormyrus lacerda. Next base: position 12,963,715 of record JAABNX020000001.1, read on the forward strand.
GTTGAAAGCTTCAAATGTATCCTGGGCTTTTATTGTTGTTCCCTAATTCTTGTTTCTAGCAGACTTTGGGGACTTTTGTGTATCAGGTGTGCCTTTACGTCAAATGCTCAGGCATCGGCTGTGTGCCCTTGGTTTGCTCTGATGTTGATTGAGTCTGCCTGGAGCTGGCACGGTGCACCAGTGGTTCCGGTGGTAGAGAGATGCGAGCCCCTGAGTGATACCTGGGACTCAAGGCAGCTGAGGAGTCATGGAGGTACAGGCTGAAGCTCTGGGGAAGCTGGCTGGGCGGAAGGCATGGAGGCACCACCCTGCGGCGCACGGTATCGCTACCCTGCTCACTTGTCAAGTTCCTCTTGGTGTGGCTGGCCAATCTCATTTCAGTCTGCTAGTAGTTTCGACACAGAAATGCACATGAAACTGCTCAACAGGAAACCCGTTATGGGAGCGAATATTCAGATACTGATCACACATTAGAGGGCAACAGAATTCACCTGAGTCTGATTTCCTAGAATGAGGTTAATCTATGTGGAGCATTTCACACCCAAGACCAAACAAAACTTGTTCATGCCATATACTTTGAAGGGAAGCTGGAGAATGTTGCAGAAGTTAATGCCTTTTTCCTCGCAAGTTCAAGGCTCTTCTTGTTTGAGGCATCATTAAGACTATGCTCCTCCCCATTATACAGTAAAAGGAGAAGCTTCCCCTGCTGGTTTTATAATGACCTGTTGTCAGCTCAACAGTTGTTCCGCATCCTTCTGGGGTTCCCCGTAGAGGGAGGAGTTGACCCATGGGGCCACGCCCTACCTTGGTGTTACTGGGACCTAGGGCTTCCCAGAGGAGGTAGAAATAGCCAGAAGTCGTTCAGTCTTGCTAGTTGTAGCACGCTATCTAGTAGTAGAAATAGCTTTCAGAAGCTGGCATACTCACCCAGTAATCCCACTTATTCCACACCTGGATCTGTTTGCTCGGATTTAAAGCACATGCTACTCCAGTTTCTGTTTTTATTTATTTTTACTGCCATCATCACCGCGCTTCTGGATTTGGAGTTTTGTACAGAGGAGCTTTTGTTATCTGCAACATCAATAGACCGAAATCGCACTTGAACCTTCTGTCTCACTCACTAGCACTTGTACTTGTCAACGTCTTCCTCCTGATCTTTGGTGGAATGTAGGTAGATGGAAGGAGTCGGTGAGAAACAGAAAGTCACTTGGCATTTAATGAAGAGAAGGGGTTTTGCACGTAAGACACTTCATCAAAGCAAAGCAAGCTTGGCACTCCGATTCTGCCGGTATCTGTTCAAGCCTGCCACTTTGGGATTTTTGTACAGTACAACGACCATTGACGTTCCAGGTACCTAAATATTTTGACAAAGGGAACAAAAATGTCTCAGGCTTCCAACCTTCTTTTGGAGTTCCAGGGTCGTTGTGAGTTTGGAATTTATCCTAGGAAAAAGAATCAAGTTAGGGGCTGCCGTGGGCAACTGGGATTCCAGTAAATCACCCAAAAGCAATGGATTGCAGTTTGGAGGTCATGGTTTTGCCCACTGAGCTGCCACACCGCTCAAAATGTGGGTTCTGTAAAATTAGTTGGGTTGATTGAACCTATTGGGCAACCAATCCTTGCGGTGCACTCTGCTCTCCCATACCATCCTGTGTATTATATTAATAATGAAAATATTTTTGTTGAGATCTGTTTCCATTGAGTTCAGCACAATGTGTTTGAAGCTAAGCAACAGGTTAGCATAGGCAAGCATCTCGCACGATCTTGTTCCCTTTCTGGGGATGTAGTGCAAGTGCACCTCAAGTTGCTCGTGACTTTAGCTAGCTGTTTGCTCTTTCATAACAGTACAGAAAAATGGTCGGTTTTGCAGTTAGTTTTCCGTTTGCTGTCCCCTGCACCTCAATTGAAAATAATTCTCTTGTGATGCTTAGCTGATGCTGGCCATGGGCCAGACGCTGTCAAAATGCTCTGCTGTAATCCTTCCAGACTGTTGCTGCAGGTAGGAGGGCAATTAAAGCTCTTGATGATTAAGGTGATAACCACACGCCTTTCCTTCACTTGGGATTAACTACCATCAAGTGGATAAATTGGGAGTAGTAGAAAAAAAAACTCTCCATCCTGTAGGGTGAAGAGACCATCGGCGTTGCTTCTTTATCCACCCGCTTCAAGTGGCTGTCACTTAATTACATGCGAAACTGGCTGAGGAATTGGCTATGGAGGTGGCATTTTGTTGCCTAGTGAGGAATTTGAAAGTTCTTAGATTGGGGTGAGAACTCAACGCAAGTGTATGGCACATACCGCAACATGCGAGGAAATGCTAATCTGACTCCTCCAGAAATCTTTATTGGGGCTCCGCTTTGTGTGTAGCTAATAATGAGGACTTTTTGGCATTAAACCCCCCGGTACTTCAGATGCATGAAGAGCGTCTGAGGAGGAGTGGCCATAGGTGTCGGCTTTGTGACGGTGTGTAGTGCCTGGGGGCTGAAGTGCTGGGAAAGCCTGCAGCACAAATGACAGCACCCCCCTACATCGATGCTGCTCGCACTCAGTAATTTGATGGGCCTCCATCAACCTGACCTGCCTTCATCTCAATGCCTTGGTGCCCTGCTGGCATTATAAATAAGGGTGGAGCTGGTTTTCCTTCTCTCTAGCAAGTTCAGCACCATGCCCGCTGCCTTATGGCCCCACTTGTACACCCCCCCCCCCAATACCGAGGGTATAGATCTTGCGATGGTGAGCACGTCCGTCGGTGATTTAAGAACAAGTATTACAGGCTCTGAGAATGTCAGCTGAATTGGAGCCCTTTAATTGCTTTAAATTGATTTAAACTTTAAGGCTTTTCTATTTTTTGATGTTGAGCATAGCTAGAAAGACCATTTCCTGAAGAAAATGTGTGACTGCTATGCGCATAAAAGCTCAGAAGTATTCAATCAACTTTCATCTGTTTAACCCTCCTCATCCCTTTATTTTCATCACTCTATTTTTTTGTTTTTTCCCATTGGAAAAAATTTGATAGGAATTAGGATGAAGAAGAGGGGTGGGGGTCGAATATCTAAAAGAGAAATACAGATACACTCAATGAACTGAACATTTGAGTGGATGTGGAATGAAGATTCTAGGTGAAAAAATATAGGAGGAAGTAGATGTCAGAGTCTTGGGAGGAAGAAAGAAATTCTCATACATATGTGAGAGAACATAGTGATTGCTGCGATGTGCAAAGTGATCACTATTAACCTTCTGATTTCCTTCCTTTGACTTAAATGCTCATCAGCCTAGTCCTACCCAGCCTTGAACCTGCAACCTTACAGCTACAAGGTTTATGTCCGTACCTGTTCGGCTGTTCCTGTGTTTACATTTGCATATTTATCCAGGAGTACTTGGCACGACACGACATTGTGACCTGTTGCTGAATTATATAACAGCCGCAAGAAATTATGTAGGAGAGCGGTTTAATTTTCCACCAGAAGCGAATACCTTGCCAGCATTTTTTTTTCAAGCCAGCCAAGATACTTGAGTTCTGGTCAGGCTATTTTAATGAATAGTTAATGTTGGATTTTTCTTATTGTCAAGCCTGAGTGATCATTGCTCCTTTAACGTTCTACATTCTGCTGCACTGTGGGAGAACTACGTAGCCTTCAGGTAAACCCAGACCAGCGCTGCTTAGAGAATGAGTCCCATTTCCTTCAAGCATGATGTTGCTGGACGTCACAGGCAGCGTCGGGCTTGAGTAGACGAGGGGCCGGTGGTCGTCCAAATGGGATCCCGCCGTTAACCACAGGATCTTCGGTGCTGCGCGGCAGTTAGAGACTGAACCGCGGAATCCGCACAGGCTCCAACATGAACGTGCCAATAGATGGGGAAGATCTTTAGTAACGTTGTCAGTGCTAGCAGCCGATTGGCGGGAAATCACGCACATCGTTGTTGATCAGGAGCCATAATGTTGTTGTACGTAAGAAACTTCCTTGTATAGATTTTCTTGTCATGGGGGCCCTTCTGCTCACCCCCGGAACCCCAGGCCCCACCCTCAGCTGAGGCTTACTGTATATCCCAATTAGAATGTCCTGCATCATTTTACAAATCAGTTTACAGTGATTAGTGGTCAAGATACACTGTGTGCTTGTAGCATTCGTCAGCAGCGAGGTCTTACTGTTCCTCCTCTCTGTGCCTGTCAGATTTTCCAAGCACCTACTCTTAGCTTCACACATGTTTTGCAGACGTTTTATTCAATGTTTAATATATATCTTTTAAAGCCCTTTTTGGCAGTCTCTTCTCCTTCACATTGCATTCTTACATTGTGTTTTTTGTTCAAGAATAATCCATGTCAGGGTAAACAAAATACTTTCAAACTGAACGGCTCCTGTGCTTGGCTAGAAGGTTCAGTTCATCTAGTGCTTTGATGGGTTTGTAATCTCGGTTGTGGGACTTTTCACATTAACATTAGTGACACATGCGTGATTATAGGAGACTGACCAATCAGCACACAGCAATAATTGCTTAAGTGAAATCCAGGTCCTTTTAATTGAAATGGTAATTTATTAACCTTGTGCTAGCTCAAAGTGTCCCTGACATGGATTCCCTGGTCATCCTATTCATCCATCAATCCTATCCATGCAACCTTAGCCAGTGCATGGTTGTTATGGGGGTTTGAAGGTCTTTCCCCAGCAGGATAAGGTAGGGGTGTACCCTGGACAGGATGCCAGCCCATCGCAGGGCATGCACACAGAGAGCATGCAACTCTACACACACACACAGCGTATGGAGCCCCCAGCCCTCGGGAGGTGAACCAGCAGTGTCTTAGAACAGCTAATGTACATGATCATTTGCTGTCTTTTAATATTGTGTTTTCATATGAATGCCTTATTTATAATAATTCCATTTCCTTCCACGGTACTTTTAAATGCATTGTGTTGAGCTTCTCTAAGCAACAAGCTGCTTTCTGCCTAGATTAATATGAACCACAGAAGACAAATGTTTCCAGCAGAGCTGTGAAACTGTCAGATTGCATTAAAATAAAAATAATCTTGAGCATCTCTGGCATCTGAGTAACAATTTGTCAGCAAATGAATGGTGTAGTAATTTTGGTGCCAGACTTGTGCCAAAAATTGCCTCTTTCTGCAGGACAACAAATTATCTTGGAGAAAATATCTTCGTCCATCTGTCCTCTGAAATTAACCTCGTTATGCAGATTGTTAAGACGCGTCTGCAATAAACACTTATTAAAAATAACTCGAGCAGCAAGACACTCATTTTGAAAGTGATACTGCACATTCTTATTTGTGTTAATCTTTTCCCTCATCTCTGTCTCAAGAATAAATCTTTCTCAAGGCTGTATTTGAAGCTTTAACTGCCTTGGTGGAACTTGCAAGATATTGGGGTCAGTTTTAAGGTGCATCGAGGTGACTTTATCCTGCCAGCAACGTTGTGGTGACCTGTTGGAGTAAGTAAGCTGAAGGTAACGTCACCAGCCATGTTCTTGATGGCAGGTAACCACAGCTCTGACATCAGAAGATTGGGCCAAAGGCTGCTTTCTCTCATACTCAATCGGAACAGGCCTGTGTTCTCCATCTGCCCTCTGAGACATGGGTTGATACTGATGCACCTGCTGTAATTGCTGTATTACCATTAAGAATCAGTAACCTTGTCCACCTTGATGTCACAGACAGTAGTAGTTGGCGCAGAAATTTCCTCCTGCAAACCACTTTATTAAGGGGAAATTCTGTTTGTTTTTTTTTTTTTTGTTCCATCTTGCTCTCTAATACAGTTGAGAGGAGGCTTGGGGTCACAGTGAAGGGGGAGCCGGCTTGCAGCACGCAGGGAGCTGAGGCTTAAGGGCCTCATTCAGGGGCCTGTAGACTTATGTTTTGTTGAAGTCAGGCTCAAACCAGCAATCTGATCACAGGAATGGAGGCTTAACCCACTGAGCCACATACCCCCCCCCCCCCCCGGGATGGACGACGTCCTTTTCAAGGGTGTACCCCCCCTGGAATGGGCTCCGAACCACCGAGACCGGAATAAGTAGGTGGAAGATGGATGGATGTATGGATGGATGGATGGACGGATGGATGTTCTTCTTGGCCTTTAATGACGTATAATGGAATGGAATAAAATGGTATCATTTGACAGTCAAACCTCTCACTGTCACAAATCATATAATCACATGATCAGGGTGAACGTGCCTAAGTGCTGATCTCACAGGAAAACGTTTAAAAAGACGTGTGATCATGTGATCTCCCCAGTTGGGTGTGTGTGAGAATGTTCTGATCTTTATACTTTGTTGGTTTGTTGCATGGGTGGGGGTATAATACCACTGATTTATTTATGGGTCGCAGTGGTTGCAGCCTTCATATAATATTCAGAAGACGATTTCTTGAAGTGAACACCTGCGCTGTCCATATATTTGAAATATTTCTGCTTTGGGCAGCACAGTGCATAATAGCATTGTGTGCTGGGCTGGTGGTTTGAATCCAGTCTCTACTCCATGTGTGTAGATGTTACACGTGTCCAGGGGTGCAGGAGTGGCTGGATGCACTGCAGGAAACAAGGACCCTTTAATATCTAAAACTATATAATGTAATAGGGAATTTGTTCAGGGGGCCCAGAGTTTGTAGCTGCGCTCTGCGTGGGTTTCCTTCCACAGTCTAAAGGCATTCAGAGTGCCTTTGTATGCCCTGTGATGGACTGGAATCCAGTCTAGGGTGTGCCCACCACCTTGTGCTCTATATTACCTGGGGTAGGCCCTCCCCCCCCCGCAGCCCTGTCAATGATAATTGCCTGGAAATTGGGTGGGTGGAAAAAAAAAAAATTTACTCAGAACTGTCTGTGCAGAAGTTTTTTTGGGTGGTGTGTTTGTTGTGGTGGGGAAGGAAATTAAAGGGCTCCATTTATCGGTGTGGAACGGGCAATATCAAAAGATGTGTGTGCGCGTGAAACGATGCGAGCGATGCAGAGAGAGAGCTGGGGGGGGGAGAGGGGGCAAGAAAAAGAGCTGGAGCCTCTGCGAATAAACAGAGCAGGGAAATGTGAACAGGGGAGGGGGAGTAAAGCAAGGGAAAGAGAGAGAGAGAAAGAGAGAGAGAGAGGAAGTGGATGAGTAAAAAGGAAGGAGAGCAGTAGGAGCACCGGGGAGGGAGGAGTGGGGCGCGTGTGAAGGAGGCGCGGCTCGTCGTGCTCCACAGTGGTCTGTCTGCCAGCGTCAGGCACAGGAGGTGCAGATCAGCGCGACGCCGCGTCCCAGCAGCCTCACTGGAGGATTTCCTGCGTCGCCCTTCCTTACGCTGCTGTGGTACGTATGTGTGGTGAAAGAAGCCAGACGTTCCTAACCGAAGGAACATTAAGGGTGTATCGCAGCGACCCTGAGGAGGTCAGGTTAACCTCAGTCCGCTGGGCTTTAAACGGTTAGGTTTGTAGCTTTTCTTGTGTCGATGTGACCTTTGGCGGTTTCTTGTTTTCGGTCTGTTTCCTGTACCTTACAGCTGATTTGGTGGATGCGTTGTGTGACGGAGTCTGTTCGGATGCTGCTTTCTGACTTTCTTAAGTCGTAAGTTTTTGTTTGTGTGAGATGATCAGAACCCTGATCATCTTGGCATGAGCATCTGAGACCGGTCCATTCCCTGTTACTGTAGTGGGGAGTTTCTGATTTCTCAGGACAAAACAATAGTACATGACTTGAGTGGTGGGGCTCTCGTCAGGAGCAAGATCTTCTGGGGTGGCTTCTGGAAGGAGAAAGGCTCTTCTCCCCACCTTGTTCCCGTGTGGACTCTTCCTGCAGAATGAATTCAGTGACAGGCGAACAGATCGACATCTGTCTGTCTGTGGTGTTTCTGTGGGAGTTAAACAACATGCAAGACTTCCTATGACTAACTGGGTCCTGCATGACAAGAATGAGCTTTGATAAATCTGACAGCTGGTTGCTGATCCATGAACCATCATTTCCATAAATAAGTTCCCTTTATTAGTTTATTGTTAATGGTTGCAGATGTCTTGTATTGCTTTAATTTCATGTGGTATATCAATCAAACAAGTGGCAAGGGGACATTGGGATGGGTTTGTTATTTTTATTGTTGGTTTGTGTTTTTCATGCTGCTAAACGTGATCATTGCATTTCCACAATGTCTTTCTTGCTCACTGAGGTATGTCTTTTTTTTTGCATTTGTTTTTCTTGTCCGTGACGTCGAGCATGTGCGGACGGTAAATTGACACATGGCATCATGGTTGATCTGTGTGAAGAGACAGTGGGCTTCTTTCTTCAGTGGAGGGTTGAGGAGAACCTGAAGGGAGGAAGCTTTGGTCTCCTGCTCATGTTCAGACACATCTCAGAACCTCAGAAAGAACGCCATCACTCCGTGTCTTAGATAATGACAGTATCTGAACTCAGTTTTCCCCTCATATTTTCCTTCTCATATCCTGGTCCTCAGCTCCGCTTTTATGTCTTATCTTCGTCCTCCCAAGATGTCGTCCGTGCTCCCGTGCCTCTCTGACCTTAGTCTTATCCGTCTCGCTGTCTGACACTCCCCCGTTGTCGCCGGCCGTTTTCTCTTCTCAGTGCAAAATGTCTGCTTGGGGCTCGAATTTCTCCACTGCTGATAGGCAGTGCAGTACAGCAGACTTCTCATGTACTTATCTGGGTCTGACATTGTTGAGGACAATGGTGAATCATCTCATCTTTTGAAGTTCCCAAGCTAGAACAGCCGAAAGCAGATAGGGAGTGGACAATCCATCAGTTGCCCTCTCATCAAGTGGCCTGCCCCTGCCAAATCAAGGAATCCTGTCATCTTGAAGCTTCATCCTGCAAGTGCTCAGTTCTTTGGAGACACTTCAAAGAATTCAGTTAAATGCCATTTCTCTTCTTGGCTCTGACTGCAGTTGAGCCCAAAGTTACAGCGAATTCCATGGTACATTTATTCCACAACACGTTCTAATTGCGCCTCTTTCTGTATGTCTTCGGGACCTTATATTGACATCCACAAACCATTTTGTTCACTGGATGCCTCGCAAAGGGTTAATGTTGGTTTCCTTTTCTTCTGAGTCTGCAGTAACAGCTTGTCCGTTGTGCGGATGTTTTATTTTTGTTTCCTGTTTAAGGCTTCAGTGCAGGAGATGCATCATTAGAAGCTCCTCACCCCTGCACAGGACTGCTACCCAAGGTCTGGCGGGTTCTGCAGTGTGTGCTCTTGTAGGTACAGAGTGTTGTGTGGTAAAGTTATGGGTCAATGCTTTAGATCTTTAGGTTCTGTTTTTCTAAAGGGGAAATTCCCAAGATTCTTCATTAACGTCCATACTTTGAAGAATATTATCTACTGCTGTTTGGTAGACAAATTCAGTTAAAGTAGGCTACTTTGCTTTTTTGTGGAAGATCTGGAAACATCTACCATTCACCATAGGTGGAAATTTCAGGTCCATAAAGTAAACATCCAGACCAGGATTTTGTTTCAACCAACCAATTGAGTATGAAGAGTCACTGTCACAGAGTACTCAGCTGGTTAGTTGAAACAAAATTATGGTCTGGATTTATACTTTCTGGACTTGAAATTTCCACCTCTGGCATTCACAGAAATAAATAAATAAAAGTCTGATGAAATTGCATCAGATCAGAGGGTCGTGTAACCTGATTTAAACACCCCGGGGGGAGGGTCTTAATTATTTCTGTACATGGGCTGCATTTAATGGTTCTAATTACACAGGAAAGGGACCTGGAGGGTGGGAACATGGGCGGAAAGTGGACTCAGAATAAAGCCTTTTGGCTTGTACCATTTATATGTCACATTTGATGGGTCTCTGGCCCTATGCGTTTCCCGTTGACTGCAGGCTAGCTACTCAAAACCCATGAACAAGCCCCAGAGACTCTCCATAATCTCTCTTGGCTCAGTTTCTAAAGCTGTTGGGTGTTGAGTTGATGATGTCGTACATAATGTTCTGTGTTTGATTGCTTAATTTCTCTGAGCTACAGCTTTAGAGGTGCAGAGGGTCTAATTGAATTGAAAACCATTAGTTGGAATTTTTGTTCTAAAAGCATTTTCTGATATGAGGAGCAATTTCTGGATGTGATGGGTTTGTTTATATTAAGCTCTTGGTATGTAGAGGACACGCCCCACAATGCAGAGTGACAGAAACAAGGGATTGTGGGATTGATTCCGTCAATAATGTACAGGCAGGGCACTCTTGGGCAGAGTTTCACTGATTTCCTGTGTTGCCTGGAGGTATTTTAATACCACCAGTCTCAGCCCTTGTGTAACATTGCATTAAAAGGTGTTTATTACCTGTGATATGGGACTCGTCAGATCCAAATCAGGTTCTTAGAGTTACATTACATTGGATGTCACAGTTTTAAAATGCGTCAAAGCAAAAAGTCTTCTTTGTAATAGAATAGAATAGTGATACTTTATTCGTTCCATGGGGAAATAGTTTTTTTGGCTACCCCATTTTGCTCTCAATTAGACTTATGCTGGTGAGAGCAAGCTTGGGGGGTCACAGTGCAAGGTCAGCGAGCATGCAGCGCTTCCCCCCCCCCCCGGAGCTGGAGGATAAAGGTCTTGCAGGTTAAAGGTGTCCGACAGTGCCATCTCTTGGTCTCAGGATTCAAATCAGCAAATTCATTCATTCCCAAAGTCTTCCCTCTATATTTGAGTTTGTGGAACTTTGTAATATTTTATAGATTAAACCAAATTTCTGGAAGAATCAATAAATGACTGCTGATGGTTGTACGGTGCGTCTGATGCAGCTGTGTTCGAGATTTTCCTGGCGTGTCACATGTCTGGAAGCTGAGACACACTAACAATCGGGAACAGGGCCCTGTGACACTGGGCCCTGTGACACTGCACTGGGACGCGAGGAAGGAAGATCGGGACGGGAGCGGAGATGGGTGGGGGAGGAAGGGTGAGGAATGTCAGAGTCAGCAGGGGATGGGGGGGTCTTAAAAAAGAAATGAAGGTAAATTAACTATAACTATAACTATATATATACACACACATACACACACACACACACACTCAATAAGGATTACCTTAATTAATATGGATTTCTTAGGATTAACTGGGTAAAGGGACCCCCCAGCTGACCCCCCAGGATGGATGGATGGATGTAGAGAAGCCCTCCCTCCTGTGCCTTTATCATTATTTACAGTCTGGAATAGAAACAAAGCCCCCCCTGGTTAGTTTTGACTATGTTAAACTTGTGTGCAAAGCAGTAACCTCCATTCAAATTCGGCCAGGTCGTTAGTTCACAGAAGTTCAGTCAGTGTTAAGAGTTAAAAATAAGTGACATGAGACATTTTTGTAAAGTGTTCGCATCAAGAAGTTTAATCAGATTTAGTCGTGTTTCTGGTTTCTCTGGCAACGCGACAGACCTTGACGAATGACGTTATTGATACAGAATGTACTCGGCAGAACTATTCAAGGAAATAGATACAGAATATAGTGTGTGTGTTGTTAGTGTTAATTATACTTTTAAAAGCATACATTACCTAAATACAGTTTACAGAGAGAGAGTATGGATAGCAAAAATGAATATTTTCACAATACAAAAAAAAATCTAATTTGCTGAGGAGCTGCTGCAGAGGGCAGCAGATCATACATGGCTCCTGCGAGTTTCTTGTCAGAAATGTTATATGACGCTGTCTGCTGTGTTTATTCATGATGTGCCAGACGGGCCCGGCTGCTCCAGCGCAGAGCTTATGCTCCTTGACCAGACGGTGGCGGGAAAGGGTTAGTGTGAGGAGCCGCAGCCCTGGAAACGGCCCACCGCCACAGAGCCTGGTGAGTGCAGCTTGGATTAACTGGCAGCACGGGGGGTTACAGAGCTATCAGCCCTGGCAGTTGTGCCTGAACAAAGGAGACAGCCCCCCCCCAAGTAAATTTCACTGAATTCCCCTTTTTTATCACTGATAACTTAATTATAAAATTAGCTCAGAGAACCACCATTCCCTACCCGCCACTGGTGGTGCCCCTTTATGGGCCCCTCCCTAGTTTCAGTGAGGGCGACTTCCGCACTCAGGCACTTACTTCCCCCGAGAAGCCTCTGCATGACCCTAAGCTTTGGTCACCATTACTAAACACACTGTGTGAGCGAACCCAGATGAAAGGCACCCACAATCCTATGGGTGTCCCCAGAGCCTCCACAGTGGTGAATCCTGAGAACCTCCTGAGGTCTCCTAGGGACCGAAAACCTGGAGACAGGAAGTCACGTCTGTGCTACAGGGCACCTCAGCTACCATGCTCCCTGTCTCTGGAACACCCCCTGCCCCCCTGCTCTGATGGCAGAAAACATGGAACCTGCAGAAGTAATGTATAAATGGAGTGTTACTGTCGTATTGTACGTGTTACAGTCCTGCCTCTGAAAACACGCTGCAGTTTCTCAACATCAAAGGGGAGATTAGAGGGGAATTTCAAGGAGAAGCACGTGTCACTGATAATGTGCATCATAAATTAAGGGGCTTTTCAAGGCCATCAGCTATCAGGAGGCGTTTCCCCTCCTGTCACGGATCTCATCAGATCTTTTTGGTCACTACAAACTCGCGCATCTGTGGAAGATGTGAATTTACCATCTGTTATAGAACCTGCTATAGAATACTCCGTGAAAATTGTTCAGAGTGACTGGGAGGTGAAAAAAATAAATAGGTAAGAGGATGCGCTTGGTAATCGGAGGCGGTAAGCGCTTAGCTTATGGTTTGGGTGAGACGTCGGCCTCCCTGTTTTCTTCTGTCACGCTCTGCCTGAATTAATTTACAAAATCACTGGGAGTTTAGCTACGGCATGGAGCCTTGCAGTGGTGAGCAGATGGACCAGACCGGACTCTCTCATCGACTGCTTTCCTCCCGATTGATTTTGTGTAACAGAATCTCTAGAGGACTGATCCTTTTTTGACTCATTTGTCTGCCTCATTTTCTGGTTGTGCTGTTTTGACCTGTGGATTCCAGCTGCGCAGATCTGCTGGGTACGGCTGTGCTGGGTACGGCTGTGCTGGGTACGGCTGTGGTCTGCACCTGGCCTCATCGCTTCACTCAGAGGGAGAGTGACCATTTTTATTCTTAGTCTTGATTGTGGTTTAGGTCTAGCTGCCTGAGTAAATAACTGGAAAGTATGGCACCCACATAAACACCTATTTTAGTTTACTCATCACGTTCTTTAAAAGGTGTTAAAAACTGCTGTCAGACTCGCGGGTAAAAATAGAAGCCTTCACTCACTGTCCCCAGCTGTGAAGAGAGTGGCAGTAATTGAGCATCTGCAATTTGAGATTTGGGATGGATGTTCGGTTAGGTCACTGAGGTCTCCGTCTGGTGTGGACAGCAGCCCTTAAAACAGGATGATGTTTCCTCTGTTGGGGGAAATCAGGCTAAAGCAACAGTGGGTGGGATTATTGTCTCCTTTTAGTCGCAGGCTAGATTAACCTATGTCCTATTGGTCGATTCTCTTGGCTCCCATTGGGTTGAAGTCTGAAGTTCTGAAACACAAAACCCACCCACTGCTCCCAGAACTGCTTCATGGTACTCATGTCCCTATCTTCTGCTTAACATTTAGTACGGATGTGCTGATGCAGGTTCGATACTGTACTCATGTACTCGTCCTCATGACAATTTGCTCATGCCAATACATAATGATATATCAGTGATATCATTATAAGCAAAATACTGTAAATGAGACGAATGTGTGAAAATACTTCAAAGTTAACATCAAAATTCAAAATATAGCAGACTATAGCAGAAATATAATATAGCAGACTAAGAGGAAGTATGAAATCAGGTTCTGCGCAACACTAGTAATCTAATAAAAAAAAGCAAAAAAAAGCAAAATATAAGGAATTGCCACCAGCAGCAACACTCTATAACAGCCAAACATGCAACAAACATTAGCACAGAGAGTGAAAATGTCGAAAGTTAAACCTCGTGCAGTTAAAATAATGGAAGCTCTTACCCAGTATTGATCAGGCACAGTGCTGTAATGGTGCCATGCAGACAGCAATACCTTCTGAGATGGTATGCAGTATAAAAAGTTTAGGAACCACTGTTTTAGAGAGACGTGTTTTTAAATCATAATTAACCCGTGATTCATTGTTTTCCACAGAGAAGGTCCTCCCACAAGGCCATTTGTACCATGCATTTGTATCATATCATTTGATTAGTGTGATCACTCGTACCATGTCCGCTTGAAGAGGATGGCCTGGGAACTTTTCTCGCTTGGTGCTGTGGTGGAGGGGAGATTTCAATATCTACCCTAATATATTAAAATTTAAATATTGCATATTGTTTTTTTGACATTACACAGCCCTAATTGGTATCAGTATTGTTGATTACCAGAAAGCGAGAATCAATACTTGTACTCGGTCTGAAAAGTTGGCTTTTCAACACCTTTTTAGAGAAAATATGTTGAGTTACTGCTTTACATCTGTGTTTATTACTGGAGTCTCCCTGCTCACACACGTAGGAGGGTGCAGCAGCTCATCTGAGGTGCCCAGTGAAGGAGAAGAAGGCGTCTTTATCACGCGTGACGCGTTCGGCCATCCAAGCGTGAAAGTGGCTAACCGCTACATATTGGCAGGTTCGCTTATGGCGTCGTCTGCAGGCATACAGTCTAGGTTTCCAGGTGCAGACCATTGCCCTCTCGCTGTTTCCCATGATCCCTGAAATCTTCAGAAAGCCAACCTAAGCAGGGGTATAGGAACTGAAGGATTCGTTTGCCTCCATTCATTCCCCAAATAAACAGACCTCCATCCCACCATCCATTTTCTATAACCGCTCATCCTCTTCAGAATCGTGGGCAGAACGTGCAGATCCCTCACACATGAAGCCACAGCGGAGACTCAGGGGTGTGAGGTAGCAGTGCTAACCACTGCACCTCCTTGCCACCCCATAAACATACATTTGCATTAACATTAAGTTGTGCCCCCCCACGCTCCAATTATCAAATACTTTCTGATGCCAATGAATGTAGGACTGTATTCTTTTGCAACTCTGGAATAGATTTTAAATCATCAAAATGACGGATGGTACCTTAAGATACGGTAGAGGTTAAGCGGTTCAGGTTAAGGAGATGACACAGTATTGCTGTTCACTAAAACTGAGCTGCTTCTGTAAGATAATCTGCTGTATAAGTGTCAAGATACAAAGTATGTAATCCGGTTAAAGGCTGAAGGGTGGATGAAGTTTTAAGTGGAACTCAAACAGAGCCTCCACCCCCAGATGTGGGTGGAGCAGAATGTCGTTTCTGGCTATAGTTATGCAGCAAAGCTAATCCGTCGCCGCCTTTTAGGATTTATTATTATTATTATTAATGAAGCAAATGAGCAGCCTCAAACACCCATAAGAAACATTCAGTTTGTCGGGGGTGGGGGCGGGGCACACATGCAATGTCCTCATTGGCCCTTTTCGATGCCAATCATATCACGGTCTTGCTTCTCACCTGCATTAATCCAAATTCTTCACCCAGATGGATCAAAGCTCGCATCCCAGTTAGATTTGTCTTCTTTTCCTGTTTTTGTGGGCGTGGCATAGTACCGCTGATGGCGCTTTTCTGAGACCCGAGCCATACTGCGACAGAGCCTTACCCGCGCTGAATGGCCCTGCCTGCCGTCAGGGTGCTTGCATCAGCACCATCTGATTAGTCTTAATGCAAGGAGGGGCCAATATTCTGCGTCAATATGCATGGATTATCTGAACGGAAAAAGGACATATTCTATAAATATGTATCGATGCATTCCATACCACACCTAGTTACAAAGTACATAAGTAAGCAAGTACCCAAAATACGTAATTACCATGAATAGCTGAATGAAATAGATTCGTAATGCAGATTTACCTACGTGAAAGCTAATTCTCTGCTAACATAAGATGGAGACTCTCACAGAAATTAGCACATAGTAAATCATGATGTACCCCGTCTGAACAGTAAGGAAGTGCCTCACTGTCGCTCTCCAAACCCAGCCACGTCTTTCCCAAGCCGCCCCTTCTGCAGTGGTAAACCAAAGCCAGCTGGAACTGCGCTGTAACTGAACTCTCTTCATAGTACAGCTCGAGTACAGCACGATTACTGTATGCCAGTGGAAAAGGATTCAACCCACGCTCACCGGCAACATGTCCCCACCTCTCGTTACTCCTAGGATAGAAGCAACAGATAAGGACAGAATAGTATAACTTCCTTCATAGTACTACATGCTCTGGTATATGCTGCTATTTTTATGTATTCGCATTGCCTTGTGGCATTTTATGTGTGAGGTGTTTCTGATTTAGCTATTTTTACACAGGCATTTATAAATGTTTATCTCATGTCCATGGTTAATGAGGGCATTTCCTGTTCTAAGTGGTGATTCTTTTCTGTGACACCAGCTCCCTGATACTGTTATGCAGAAATGCATCAGCACTCAGAATCCTCTGGGTCTGAATGTGCGAGGGGGGGGGGGGGGTGGGACTTGCAGCACGGAATAAAATACCTTTGTTGTCATTGTACAGCTGAAATCAAGTACAACATGGTTCAGTTTTCAGGAATGC
>JAABNX020000001.1:13008795-13028940 GCA_015163995.2 Mormyrus lacerda
GTCTGTCTGTCTGTCTGTCTGTCTGTCTATCTATCTATCTATCTAATCCATCTGCCTGCTTTACCCTGATAAAAAAAAGGCATTAGTGATTATGTACTGCTTAAGGTCTGTAAATTACATTGGGTTTATTAAATAAGTAGATTATTATGGAAAGCAAAGGGAAAATGCACACAGCTCATTCCCCAGTATGTTTCTCTGGTTTAAAGGCTGGTGAGGCCTCTCAGACAGAGACTGTGTCAGAGGAGAACAAGTCTCTGATGTGGACCCTGCTGAAGCAGGTCAGGCCCGGGATGGACCTGTCCAAGGTGGTTCTACCCACGTTCATCCTGGAGCCTCGATCTTTCCTGGATAAGCTCTCTGACTATTACTACCATGCGGACTTCCTCTCAGAGTGAGTGCACGTCCTTCTTTAGTGTCCTGTCGATTTTGATTGGCTCATTATATGTGGACAGCTGACAAAGATCCTCCTGATTGGAAGGAGAGTTAAATCAAGACAATGGTGAGTTCAGTCTAGAATTCCATCTTGCCGCTCTGTTAATAAAGCTTTATTCTGGATGAATGTTTGGATTGTGTGTGTTTATAATTAAAGCAGAGGAACTTGCACTATCGCTGAGCCACTTTTATACCCAGTTTATTTGCGGCTACTGCCTGTGGTGTCTCGACAAGCCTCACTGACACTCACACCCATGGGCCTCATTGCTTGTGGATCCGCATGAGCGACCATTGGGCGAATCTGATTTGCCTTGGTGAGGCCGTCTCCGGGCGTAGGGAGTCATGTGACACGGGGATGGGAGGAAGGAATCGGTACTTTATTTGGGTATGGGAGTGGAGATGGGGGAAGGGATGTTACAGTCTTCCTCAAGTGCTTTGGAGCATTTCTCAAATGACAATTAACATTTGCAAAACAATAAGTGTAATCCCTACACCATAATGTCACTTCTGCACAGCAGAATATCACTTCTCATTATTTCACACAAGTTTCCAAATGTTTTAGGTCATATGGAAATGTTTTTGAACAATTGTCAACATTTGACACAATTTTCAGTTGCTGTAATCGTGTTGGTCAAAATAGATCATGTAGTTTCTCATCGTGATAATTTCACACCCAAAACTATATACGTGCATGATTACTGTGTTAGCCTCCACATGCAAAACAGTTAACCAAGGTGTCAAAATGATATAGTCCATAAATTGCAGTGATACAGCACTGGTTGTGTTTTGATTTGTGATAGTACATGGTTTTGTTGCCCTTTTGTTGTTATTGTATTGCCAAATTGCATTTTTTTTTGTTAAACAGTGCTATGCCACTTTTTTGTTTGCTATTGTATTGTGCTTTCTCTTGCCAGTAAACTTTGCATATTGTAATTTAGAGCCTTTCAATGCTGAAACCAGTGTCTTTGACGTGAATAAGTGTCAGTTTACTGAAGAAAAATGATTAATGAGTAACTGAAGTAGAATGAGTAGAAACTGAAAAATCTTGTAGAATTGTGGAGCTCAGGAACTTACTTACACTGACGTATTTACACTGGGTTTTTGATAATATATCTAAGCATTTTGACTCTCGTGGTTAAAACAATGCAGATTGTACTTTTCATTTTGATAGCACTGACTAATTCATTGGTGCTATTATTTGCTTCTTAGACCTGAGTTAATTGTATTGAGTAAGTTAGAGACTTTTGCAGCTAAACCATAATGTGCTGTATGCATGAATTGTTTTGAGAAATACCATTATATGGGCTTGAGAGTTTAAAATACGTTTCATCAGATGTTCCAAAGCAATCAAGTAAAACTGTGAGCAGAGGGATACACTAAATGGGTATTAAGTTTGGAAAGGGCCGGGGCCTGGTGCCTGGGGCCGGGGCCTGGGTCCTGGGCTCTGGGCTGAGGCAGGGAAGGGAGTCCTGTGTTAAAGGAAGGAGTATCGACCCTTGGTGAGCGCCCTGCCCAATAGCTGCAGACGCTTTTGGGCACATCAGGCCACAAATCACTGTTTGCGACTGGCAGAACAGCAAACATCCTCGCGCCGGTCTGTGTAGGAGCCGCCTTACTGCGGAAGTCCATCCTTAGTGGTAATCAGGCCCGGTGACGATGCTGCACTTGGAAATGGGCTGGCGGCTAATGAGGTTGCGGCTAATAATGACATTCTGCTTTCTGTTGCCCAGGGCTGCAGTGGAAGAAAATGCCTACAACCGCATGAAGAAGGTGGTGAAGTGGTACATCTCTGGATTCTACAAAAAGCCAAGGGTGACAAATTTTGTCATCTTCTATTTTATTCTATTCTTTCAACTACTCACCTGCTCATCATTGGCCATCCCTTAGTTATGGTCTCTAGGCACTGAATGCTCTTGTATTACCCTTGTCTGATAGGAACCTGGTGCTTGTGATGTTCTGTTTTGAACAGCTCTTCTGTTGGCTTCTTACAGTGTTCTGTATTGTATAGTATGGCTCCAGCGCTGCCTTGCACTTCTCATTAGAAGTTCATCTTAGCTGCACTTATGTCTAAATTGGCTCCTTGTGATGTATTATATGTCCTGCTCTGTCACTTTGAACAAAACCATCTGCTAAATAAATAAATGTGAATATAAATGTATTCATTTATATCACATCTACGATGTCTGACATGTGGTTGTTGTTTTTTTTTTTTTTTTTTATTCCAAACTCAGGGTTTAAAGAAACCGTACAATCCCATTATTGGCGAGACCTTCCGTTGCATGTGGATTCATCCCAGGACCAACAGCAAGACCTTCTACATCGCAGAACAGGTATAGTCTGGCCAGAGGATCATCAGTGCGTTTTATCAGTGGCTCGATACGGGGCAGGTTGGTACTGCATACGTCATACTCAAGAGCTTAGACCGTTGACAGCCATCGCTAAGGCAAAGTGAGTAATCAGTTTCCTTATAGTGCGTGGTGGCGTCAGTTACCTGATTTGAAGGTACAATGGCAGGACTGCTGAGATTCTATCCACTGTAACCCTGTTGCAAGCCTGTGAGATTCCTCCACATGCTGGTCTTTTCTCCTGGCCAGGTCTCCCATCATCCACCAGTGTCGGCCTTCTATGTGAGCAACAGGAAGGATGGCTTTTGCCTCAGCGGAAGCATCCTGGCCAAGTCCAAGTTTTATGGTGAACAAAGCGCCCCCTTGTGTTCTCTAGCTGTTATTGCATATTACATTTATCACATCTTTCTAAAAATGTTGTCTATGCCATTAAAAGATACTCTAAGACAGTCCAACTCTGTTGGACGTTGGAGCTCCATTTGGTCTTCGTGATGAGGTCACCTATCCTTGTCTGTCCACAGGGAACTCTTTATCAGCCATATTGGATGGAGAGGCGCGGCTGTCCTTCCTGAACCGTGGGGAGGATTACGTCATGAATATGCCTTATGCTCACTGTAAAGGTGGGACAGTTCAGGCTCAACGTTCGCATAGCACACCTTCACACATCTGATGTTGCTGGTTTACAAAATGAATAAGAACATTAATGGCTCACTATTTGAGTTCATGGATCAGTTACCCAAATGGGGTTAGGGTTAGGGTTAGGGAAATACTATCAATTGAAACGCTATCAACACAAAATGGCAGAGCATTTTAGCTGGTACCCGACCGACTGCCTGTCTTCTATGGTAGATGATAGAAATTAATTTTCTTTTTGTGTGTCAGCTGTTTGCGAGGGTGATTCTAGGATTTTTTTTAAGGTGAGGGGCCTAATTCATAAAGATGGACCGACCTTATTATTAGCCATCGGGGTTTATTGAATTGGTGAGTGACAGGGGACGAGGCACCCTGGGGGGCAAATAAGCACTTAGCTAGGGCCAGTGTCCCCGTGGTCACGCCCCTGTATATACCCCTAGCCGTTTACCTTCTCTTTTTAATGCATGTGGAAGGGGCCGAGGTTGACTTTGCTTCCTGTACGCTGCAGGTATCCTCTACGGCACCATGACTCTGGAGCTGGCAGGGCAGATCTCAATCGCCTGCGAGAAGACAGGCTACAGTGCACAGCTGGAGTTCAAGCTAAAGGTCCGCTGGCGTTTCATTCAGACTACGTGCATGACATTTAAAACAGAGGTTACGGGATCCGCTGTCACTTTCAGTCACAAGCCTCAGTGCTGAATGACCAGTGCGGATTAGGTACAGGAGGCTGGCCGATGCGATTGGCTGGGTAGATTGACGTAGCCATTCATCATGTAAAAATATGAAACAGTGGTAAGTTATGGCTCTGGAAGACAATATGGAATAAAAATGCATCTATCCGTCCTTGTTCCATACCAGCAGGGCCTTATCACCTGCCTCAGAAAGCGTAGAATACAAGGCAAGGCGGC
Source organism: Mormyrus lacerda (assembly GCA_015163995.2). Taxonomy (NCBI): domain Eukaryota; kingdom Metazoa; phylum Chordata; class Actinopteri; order Osteoglossiformes; family Mormyridae; genus Mormyrus; species Mormyrus lacerda. Next base: position 13,013,114 of record JAABNX020000001.1, read on the forward strand.
CCTGGTGGCCAGTGCATTGCAAAGCACAAACACTCACTCATTAAGAGCATGTCTTTGAACTGTAGGAGGGAACTGTACCCGGCAGATAAGAAGGGCCAACACATGCGTAATCACACAGGAGGTGTGATGCAACAGTGTCACCCACTGAAATGCTAATGCTAATTAATGAGATGTTCTTCGAACCTGTCACACTCAGGGGTCACATGTGGTCCAGAGTTTCCCCTGAACCGTTCTAATGAAGCTGGTATTGTCTTCTGCAGCCCTTTCTGGGATCCAATGACAGTGTGAACCAGATCTGTGGGAAGATCAAACTGGGAAAGGAGGTGCTGGCCACCTTGGAGGGACACTGGGTAAGACCTTCGTCTGGAGACAAACACAGTGATGATGATGATGATGATGATGATGATGATGATGACGATGTCAAAGGTAATGACTTTTTAACTTCCACTATAATTAAATCCATTTCTGGAGGTTCCCCTCTAGAAGTGAACCCAAGAATAAGTGCCAAAATTATATAAATTGAAACACACATTCAAAAATTATGTATTTACAGTGCTGTAGTATAGTACCTTTAAATGAGGTTCTTCCAACAAACCAGTTTCTCTTTGGCAACTCAACCCTTCCAAGTCGACCAATCTCCTAGGCCCTGAAGGTCCTAATTACTAGGGGTTGCCCCTGTATACACCCCTGCTCTCCTGGCCATTTATCTGCTCTGAGGAATTCTTGTACTGTTCATCTCTTGAGGGTGCAAAGGACCTGTCATATATTTGTGTATCCCTCCCCCTTTTCAGGACAGTGAGGTGTTCATCAATGACAAGAAGACCGGTCTGGTGGACAACTTCTGGAACCCGACGCCAGAGCTAAGGCAGAGCCGGTTGACCCGGTGCACAGTGTCACTCGAGGAGCAGGGTGGCTTTGAGTCTGAGAAGTGGGTCAAGGGCCCAAGTGGTCCATTTGTCATTAAGACAGCTGTGGCGACTTGCATGAGATCTAAACCTATTGATGTCAGACATATTCAGAACACTATCAGGCTTCTGTTTTGATGTTCACTGCAGTCTTAATTATTTAAGAGCTAACTCTAATAACCTCATGGTTTCTATGTTTGTAGTAATGACGGACAAAATGATGCTTCATGAACCATTTGCTTTATTTTTTGACCCCACTAGATGGTGCTCTTTGTACAAAAAAAGGCACAGAGCATGCACCAAAGCATACAAAGAGCACCATCTAGTGGGGTCAAAAAATAAAGCAAATGGTTCATGAAGCATCATTTTGTGCAACACTATTATGTATTTCTAATAGTCTAATTACCATGAGACTGGATGGCTGGATATTTCATTGTGCGAATCTGGACCTTGTTCCCAGCTTGGCTATACCACAGTGATGTCCTGGGAACACTTTCTTGGACCAAAATCAGATCAGACTTGAAAGACCATGATTCCTCTGTGTGTGTCCCCCCATCACTCTGTCCCCACCAATTCGATGTCCCCAGGCTGTGGCAGCACGTGACCCGGGCCATCGTCAACAAGGACCAGACGGAAGCCACCAAGGAAAAGTTCCTGCTGGAAGAGGCCCAGAGGAAGTCGGCTCGCGAGCGCAAGGCCAAGTGTGAAGCCTGGAGCCCAGCGCTCTTCGAGCAGGACCCCATCACAGGGGAGTGGCACTATCGCTACGCCGAGTGAGTATGAGGCCAGGCGCGATACAGCGCCCCCTACTGGCCTGCATGTTCCTCAGCTCCTGCAGTGCAGCCCTGCTCTCCATTAAGTCAGATCATTCATTCTGACTCCCATTTGGCTCCTGACAGTATAAGTTTATTTATAGCTTTTAAAATGAATGAAGAAATTGATTAATGAAATATTAATTTAAACTTCATGATATCATGTTCTAATATTTTTATTCAAATGATGTAACCCTGCATAGGACAAGCGGGTATAGAAAATGGATGGATGGATAAATGGCTCAGTGGCGTTGTTGCCTTGTGCTTCTGGGGCTGAGGGCTTGAATAAGAACATAAGAACTATACAAACGAGAGGAGGCCATTCGGCCCATCAAGCTCGCTTGGGGACTTCATGTCTTCATGTCTTCATTCCCACCCCACCCCAGCTCTCAGTGTGGAGTTTGTCCGTTTCCTCTTGGTACTCTGCTTTTTTCATACAATCCAAAGACATGAAGTTAGGCTTACCGGTGTCTCATAGATGGACCGGTGCACCAACAAGGGTGTTCCCCAACATTGCGCCCTCTGATGGCCGCATGCATGTACGTAAGGGGTTAAAGGTCACTGTGTCTTATACCCTTGCCTCCTTGTTTGGAGCTTCCTTGTCACGTCATACTGGTGCCTGGTAGAAACAGATGTCTAGTCAGTTTAATTGGTTAATATCTCTGAAGATTCTGTACTCAAACGTAAGAACATGTACTTTTTGGTACTATTTTATTCATTCACTCACTCATTCCATCATTCATTCATTTGTTTTTTCGTTCATTCCCTGATGGCAGTACTGTTTTTTTTTTAAAAGTCATTTATATGGGTTGACATGCTGAATTAGGTAAATGTTATGGTTAAATGACTCTATAATATAGGGAAAAATGACCCAGTGAAATAATGATATACAACAGTGTAGGAGAGAGTTTGTGACTGGGGGTGGGCCGACTGTAGTGAGAGGTGCTACATAAAAATAAAATGAATTGTACTGAATTGAAATACTGGGGAGTAAATGTCCCCCCCCATCCTATACCCCTGGTGATAAATGACCCTTTGAAATTTGAATTGAATGGTTTTGAATTTAATTCCTTTATTGTCATTGTACACAGTACAATGAGATTCAATATGGAACTCCTTCGTATAAAATGATAAAAAGTCTGATAAAAATAATAAAAATATGAAGACATGAATATAATTTATACTAACACATAGTCCATATGGTTCATAAATCATTCAATGTTACGCTTGTATTGCAAGGTTTTGCACAGTACAATGAGGTAATTGTTCTATCGGGGACATTTCCTGGACAAACTAAGGGCGTTTACAGCCCTTGGGACGAAACTGTCTCTGAGCCTCGAGGTCCGTGTGTGAGAGGCTCCATAGCGTTTTCATAATGGGAGAGTGATAAATGATAATGGTGGTAAATGACCCTATGAAATAGAGAGTAATGACCCTAGTTATAAAGTAAGCTGGTCAGGGTGTGCTGTGCCCCCTAACGAGAGCTCACCCCCTCCACCTGCAGCACACGGCCATGGGACCCCCTGAATGATCTCATTCAGTTTGAGAAAGACGGCTGCATCCAGACCAAGGTCTGCCACCGCACTCCTATGGTACGTTCTGCCAGCGTAATTAGTCTCAGTAACCAGGGCTCCAGGAGAGACCATTACAAATGCCAGGTACGTCGGCCCTTCATCCGCCCCGAGTTCATCCTGCTTCGGTCGCTGTGCTGCCTGCGTCCCACCTCACTGCTCACTGGCGCCATCTCCTGGCTGCTTCATGTGGCCTCTGTGATTTTCATATTTTGTTTTTCCCTTCTCCATTTCAGTCAGATTTGCCGACTCTATGAATCTTATGTTTTACTCTATTAAGAGATGCAGCTTTTCTTGTCTGGTGTTTCACTGCAAACTAAGCATCTCAAACACAGCTGTTAGGAGGGCTGGTGTATGCAGTGTTTCTGCAATCCATACATCTAATTATTCACTTAGTACTATGTTTTAAAGTAATTTAAAGTAGCTTAATATCTCTTTTTGAGTAGCTCCACATACCACCTGTACCACTTTTTTTTAAGAACAACCTGTATGTACCTTCAGATAGTAGCAGATATTAAGTTATGGTTATTTAACCAGTTAGTTGTCAGATTTTTTGGAATGACAGCTGGCATAACCTATGGCTTGGGTTTTTGAGATGCACAACAGCGCCCTCTGGCTGCCACCTGGTGATGCTCGCACGCTTCGCAGCCTTGCCTCCATTAGCATCAGCATTTGTCAGCGTGCTGTCATGTCGCCGACATCCTGCACCCTCCACCCATTGACCTGGCACCTTTCTTCCCCCAACACAGGTCACCGTGCCCAAGCGGAAACACAAACAGAGTGACCAGGCAAAGAGCCCTGAGAGCGGAGCTTCCTCGCCGGAGCCCGACCGCCATGACTCCTCCGGGAGTGAGAGTAAGGCCTCAGCCTTGCCAGTTAGTCTGCAGTCCCAGTCCGACACAACACTGATTTTGATTGGTTGCACACAGCAGCTGTAATCCCCATCAATGAGCAGCATCGTGTCATTAAAACAATGAAGACTTTTCTCATAGCAATGTGCCGTGTGTGGGTAGCTGACATGCCCCTGGGGGGGCGCCCTCCTCTGTTTCAGGGCACAAGAACAAGCAGGGGGGTCGGTTGAGGAGAAAAGCCACAGACCTGAGTGAACTCCAGCGTGCCATTGACTCCATAAAGCAGACACAAGAGGACATTAATCGGTAATCAGTGACCAAATTATATCCTTTAGTCCATTCTCACTTTGTGCTCACATTATTAATTTCATCTTCAGTCTTTAGCCTCTTTGGGAAATGTATTACATGTATTACAATATATGTGTGCAGTCAGTTTTTTCCTCTTCACATTCATTTTAAATTCATGCCGTTGCTTAAGAGAATATGCGGTATGTTTTCTTTGGGAACAGCTGAGATTTTTAAAACATGTTCTTATGGAAACATTGTTTCACAGAAAAACAGCTTGTTTTTTTGACGATTGATCGTTAAAAGTTACATTTCAGTGATTCATCTGTCGTTGTAGCCCAAGCCTCGCATTAGCCGAATAGCCATATATGACAAAATATGGGGTCAAAGTTCCTTGCAGTTAAGCAGGTAAAGTGATGACGATAAACGTTAAATTTACTGATTCCTAATCATATTCCTGTATCATCTCCCAGGAGCATCACAACGCTCCGTAGCCGAGCCATCAGCAACCAAGTGCCACCTGAGGGCAGCCTCCTGCACCATCGTGACTACGTCATTATCATCTTCCTCGTCCTTGTCCAGGTTATTGTCAACTTTCTCTTCAAGTGATGGCATCAGCACCCGGAGAAGAGCCAATGCTACATGGCAACTTCCTCCACTGTCATTCAAGACCAGGAGCCCAAACTCGCTACTGACGTGCATTCTACCATATTGCCACCAGGGGGCGGCATAGCTCACCTGACACGCAGACACTTAAATTGTTCTAGTATCTGAACATTCCGTATCTTTTAAACGTCTAAATGGCAGTGAGTCAATGTGGCATAGAATCTGTTTGAAGCCTCCACATATGGTAGTGTGTTAAAAAAAAGGACATATGTTGGTCTCGGTACAGATTTCTCCCACCGTTTCAGGATGTTAAAGCCTTTGAATCGCTTAAGAAAGGGTGGTTCATTTTCTTTTCGTTAACTTATTTCCTCTGCCTTTTTAAAGATGGTTTTTTTATGTTCCATTTTTGGGCTTTTCATTACGTTTCGACAGTACACGGTGCTCTGTGAGCAGACCGGTACATATGGAAGGGATTCGGGGGGGGGTTCATGGGGGGTGCTGGTGAGCAGTGTACCTTTTTAAAGAAACATTGGGGCATAACTTAATTGCGAATCAGAATTTAAATAACAGATTAGTCATACCTCATTTCCAGTTCTCATAGAAAGCTTTGGATGCTAACATCATGCACTGGGAGATCTTAAAGTGGAAAAATAAGCTTTCTTTCGAGTTTTGGTCCCTCTGGAGAATACTGATAGCTGACTGAGTAGGAGAATAAAGGAAGATTAAATTTTCATGTAGCATCTAATATAGGTAGCTAGGAGACCTCGCTGTTTCCCTTGGTTAGGATATTTGATGTGAAAACTTAATACAGTACATAGATTAGAAGCAGCACATTTGAAGAGAAATTGTAAATAGTGAGTAGAGCATCCTAGTGGTAGCATGTTAGCATGTCCATACCCATAAGCAGGCCTATCTGTGTCTCCCGGTCACTAGCCTCTGTGTCACTGCTCATCTCTCCTTTGTCTGCTTACCGCAGGAGTGGAATATGGCAAAGGAATTGACTTCATAGTGCCTTCCAGGGTGGGTTACTAGGAGAGACTGCCACTCGGATCGTGATGTATTTACGTGCCATCGCTAGCGGGCCGCCACCTGTGCGTCCCCGGCGTGCGAGCCTAACCTCTCTCCTGACCGGTTTGAGCCTGTTTGTTCTTTCTGTTCACGCTCGGCCTCTGAGCAGGGTACTAGGAGAGCAGAGCCATTTTTATTAAATTGTTTTTTGTTATTCACGTTTGCCGTGGAGAGCTCTCTTTATTTCCAACGCTGCGGCCCAGGGTCTCAAGGCTCGGTGAAACTTGTCTGGACGTGATACAGCATTTCATAACGGTGTCCCTGTATCTTGGCTCTCTCACCGTACTATTAATATTTTTAATATTTATTTGTATGATTTTAGAGGTCCCACTATGTCTCGACGTGTCAAATAAATTGGAGAAATTGCATAATCTCAGCATCGTTTTCTTGTTTATCTGTGGGATAAAGTAGGACGGTGGGCTTTGTAGATGTATCGTGTGCCTGTCCTCTTGTGCTGGTTAGACACTGAGCCTGAGCAGGACTGTAGAACCACTTTCAATTAAAATTTCCAGAAACTCCCTTCTGTTGTATGATTGTATGATTGTTTCTTTGTCTTTGACTGGGCTTCAGCACAAATGAAAGCTGGCCAAAAACAACCTAGCAAAGTCACTGACCTTCTCCACTGAGATGCATCGTCTGCATGGACCACGAAATCTGCGGGCGGGGGGTTGGCACACTTTAGGAGCGTCATTAAAAATGCTGTGATGGATGATCATGAAAAAAGTACAAATGAAAAATGTTACGCAAATTGGTAAAACTTTGTTAGTAAAAGCCTGAATCTTATCCCTTTTTAAAACAAAATCTTATATCTCAGCTTTTCGAAAGCATACAGATAACTGTGCATGACCTTACACGCTCCCATCCCCCCATTCGGATGTGCTTCAAGGTCCCTGGTTTCCTGGATCGCAGTTGCGAAGGTACACCCCTCCCCCATTTCCCCCCTGGTACTCCCCTCCTAGCTGTGCGAGTCTCTTTTTAGAGGCCCTACACTGCCCTCAGCAAACTCGCCCCAGCGATAACGTTGCGTGACACTGATGAGTGAGTTAACATTTACAATTGCGGGGGGTGGATGGGGGGGGGGGGGTTACTGAGGTGACTTTCTATAATTATATATATCCACCCAGCTATGCATCTTTCATAGTCGCTTTTCCAGTGCAAGGTTGCAGTGAGCCTAGAGCCTATCCCAGGAAACACTGGGCATTTGGCAGCAAGTCCCTGCACTGAAGTCCACACATCATAGGGCACGCACTCACAATGTGGGCCGTTTATAGATGCCACTGTACCCAGCCTCCGGTATTTTTGGTTTGCTGGAAGAAATGTCAAAACGTCAGACTCGGACTCCCGACCCTGGAGGTAGTTGGCCGCAGAGGTACCTGCCGAGTGTGTGAAGGAGCTGCAGTGTATCGCGATAACCGTGTTAACGTTACGCAAAAACGTTAAGCTAACACTATTTTCCCACTTTATTATGATGCACTGCAGTAACCGAGCCTGCATTCTAACCAAGACCTGGGCTGGTTCCCTCGCTGGCTTTATCCTCACATAACCTTGCCACAAGCTCACGGTCCCGTACTTGTTATTTATGGCACCAAGTGTGTGAATAAGCTAGCAGGTCGGTACCAATGTGCAAAGATCCCCCCCAATCAAACTGGGCACACTGTGACTCCCTTCAGCTTGTTCTTATTTGCTTTCCCTCTCCTCTTCTCCCTTAAACTCAAGCTCGTCTCCCGGTTATTCAGCTCAGTGGGTGGACACAGGTTTTGATTAGACAGAACCGGAAAAGATCACCTAGACCTTCTAACCTGCAGATTCACGACGGGGTGTTCCGAATTATTTGCAGAGAGAAAACCCTCAATTTTTAATCACTTCATCCCTTCAAAGGTTCAGGTGACTCTTCTTCCCTCCTTTCCTACTCTCTAGCTCTCCATGTGGTAACCTTTATTTACTGGCAGCACTTTTAAATGGAAACCTTCATTATGAGATGGGTACGTACAGTCGGTAAAGCTCTCTACTCTGAGCTGTATTGTCATGTGTCAATCAATGTTAAATTGCAGCGTTATAAAGCAGAGCCTGTGAACGACCACTTTAAAATAGCATTAAAATGGTATTGCTATACTTGAGGTTCCGGATGGGTACATCTCTAGATGAACAACTAACCACATAAGCATAAAGAGTTACAGAGTACTCAGTTAGTTGGTTGAAAGAGGAAGTGACACGGAGTGTGGGGTGTGTCTTGTGAAGAAAATGTCCTCCTGCTTCTTTGAGGTACTCAAGCGATTTAACCCCCCCCCCCCTCCACATTCCCACCTCTAAGCCAAGGACACTCTCTAACTCAGGAAGGAAGTTCTCCTCTGTTCATTTCACCAGGGTGGGGGTCCTGGACGCTATGCTGGGGCAGATGGGAGGTGACAAGGTGGCACCCTCCGTGACATCTGCGTGCAAGACCGCGAAGAGACATCAGTTCTTTATTACCTCCCAGAATGCATTGAACGGTGTGTTTGTTGGCTGGTCTTGGGTGCGTGAAGAACTGGCAGCCTGCAGACAATCCTCGGTGGTGCGGGAGACTGTTACTCCTGACGACCTAGTAGAAATTCAGGCACTGCTAGATGCAGATGTCCACAGGTCATGCTACCCAGACTATAGTGCCACAGAGGGCGCTGTTGAGCTTGTGCTCCAGTGACACATCTTTCAGCACCACGACCAAGACCTCGGGTCCAAGGCAAAGGCGTCAGACTAGAAGCTGATGGCGCTGCATGCGTGCCCAGACTGACCCGCTACCACTGGGGTAACAAGCAGACTGCAGCTAGTCAGCCAGGGCAGGTTTGACAGGGGAGCCAGTGGGGCTTAAACGCATCCGCTCCCCGCTCTGCCTGCTGGTGACATCGATCACACCTCCGCTCTCAGCAGGGCCTTCAAAGGCTGAGGAGAGGATGTCCGAGGAGTGGGGTTGGGGTTAGGCCTCTGTAGTCCTATGTACACTCTCACTTTTATATTTTGTTTTGTTTTCAAGCATCTAACAGCCCTTACTTTCTTATATTTGTATTTCTGTTTTATTTGCACAGTGACCTCTGTGATCTCAGAGAAGATTAGAATGAAAGGATTACAAAGATTTTCAGTGAAACGAGAACCTCTCACATCTGTGTGCTGTGATCTTTTTCCCTGCTTGTCATTGATTTTATTTTTAATCTAATTATTCCATATTCAGGTAAAGTAATGGTTCCAATACCCCAATCGCCGTCATTCCCACCGCCGGTGACAGAATCGGTTCAGCCCTCTTGAAATGGCAGTGTTCTCCATTAGGTCCCCTCTGTATTCACCTCATTACCAAAACTGGAAATCCGGGTAAATCCTGCACAGAGCCTGATCGCATTCCCTCAGACTTTCAGCTGGAATCCCAACTCTCTGAGTAGCTCCTGGGAAAACCAGGACGAAGAGATAAATACTGAGGTCCCACTGAGGTATTTCACCAGATCTTCTGGAATACATTCACCTCAGGGACCTGATGTCACTCAGATGTTGGCAGCTTGTGGAATGTAGCATTGTGATTTGTGATATAGTTTGACGACGCTTGACCATAACAGGGCTGTTACCTGGCAACGGAGGACCGATAACACCTGGCCAGCTTGCACTATGAATACCGTTTGACCGACTAGCCGCACATGTGCTGTTTCACTATGCTAACACCATCAGTTCCATGTGGATGGATCCTTTGTCGCCAGTCGCCGGTCAGTACCAGGGTTGGACTTTTTACCCTAATTCTATTCAATGTCTATCCTGCGTAGCAAACGGCTACATAAATAACGTGAGGTTGCATGTTTGTACAGTGTGGCTGCACTTAATGTGAAACATGCAGCTGCTTTCATGGGTAGCAGCAAACAGGTTAACGGTGTGGCATTGGAGTCTGCAGGTTGTTGGTTCAAACCCTTGAGTTCAGCGTTAGTGAACGCTGCAACACTTGGATGCGGTAAATGTGAAATATACCCGTGCTATCAGAAGCAGTAGCAAAGAGGTTAAAGGTAATGAATTTGAACCGGCAGGTTGTTGGTTCTAAACACTTGACATCTGTATCAGTAAACACTGTGTAACATGGCTGCGGTTAATGTGAGACATATGGCTGCTACTGGAGGCAATAGCAAAGAGAAGAGATTAAGGGTGTGGGATTTGAACCTGCCAGTTGTTGGTTCTCGGCCGGTGACATCAGCAGCAGTAAACAGGTACCATCTGTGATTGGTAAACGTTCTAAAATTGGAAGATGAGAATGAAAGTTTCTGCAGGGCAACTGGAGCTCTGCTCAAGGGCTCAGGTAACAGGGCACCTTCTTATTTTTATGCGCTGTCTCAGACGCACACGACACGCCGGCCTGCCAAGGCTGCACTGACTCAGCAAGGATCGATGGATGATACGGTGGGAAGAGGAAGTGGAGGTGGAGAAAGTGGCAGAGGCTGTGATCAGCTGGAGCCGGCTTGGGTGTCTCAATCCTCTGGCAATCGAATAGCCACTGGGGCTATGCTGCCTCCTACGTGGGGAGGGGGGGCAAAATCTGAACCCAGTCCTCTCACATATTATCCATAGCATAGTGCAAGCAGAGTGGTGAAGACGGTGTATTCATAACCATAAGGTTGGTGATTCATATCCCAGCAGGAGCTCAGCAGTTATACCCTTGAATGAGACACTTAACCTGAATCACTTTTAGTAAATTATCCAACTGTCATTCCGTCTTCTAACTACTGATCCAGTTCAGGGTCAACTGGAAGCTGTCCCAGGCAGCTTTTGGACACACGGCTGAGGTACACCCCCGAAAGACACATACTCACAGGAAAGACAGCACTCAGCCCCCCCCCGGGCACTTATTTTCTGTGGAGGGACGAATCTGCGCTTCACTGAATTAGCAGGGGCCATTTTTAATGCTTATTTTCAAATCCCGTGAAATTTACAAGATGACTTGTTCCTATTTTTTGAAGAAGCTAATTTTTGCTGGTTTGGAAGCAGCCTGGTATTTGTGATCATTCCTAGAACTGAAATAGAATCTTACCCGTTTTTTTCCATTTCAATTTTTGAGTCAAAGTAAAAATAAGCCATAGGCCTCAGCGTGTAGAGAGAGGAGGGGCGAGATTCAAACCAGAGTTACTCCCTGAGCCACCCTGACTGTGCTAAAAGTATTTTACATTTATACATTTACAAAAGAGCAGGGCTCTTCCCAGGATGTCAGATTGTAGAAGTCTGACTCCTGATTTGGGCCTCCCCTTGCTGTTCCCCCCCTCCCTCCCAGCCCATGAATCATTGATATCCCGCCTGATCCATCTCCCTGTGACTCTTCCTGCGGTGTCCTTCCTGCCTATGTCGAGCGGCTGCCCCGAATGCCCAGGTCCGTCTGCCGTGTAATGGGAGGCTCTCGTCCTCCTCCTCTGCCCCATGGAACCTCGCTGGGGCCAGGAGCCACTCCCGTCGCCTGCATCCGTCGCTCCATCTTATAAACGTGACCGGCCCACGCCCCTGGGGATTCCGGCATATCGGCGAACAAAAGATGCTGCATTTTAAGCCTTCGCAACAGTTTCTAAATATAGTGTGTGCACTCCACTCCGTAGGCAGATTAATAATGCAGAAGACAGCACAGTTTCACTCTAGTGGGAGGCGAGGTCAGGGCAGCGTGTCATTCTGGGACACCTGGGCCAGATTCTACCGGGTTAAATGCAGATGCTCCGGCGTGTTGCTGCTCACGGCATCATGAATGACTTCTTTGTTTCATAGTGTTTCATAATGAGAAGAACTGGGAAGTGAAATTAGCTTGTTTATGGACCTGACATTTATTCATCCATCCATCCATTCATCCATCCATCCATCTGTCTGTCCATCCATCAATCCCACAGATCATCGACCTGTCTGTACTTTGACAAATGTGTCTATAGAAGACTTGACCATTATTTTGATGGAAATAAAAAACTCTATAGGCTACGTTTTTAAATACCATGTCCATGGTAAGAATTGCATTTTGATCAAAATGTTCACCATTGACAGGGAGGTCGATCCATCCATCCATCCATCCATCCATCCATCCATCCATCCAATCTTCCAATTGCTCATCCTAACTAATTCTGTGCTCTGCATTTGATCATGCGTCACTCGATGACGGAACATGTGTGTATTTTTCAGTTATGATTGGGTGGGGGAGGGACAGCACGGAGCCCCCCTCCCCCCGGCGCTGTCGCCACTCATGATCGCTAAGGTCTGGGTAGGGGGTGGGCTTTCATCGCCCCCCCCCCCTTCCAGGTACTTATGAGGGACTCCCATCCTGCGACCGCGATGTTCCGTAACAGATCATCAATAAATCATGACCAATCTGCTCCACCAGTGTGTGCAGGCAGATGGCGTCCCGCTATGCACCACACATAACCATCTTACCGCTCAGCCCTTAATCTGTTGGGCTTTCCGCTACATGCTGTCCGAAGCCTCGTGTTGGTGATGTGTCAACACTGCTGGTAAAGCCCTCATTTGTTTAAGTGTGCCCAGGGAGGTTGCAAGTGTCTTAATGCGAACCAAATCGTTAGCTCATTTAAAGAGAGTTACCTGCAATCATTTCCTATTCTTTTTAAAATCTAAGTTGCGTGTAACTGTGTTTGCGGGCCTTCCTGCACTACACAGCCTATCAGTTGCTTCCTACCTTCTTCCATGGCATAACAGAGTTGCGAGGATTCCTAAATTCCCCTACCCCTCATCCCCTCCACGGATGCCGATGTTGGCCTTAAATCACCTGGGCTCAGCCGTTGCCACAGTAGCCGCTGTAAGATCCACAGATCCCCCACACCTCGAGGTTTCTTTTGAATTTCTCAGAGCCTGGCACTCTGCCACAAAAGGGAAGTAGGTTAGCCGATACCCATAATTCAATGCAAATGTTATGTTTATGGAATGCAAAAAGAAACCAGTTTCTGTAATCAAAGAGATGTGAAGAGAAGGGAGGCAGTATTATGAATCAGTACAGGCATATACAGTATAGGGATAAACAGAAATACACAGGGGTAGATATAAATGAAAGATTCCGAGCAAGTTTTTGTTACCACTGGAAACACGTTTCCTGTCTGTAATGACAGGAAGCCAGCTTTCCCATAATGCACTGTCAGGGGGCTGCAGATGTTTCACTCAGGAGTTCATCTTCAGGTTGTCCGTCTGGCTCTTTTTGATGACATCAATGTGCAGATGTGACATGAGAGGAGCGGGTAACGAGAAGTGCACCTGCGGACCTTGCGAGTCAGACGGTAGGAGCCCAGTGAGACTCTGGCAGGACTCTCTCAGAGGTCTGCTGAAAGAGAAAAAACCAGGAATGCCCTTAACACAGAGAGAGGGGGCTGGGGGTCACCGGAGTGCGGCGGCCTGCTGACTCAGCGGTGTGTTCATCCCCATGCGGAATCGCCGGCAAGCGGATAAAGGAAATGCTGCCGCCAGGTCCCCTTTCAGATGGGGATTAGGGAGGCCTTACCACCCCCTGCCCCCCCCGTCCTCTACAGAGTGAGCATTTGCTTCCCAGCGGCCGAGCGTGACCTCCGCATTCGCCAAAACCGCACTGTCGTCAATGGATACCCGAGGGTCCCCCCGCTCTGCCCCTCCCCGCTCATTTTCCTCATTCCCTCCGGGTTTGGGAACGCTGCCACTCTGCCAGGTGCCGTCTGTCCGTCACTGACCATTACTGTTTCAGCTCTGTGTGAACAATGGCATCATTCATCGTGACTTTATATCATAAGTGATACTTTATTTTATCATTTTTACAAGTACAGGTATAAAAGGATTTTGTCATTTAACCCACTCTCCGATGAGACATGGCTAAGATCAAAGTTTGTGGTCAGAGTGAAGGTTAAGCTGTTTATCTGCTGCTCCGGGGCAGTTCAGGGTCAAAGGCCTTCCTTGAGGGCTTAACAGTAAGCTTTGCAGGCCAAGACATTTGAATCAACAACCTACCCATCATCCATACATTTTTTGTAACCCCTTGTCCTACTCAGGGGCGCAGGGGGTCCAGAGCAGTGCTAATTTTGGCAAGAATGTTTAATTTAGTTTTAGTCCTAGTGACTTGTACTTGGACTAAAGTCACATTTTAGTCTAGTTTTGTTTTAGTTAAGATTTAGTCAGTGGGACTAATTTTAGTCTAATTTTTTTATCATATTTTTCTCAAACAGGTTAATGATACTGAAATGGGCTTTGCTGAAGGATATTTCTCCTGGCTGTATAAATTCCCTTGAAAAGTAAGCATACCTCATACAGAAGCATGCTTGACGACAAGTAGTCATCTAGGCTGGGAATTTGTTATTGACTTATCACACTTCTTTTATATATAAAAACAAATTCCTACAGTTTGTTAGAAAAACAAATTTCCTTCAAAGGTCATATTTCTGCATACATCAACGAGATATATTTATATTTTTCCCCGTTTCATTTTTGTTCTTAGAACTTTAATTACCCACCAAATTTAAGTGCATGGCCATATAATACTGTAATAATTTTTATTATTAGGGCAGCAAAACACCTATTAAACATTCATTTAACAGTGTGCAAAATCTGTCGACAATTTACAATAACCCTTCTTCGAAAACAGAAGGTAGATCATACGGTAAAATGGTGACAAAAAGACGACAAAAAAGGGGACATTAGTGTCATTTTAGTTATACTGGAAGCTGGCATTTGCGCAGACATGCACCAAGCAGGAAAAACAAATCATCCAATGAGAAAGATGCATGGAGACAGAGAGAATTTGTACGTTCACTTGCAGCTTTATGCATGCAAATGATTGGTTAAAAAGGATAACGACCAATACTTTGAGATGACAACTGTGATCTAGGTTGTCTGCCCAGACAGAACCAGCAATTTAGTCTTGTCTTTACTCATCGGCGCATAACGAACAGAGATTTCACCATAATTTTCATTCTCGAACACTTTTTCATTTACGGTGTCTTTACAATGTTGTCATGAAATAAAAGGTCATACAAATACTTATCAAAATTTTTGTTGACAAAATTAACACTGGTCCGGAGCCTATCTTGGAGGCTACCTGCACAAGGCAGGGAACGACCTAGAACGTGGTTCCAACCCACCACTGGGTGCACGCACATACTGGTCATTTGGGAACTTTAATTCACCTTAGCATGTTTCTGGACTGGGGGGGAAGCCGGAAAAAACCTCATGATGACACGGGGAGATCATGCGATATCCAACCTCAAGACTCGAATCCTGACCCCAGAAGTGCTCTAACCTGAATACCAGTTGCGAGCAAAGATACATCAAACATAAAGTGGTCTCAGTCTGTGAACTTCATATTTCTGTAGAATAACACTATCATGACCAGGATTCAGAGTGACCAATTAGAATGCACTTATTGATGTCTGGAACAAACCTGTCCAAAAAAGGGCATTCCTACAGTAAGTGTCCCCAGAAACTGGAAGACTAAATCGCAGATAGAGGGCGCTTTTCCAGTGCACCAGGAAATGAACTTCTGGTACTTCAATATGCTGGTTTTCCACTAGTGTAAAAGGGCACCCCTACATGTCCCAGTAATCTACACAGTACTGTGAAAACCAGGATGGAGAAGCAGTACGCGGGAACCAGGAAATGTGGATGAAATACATCATCAAGACAACCACAACAAGCCTAAAACAAGACGCAGGGTGCAGGGCACCCAGGCTGCAAACACTGACCGAGGTGCAGGGCACACCAGGCTGCAAACACTGACCGAGGTGCAGGGCACACCAGGCT
>JAABNX020000001.1:13033549-13078583 GCA_015163995.2 Mormyrus lacerda
GGAGCCCACCCTGTGGTCTGTGTGGATCCCAGTGCCCCAGTGCAGTGATGGGGACACTGTGGCTAACAGCGGAGCCCACCCTGTGGTCTGTGTGGATCCCAATGCCCCAGGGCAGTGATGGAGACACTTTGTTGTAAAAATGGTGCCGTCCTTTGGATGATATTTAAAACCAAGGACCTGACTCTCTGCGTAACTTCTGAAAGACTAGGGGTTGTACCCTGATGTCCTGACTAAAACTGCCCACTGTGGCCCTAACAAATCCGGCCTCCTAAGCATCCCCTATATGTAACTCGTGAATTCAGTCCTTCCCTTTCACCACCTTAGCTACTGTGCAGTGGATACACAGGTGCTGAGAACATTCCAATTGTTGCACAAACCCTGGAACCTTTAGGAGAAACGACTGATTCCCCTACATTCAGAACAGGCCCTGAATGGCATTCCAAATGACTGGAGCCTGGTTCCTCAGATGGTGATGTGGGTAATGTTACTAAGTGTCACCAGGTTTAGATGGATCTAAAGTTCACTGTGTGAAGAAGCATGGAAATTGTGGCCCTTGTGACAGAAAACAGCATATTGTGTTTCTGGCAGGTGTTACAGGTTGCATGCAATGTGTGCTATACATTAAACATGGCTCACGGCGGGGGGGGGGGGGGTGTATTCTCAGATGAGAATAGCCCCACAGGTCATTTCTGAAATCGCTATGCAAAGCCATACATTCTAGAGAGATAACAGTTGTTTTAAGACTTTTTGTATAAAAAAGAGACAGTTAGGGGCCCGCATGTGAATTTACCCTCATAATGAATAATACATTATAAAAAACACATCCAGCGAGATGATGTCTGGCTTTTGGGTGTATTCCCTTTTTATCGTCACATGTCACTGTGACACACTGCCATTCTCTGGGCATGAACTTTGAAGACAGACTTCGTTTCCTCGCAGTGACGGCATCCAGGGACCATTGAAGAAGTGAGCCTAGAATATGCCATGAAGGGTTAACGGAGCCAGCGTCGAGCATGAATATTTAACCGCGTTTGGGAGCTCCATATCATCTCTGCTTACGGCCGGCAGGAAGCAGGCTGGAGGTGGCGGAGGACGCAGCAGTAATAGAGAGTGCAGTGACAGCAGTTTGTAAGGGCAGGGCTGGGGGCACCTCTGACAGGTCAGCATACAGTTTGTCAGAGGGGCCTAAAATACAGCAAAACAGCAGTGAATGATGTCACTGAGGCTTGCGGGGGGGCCCTTCCCACTTTTAGCTGCAGACTCTGCTGCTGGGTGTTACCAATTGGCTGTTCCCTAACATGCATTTTACAGTTACATTTTATAAATTTAGGAGACAGTTTTGTACAAAGCGACGCACGGTTGAGGCAAATGGCTCATTGCACGCATGCTTGATTGTTAAGCAGTCAACTAGGCATATGTGCAGCTAGGCTGAGATTCCAGTGAATGCCCAGGTACAGATGTAAGCAGGACTGGAGCAGGAGCTACATAACAGCATCAAACAAATCAAGAACATGACATTCAATGGCCGGAAGTGCAACATAAGAATGCCTGTGATTCCAGATCTGTTCTGATTCCCATTTTCACATCTGGCAAGTGTCAGCAGATTCATCTAATGGTTCAGGTCCCTCCCACCGCGCTCCTTTTGCCCTGTCTCTATGGGATATTCTCCTTTGGTCGCAGCTTCCCTTGATTACCCAGAAGGCACTTCAAAGCAAGGGGTCACCTTCACCGCCGCCGTTGCTCCGTCACACGCTTCTGCTGCGATCTGATACTCAGGTGCTGTGAAGTCTGGACCGATCCCATCATTTGTATGCCACTACAACAGGTCAAATATGTGCCAGCGTAATATCTTTTACATGTGGAGTCTTGTTAGTAATTCACAGTTTTGCTCGTAAAGTCTCCTGAATCCTCCTGAGCATGTGACCTTCTCCGCCATCGGAAGCATAGGAAGATGTGAAGAAGTAGGGCTCACTTGATTACATGTCTATGGATTTGGGCTCCTCAGGTGCATTTTACACCTGTATACGAAGTAGCAGAGTTACCGGTGTCTGTTAAACATTAATGTACGAGCACTGCTTACACTGACTGGAATTGAATTAGGTTTGCAGAGGGGCAGTTTTGCATGCGTACTCATGTGAGGGTGTAATTTGACTAAAATAACAAAAGCTTTCATTGACGGGTGTTGCTTTAGTCCTAGTGTCAAAGTTCTTACTGAAATTTGGATTGCTTTTGAGGGAGCATGGTTAGGGTTCAGCGGAAGGTTGAAAGTCTGGGCCACATTGTCAGTGTTGGCGAGTCATATCGAGAGCTCAGACTCGTCACTCCAAATACAGGAAGCTAAAAGTGTCAATCCTCAGAGGGCCGTGCTGATCTCTCTCACTTTCCGTCAAAGCTAATACCTCCAACCCAGATTGATGGAAAAAAGAGCCGTTTTGGATAAATAATTATTCTAGCCTTCGTGTAATTATTTCTTCTTACTGTGGAACACTGCTAAAAATGCAAATCTGGAGAGCAGCTTTAATTTTCAGACTGAACGCTTCTGTGTTAATTCTCTGGCGAACACCTCTTGTGTAGCATATTGGGGTCAGTGTCACAGTCACGGAGTTTGTGAGACCTGATGGCCACAGTGAAATAACATATATACGGATATAAGGAAACTTCAAACCGAGGTGCAGGAAGGGTCAATATTTATGGAAGGAATTCATTACACTGATTATTATATACTTGGTAGGTAAGCGTTCCAGAAATTGATTGAATACTATAAAGAAAATTTTTGGAGCATTGAATGCCTGATCCTTTGGAAGTAATTTTATCTTGTGACGAATTAATGTCTGAACGTGAATGTTAATGATGAACCCAAAAGAGAGTCATGAGCATATGTGACCAATCCAGCAGGGGACGCAGAACTTAAAGACATCGATTCATAGCCTGCCAGCAGCAAGCCTGCCCTGCTGACTGTCTAAACAGAATGATTCTAAAGTTGGTTTCTGAAGTACCTTCCAGTGAGTTCCGTTAAAGTTCCTTCAGTTAAACAGTGAGCTGTATAAACTGATAAACATTGTAAGATGTCTTAGATTAGGGCTGTTCAAATCACGGCCCTCAAGGTCTGAGTCCTGCTGATTTCCCATCCTTCCTTTACCTGTGAGCCATGTGTGAAGCCCCTGTGGCCAATCAGAATCAGTAATTATTAAACTAACTACCTAGGAGTACTGGAAAAAAAGCCTGGATTTGGAATAATTTGAAGAACCTTGCCTGAGATGAAGGCATCCAGGTCTCCATTTTAATGACATGACATTTTGTTCTTTCATGTAAAGCAACTTACAGTAGATGGGAGAGTTACAATTTGTGTCCTGCCTAGAATTTGAATCCATCAAACTTATATTGTGAGTATAAGGTTCTGCTTGTAGAACTGCAGGAGATCTTGAGTCCAAAAGAACGGGCAGAGGCTTCACAAAAGAGCTTGATTTGTAATGGGATGCTTGCTCGGTAAAATGATATCATAGGCAACTCCGTACATATGATTACGACAGTTACATGGCACTGTCAAGTCAGGAAATGAAGCTGAATAGCAGGAAAAGAAAAAACTGCATATAAGCTGATAAATGAAGACAAATTAGAAATTTACTTCGTTTTTTTCTTTTTGCTCCAGTCTAAAGCATTAGAGGGTGCTTGTTCATAATGTGAAATGTCTTACAAATGGAAGCTGCTGTGATTGTTTTTGATGCTGCAATGATTACTGATTACTGTCAGAAAGGGGAGAAAATAATTGAACTCAAAACACATTTTGCCAAACACATAACTTCAATAAACAGCAATAAAATTTGAAATTTCAAAAAATAAAGACCTTATTTGCAAACTAGAATTAATTCCTTTTTGTAAATCTTATCACACAACCTTGTAAAGCTAAACAGCTGCCAAATAGTTTAAAATAAATCTGCCTTTTTGGCAGGTAAAAAGAAAATCTAGGAACAGCTTAAGAAGACAAGATGACCAACACGTTCTTTTTTTTTCTTTTTTTACTTAGACTGATTTTTAATCTCAGTGCTAAAGATAAAAGTCAATTTTATGTAACTCAATAACCTACATTGAAAACTGAGAAAAAAAACAATCAGTTATTTCTAATTCCATTTATTTCCTAATTTCTTGACATAAGATATTATCAAGTAACCTTTATTGATTTTAACAGAGTAAAGAAAGCTTGAGCTTAGAGAGTGTGGTCAGCCACTGTCCAGCCAGTCTGGAGCAGTTAAGGATCTTGCTCAAAAGACTGGTATGATTAGTCTGTCGGCCATGGGATATGAACCCATGACCTTCCAGGCACAGATTCCTAACCTACTGAGCGACACACCACCCATTATGCCTGTTATAATTGCTAGTGGAACAATGCTAATTTTAAAGTTAATTTAGAGTTCTGCTCTGCCTGGGGTTGAGTAGACTAATCTAAGCAGATCCTTACATTTGAAAAGGTCTGCCTAATAGATTTACAAGGAAATGAAGCAGATATTTTGACATAGAAGAAACATACACTGTCAACCAAATCAAGGGCTAGCAGATGTGAATATAAAATGTTCATTTTCATTTGGTCCAGCTTGGTTTGGTTCAAGACTCAAGGCCACAATTAAATACCAAGAGGTGTTATCTTCTTTATCATGTTAGAGGAGCCTTTACAAGCTGCCAAATAAATAAGCAACATCTTTTAGCATAAGGCTGTTTTTCGCTTGGTCTCCTGGCTATACGTTTATTCATTCCAGTCGTTCCTTGGTTTATTTTCATAGGTTTATTCTCAGAGGAGTAAAAGCCAGTAGGGCTCTTTGTAATATAATGGTGCAAAAGAGTATCTTACTATACAATCAGACATAGACTGGAAGGTGTAATTACTCATTGCTGATGTGAATGAGTTTTTCTTTTTTTATTTATTTACCAGAATCTTGAGACTGACTGGAATGCAGCCAAATGTAGCAAAACCACCAGCCCTCATTTCAACACTGAGCCATGCATTTTTTTCATTCACCCAGGAACGTGTGTGTTACTTTGGACCATGTGCTGGTGTAATCCAATCTAATGCCAGGCCACTGTGTGGTACACAGAATCCCTCTGTTGCAAGCAATAAAAAACAACATGTCACATCCTAAAACCGTGTCTGTTTGAGACCAGATGTCACTGCTGTGACAACTGGCTAAACAATAATTTCTGAAGTTGGTTTCTATAAATGACAACAAAAAAAGCACAAAATAACCATGTTATAATGGGTCACGTCCTGCCTGCCATGTCCACCTGACCCTCCTGTCTCCTCCATATCTGGCTCTAACAAGTTACGCCTGTTACTTACTTGTCTTACCTCTGTTTCCTAACCCTTGTATTGATCACTCCCAGCTGCCTCTCATTAGCTCCTTCATTAGTCTAGTATATAAGTGCTTCCCAGTCATGTGTCCCCCAGTCCAGTTGTTGACGTTGTACCCACAAGTTGCCTGTGCCCCACCCCCATTATGGTTCCCCATGATCTTTTTCTTTTCCCATTTGTTCTGTGACTTTAAGAAAACACAGTTTTTTGTTTCACCACAATGCATACCCTCGAGTCCTTCATGCTGTGACAGAATGACTGCACTCCACAAATTACTCAGTGGCTACCCCTAGAACCCTCTCTCGCTATATATCTCAGCTTGCAACCCTTCCCCTGCAACCATAAACCCACCTCAGCCCAAACCCCTGGTCCGCACACCTCACTGGATTGAGGGCAACCCACTGGTTGACCCATTCGAAGACCACAATTTGGAGGAGCCTGATGAGCCAGATGATCTTGATGAGCCTCTCGCCATTTGGATTGCCCCACCAATGCTGAACCCGTACTGGTTATGGCACTGGGGAAGGAGTCCAGAAATCTGAGGGCCAATCCCACTATGGAGGGCAGTGTCTAGTGGACTTGTGACCTGAACCAGTTCTGCTGCCTCTGTGAGGGCACTTTGAGTTAGAGGATGCAATGCCTGAGCTGATCCAGCTTGAGACATCTGGTCTGGTTAAGCCTACTGCTGTCTCAGCGCACGGTGCTTCTCCAACGCCGATGCTTCCTCATGAGGTGAGGCCACCCTGCCCGCTGGCTCCCCATAGCTTGCCTTGGCTTCGCTCGCTGGCTCCTTGCAGCTCTGCATAGCTCCTGTTGTTGATACCAGTCACAGGAGGAAGACGTGAAAGAAGATAGCAGTGCCTGTGGCTGTCACCGCAGTGCTTCTAGAGTTCTGCCCAGGAGAGGTCGCCACCATGCCTCCAGCACCCAGCCTTGGTGAGGCCACCACACCTCCAGAGTCCGGTCCAATAGGGGCCGCCACTCCACCTGATCTTCCAAAGTCCAGCCCAGAAGGGGCCACACCTACTTCTCCTGAGCCTTCAGAGTCAGACCAGAGTCACACCTTCAGAGACTGTCTTCACTTCTGCCACTCCCCAGGAGACCTTGGCACAGGGTCCCAGCCTGGAGAGGTCCACTTCACCCATGCTCCAGGCACTTGACCCAGAGAAGGATGCTGCGTCCGAGTCCCGGGCTCCTGCTTGCCTCCAGGAGTCCCAACCTTACCTGGTCTTTTGATGTCCTGCTTGCCCCTGTCTCGTCTCCTGACCCCGCCTCATGTCGTCACCCTGGCGCACTCCTCATCTCCCATGGTAAACCAGGTGCCTGCCACATCTCCTGGCTTGCCACTGGTGGTCTCCTCATCCCCTGCAGGACGCCACTAGCTAAATGCCTGACTCCCTGCATGCCACCAGCCCAAAAGGGATAGATCCAGAGGATACCACTCTGGAAGACTTAGAGAAGGATTCTGTGGGCCCTGCCCTGTGTCCCACTCTGTGGGCCCCAGAATGGCTGCAGTATCAGTTGGGACCCAAGGAAGGGGCTGGCTAAGTCTCCGTCTCCCATAGTGAGACAAGGGGGCACATCATTCATGGTAGCTGTTTGCCCAATGTTGCCCACCTGGGTGACCCTTCCACTGAGGCCCAGAGGGAGGTCCCCTTGGCACCATTCAGTCCCGCTGGCCTTCTTAGACCCTTTAGTCCTGTGATCTGGACAGATCCTATGTCACTGGGGAACAGGCCCAGGAGTACCCACGAACCATGTTCATTACCCAGCTCTCCGGGGTGGTCCCCGGTGGTACTTTCCTGTAGTTCTGTCATTGTGGTTCCTCCACCTATCTGCCCTGTCCTGGTGTGTGTCTTGCTGGATGTCCTCTTTGCTGTCCCTAGTCTTGCCTAGATCTGTTCCATGTCCCGAAGAAGTGGCCTGTGTTTTGTCCCATGTCCTGAGTTATTGTCCATCTGGTATTCCCTGGTGTGCTGTATTCTAACCTGTTCTGTCCAGGGGATCTGTCCCTCCAGTCTTTTTTGGTGTCTGTCCCATGAGTCCTGTCAGTCCTGCTGTACCCTGTCTCTTCTGGTATCCTATCCATCCCCAGCCCTGTGGGTCCACCCTGTCATTAAGTCGCTGTGGTCCTCTCCTCTGTTCATCCTTTGGGGAGGGGTATTGTCACGTCCTGCCTGCTATGTCCATCTCACCCTCCTGTATCCTCCCTAGCACCACCCTAACAAGCCCTGCCTATTACTCATTTCTTACCTCCTGTTCCTAACCCTTGCATTAATCACTCCCAGATGCCTCTCGTTATTCTAGTATTGATGTCCTTCCCAGTCTAGTGTTCCCCAGTCCAGGCATTGACGTTGTACTCTCATGTTGCTTGTGCCCTGCCTTGTTGCAATCTTGTTTCCCGTTTATGTTCTGTGTGTTTAATAAAAACCCCTTTTGTTTCACCACAACACCTGCCTTTAAGCCCTTGGTCCTTAAGACACAATGCGTGACACAATGCAGCCTCTTGTTTTTTGTTTTTTTTTAAATAAGGTACATAAGAAGATTACACATTAGCAGATCAAATATTTCACAGAATATGCGATTCATTCGTACAACGTAATGTTGTTGCTGGGAACTTGTAGAAAATTCAGTAAAATCCTCGGGTATCTCTGCTGCTTCACTCGCAGGATATGAAGAAAGCAGGCCCACCCCATTATTTCTTCTCATTTAAACTGTCACTCCCCCAGCTGTTTAGATTTCATTGCTGAATTTATGCATGCATACAAGGCAAACAATAGATTGAGGAAGTCACATAAAAGCAGTGGTTTGCATGTTGGTTTTAGGCTTAGGCTAGCCAAGGAAGTTACTTAAACATACTTATATTACTTAAAAACAGTAATCTTTTCTGTTGGACATGAGCCATGTAAACAACCTGATCTAGATTTTTAAAACTTTTTAAAAAGTTTTAAACCCCGTGCATATGACAAGTGATGCTGGCAACCTTGAACCAACTTTGTCAAAGGCACCACTAATTTGCCTCTAATGGTTTACTTTGTCATATTATGAATTAAACTCTTATATTAGCTACTGCTATTGTTGGCATGCTACGTGACCGATGTGACTGTTTACTGTGGTTGTTCTGAGAAAGTCCTCTGCTGTCATTTCTAAGGGATCCTATCTGACCTGGTGAAAACCTATGGAGTAAAATATAACCCTTAATATTCAAATTTAAAACTATACCCTTGAACACTTGAGAAAGACAGTAGGAACAGTAATGAGGGAGCGGACACAGCAGGGCTAACAGATTTGCTGTTATTTTTACTCTGTTATACCTCAGCAGTCTCAGCTGTACTTTGGCTGTTTACAGAACATCTTCAGCTTTTAGGAACAGAAAAATACAATGTTTTAAGTATAGAAAAAAAACCCTCTGCTATACATCATTAACACATCTTCTATTTACTGCAGAATAGGAAGCCAGTGGTGTGAAGTGAAAGCTTATATTTAGTTTATAGATAAAAGAACAGTTAGCTCAGAACATTCCCAAATTACCATCTAAAGGAGCAGGAATACTATAGTGGACGCTAGATTGGTTGAACAAAAAAACAAGTGCTAAAAAGTGACCATTTGTGGTTTTGATTACTTCTTGAACTATACGATAAGCAATTTGAGTAAATCAAATTATGTGAATGGGTCTTGAGTTACCACTCATCATAACCAAGGGAGACCGAGGCACACTGACTAGAAGTAGGACTGACAGAGAGTGAGGTGGTTTCCACTGAACTATCTCACCATTAGTTTTGAACAAGCTATACACGTTTATTGGCCTGAGGATAGTGTAGAAACAAACCTCAACCAAAAATATACAAGAAGCTAATATTATAGGATTTGTATCTTTCTAACTCTAACTATCTCAAGCTGTCTGTTAACAAAGGTATCATACTTGAGTCAGAGCACACCACATAACAAAATATTAAATGACTCCTGCAAGTACGCAACTTCCAAGCCCAGGTGTCTGGTACGTAAGACAACGGTAACAGGCTTTTGCAAGCACGGATTCCAGCCTGCTGGATTAGGGGAGACATTGGAATCCCATGGAGTTGTAAGATTTCTTTTTGCACCATATTAGGAACCAAGCTGGAGACAACTGGCATGAGACCAAAACACCTGAAAAGCATGAAATTTTTAGGTATGATCATTAACATTCACTGTGTTGGAAAAAGACCAAGTCCCATTACACTTCTCATATCTTGCCTAAGGCAGATTTAAATGTCAAGGACAAACTGTCTGACGGACAATTGTTTATGGACTTGTTCCTTGTATTGCATCAGCTCTGTGCCTTTGTGAATCTAATGTGTAGTGTGAAACACCGTCTGGGGCATCAAAACATGGACCCACCCTGTCCTGCCTTTCTTGTTTTCATGCAATGTGTACATACATGTTATGAATAGACTGAAAAAATTGCGTGACAAAATAGATTACAGTTATGCAAATTGTAACACTGCACCGAAAAAGGATCTGAATTTAATAGGTAATAATTAATAGCTGTTTTTTATTAATAGGTAATAAAAAACAGCTATGGAATGAGAAATGAGGGTCTGCACATCAATAAAATGATTACTCCCAACAGTACAGGACTTCCGAACAATGTGGTTTTTATTGGTTGTTTTTTCAACTAAGACAACCATATCCAAGCTCAGCGACATTAAAATAAAAGTGCGACATCAGACGAGGCATGGCTATGGCTTAGAGTAAGGCATGAGAAAAGCGAGCGGAATTAGGTTACTTTCAGCTCGTGCCACGGGGATAGCGTTGCCCTGGTGACTGCCGGGTTACGTGATGACGCTTAATGTATATGAGCGCGAGCGGCGGCGCCTCGCTCCCTTTTACCGCCTTTAGAGCGGACTGTTTTCCCCGGCTGTGGTCGCTCCGCTGCGCACTTCTACACACGCCGAGCCGAGGCAACCGGAAGGTAGGCGAAATCAACTCTCGTCCCGCTTCGGACCTATCCGGGCCTCTGACTGTACTCAATTTCGTGCTTTTTTATTTTCATTTTTATCATGGTGAATGTGTGACGCGTACAGCGAGACTCCCCCAGGACGGGCGCGGAAATACTGAAAGGTTCTGCCCGCTAGCCTCAGTGCTAACCGTGGGGGCGCCGCGTTACTTCTCTGCCCCGGATCCCTGACTGTCTTCGCGGCGGTATTTACTCTCCGGCGTGGGGGGCAACTTATTTAATCTGTTTTTTTTTTTTTTTTTTAATAAATAATTAAAAAAATAAGGCGTGAATGTCAGACAGCGGTTCGCGAATGCTGTTGGAGAAAGAAGTGCTGCGCCCGTTTGTTTAGAAGGAAAGAGGGGCTGGGTGGTGTGTGAGACTGGAGGGAGAGTTAAGTTTTGGTGTTTGAATGAGACCGGGAGTTCCGACTGCGAATTACGCCGAGATTTCATGTTGGAGAAGCGGGATAGTGTGTCTGCCTCCCCTATTAGTATTACACCTGGCTGGTAGCCCCGGCGCTGCTCTCCTTAACCGTGAGACCTGCTCTGTAATTCTGAGTCCAGCCTATAGCCGTTGTGATTTGAGTGACTAGTTAGGCGCACCGTTGATGGTTAATAGATTATTAATGCTTTGGATCACAGATGTAGACGTAGGGGCTGGCTTTGTAAACCCGCTGTCTCAGTCGCTTTATTTCTGCTAGCCTTGTTAGCTGTTAGCCTTCAACACGTGGCGACCGGCGGGTCCCTGGGCTCCGGAGGCGTGAGCTGCCGGCAGTCGCTGCTAAGCAGGCCGGGATTGGCTGCCATCCAAGGGTCGCCTCACGGTTCGGTGGATTGATCACCCTTCGCGCTATTTGTGTCTGTGCTGTTTTCTTAAACGCTGTTGCTAAATCTGCGTGTTAGTTACTCAGAAATGGGATCTGGAAGAGCACGTTGTCACGTTGCATGTTCAGCGCGGCGTGCTGCTCGACGTGCGACTCTGGCCTTTGGGCATTAAAAATATGAAGGCGAGTCCTGTGAACTTGATCCTCATTTTTTCCCCCTCACCCAGACCATCCATAAGTTTTCACTGATGTTTTAATGGCATGCTTTGTTTTTATGAGAACTGGGTAGTTTCAACCTTTCTAAATATACACCATATACAAATCCTTGCAGACAATGACTTTGTTTGGTATTTTGAGTTACCGGTCTGTGCACTCATTGTTTTGGTTATTTACATGGATTACTTGCATGACTTATAAACGACCTTGGTGTGAATACTGTATCTATGGAAATTAATAAACCCACACATCTGACATCAGCTGTGACTTATTTTTTAGGGTTTATTTTGCTCACCATGTGGTTTGATCCAGGTTAGATATGTAACCTCGAAGATTGTGACCTGAGTTGCTCTCTGCTGAGACAGTAGCATCTGTATGGTTTACTACTGATGTCTGCCTGTCACTCTTTTTTTTATCTAGATCCTGGAAGTGCTGTCATTTCTGGCCCTGGGGGAGGTGGGAGAAGAGCTTTGCTTTTCAGTGAATATTGGGAAATTGTGTAGCTGGTAGCTTAGTACTTGATGCATTTGGCCCAGAACCTATAAGTGACATGTTTGGGCCTCAGGGATAGCCTCCAATGAACCTGAAATTAATTGCGATAATCTATCCCTGGAATACTGGATGATGCACCTGAAAAATAACCTCAAAAAATAACAAACAAAAACAGATGATTCAACCTTTTAACTCGCACACTTATTTCCTTTGGGGACGGAATATCTACTAAGCAGCTAAGTGCTGCAAGAGTGGTGCCTTTCCAACATCGATTTGGTCTTTCTCTGCCACTGGCGTTTGCTTTTGTGCATACAGTTTAAAGGCCAGCACCTTGTTTGGATGGCTGTGCTCAGCTTTCTGTAAACAATCAGACGCATAGGAACCATGGCTTTTCTCTGTTCTGTTCTCATCCTAGGCAGCTGATCACTTTGTGCCTCATTGACATTTTAGATACTTTTATGGCACCTCAGCACATCTACGCGGCTATTGGGTTGCTGTACTTTGTATACCCCCAGTTCATTGTACATTTCTAACCTCTTCCCACTCCAGGTGAATGGATTTTCATAGGATGCAAAGTAGCCAATTTTGTGCTGTTGAACTCTTTTCCGATTTAATATTGGATTGATTGGTGTGGTCAGTGCCTGTCAAAATCTAGATAGTCTGTGGATTCCAGGTGTTGGCTCAATGTTTGCTTGGTTGCCAGCACCAATACATATACAATGAGGCTGTATAATTCTGCCTGTCTCATTTTCAATTATAGTAATTATCAGCACGCATGGTGTTTATGAATGAAGTTAATGCTTGCTAGGCAAAATGACTTCTAGTCTGGTTTCCTTTTGTTTCTTGCATGTTATCTTTGTAAAAGCTTGTTTTAAATAAGTCATTACAGCACTTTGCTGTTGGATTTAACGTGAGTGTTAAAATATTTCATGGTATTCTGCCTGATGACAGCTTCCCCGCTGTTAGTGCAGTGCCATAGCAAAAGGCTGCTGGACTCCAGGTGCTTCCACAATTGATGTTGCTGTCCCCAAACAGAAATGTAAGCGTCCCATCCAGCATTATTTTATCAGGCCAGCAAAGAGCATGTAGTCATTCTGTACAAGAATACAATTCTGTTTAACAGGTTAACTAAGTGCAGTTCACAGGACAATCCTGTCAGCTTTAACTTATTCCAGTAAGGATCAGTTTTAATGTGACTCAATCAAATCAAAATGTGACTTCTGACCAAGATGTAATTTATAGTTCTGTGCTGTTAAGTATAAGGTGAAGGTTTCATTAATTCATCCATGTACCTCTAAATGTTTTGAAAGGTGGCTTGGAAAAGCGGCATGCATGTAAAACTGACCCCTGCCTGTCATAGATGGGTGATTGGATTGTGAGGGACGGCTTTAGTTTAATGCCCGCTGGGCTACTGTAGCAGAACTCTTCGGAATTTTAAGCTGACAAATTGCAAGGCCAGTGAGTAATAAATGTCCACATGCAACATGCCATACTTTATAAGTGGGAGATTTCCCCCCTCCCTTTCTGTCCACTTTTTGGCTACTATCATGTGCCATTTTAAGCATTGGTCCTGAAAGCTCTTGTGTGAAGATGCCAAAGTGTTTTTTTTTTTGGGTAATGGGATCATTTTGTTTGCTGTAGAACTGCTGTTTGCGAAGATTGGCTTGACAATCTTGTGTGTGTTCCGGAACAGCCCTGTGGTCCTGGAACCTCAGTGCTTGGTCTTTTGGATGTTTGATCTGTAATCCCTCTTGCACCATGTGGCTGGGTTGAGTCTTAGTGCCACAGTGCCTCTCCGGTCTGCTCTGCCAATAAACTAATGGATCACATAACTAAATAGGCCTTATATTGTTACATGCTCTACCAAGAGCCTGTTAACTGTATATGCATATATTCAGACATGCACAATATATGCTTTTGTTAATTTAACTCTGCTTCCTTGTTTACCATTTACTTCTGAATAAGCTGAAATTTAAAAAAAATGCAACCAGTGCCCCCTACCCCTCACCCACTGCGTGACTTGTAGTAGGCTGGATTTGCTGTTGTGCTGTAAGCAGGGATTATGAGAGCAATTTGAAATGTTTGTTACGTTAGCCACTGTGCGTATGGCCCTTGAGTCCCAACAGCTTCCTGCCTGTATGGACCAGCTGTCACGAGCTCCTGCTTTGAGGTGGGGTGACAGCTGAACAAAGACTGTGTGTAGCCCTTCCGGTGTGGGAAGGTTAGGGTTTGCTTCAGTGGAGAATTGATTTTGAGCCGGAAAACCAGAACTGTGGCTGAGGCTTAGCCTATTTAATGTATAATGACTTACTGTTTTTCTTTTGCTCTTCTAGGACTTTGCTGGACTGTATAAAGATGGCTGACATGGATAAGTAAGTTTTGTGGCAGGGGGGAGGGGGGGGCAGTGTTTTTCATCTCTGCGTTTGCTGTCTTTGTTCCCTCCACCCACTCAAAATGCTGCTGCAGTATTTAATACTGGGTCTTACCATCTTAACGGGATGGAGCTTGCTCATGCATGGAGAGCTGCTTTCTGCGACAACTGTGTCGCAACCCTACGCCTGAGGCCTTTTTCCTGCAATCTGGTCCTCTTGTGGTTAATTTTGACCCCTGCTGCTCCAGGTGTGTAGAGACTATTAAGCTGGTGGTGTGCTGCCCTTGTCGTTTGCTTATGTTAATGTGCCATCTAACCTTTAAGCCATAACCCAGTTTTGAACGCGGAGGGCTCACCTCAGGACCCAAGCTGAAATTTCTGGGTGATGTCACTTTCCCATGTTGTGGGGTTGGGGCGGGGGGGGGAGCGAGATGGTGTCGGTGCTTTAATCTGCATCGGCACATCACACCAAACTGCAATTTCCAACCACTTTGTACAATTTTACTTTCCCTTTTGGAGTTGTGTGGTTGTCTTAAGCAGAAGATTGAGAGTTTGAATTGTAATTAAGATTTCTGTACCCGAGGACCGTATAAATGTAAGGGTTAGTGTTGTAGCATCTCGTAATCAAGTTGATGAATTTAGTCTGGTTTGGTCTTATGCTCAGTTTTGAATTAACATGCCATGGATATTGGCATACGAAGGTCTGTGAAAGGTGGCATTGACTGTTTCATGCTTGTGCTTGCCCACAGCTGGTTTGTACACTCTGCCTCTGGCTCCTGGCTCCAGCACTTCCCTCTAACACTTGTCCTTGTATGAGTAGGAGTGGCTGTTAAGCTGGTTGAGTTTCCCGGGGTGTGATTGCTAGGCCTCGAAGCCCTGTGTGGTGAAGGGGTGTCCGGTCAGGGGCTTCCGGAGCCCTCCCAGCCACATGAGTCACTGATATTTATAACTGTCGGTTGTGCTGTTTGTTGATGGTAGATGAATTGCCTGACTGTCAGGTAGATCCTCAATAGGTTTAGGAAGCAGGGAGTCCTTTTGCGACATAAACAATGGTAAGTGCACATCTCTTACGGAAGCAATACTTGGAGCTAGCCGACAATCATGCAGAGCTTTTTCTGTAGATTAAGGCAGAAATATCTGTGGCCACCTACTGCGCTTGGTATGCATGGGTATGTTTTTGTGAAACCAGGGTGCACATGACATTGACCCCCATCTTTACCACGCAGTAAAGACCAGACCGAGCTGGACCCTGCAGATATGGAGGATGTGGAAGATGTGGAGGAGGATGATACTGTGGAGGATGTTAATACCAAAGGTAAGTGGAGCATCCAGTTTATTCAGTTCTTGGTGAGGCACCTTCTCAATCTGGTCCTGACTCGTGTTGCTGGTCCCATGTCACTTGAAAACCATTGATTTGTTCAAAGTTGTATTTTTTGCAGTTTAATTTTTGCTGACGGTAGATGATTTGCCTATTTGTCAGAGATCCTCGATAGGGTTAGGAAGCAGCGAAATCTTTTGCGACATAAACATAGTCAATCATTCACTTAACATGGCTCACGACTGTGGGACGTAATCGTAACATCTTTATAGAGGTGCTAATATTACATAGTCTATTTGACTAAGTTCTGCTTGATCTTGCTCCTTTCAAAGATGGCACTTGACTCCTCTGGTCACATGGTCATTCTGAAAATTGTCTTATTGTTTCTATCTTATGGTTAAAGTATCACTAAAGCATTGTTCTGTAGTTTGATGCTGAGGAACTAGTGGCTGAGGAGGTGTCTGCAGGACTGCTGCGCTTTGATTCAAAACTGTAATGCGGACTTCAGACTTTCCCTTATCTCACCAAAAATGACACCACTAAGCTTAGAGATCTGCATTATTAATGGTCCAGAACTTAATTTTTGCATTTGGGTTTTGGTCTCCTGATAAATGTGCCACTAAAGGTAGATATGGTTTACTTTTTCATTAAAAGTGATTGGGGGGGGGGGGTAGTGTAGGTATTACATTGGTTTTTTTGGGTTGAGCGTGCTGGAGTTCAACCAGATCACTCTGCCTGCAGCTTGCCAGCTCACAGTCCAGATGATGCAGAACCCACAGGTGCTGGCGGCGCTACAGGAGCGGCTGGATGGCTTGGTCGGGTCACCGTCGGGCTACATGGAGAGGTGAGCCTCATCCTCGTTTTGTTCCTGGAGGTTGCTTTGGAAGGTATAGGAATATTGAGATGTGTTAATGCTGGCCGTTGAGGTCAGCTTCTTGTAACTCTTGCAGTGATGGTCCTTCCTGCTGGATTTATATGTAGCTTTGACTTGTCTTTCTGCCCCCTGCCTTACATTACTGCAGCATGGAAATGGTGCGATCAATATTAAGCCCATAAGTATGTATTAAAAACCTATGATTTTTATCTTCCATTAAATGTTGCAAATGCCCATAAAATGTTCTTGCCAACTCTTCTGCAATACATCTATCAAAACAGACGTATGAAATGCTTTTGGGTTAATTACCAGCTGTACTGTTGATCACAGTATGACTCTGCAAAACTCAGGACAGATCAGTTTCCGAGTTCTGTTCTGGTCCTGGTGGCTTCTCTTCCTCTGCCCTCCCTGCCATCACCCAGCCTGGATCATGCTGGGACATTTAGTGAAGGTCACACCCCTGATCCTGAGATTCCAGTAGTGATTGTGCCAAAGTCGTGTTAGTGTCTGCTGATGTATGCAACCTCAGATGCCAGTTTTCTCACTAGAGTAGCAAAATATTTTCTGGATCTGGTCTCTGGAATTTATTTATTTATTTATTTATTTTTTGGTGAGTTGGGTGTGGTGAAATGAATTCTGTGCTTTCATTGTGGGTTGAACCACAAGCTGGCTTCAGGGACCAGATGCTGGTGCCCAGATAGTGCAGCGTAGAACATCCATGTGGAAATGACAGAGCCATATGTGGAAACCTGCGGATTAGCAAGCAGAAGCCTGAGCGAGGATTTAATGTCTGTGGTGGCAGGCTGGAGCGGCTCCGAGTTCACTGGGGTCTGCGTCTCATGAAGCAATGCTAGGGCTTTTCTGTTCCCCGGAGGGTGACTCCAGGCTGGGCCAAAGCGGTGGCGGCAGCTGCTGCGGGTGTCACTCGCCCTCCTTCAGATGGACTCCCTGTCATCAGCATTCCTGTCATTCCCTCAGCTGACCACAGGGGTTTGTTTACCTTTTGTGTTTTTTTTTTTTTTTCCCGGCTTCTTCTCAGTTTACCCAAGGTTGTCAAGAGGCGTGTCAATGCCCTCAAGAACCTCCAAGTGAAGTGTGCCCACATTGAAGCCAAGTTTTATGAAGAGGTCCACGAGTTGGAAAGGAAATACGCTGCCCTGTACCAGCCGCTCTTTGATAAGGTGAGCGTGCCAGACTCCTGGGAAGGAGTGAAGGGTTACCTGCTTTAAGCCCTTGGATTTATCATTTTTCTCCATGCAACATGGTGAAAGGAGCTGGTCAGGTTATGCGTGTGCTGTGACCTCACTTCTGAATTGGCAGGTTGCCGTTGCTCCCTTAGTACTCCGATTTTTATGATGGATCTCTAATAGAGAGCTTTCATCACCAACTTCAAAAGATGGAAATTGTCTGATTAGGCTGGGGATGGAAATTTAATGATCTGGGATATGTGCTTAACACGAGCATTAAAACATCGCGTAGCGTTCTGCTGATGTTCAGTAAAGTGCTAGCTGCTTACACTGTAGACATAGTAACCCTTTGGTTGTCTAGGCTGGTTGTGTTTAGTCTGAACTGATGTCTCCCTTTCCGCAATCCAGCGGAGCGATATCATCAAAGCAGCGTATGAGCCTACGGACGAGGAATGCGAATGGAAGGCTGATGAGGAGGAAGAGCTTACCGTAAGTAAGCAGGTACTGGTGACGCCTCTGTCCATGTAATGCTGTGCATGTTGTCATGTGATGTAATGCTCAAGCAACACTTGATTCTTTGTTTTAGCACATTAGCACAAGCTGTTTTCAGATATGGGTAAACGTGTATAGTTGTGCTTGTACATTTAATCCTTGTTAATCTGACTTTCTGTGACCAGCAGGAACAAACTCTGTTCTTTACTTCTGGAAGCAGCACAACCCTGTATTTAATTTAAGCCATTGTTAAATATGTAATTCGTAGGTGGTTTCTGGCTCTCAGTGGAGAGAAATGGCTTGTAGCGGCAGCTGAAATGCCTTGCGTGACTGTGGGACATTGAGGTCTTTTGGTGCTCTTTGACATGGTGTGGCAATGATGCAGCGTCAAAGTAGCTTCTCTCATCCTGTTTTATAATTGTTTGATGGATTAAGATGCGGGTTCTGGTGCCTTAGACCACTGGCATTCTGTTGACATTTACTGATAAGAGCATAGGCTGTCTACATGTCTGAATGAAGCAAGCAGGTGAATGGTCTGCCTCAAGCATGTCTGTTCTATACGTTTATTTCAGGAGGATATGAAGGAAAAGGCCAAAGTGGAGGAAGAGAAGAAGGATGAGGAGAAGGAGGACCCAAGGGGCATCCCAGATTTCTGGCTCACAGTGTTCAAGAACGTCGACTTGCTCAGTGATATGCTGCAGGTATTGTCAGCAATTCGAGCTGAGGGCTTGTTCGCCTTCATGCTGCACAGAGCTTTTCCCGCCTGCCATTTGGGAAGCCTGGCTGCTGCTTCCCCCTACTGGTGGGTCCTGATATTTCAGCTGTAAAGTTTGGCTGTACCTGCTTCGTTTGTGCCTTATGCAGTGTAAGTGATCTGTGCAGTTAAGTTCATCTGCTGGGTCAACAAGCAGATGGACTCAGCTGGCCCTTTGCCAGAAACTGCCTCAGCATGTGTTAATAATAATTCCTTCCTTCCAGGAACACGATGAACCCATTCTCAAGCACTTACAAGACATTAAAGTCAAGTTTTCGGATCCAGACCAGCCAATGGTTTGTCTTTACTTTTGCTTGCTTCAAGCTGACCATCTGTATGCTTTCATCAGCGAGTTCAGTGTCCTTCACTGCTGCTTGTCCCCTCGCTGCCCTCAGAGCTTCACGTTAGAGTTCTACTTTGAGCCCAACGACTTCTTCACAAACCGGATGTTGACGAAAACCTACAAGATGCGGTCGGAGCCCGATGAGGCGGATCCGTTCTCCTTTGATGGGCCGGAGATCATGGGCTGCACTGGGTAGGACCCCTTCTGTCCTGGTCGCGTGGTTAAGGATTGTCGCTTGGTGCTGAGGTTGCTTGCTTTTGCACTTTGTCAGTTGCCAGATTGATTGGACTAAGGGCAAAAACGTCACCCTGAAGACGATAAAGAAGAAGCAGAAGCACAAGGGGCGTGGCACAGTGAGGACGGTCACCAAGACTGTGCCCAATGATTCCTTTTTCAACTTTTTCAGTCCCCCTGAAGGTAGGAACAGCACCTACCCTCCAGCCCACAGAAGGTCTTATGTCTTCAGTGCTGGCGAGTCATTAATGATTATTTTTGATTTTTGTTTTTCAGTCCCTGAAAATAGAGAGCTGGTAAGTTGGCTCTCATGAGCTTTGAATATACCTGCATGTGCTAAATTTGCTATATTAAGTGTCATCCTGTTGCTTTCTGGGCTCAAACGGCTCATTTTACAGCTTGTGCATGCAATGATTGCGACTAAGATTGATCTGGCGCATTGACTTTCAGGACGAGGACTCAGAGGCCGTCCTCGCCGCTGACTTTGAGATCGGCCATTTCATCCGCGAGCGCATTGTGCCAAGGGCGGTGTTGTACTTCACGGGCGAGGCCATCGAGGACGACGACGACGACGTGAGTTTGCCCAGGAAAACCGATGCTTCTGCAGCCTGCGAATGCTGCTGGTCCCTTTCCTGTTTTGATTGCTGGTTTCAGATTAATTCCCCTGGTTTAATTAGTTTGGACCAGCAGAACTAGATTATAATTGGTTTCTCCCCCAAAATATAAATTGCTAGTGTTACCTGGCAACACTGCATGTGGGGGATGGCAGCCCCATGTTGTGGGAGTTAAACTGACAGTGTGATTAGATTAGAGGAGGTGGGTGGGAACCTTCAGTGTTCTGCAGGGAACTGAGATCAACATCACAGGTAACCTTTGGGGATCCTGCCATGCATCTTGGTTCTGATGGACTTATTTATCCTTTCAGTATGATGAAGAGGGTGAGGAGGCTGATGATGAGGTAGGAGCCGTTTACTGATTGTATTCATTAAAGAAATATTCAGCTGTAGCATGGGTGGTGTTTCCCCCCCCCCTCCCCCCAATCAAATGGTCTGCCCTTCTTCCCAATGATTTAGGAGGGAGAAGAGGAAGCTGATGAGGAGAACGACCCAGATTACGAACCCAAGGTGTGTATTCAGCCTCTGAGCGCTAGGGAAGAGACATGCAAATCCCAATGAGAAATTTCAGGCAGAGCCTTTGTGCTTTTCTGTTTTTTTGAGACTTGTATGCAGCAACTAGGTTGGTATGTTTCGCATTGCAAATCGTTAATGGTGCGAGCTTTACAGAACTAACCGTAGCGTTTTCTGTTGTGCCAGTGTGTCTATATACATTCCTGCTCGGTTTTAGTTTCTTAAATTAATATTCATACTAATGAAATTGCTTTTACTACTTTTGTGGTACCCTGTTTGCTGGAGTGGGTGCGGTTGTGCAGATTGACTGACTGGTTCTGGCTTGGCTTCAGAATGATTTCCTCGTTTCACTTGGGTTGTTTAGTACTGCTTGGTTTTAAGCTGTCTGCTGAATTGCTGGCAAATTCATGTGCATGTGTATTGGTCCTGCCCCCACCCCCGCCCCCGCCCCCAAACCGAATGCTTCTGGAACATTCCTGCAGAGTTGGGAGTTTGCTTATTGGTTTGGTAATGCCCCCATGAGTACACACATTTTTCCATTGAGGATGAATCTGCTTTTACCGCCTGTCTGTCTGCCAGCCGTCTGCACCTCCGATGTGATGCACTGTGCACCTTTTAAAAATGAATTTCAACTCCTCTCACTTGGCCCCTTGTCAGCTGCTCTCTAAATCTTTCCTCACTAGGTTTAAGTGATGTCTGTAGAAATAACTCTCTCCTGGTAGGTACAGCTCGCAGATTATCCCCTTAATGCCTTCCTCCCACTGCTCCATTTTTTTTTCCTCATTTGCACGCTGCTCCTCACCCCTTGCCACTGTGTGCTGTTCAGTTTCATGCCGTCTAAGTTGAGGCTAAATTTGCAGTTTGACACAAAATTGACGTTTCACTGTTTGTCAACACCATTTGGCTTGGAGTTGAGGGCACAGTTGTGTGGTTTAGTGTGGAAGTTACTTTGTTCATAAGTGTTTCTGTCTAGGGGGGAGGATGATTGCTTTCTTGCGTATCCTGGAAGGACTGTTTGTGCCTGTCCTGCTAGTCTATACCTCCCTTCCCCACAGCACTATTCCGGAACCTTCCAGAATACTCACATGACCGCCCGTGCAAGCACCACCCCCATGTGATAGTAACACCCCTTTTATGTGTGTTTCTAATGTGATTGGTGTGGGATGATTTTAGCTCACATTGTTGCTAATGTGTCAATCTATTAAGGCTTGGACACCCTAAAGGGATTATAAACGCATACTGGGCAGTAACAGTGTAATATAGTTAACTTTGTAGGGGGGTCTGCTGGCCTATTCCAGGCCTAGTCTACCCTCCTAAGACAGCAGAACACTTATAGTGAATGACCATCTGAGAAACACAGCCTTAATGTTTGTTGTCAGGCAGTAGTAGTTTATTGTGCTGATTTGCAGCAGGTTTGAGTGATGGCACAGTATCTGTCTCCGCAGAAGGACGCGAATCCACCAGCAGAGTGCAACCAACAGTGAAGCCGGAGCCCGTGGCCTTGGAGAGTAACTGCACTGTAACAGCTTCTGAAACAAAACATAGTTACTTACAGCCTTATAATGTTTTATATATTTTCTTGGTAGAAATGATGGAATTTCAACATTTTTGTTACCAAACTCGTATAATGGGGGCCAATTCCAAGCCATGGCTCATTCTGCATAGTATATATATATTTTTTTTTTTTTTTAGGATAAATAGATTGCAGTAACTCACTCAAAGCATGAACTTTTCTCCAATGCTTGATAGTTTTGGGTTCTTTGTGAAGTCTTGTTGTGCTGCTCTCAGACAACAGCTGTGGGAAGACAACAGTTCCTGGTGTGTGTGAGCCCGTGTTCACAAACCAAATCCTTACTCTAAACGACCAGAGTAACCTAGCTGGTTGCGCCCCCCCTTCTTTTTATTTTATTAAAAAAAAAAAATTGAGATTGTGACCTTTCATGTTGCTGGCTCCACCGTGACCCTTCACCTTCACACCACTGCTCAGTCGTGTCTGCCCACACTTTTTACACTGCCAGCCAGGGTAAATGGGTGAAATTTGGGCAGCTTTGGCCGCTGTGGTGTTGGTTGGTACCACTTTGGTTGTTAGCTTCTGGAGTATCCGGCGCTGGGCGCATTACATTCCGTTGTACAGATGGGACATTTCTAAATTTATTTCATTGGCAGCCATGATTGCTTTTGGGTAGATTTGTGAAATGAATTGCATGTCAAAGCTGCTGAATCCTTAGTCTTGTTTGGGTTGCCATGTTTGTGGCTTTAGTTTGCGGAGTTGATGTGGCCCAGTCTGATGCATTCCAAATTTTATGTAGCAAGATAGAGCACTGGGTAGCAATGAGTATTGGATTTTTATCCACATTTCTACACTGGTGAAGTGTTGATCTCCCTAGATGGAGTCTGAGCACTTGTGTGTTCAGTGGTACCATTACATGGCTGCAAAGGGTTGTTTGACTGGAATCCTCTTTCAGTCGGCTGTTGCCCCCAAAGTGTTTTATTGGGGTGGGGTGGGGTGAGGTGGGGGGGAGGGTAAATTTGTCCAGCACATGATCTCGTGGAAGGCATACATCACATGAGTGTTTCGAGCTGGCTAAGGTTTGAAATCCAGCAGTCCTGACTTTCACTGGCTGGAAGGAAAGGTAGTTGAACAAATTACAGTAACACAAGCTAATCGCCAGCTGGTTTCCCCAGACTATCACTGTGAATGGATGACTTCAGGTTTTTTTTTTTTTTCCTTCTAACCTACCTTTGTAGCTGGATATGGGGTGTGGGGTCTGGGGGGGTCTGAAGTGGAAGTTTCTGCCAGATATTCAGCCCCACCTTCCCATTTTGTCCTTGGACCTTCTCCAATGGTTGCAGTAGGATCATTGACAGCACTTGGTTCACAGGAGCAGTGATCACCTGGTTGGTCACGACACACAGCCCGCTTACTGTGGGCAAAGTGCTCCCGCAGTCGCTGCTGACGCACTTAAACTATACCACAGGTGATGTGGGATATCGATGCAGTCCCATTATAAGACTGGATTCTGAAGGGGTCCCTTTGTTGCAGCTGTTGTCAAAGCATAATGCTATGCTACACAAAACTAATGTACTCAATTGTATGTGTATTGTGTATATTCATGAATAAATTGGTTAAATGTGTGCTTGTGTAGTCTGGTCCTTTTGTTGAAATGTTAGTATGTGGGCAAGCAATCTTTTTTCTAACTATACTGGTGATGGAGGGGCAACTACCTGCTAAATCAGCTTGGGAGAAGGGGTTCAACTGGAGCATTGCCTCTGCGGATTACCAGCGACACCAGTCAAGCTCTGCTCTTTGTCTTTGAAGGACATTAGTCAAATGATGTCCGACAACCGCTAGGCGGCAGCCAGATTCCTGAGAGCGCCATAAAATGCCTTACACTATCGATCGGTTGATTTAAAAACTTTCTTTGCGTTTTATTGTAATATGTTTTTGTAGTATAACTTATCAAATTGGAAATTTAAAAACATCCTTTTCATGTGGTGCACCTGAAATGTTAATGTCCATTGAACCGAATTGGCTGAACTTAACGGGAACCGCGTGATCTGGCTAGGTTATGCCAGTTCTGGGTTAATGAATTGGTCTCGTTCGAATATATTTATTTTCAGTTCCGCGCCTGTCATGTTAAATTTTATAAGACATTAGTTGCCCCTTCACGTTTTCAGTCAGATGCGTTGCGTATTAAAGAAGCTCTTCAATCCGAGCCCTCTGCGTTGGATGCCGGCCGGGGGAGGGCGAAGGGGGCGGTCCGCACGAAGGTCCCGAGGAAAGCCCATGTCACGTCGGCTTGAAGGAATTAGTCAATTTACCAGCGCTGCCGACTGGGCTCGTACGGAGCTGCGGTGGATCAGCAAACGCAGGCTGCCTGCATATAACTGACAGCCGAAGCCGATGTGCATGATTTTCCTAGTCAACAGAGAAACTGGCATTGTCTTTCAACTAGCGACGTCGGGTGATTTTTCATTATGTTGGATAGCAGCGGGAAGGTATTGAAGGAGGGGCTGATGGAGAAAAGAAGCGACGGCTTGCTACAACTGTGGAAGAAGAAGCACTGCGTCCTCACGGAAGAGGGGCTCCTTTTGCACCCCCCGAAGCAGCACGACAATCCGCATCACCAGCAGCAGCAGGTCAAGGAGCCGGGCAAAATTAAGGAGTTGCATTTCTCCAACATGAAGACGGTGGATTGCGTCGAGCGGAAGGGCAAGTATGTTTACTTCACGGTGGTCATGTCCGAAGGGAAGGAGATCGACTTCAGGTGTCCGCAAGACGAGGGCTGGAACGCCGAAATAACTTTGCAGATGGTGCAGTACAAGAACCGGCAGGCGATACTGGCGGTCCGGTCCACGAGGCAGAAACAGCAGCTGCTCGTCGTGCAGCTTCCAGGGCACAAAAGCATCAGGAATTCGCAAAATGTGGTGTAAACTGTGATGGATGCTCGAGATGGGTAAGATCAGATTAAATGATGTTTTTAATTTAACAGTTATTCACGAAACTACCTCCAGCGATAACTATTTGAGAACCACGAGGTTCATATTACCTGACTAGCGAGCACGCTGTTTAGGCTGCTTGGTTCAACATTGTAACCTTGGCTTTATTACCTCCAGCAAGAGTTAGTTTTAAAAAAATGCCATGAACAACAGTATAGTTTACGCGATTCATTACAGCAGGCTACATTAAACTTTCTTCGTTATTGAAGATGAGTGTAACACGATTCATCCAGGTTAGTTACGCCAAATGTAACTAGTAAGTTATCACCTGAACTTTTCTGAAACCCGTTAAAAACGGACCTGAAGTAAAACTCTTTAAATAAAAATCTGCGAAGAAAGAAATCTGCGACCAGCCTTTGTTTCATTCATATTAGTATTTTTCTTATAGTCTATATATTGTTTAATGCAGGAAATATACGCAAAAGTATATTTTGTAATTGTAATATTCCAAATGGAATTTCGTGAAAATGTTTAAACGAGTAAACCATACGATATGTAGGATACAGAAAAACTACATCCACGAGCACAGGTCTTTTCCACATACCTTTAAATACCGTAACTGGCTGCAGATCAATATAATATTAAGATCCGTGTTTTCCTTGTGAATTCCGTATGTGAGCACTCTGCACTGCAATTGCTGGCCGGTGTCGGGGTGATACAACCTTAAAGTAAAACTATGTAATTCGTGTTGTTTCCGTGTTTGGGCATCTGACTTCGCATTATTTGCTGCATTCACAGGTCAATGGAACCATCGACCGAGGCTCCCCAGCCGCTACCGGCTCCGGCCGTCCTCGCCGAGCCGATAACAGGGGCCATCCGATCACAGTAAATCGCTTTGTTTTGTTTGATTCAGAAGAACAACACCCATTTCCTCAAACTTTTTTTCTGTTCTTCGTTTACTTTCCCACGAACAAAACAGACCTTCGCTTAAAAAAGGAGGAAGGAAGAAAAGAAGATATTTACATCCACTTTGTGGCTTTTTTATTTATTAGTTGTGAATATTTTTCCCATGCGTTTGACATTTATGAATGTGAGACGATGGATGTTATGTATGTCAGAAAAAAGGTGGAAAGACGTCAATGGCTTCACAGTGTACTTTTTAAACAAGATGTACAGTATCTGAACCCTTGGCTATACAGCACAAAACACAGGCACCCATAGGAAAGCCGTCTCACCGGCGAACCAGCACAGTGAACCGGAAAGGCGCTCATCAAAATACCACGTTGTTCCCATTTGTCTTGTTGAATTAAACCAAAGACCTAATGCACAACTTCAGATAAGTTTGTTACAGCATAATTTATACCATGTAATCTTAGTCTTGATACATTATATGTTTTTATAAAGACGCTGTTGGATTAAAAAATGTTTTTGTTTGTTTTGCTTACTTTTCGTTTTTTATGTTTTATAGGTCTACTCACAAAGTAGTAATTAAAGAGACCCATAATCATTCACCTGCGCAGCCGTAATGTCACGATAGGAAAGTTACTGGTTCAGGTTCACGTCTTAAAATCGCCGTTTACTCCTTTTAAGTGGAAGTCTAATGCTGAGCTCTGTATGACGGAGTATAGCTCACGCGGGCACAGAATTATCAGTTTACTTTGGGTGTCTTGGTGACTTCTTTTGTCAAATGGCTGTGCATTAGTGTTGAGTCTCAGTCCTATTTTGATGTGAGATGTATTTTCATACTTCTTAATACATTCCATTTCCCTGGAACTTTGCATCTTGTGTAGTTTTTTTTTTTTTTTTTTTTTTTTATATTTTTAGACGTAATTTGGGGGAAAAAAATGTGGGCTGTCGAGAATGTGCTGAAGTATTGCTCTCTGCATTAGACAGTTTTCTTGCCTTTTTGGTGGCTTTGCAGCCTTTTTGATTATTGCTGTATGTAGAAAGGCAATTTGTTTAGAAGTCATGACAATGGTCATGTGATATCTGAGTAACTCTTAATCGAGATTGATCAAATAAATTGAGCCATATCCACCAGTCTGCATGTTCATGCCAGTCCCACATCCCAGTCTCCTCTGGGTGGTGCAGTGTCATCACATCCCCCAGAACCTGTAGCATGGTGCTAGGTCCTCAAGAAGGTCATGATGGTCTGTAAATGTTCACCGGGCGCTCTCTAGGGGGCACCATCGTACTCAGCCTATCTGCCGTCCCGCCTGCCCACCTAACTGGGTCCACACTAGCCATGGGTGTAGATTATTTGGGAGCATGCAAGGGGGGTTTGCCCCATTCCTGATTTCTGGGACAGACTTGTTGGGGATGAAGTTGAAAAAGTGTCCAACCTTCCTGTCCATATCCTTGCTAATCCTACAAAAATGACTCAGATTGCCC
Source organism: Mormyrus lacerda (assembly GCA_015163995.2). Lineage (NCBI taxonomy): Eukaryota > Metazoa > Chordata > Actinopteri > Osteoglossiformes > Mormyridae > Mormyrus > Mormyrus lacerda. Next base: position 13,060,931 of record JAABNX020000001.1, read on the forward strand.
AGAAATGATTAAAAGAGGTGAGAGGCGTGTGGTGGAGGGATGCTTCAAACGGCTCCGACCCTGGTGGCTACTTGCGCCCGACAGCCGCTGGGACAGCGGGGGAGGACGGGGTAAGGCGGAAGCCATAGGCTGAGTCACACTCACCATTTGCTCTGCTGAAAATAATCAGACGCAAATTCTTCCCCCTTAGTAAGTGACTGACTCAGCACTGATTTGGTAGACAGACACTCATTTAGTGATGTTTCTGTATTTCTGAATGGGTATGTCTGGAACTCTGTTCAGTATGGAAAATCACTGCTAAGATTTTATGATATTTGAGGGGAAACATACTGTTGAATAAAGAAGGAAAAACTAGATCAGTAGTAACCATTATACCATCTTCAACACACTTAAATCGGGAAGAGTTACAAAACCCTATCCCAGACAGCATTATACCTACATTCATTAGTTAGGGGATATTTATGTCTTTTAACTGTGGAAGAAAATCTGAGCATTCGAAGGAACTTTGGGAGAGATGAGGTGAACATGCAAACTCTGAACACATGGAGCAGAGGTGGGATTCAAACCCCTAACCTCAGAGGTAACGGTGTCACCCACCGAGCCACCAGTTTGGTGACACCATATGTGTTTTCTGAGTGATTGCGTTATGATTTGCTCCAACTGTGGTCACATAGAGCTAGTCGGCAGAGTTAAGTGGCAGATGTTTGTGTTTCCACGTGACTGCGTGTTGAAGACTTCAGCATTTGCCATCAGCGGTCTGAGAGTAGCCGCACTATGTCTGGAGTCTAGTGCTAGCGCAAAAACCTCTGTGTCCCTATCAGACTCAGCCGTGGGTTTCCTTTATTTGGGAGCAAATACAATGCAGCACAATTTGTTTTTGTGGAGATGGAGGCAGACTGATCCATACAGAATTCAAACTCTTGATTGCAATAAATGTTTTTTCATTGAGACTGAATATGTACTGTTGTGCTGTTATGTGTCTCTTGCAAAAGGTACAGTTGAAAGCTATGATTAGGGACCGAGGATGTGTTTTTTTAACAGCCGTTAATCAACCTTTGAATGAAGCCCAGCCGCTTGGGGATCTGCATTCTTACCTGCTTCAATTTCTGAGTCAGATGAGTACCGGAGTAAAGGCATGAAGCTAATTTTTGGTTGGAATAATTTGCCTTAAAACCAAAATTTTATCAAAATGACAGAAAAGCTGTGTATCTTCCAGCTGCATTCAGGGTCACGGTGAAAATGGAGAATGATGTGAGATGATTTTACAGGAAATATTGCTGCCGAAAGAAGCAACATTATATCCCATAATGTGTCTTTTTATTTGGTGAGTTGGCTGACACTTCAATGCAACTTACTGTGCATTTTCTAGGGAGGTTTTTGTTTGTAGAGAGGGAATTCAAAAAAAATATCCTGCTTCTGGGCATGACAAGAAATCATGCAAGAGCGTCAGTGGCACACGTGAAAATGGGACACCCTGGTGAAAATGACACCACAGGAAGTTATTTGATGCTGAAATACCTTCTAATGACTAAAATTTCACAAAGATGGCTATGATGACATATGCTCAAGATTACTAAGGAATTCACATCTAATGTGTCTTTGTTCAGCAGAATTAGTTATAAGAATAAACCTGCTTTACATTATTTGTTATCAAAGTACAATTAAATCATCTTGAAAGTGGGAATTAAAATATGTTAATGTATAAGAAGAAATTATATGTCAAAGAGGGAAACAACTGAATATTCGCTTCTCTGTTATACAGTGTACAGTGTCTGAACATGGCAATAATGTGAAGTATAAGCATACATACTGAACACATGGCTTTTTTCAGGGCACACAGCTACTCTATTATAGCCAAAATGGAAAAATTACCCTTAAGAAAAGTTTTATTAAGACCTTTACTCAAGGAGGCAGTCTGTGGCTCAGCAGGCTCTGTGCCTGGGAGCAGAACAGTCACATCTGTGGGCCCTTGAGCGAGGCCCTTGATGCCCAGCTCCATAGGCGAGCTGCAGGCGGCTGCCCTTCACTGCTAAGCCTGCTCTCACCTATGTATGTACCTGTTGTCATGGAGAGCAAGATGGGGTATTATATTTATGTCTCTGGAGTAACCAATGAGTCTGTGAGGCTAATTTGGGGTTGTGATATTCTTAAAAAAAAAGGGGGAATCCTTTCATCTGTCAGTTTTATGATGCCTCTGGTACTGAGTCGCAACGCTTACTGGAGTTTCACATACACAAAAGTGTTCTGAGGGCAGAATGAAAAATGATTGGTTCAGAGAGATAACCAATCGGATTGTAGAGGGGGTAGGTCCTAGCAACTAGAAGAGGTGGGACCAATTCATCTGATTAGTTGGTCCTGCATCCTCTAGCTGCTTGGATCCACCTCCTCTACAATCTGATTGGTTATCTTTCTGAACCAATAATTTTTCTTATTGCCGTCAGAAGATATTTGTGTAAATAATGCTCCCATGAGCTGCCTTTACAGGCAGGTGCTGTTCGGGCCAAGTCACCTGCCAAAGCAAGCTAAGTGCCCCCAGTTTCCAGAGTTACTGATTACGAGAGTGACTGCTTTGGCAGGACCGCTGATATCCCCATCCTCAGCAGCTCTGCTTTTCTGCTTTTTGCTTGAGATAAGGAGCTTCATGTGTAGGGTCTCCTCTGGGTCGTACTGTAGAACGCAAAAGTCATTAAATTTGATTTATGACTGAAAGGTCAAGTGCTGGATTCTTAGAACGTACAATATTAAATGTCAAGGGCAGACATGAAATGCTTAGACTGTATGCATCAGGGTTAGTGTCAGGAATATAATAATCCAAGTTACGCGAGAGGAAATCTTAGTGAACTAGAGAAGAGTGGGTAAGAATATTAATCAGATCTACTGAACTAAAGGATATTTAATGAGGTTCTGTTGTGGTTCTGCCCCTACTGTTGGCAGACATCTTGTGGACCATCACAGTGTATCTCGGTGAGAATCCAAAGTGGCATGGAAGCTGAGAATGAAAATGCAAGGCCGTAAGGTTGGAGTTTCTTGGCCACTTTGGGTAGATTTTTTCAGGTAAAGGACGCTATATCATGTTTGTCATGTCATTCCTATATTCTGGTTGCATACATTTTCTAGACCGAATGTACTTGCTTAGAGAAAACCAGACATTCAATTAGGTCTTTATTTCCTAAAATAACTGGAACCTCTATGAAAGTATCAAAGGCAATTTAGACTGAAAATTCAAGCTCACAAAAGCATCACAGAGTTCAAAGATACTCATTAAATGGCTAATTACCAGTAAATGGTTAAAAGACTTCATTTCATCGCAGTGCACAATCTGCTGCCCTAATTAAATACATTCGAAACAACATTACAGTCAATGGAGTGTTTTTTTAAACCAACAAACATCTGTTGATGTATGAAAAGCTTAGATATGTTGTATCTGAAAGTCAAAGTCATTATTTCAGACTTGAATGTCAGCACTGGTAGGCTTATCAGCTTGTATGTAATCTTATCAGACTTTGGTAAGCATTAAAAACCCTGTGTAGTTCTGCACACCCAAGCACGTGTCAATTCATGCAACAAAATAGCTTCTTTTAAGTGTTTCCGCCAAAAGTAATGTCTTCGTTTTCCTCTGCTGGGCGAAGATTGAGCTCTTTGCAGCAAATGGTTCCATTTGGGTGGTAAGAGGGTAAATGCTACTGAATATTATCACTGGCTCGCGTTTGGTCAGCTGTCTCACTCCATTTGCTTCTGACTCTCATCAGCCCAGCACTGGTGCCTCTGGGAAATGCTGCAGATTAGCTGCGATTGACTGGGAACCTGCGACGAAACACATTCTTTCTCTGTATCTGCATGCTTCCCAAGTGTGGACACAGGTTTGTTTTTGACTTTAGATAGCAAAACGTATTTGAATACTTGTACACTGAATTTTGTACGCCATGCTGCAATATTATATATACCGTAAGGTCTGGATTGATTTGGTTTCTGTTGGCAATCTTGGCTATTTATATATAGCTGTTTGGTTAACTGAAATAGTTTTTGTAATGGCACGGCAGTCATTGATTATACTGAAGCAGTGGTTCTTGTACATGCAGCTACACCGGTCCACAGAGCGGCCCAGCTAGTACGTGAGAAGCTGGCGGTACGTTTTTGTGTGCGTTGAAAAAAAAAAAACTAATAGAGTTGTAAATTGAAATCAATGTAAAATCCCAAGATTAAAAAATGGAAAAACAAAGCATTTTCAGGTTGGATTAAAATATTTTTTTGTTCCCTGCCATTGACAAGATTTGTGCAATATTTTCTTAACCTTTTCATTAGATTCTTTGGTAGGCCCAACTGAAGTAAGAGACACACTGACACGGTCTTGACACATTTGGGGCAGAATAAAGTATCCTGCAAACTGTATACAGCAGTACTGGAGCTTTTAACACCTTGATCTTCCAGAGACATCGATTAGCATCACATTTTCCAAAAACAACAAAAACAAATGGGCTCACAGGGATTCAGGTACTTTGCCATGGTTGAGTCGGAAAACCACTAAACCACTAAACGGCTCACTGTGATGGTAAGTTCTCTTTTCTTAATGTCTGCATGCAGTTGCATTCAGGTTACTGTGATTTATTCACCCATGTGGTACTTGATTGCTTTAGCCTGATCTGAAGTGGTACACAGTCCAAAGATTTCGAGAACCACTGTAATAGATTATGCTACAGTGTTTTTGAAGTTGAGGTCTCTGTACAAAGTGTGTTGTGTCTCAGGATTTTGAGAGACCACTGAAGGATTTGTTGGAAACATCAATTACATTTGTGCGATTTGATTATTGAGTCCTTTATCATTATCATGAGTCAATGGGAGGCATTCTAACATACTAATGCCCAGAGAGAGGTTTTGGAAATGCCCGTGTTGCCATGGCTTGTGATAACCAGGGGTACGTTTCCCAAAATCATAGTCGCTAACTACCATAGCAGCTTACATAGTCGGAACCATGCAACCCAATGGTTCCGATCGAAGTTAACAGGGGCTTTTGGGAAATGTGCCCCAGTTCCAGGCCTGCAGGTAATCCTATTAATTAAACCCAGCTCTTCCTCATTAACTTCATTAGTGTATATTAGTGTTACACAGTAGCCAGCTTGGTAGATGCTAGAAATGGGCCATGTGGAAGGTTTTAAGGGGCAGGTTCTTGGGTAGTTTTTTAAAATTATTATCAGGGGTGTCAGAAGCATTTTTAATGTGGGGGGGACACACTGGCATAAAACTATTTATTGTTAAATGTGGGGGGGACATGTCCCCCTCAGATTTAATGGCAGCGGCGCCCATGATTATTATTATTATTAACTTGGTCACTGCCTTTCCAGTTGCTCTTTTTAAGGGTTGTCTTGCTTTGCTGCTGTTTGTAAGTCTGCAGTGATGCAGTGATACTCCAACCTCTGCTTACACGTGGTATATGAGGAATGGGCCAATCCACATTTTTTCAGTTCCGATCCGATTCTGATACAGATTCCGATACATGAGCTCTTTTTACTTTGTTATACTTTATTAATTTTTTAAGCTAGTAAATACAGATGTAAAAAATGTATGTCAAAATATTTAATTAGGCTACTACAACCAAAATGTCCTTTTCCACCTCGTTTGTGCGTCTTGTTTTAAGTGTTTTTGAGGCATTTGCAGTTCAATATGAATATCTTCAAAACAAGTATACACAAGTGGCGAATGCTTAAAATTTTAACACAATTTTTCTCCCATTGGCATCAGCTCAGTTACACTTTGTTGCAATGGCAGCCCCTCTTGTATCACAAGCTGCAGCGAGTTCGCGAAACAGTCCGAAGTTAGCAACTCCCAAATCATCCATTGCTTTTTTTGCCTCGCACAGCGATTGTCCATTAAACGCTATTCCCACCTCTCAAAACTTTATTTTGAAATTGCTGAGCTACTGGTTTCTGTTAGAAGCTTAAAATACTCCCAGATCATTGCGTCCTATCTTACGCCCTCGTACTGCGAAGGGTATGCGCATGACGTCACGGCAGGTGGAAATCACTGTACTCACACCCACTGAGTAGCAAAAAAGACTGAGGGGCAGCGGTAGCGTTCAATTTGAATGCCGCAAAAAAAAACATGCAAAATGGGAAAGAGCTGATTGTATAAATAGATTTAACACAAAATAGGAGCTATCTTTTTAAAGATTGTCAAAAACTAAATTAGTAAGTATAGGATGTGGATCGGTCACACATGTCCGATACTCAATCTGTCAAATAGGTCTGGATCGGCGCCGATACCGATCCGAATATCGAATCAGTGCATCTCTACAGTGTATAGTTTTCTATTAAACAGCTTTGCTTTTATAGGTCCTAAAAGACTTTCCCTGTGTGATGCCACATTTAACTCACAAAACAGTCTTCCCTCTAATAAACTCACCCTTTTAGCCTCAGCCAAACCCTAAATCCATGAGGATTACATGTATTGTTAATTAAATGTGTGGCCATATTCATGCCTGTACTAGTGACCTGATCAGCTGGCACAGCTGTATAAACTGATCAGAGACCCCTAACCCCTCCAATTCCCTGACAGGGGCATATCCGCAGGAAAGTGTTCCTACTCCGAGCCCCTCCCTCTACCCCTGGGCTTCTCGGCAGTACTAAATGATCTCATTCATGCGGTACCCACTGGAAAAATGTTAGCGGCACTTCTGAGCGCGGACGGGCGCTCATGTGACATCTGGAGTGTGTGGGCCGAAAAGGGGCAACACAGTTGGGGATGTCTGTCAAGCACCTGCTCTGGGGGCCTCCGAAGTCAGACCTGGGGAGCGGAAGGAATCTGTAACCTCCTGGGCGGTCTGATCTGAAGCGGAGCAGACCAGGTGGAAGCCAGCTGACCGCCACCCACTCCATATCTCACTGGCTTTCCATAAACACAGGGACCACCCAGCCTTGCCAAGCCTTATTGCATTCCACGGATGTTCTCCCTTTAACTTCCTTATTCCAACAGCAGCTCAGATAAACAAGAGGTCAGCTCATATGTGCTGTGGGATGGAGAACATCCTCTGCTCCCTATTGTAATGTGAAAGGGCAAACTTCCTGCAGCCATATTTCCTGACTGCTGCTCCGATATCGATCTTCCTTTGGGGGGGGTTAAGGGCGAAGGAGTGGTTCCCAATGACGACACAGCGGAAAAGTTTTTCGGACACCCGCATTTTGGGGCACGTTCCGTCATCTCGCTCATTCAGTCTGTCAACATAAACCCACAGTGGAGGCCCCCCACCCTGTTTTTTTCTAGGCTTGTCTCATTTGGGCCAGCTGTTCTCGTCCTACACCCCCCCCCCCCTTCAAAAAAGATTGCTCTCCTCATACTTACAGTATAGCCCGCGGTCTCCATGGAAACGAGCAAAGAAAGATAATGGCGTGTTTGAAGGGGGTTCTGTCCTGTCGCATGTGGCTGGAAGTCCTTCTGTGAGCATCTTGATGCCCACGGGATAGAGTAGACAGGACAGGAAGCATAATCCAATCCAGACAATTGTTTGTATGACCTACAAACATTTAATTCAACCCCCAGCAATTTGTGTACAGCTCAGGGATAACGCTGCCTTTGCACACTGCACACCTGTGGTGACTGTAGCGTGTATTAGGGTCGGCCTCACCTGGCTGATCACTGTGTTAAGGCTTCTCCGGCCTGATAACTACAACACCAGCCCATTCATCCTCACGAATGGCCTGTAATTCCCATGGTCGTGCGGACAGACTATGGGGTGTTTGAAGTGTGGGGGGGAAGCTGGCCCTCCGTGCATCCTAGGCAGCTGCCGATGAAGCTTTGATGAGCGTCCCACATCACTCTGGCTACATTTCCCGCACGTGGCCCGATTTCATTATGATGCAAAGTCATCCGGTGGCACATATGAACGATGTCCTCTCCAGGCTCACACATCCACCTGTCCATAACAGCCTCATTTATACAGAAAGAAGAAAATGTCATCCAATCATCTTCCAGCTCCACAGACAGGGATCCACAGACAGTCCATGTTTTTGCTCTGTCCCAGCTGCTGAGCAGGAAGCAAAAATGTGTACTGCCTGGCAGGGAGCTCGAAGAGAGCAAAAACATAGACTGACTGTGGGTCTCTGCGGACAGAAATAGGAAACACTAGCTTAGACTATATACATAAGGGGGAGTGTCAAGAATATAATAATCCATGCTATGTGAGAGGAAATCTTAGTGAGCTGGAAATGGGTGGGTATGAATATTAATCAGACATACTAAACTAAAGGGTATTCAGTGAGGTTTCGCCCCTACTGTTGGCAGACACCTTAATGATGATCCCCATTGAGATTCCAAGGTAGCATGGAAGCTGTGGGGGGAACACACAGACTGGGAATCGAACCCGCAATACTGGAGGCATGAGGCGGTACAGGGGTTAGCAATAATCCACCGCGAGTGCTGACCTCAGCTCAGCTTTTCGGGATGTAACTTCCTGCATGGACGGCGTCTTCTCTGTGATGGTACAGCTTGCTGAGAGGTGCCCGCAGTAAAATCTAGCTTTTCGATCCCAATGTTCATTTACTCGCAAGGGGGAGATTTGATGTTACCATCGCTGACTAAAAGAAGAGTCAGAACCCCACATTACAATCATACAACATCCATTCAATCTCAAGCTTGTGTTTTCTTTTCCACAGCAGCTTCATAAAACTTTCAGAATGTAATGCAGATAAAAGGCTTGTCCCAAGAGAAAATTTATTCATGGTGAAGATCAAGAGCAGTGATGGTGTGGATGGACTCGGCACAGTTTGTCTGATTTATATCTAAGGAATCAGTGTCGGTCTTTGAGAAAAAAAGTGAAGAAAAAAACAAATTCCTGGTGAATAATTCAATGCAAGTTATTTTTATTGCATGTTTAGCTCTGGGGTGAGCTTTGAGATATCACTGTTGGATATCAGTCACATGACATTATTTATTAAATTATAGATGTGCTTCTATGAATAAAGCAGGAACAGGAACCGAAAGACTTCTCACTTGACATTCTTGTGTACACACATCCTCGCACGTGATAGACGCTCTCGCATTTCAAAGGGAAAGCTGTATGATGAGGAAGACATTATGAATTATTTAATTTTAAATATTAATTATTGAATCATTGAATTGTTAAAAGTAATTGAAGCGTACAATAGTTAAATTTTTTTGTTTTTACTTTTGTAAGCTAATTCATTCTGGAAAATTCTACCCTGCTAGGTGCACAGACAAGGGTTGTAGCCTGTTCTTGGCAAAAAAAGAAATATGATAAAAAAAAAAGGTGTGTGTGTGGTGTGTGTGCACTTTTCCTGGTGCGGGAGAAACTTATCAGGAGATTAAGGGGAAATGTAAACAGCTAGATGAGGCGCTTTTCTGCTTATCAGCGAGAGGCCTGGCAGCTGCATCCGGCAGCTGATGCTTTGGCCCCATCCTGAGGCTGCGTCGGATGTGATGTCGCCTCTTTCCATGGGATGAGCGAATAGTAGGCGGCGACCCCCCCCCCACTTTCCCCCGGGACCCCCTTCCTGGCAAAGTGGCACAACAAAAAGACAGGTGAACCTTATTTCTGTCGAGCATCTTCCGTCTGATTTTTTTCTCGTTCGTCTGTTTTTTTTTCGTTTGTCTGATTTTATTTTGCAAACAATACAACATATTGATGATATTTTAATTTCAGCATTTTTCTTATATTTTAAGTGCATCTAGAGTCACTTCAGATATTTGAGCCTTTCTCATACATGGAAAACCCTGATAAAATCCTACAAGTGTGAAAGGAGCATATAAATAAATTACTTGAAACTAATGTAGGTAAACTTTTACTTTACTTTTTTCTTTCTTGAAACACATATGGTTACCATCCTCTAGCTGGGCAAGGATGAAAGGAATGTGGTACAGATTTTATAGTTTTGTTCAGGTGACGTGTTTCAGAGCTAGAGGAGTTGTTTACAAGGCAGCGGTCAAACACACAGCATGTGTTTGTTGTACCGTCTGAGTTCTGTTCCTGAGAATGACTAACAAAGTAAGCCACAAGCTAATCGCACTGACTTTTCAACTGTACGGGCTACATTCATCCCTGAAACAGGCCAATGATTTGTAATACAGCACTGAAATTCATAAGTCTATTGCGTCAATAAATCTGTTTCACTGAAGCTGACTCAGAATGAGGTGATGGAGCGCAGACATTTGGCGCGTTGCCGACTGCCGGATCAGTCGCTTTGATGAATGACCACTTCCTATGGTAGTCGGGGGTTTTATCAAAGAATGTTTGCCATGCGCCGAATTAAGGTGTGGCTCTTCCCTAATGCTTTAAACAGTCTCAGAATTGCATGGTTACCAGATATCAACCGGAATCGCTTTCAGAACTCTGATCGATTATTACAGCTCCTTGTTTGATTTATGGCCGCGACTCCTCAACGTCATGCTCAGTCACTAGGCGTGCCTTTATGCCCAATCTCTTTGCCAAGTCCCACAAGACATGTGACACCGTGCAGGGGACCTGAGATTTTTCTCTAAGGCCTCATAAACTCTTGGAGTCACCTCCCCCCGCCCTGCCCCGGTTTCAGGACCCTGAGGAGAAATGTGAGTCTTTGTAGTTCTCTAACACCAACAGCCAGCATAAAAGTGTGCTGTCTGCAGAGATGCATGCTATAGAAGAGGAGGGGCAAGGATTCTTTCATTTCTTGTCCCTGAAAGGGTTGGAATAATAAACTACCTGTCCGGTCAGGGGTGCAGGGGATGTGCATTTCAAATGGTCGATGCACTATGCAGAGATCATTCTGTTCTGTAACCGAACACCCCTGTGGAATAAAGAGGGGCGCTGTTTGCACCCGCTCTGCCGGGACGAGGTCATGGAGAGCTTGCCGTGTTTCAGTTAAATATGCGATTGGTGAGGGAGCTTTCTGGACTTGTAATGTATGTGAAAGGAGATACTCTGGCCACTACGCTGCTCCCCGCCCAAGCCACCCTCCCACGCAAACATTCAAAGACCAAATCTGGCCGTAAGGTCTGGCAGGACGGCACCCATTTCCTCTCCAGGGTGGAGGCTGGCATTTACGTTAAAAGGAGACCATCTATTCAGTGAGCTTCCTCAGCAGTAGGCTGGGTCACTCTTTCTCCTCCCAATAAAGGAGTGTGGAGGATGACAGCAGAGGGTCTCGAGCCATGAAATCCGAGGGACAATCTGCTCCGGGGAGCACTGATGAATGACAGGGCAGTGGGCCTAATGGTCAGCCTATTTTCTGCTCAGTATATAAGACTGTGACCTGATTAATTGAAGCTTCAAACAAGTCTTTCTTTGTATGGTCGACAGAAGCCTTTGTGAGAATATAACTGTAGTCCCAGATTAAACGTAGTCATTTATCTTGTGAAATTTCAACTGGTGAATTGGGATCATGTAAAAATCTTGTTTTATGGAGAAAAATATGAAGCTTGATCTCAGTATACAAACTGTGATCTTGCTGCCAATTGCTTATTCTTAGAGACGGATACATTCACTAAGGAGGAAAGCCATTATATAGTCAACAGAAGTATATAAAATGCGTTGTATTGCATACTCAATATGTAAAATGTGGTGATACTGCATTATATGACTGATAAATGTAACAAAATGCATGTGAAATTTTCATTTCAGCGCATCGGTTTTCCCAGCTTTCTGGTGTAACATGGATAAGCCAACTTCCAGCTATCATTGGCATTCCTGACATGCAGCACGGCAGTTCCCCCTCGCCACCGAAAACAAGCCATTAATATTTCAGTTTCATGCATAGACGGGGAGGGGGGGGGTGACTTAGAGTGCTGTGGCAGGGGGATGGATTTATAGGCTGCCACCTCTGACGCGGAGCGGCCGAGCGGGGAAGCTGGGAGGCAAAAGGGTCGCCTCTGGGGCGGTGAACCCAACCAGAGCGTCGAGGCAATTATTGTCTCCTATGCTGTGGTATGCAGAAGTCGAGATGGAGGCCTCCACCGGGAATATCCCTGATTAAATAAACCGGCACAGGTGCAATTCACGCTCACGCAACAGTGGGGGGCTGGAACCATTAACAAGAAAGAGGGACAGAGCGGAATGGAGAAGAACCAGCTCAGCTTGACCCTTTTCTCCATATTTTGAAACGTTTGCTTTTATTGGAAGACAGAAGCAGTTTTTTTGTAAGGGAAGGGACTTGCTTTTGTGACACAGGCCGACACATGTACGGACAGCCTTTAGGCGCTGACCTGTGAGGTTCGCAAGTCAACTAGAGGGACATTTGCACGGCCAAAAAATTCCGAAGCACACAGCAGAGCTCTTAACAGTATCATAGCATGGTAGCTCAGCAGGTACCGCTGTGACCTTCCAGAGCTGTGGGTGTGATTCCATCGCCTTGCTCTGTGTGTGAGGAGTTCTCCCCTGTTTGAGGGAGTTTCCTCCTGCAGTCCAGTAACATGGTTAGGTGACCTGGCATCTCTAAATTGGCCATAGTCTGTTTGTGTTTGTGTGTGTGTGTGACCAAATGTCTCTGGCAATGTAATAAAAACCTGTCTTTTTGACGTTGTGGGGACCATTTTTCAGGTCCCCAAAAAGATCTGTGAATGCAATCAAAAAACTAAAAATGCCAAAAGTCTCATCTTGTTTGGTTACTTATGGTTATAGTATGGGACTGGGTGAGGTCCTCATATTGTGATTCAAGTTTTCCCCATAGAAATGAATGGAGAGTCCCCACAAAAATATAATTACAAACCTGTGTGTTTGTGTGTGTATGCCCTTTTATGGACTTGCACCCCAAACAGGGTGACTTGTGCCCTGTGCCTTCTGGGATAGGGTCCTAACTCAAGGTGACCCGGTACTGGATGTGCTTTGGCAGATGGACAGACAATCTCACTTGGAGTGTTTCCACTTGAGTGGAAATGGTGTTTGGGTGTGTAGCTGTTTTGTTTGCTCATTTCCATCTATAAGGACGTCTGACTGGTGAAGAAGTGACTCTTCCCATGTTTGACAATTCTGAGTATTTTATTACTTCCCAGCTGCTCCACTCCCTGCTTTCCTCTCACCTCTTTATTGCTTTGGCTTTTTGCTATGCTTCAATCTAACTGTACTCTGTTTAAACTTGGAAGTCAGAAATTCCAGGTTCTTTGTTGGAAATTTCAACTCGAACACCCCCGAAAGTCCATATTCTAATTTGGAAAGTGGGATGAAACTCTGTAACCCCAACCTCAGAATTCAAGATGGCTGCCTCCTTTGTGAACAGAAACAAAAGCTGTAATTATATGTTGTTTATTAACACTTATGTCTCATTTGTGTTTCATTAAATCGGTCTTACACACATTACTGTCCAACCGGTATCTATGGACATGTTGCTGCGGTGTTTGTAAGTGCAAAACACTATGTACAGCATTATTATTTTCTGATATTGCTAACAATGGCTAGCAATGAACTTGGGGTCTGTGTCAGAAAGTAGGATTTCTTACTTAACCGGATAACATGTTGGATTTAAGGTAGTCTGGGATAAATGTAAGTGTAAAAGATAAAGGCCATTTACACAGGGGAACCTTCAATCTGACACGTTGTCAGGCTAAGCAAGAAATCCTCATTTTCAAATCAGATCCCTGGTATTGCTACTTGGCACTTGTTGCACTGGAACGCGGTTAATTCATGTGCGTCGTCATTCTCAGTTCTGACTATCGACCTCCAAGACTCCGTGGCATAACCTTGGTCCATGAGGTCCTTCAGCCTCGTTTTCCACCCAGGAACATTGAACAAGCCTGTCATTTCTGCACAGCCCCGCTTGGATCTTCTCACACAAATCCAAGCTTAAGGATTCTTTTAATTGTCCTGGAGCCTTTCCCATCCCTTTGTGTACATGAATGGGACCCACATATTTTCATTCAGCTAATCTGTGTGTCAAGATTTCCACTGTCCCCCATTTCTTGCTGGTGCTACCAATCACATGTGGGCACAGATTAGAGCCCCTTTAGTCTAAGGATGCTAATTTATTAGCCACAAGCTAATGCTTGTTGAGTTAAAACAGAAGCAAGCTTATGAATACAAATAGCACACTGTTTGACGCTCGGCCAGCAGCCCTTAATCCTTAATTCGGCCATCTTTGTGGCATATCACATCACACCCCCCACTAATGGCAATGCTCAGGATATCCATTATACTGTATGGACAAACATATTGGAACACCTGGCCATTACACCCACAGGAACTTTTATGATATCCCATTCTAAATCCCTTGGCATCAATATGGAGTTAGTCCCTCCTTTGCAGATATAACAGCTGCCACTCTTCTGGGAAGGTTTTCCGCAAGATTTTGGAGTGTGTCTGTGGGACTTTTTGCCCATTCATCCAGAAGAGCATTTGTAAGGTCAGATCTGGCTCACAGTCTCCATTTTAGTTCATCCCAAAGATGTGCAGACCAGTCAAGTTCTTCCACACCAAACTCACCCAACCACGTCTTTATGGACCATGCTTTGTGCAAGGTGGCGCAGTAATGTAGAAACAGAAAAGCATCTTCCCCAAACTGTTCCCACAAATTATTGTACAGCCAAACACATGATATTCTTCTCAAATCAAAAATGGAAAACATGGGGCTTAAGAAGGTTCATGCATCAAGGTTAAGTTGGAAGCATCCGAATTGCTTGGTATAGTAAGCACCCAAAGGGTCTTGGTATGCTGAAGCATTATGAGTTTCCTTCACTGGAACTAAGGGGTCAAGCCCAACCCCTGAAAAACAACCCTGTATCACCACCAAACTTCACAGTGGGCATAATACAGTCAGACAAGTAACATTCTCCTGACATCCAGCAAACCCATACCCATCTATCAGAGTCCAGTGGCGGTGTGTCTGACTCTTGGCATTGTGCTTGGTGATGTGAGCCTTGCATGCAGCTGCTTGACCATGGAAGCCCATTCCAAGAAGCTCCCGGTGCACAGTTGTTGTGCTGGGGTTAATGCCAGAGGACATTTGGAACTTGAGTCAGCAGAGTGTTGCTGACTTTAATGCACTATGCAACTCCTGCCACTTTGTTGTGTGGTCTGCTGTATGGCTGAGTTTCTGTTGCTCCTAAACAGTTCCACTCTACAATAATACCACTTACAGTTTACCGTGGAATATCAAGCAGGGAAGAAATTTCATAAACTGACTTATTGCAAAGGTAGCATCCTATTACAGTACCACGCTTAAGTCCTCTGAGCTCTTCAGAACAATCCATTCCTTTCCAAATGTTTGTAGGCCTCACTGCATGACTGGGTGCTTGATTTTATACAACCGTGGCAACTGGTCTGAATGAAACACCTGAATTATTAAGAGGAGTGTCCTGATAATTTAGCGTATCTGTCTTGTAGGACCACTGATCCCATATAGGAACATGCCCATTGAAACATACAGTATGTCCTCTATGGCATGAGGCTTCACGTTGTCAGACTGTCTGATTCAGGTCCACTGACTGAACAAGCTTATTAGAAATGCCTTACCACCTCTATTTCTGCCCACAGAAGGATTCTTCAAAATTCTCCAAAGACATGTTTAAAGACCTGGTTTAAGCTGGTGGATCCCCCCCGGCTGTCCTATGGGACACTTTAGTAACACCGCTAAGCGCTCTTCCCCACACTTACGAACTCAGAACTTGAGTGTTTAGAGGCACTACAGGCATTTATAGTGCTTCACATGAATGAACAAAACCGAAAGCATATATAAAAAGTGTAGATGTCGCTACTCTAAAGTGTCGAGCTGCGTGAAAAATCACACGGGAGCTGGGCTGCCCACACGCGTGAATCTCTCCTTCCACACATTTGGGGGTTTTTCCGGCCATCCGTCTCAGAAATAGAGTGCCTGCGTTTTCCTCTCCTCGGCTGTTTCTCAGTGACTTCACACAGCGAGTGCCGAGGTCACGGCTCACATGCGACATCGCTAACGTGGCTCGTCCATCTCGGCGATACGGGAGACAGAGATCCATCCCTCAGGCAGCTGCTCTGGGCATGAGGATAGGAACCATGCTGCAAAGTCATCTGTCTGCACCTGCACAGAAAACCCTCAAAGTCCTCCATGTATAGGTAGTGTTTGAGTAAGTGGCACATGTCAAATTATCATGTGTGCATTTTAGCTTGTAGTCCATTGCATTTTTTTCTAGCTGTCTCATGTCGTCTTTCGAAGGGTGCAAAAATGGAATTTTTGGCTACAGACGCAGACTTGGGATTCAGCGCAAACTGTCATGCTGCTTCGGTTTAAGTTAAATGTTTGCACAAAGGGCCGATTAAAGTGATCAATGGACCATCTGTGAGGGAGGTGGTGGGTGGGGGGGGGGGTAGGGGTGTTAAAGCGCATTCATATGCAGGTGACGTGAGATCTCCATCCCATTTGGGTGCGCCAGACACGTCCTGGAAATGCCGATTATCCCCTTCACACGGGGAGATCGAGGGCAGCATGCATGAAAGGGTGTGTCCTCTTAATTACATTAAAGGCGAGGATTGACATTCCCCTTTAATTGGAGGAAAAAGCATGACCTTTGAAAAATGGTACATCCATGCATTTGTTTTTTTTTATGTCTGTGTGTTCAGTTTCACAACACACCACTGGATAAATATACATATTTCACCCGCGATCCTCAGGGCTCATCAATTATTGTGCGTTTTCCAGCAGTGCATCATGGGATGTCACTGAAACAGAAAGACTAGGGGAGTGATGAAGAAAGATGCAGTTTCTGAAGATTTCACTGAAGTCAGTCGGCCGCATCATCACACGCTTCAGTTGCTGCAGAAATTTAACTGACTGGTGGGGATTGAGGGGTAATGGCTGCCACCTTGAGTGTGGCCCTCAGCTTTGTCAATAAAGCAGCACGCGGTGCAGAGTGTTCCGTGGCGTGGTGGGGAGTGCTGGGGGTGACAGGCGAATGGATGGCATGATGCAGGACATCCCACAATCCTCCAGGAGGGGCCCCTGTCTTCAGGTACTGCAGTGGAAAATGCCCGACCTGCAGGGGTGCCATAATTGGATTGGTCTAGGTTGGGGGCCCCATATTATATGCTTTCATGGGGCCCCAAGTCTCTGCCAGCACTCTAGCTGGGCCGTCCTTTTCGCAACGAGAGGTTTCCGGTCTGTCTTCTGTAGAGAGAAATTTTTCATCATCTCCTCCCCTCTGTAGAACAAATTCTGAAAAGACAAATTTGCTGCAGCATTAAATCCAAGTTTGATACAGCCATCTAATTCTCTCCTGTTTTATTTCATATTTGTGCCTGTTAGATCTAGGTTTGCAGTTCCTTTGTTATGAATTAATCTTTTTGTTATTTAATTTTTACGGAACAGCAATTGATTGAGATGTTATTCCCAAGGAGCTTTTTTACGTCTGAGCTGCAGACTCGTTCACATTCACTCTGAATGTCGTTTCCTACAGACAGCTTTCTTGTGTAACTGCTAGGCTCAATGCCTGTATTCAAGCTTATGGTTTTACTGGTAACCAGAACCATACATTATTATGGTAGAACAAAGCCTTCTGTGGGATTTAGTGTGTATAGAATCTATTTCCTTCACTGGTGCTCCCCTTGAGAGTTCTGACACACCCATTAGAACAGTGTTTCCCAATCCGGTTCTTGGGGACCCACAGCCACTACATTCAAGTTCTTAGGTTAACAACATTCTTATGTATTATAGTTTCCCGAGCAAAAGTAGCTAAATCTGATTAAACGCTTTCATTTATAGCCATTAATCCA
>JAABNX020000001.1:13078854-13094325 GCA_015163995.2 Mormyrus lacerda
ATTTGCTTATCCCTCCGTTTCTCAACCCAGTCCTTGGAGACCCCCAGACAGTCCACATTTTTGCTCTCTCCCAGCTCCTAGCACAACTGAACCAAACAATCAGGAATGCCGAATACCTTTTACAGGTGATTTGGGAGCTGGGAGGGAGCAAAAATATGGATTGTCTGTGGGTCCCTGAGGTCTGCACTGGGAAACACGTCTGACCTCCCCCTGCTCTGTTCACATTTCCTGTTCCTCTGTGCTGCTGAAACCCAATCAGCATCAAGAGTCCATACCAGCAGGGATCAGTAACTTAAATCTTCGTAATTGTCCTATTTGGATTTGGGTCCTATTGAGAGTAACATACATTTATCTAGAGTGCTATTTGTATTTATAACCTCGCTGCTGTTTCAAATCAAGCAGCATTAGCTTGTGGCTAATAAATCAACGTTTGAGCACCAAACAAGCTATAATTTGTAATTGGTGGGAGGTTTTTTAACTCTCAGCTTGAAACCCCTGGTATTAAATATAACTGGCAATGTACAACGTGTTTGTTTGCATAATTCTAAAGTCTGTGCTTCTTTAATTTACCTTGTTCCAGCGTTAACAGGCTTGAGTTTTAAGCAAGGGTCACTGGGAATAAGAAAGTTAAGCTTATGCTGAGACTGGCGGAATCATGCTTAACAATTACGGCGCCGTCAGCATCAAGGTTGAAACCATTCGGCCCCCGGGGGGTCCACGAAGCATTTCACTTCTTCACAAAGAAGCATAAAAGAAATAGTATCCCCCACCTTTTTTTTTTTTTTTTTAAAAATCCCAGTTCCTGCTGAAGTTCAAAGCTTTCCCTGGGTGCAGCTGTAATTACGTGAGGAGGTGGTATCAGTTACCGCCTTCACTCAGCCCGATTCAGAGCAGGGCCCAGAATGCCTGTGGCCCAGTCTGAGAGGCTGCAACATGAGGTTTTCTCTGCTGCTGCTGTCATGAACCCTGCAGGGTGGGGAACACGACTGAGAGGGTGGAGACCATCAAAGTGGCCGTCTTCCATAGCATCACACATTTTTTTGCTATCTGCTCACTTGCCTGGAACAATATTTTACATTTATTTTATCTAAAGCAATATACAATTATGAAAGCAGGATCAATCTAGCTCTGGAGCGATGGGGGGGTCTTGAGTAAAGGCCTTGCTCAAGGGCACAGTGGTGACATCACTAAAGCTGTCACAGGGTTTGAGTCAGTGACCTTCCCATCACAGATGCAGAGTCCTAACCAACACAGTCACACGCCACCCATGGATTAGCTGCTATTAAAGGCTGTGAAGGAAATCATTGCAATAATTACTAATATATATAGATATAGAATAGATAATAATAGATTAAAGCACCAGAAAATAGAGTCAGATTCTCCAGCAGCTGAAAAAGAGATGCCTGTAGCCTAGAGTGAAAGAATACCTCATAACAAGATCCAACTATCCAGGAAAATCCAGGCTCTCTTCTTCTGAATCCTTGAAATGATCCTACTCCCGCAGAAGACGTTAGGCTGTCCTGCTTCTTTCAATGAACCAAAGAGTACATAGATGTTGGCTTAAGACTTTACCTTAAGTTCACATTGAGCCCCACATCCCAAAACACGAGATCTAGCTGTCCTATAACTTAAATAACCTGGAGTCACTTTGGGTATATTGCTTGGTTGCTAGTTATTTAGAGTGAACCTGAAGAAACAGCTTAACAAATGAGAGTCAAGGTAACCGGTGGCATTGTATATCTGGTAAACATAAAGTCAATTTGTCCTGCCAAGTTTAGACAATACTGCCTGGGGAAATGGCTAAGATTTCTGTAGCCTTGTCACATGGCTGTAGTGGAATGAATTATAATAATTATTAATGGTGCATTATGGGAGAGGCCAATTAGCCCAAGGCAACTAGTCTTTCCAATTAAATAAAAACTGCAGGGCAGTCACATGAAGGATTGCTTGTTACCGCTGAGAGCAGATCAAATCACCAACGGCAATAAATCATATGGGAGTCATTTAAAAAAGATTTTTCGAAATGGGACACATACGCCCACGGTGTTTCACCTACAGAGCTGTTTCTCCTTGCCAAAGGAAAATTAAAATGTCTTGTCAGAGTTTATCATAGTAAACGTAACCTCAGACAATGTAAATATATGCAAGCTCCCAGTATATAAACTGGGAGGTATTCAGTACCTGGGAGTCTGACTGCACATTGCCTACTGGGAAGAGCCTCTGAGAATGCACCACAGTCGCGCTGTACCACCACCATGGCCGAACGTATTCGGTAGTGTTGCTCATCACACCCACCAACACATTCCCAACACACAAGCCCTGGCTGATTAAAAGCCCAGAGTTGTTTCAGCACTGGGCCCTTCAGAAGGGCCCTTTACGTCCATTTGCTCCAGGGACTGGTTGAGCACTGCTTTCTCAATTGCACGTCGCTTTGGATAAACGTGTCTGCTAAGTAAGTAAATAAGTAATCACGGTACATTCAGACCGCTCCGTGTCACTTCCCTGCCTGAATGGGCTCGGCTCTTTCTTATTTATTCTTGTTTCCTCTCTGACTCCATCCGCTTCTTTCTGCCCCATCCCACGTGCTGACAGGAAGGAGACCTCCGCCGTAGCTCTGTGACTAGGTGGCCTCTTTATACACTCGCCTCTCTGCTGAAGGGTTTCCCCGGAGTCCCAGAGATACCCGGTTTCAGAGAGTCAGACAGTCCCGCACATGTGCTGCTTGTGTGAAATCGCGAATGCTGCTCCTGCACAATGGGTCCGTTGAAAGATGATCCAGCCCGTGAGGTCCAATAAAGGACCCACAGTGAGCAGGAAGTGTAGTGGACGTATGAGCAATCTGCTCTGCTGTTGTTTTCCCGCATACCCTCTTGGCTTTAAGTGTGTTTGGTGTGCGGTCCTTCACATGTTTTGATAAGATATTTCAAAACCAGGGCCCCCATTGAACTTAGAAGAAGTTAGAGTTCATTATAAGGCAGAATTAGCCTGACTATTCTAGGCCATGTGTGTGAAAGCTTCTTTGTGTCGAGGTGTACAGCACTTTCTCCAAATAAAAAAGATTCCTGCCACAGTGGCAGCTAGCGAGAGCTATCAGAAGTAGGGACATGTCCATCGTAATGGAGATTTTGATGCCCGACAAGGCTTTTAAGGAACCCGTAGAGCAGCACAGATCGTACCCTTTGAAACGCCTCCTTAGAACAAGCCCCTTATCAAAAGATAAACTACTAAATTAACCAATACAGTATCAGAATCCTCTGTACTGAGTCTTTACCATTATCAACAACAGCCCTCAGCTAGAAATGCTCTGAAATTGTTATCTAACACAACAGGTGCGTATATCAGCGTTAATACAAGAAAATTAAACTTCACTGTGTAAAATAAATACTCCAAATACTCCAAAGTAATGGTGCTTATTGTGCAATCAATGGTGTGGAAATATGGCAGAATTGAAATGCATGCAAAATGACACTTCTGCTGAATAACAGGAAGTCACTACACAGCACACTAAGTCTTTTCTGGATCCATTGTTCAGTATTACTTTGAGAGGGGCATCGCTGGGGTCATTTTCTGAAGGTCATACCCCTCTCCCTATAACAAATGTATTAGTGTTGATAGTTCAAGACAGTTAGTTAGTTATATCTGTCCGAAATATAAATGATTCTATTTTTTGGCTACGTCACTGGTCATAAGCCAGAGCTACGTAACCATGGCAACAAGGAGCACCCGACCTCAGTGCCCCTCTCTGTCCGAAAAACGTCACTATAAATATTTAGTCAGAAAAATTGCTGTACACTAAAGGTGTAGATTAAAGTACAACCAGATCATGAGGGATTTTTTTGTAGGTTATGGTACATTACAGCATGTCAGACAGTAAAACTTTATCTGAAATGGAAATTATATATATATATATATATAGTCATTAAGAAGGTGGAGCACATAATTTCTGGCAGGATAGTAATTTAAAAAAGCAAGTCTCCATGCTATCCCTTTGTCCTGCTGATAATCAACTGTATGATGTCATCAGGATACCCTCTTCTGCATTTGGCTGTGTAATATTCCACAGTAAGGTGGGTGTGAGGATTCAGGCAGCATCCTGTAAAAAGCTTTGATTAGATATGCGTACTCATATATCCCAGTCATCGTTGTGTTCTTCAAGAGCTGATAATGATAATGGATAATGTGGATATTTCAGTATATCTACGTTATCTTTTTCAGTACAGAATTTCTTTAAAGTAGCTCTGTAGAAGGCAGAATAATGACTTTTTTTCCCGAATCTAGGCTGAGTTGTCCTGGAATGAGATCATAGATTAAGCTATGATTAAAGGGACAGGATTGGCTGTCTTGTTTAGTAATTGCTAAATGTATCCAGTGCACCTATAATTATGCATTTTTGGTATTCAGATCATTCTGCATTGAATTTCAAGGCAACACATTGTAACAATTTCAGCTTTGGAAAAAACAAAGATCTGGTCACCAGCTTATGCAAGAACCTTTCTTTTCACTCAGCTGTGACTTAAAATAAATTCCCTTATTCCCAGATTCTAGAAGCAAAGTCCAGTGTGACATCTGACACCAGAGGAGACTATTTGCTTGTCTCAGGCCTGTGATGTGTCCCTGTAAGATGGGTTCCTTGAGGTGGGACCCAAATGGTCTCGCTGCCGTCATGGTGTACGGAACTGACAGCCACCCACAAAATTCTGTATCATCTCAAATACACTACAGTTAGAAAGGGGGAGAGAACTGGACATTTGCACTGAATTAAGAGGAAGAAAGTATGATTCAGTGTGATTGGAGCCAAAATGCCTCATATTGTCATATGCTGTGAAAGGTCATTTATTAGTTACTACCAGTTTACTGGTATTAAATATGCAATGAATAACTACAGTATGTGTGATCTAGGGTGGTGTTGTGGTTCAATGGATAGTGCTCTTACCTCACACATCTGGGCTGGGGGTTTGAATGCCCCCTTTTTGTGTTTAGGTTCCCTGGTCTCTTTGATTCGTGCAGATTTCCTCCAGTCATCCAAAGGCGCCCCATTAGGTGAACTGGCATCTCTGAATTGCCCATAGTGTGTGAGTGTGGGCCTTGTTTTGGGCCGGATCCGGTTCAGGGTGCCTTCCTGCGATGCCTGGGATGGGCTCCAGGCCACCTGCAACCCTGAACTGGATATGTGGTCAGAAGATGGATGCAATGCAGTTTTTATATTTTTGTGTAAGGGTTCCTTTGTCCTGTTCTGGAGATTTCTCTGCCCAAATGTGTGCATAAAGAAGGATTACTGAGCTGAGAAAGCCAGGACTCACACACATTTTAATCCATGATCCAGGACATGTTGATGACAGACCACTTGTGGGGAGAAGTAAAGCACCACAGAAGACAAGGAGGGTAATGGCTGCTAAGTGACCTTTACACCAATGCGGTCGTTAGGGGCAACGCTTGGGCCAATTGTGATGATGTTGCCTGATCTCTGCTGCCCTCGCGCAGCTAAGAAAGAGGGGCAAAAAGGTAAACTCTGCGCAGGGGTCTCAAGAAGTTGCTGATTTGCTGGAAAAAGAAACTTGTGCATGCAGTGTTTTTCAGTTTGAACTGGTATTTATCTCCCATTTAATCCGATTATCTTGCGTGGTGTAAAAATCCTAAACATGGAAACTCTCTGATCCCGCATTGATATGCATTGGAATGATGCCTGTATTGTGGAAGCATTGTGAAAAGGCCCCACTAATGACTTATCCTTTATCTTGGTTCATCGCGTTAGTTTGTGTGAGAGGAGGGTCATAGAATAACTGGCGCTCGTTTTCAGCCTTGGGGTAAATAAAGACTTCCAGAGCAGGTTTGGTGTTTGCTAATGCAGTATTAGAGTCCAGTTTCCGTTAATCATTTACACTTATCTAACTCTACCTGCAGGTAACAATAAGATGAGTGTAATATGGGGAAAGGGAGTGGATGTCCTAGGGCAGGTGATCTGAAGCCATTGGACTAATGATATTAAACAGCTTTCTGTTTCCCCTGTTGGCTCATATGGACCTGACCACATGATCAGCTCCTGTATTCTGATTGGTGGATCCAACACCCCTGCTGTCCTCCCGACCCTGCTGCCCCCTTTGGCTAAAGCTGAAACAGCTGTCCTTTGTGTTTTCTCCTCACCCCCACCCCCAGTTGGTTAAACCGCAAAATCCCAGTAAATTCTCTGTTTCATGCTGCCATCCCAATGTTACATGAATCTCCTTGCCTTCTCATTCAAGACAAGTCATATAAGGGGATATAGCATGTAGTGCACTTTAATCTACCAGATGTTTTGTCTAATGTGACTTACAGTTGAGAGAGCAGGGTCAGCCAGTCCCTGGAGCAGTTGGGTGTTAGGTCCTTACTCAGGGGCCTCAAGGTGATATCACTCTACCAGCCAGAGGATTTGAAAAGGTGACCTTTCTTTCATGGGTATAGAGGACTCACCCAAAGAGCCGCACACCACCCATTAATTTCTTGCACACAGATCCAGATGAAATATAATATCTGCTAGAATGATGTTCTCCACCACTAAAGCCGCTAACGGTGCATTGTTATGACATGTTTACTTCCCCACTTAAATTCAGGACGCAAATCTGGGGTCTTCAAATGACTTTCTGGCATCCACAAAAAAGTCCCTTCTCCCATTTATAAAAGATCATTTTCAGGAGACTGGCACTGCACACATGCCACTCTTAAGATTCACCTAAAGGAGTGCATGAGCCAAGATTTCACTTAATGTGACCCCTAACTTCACTCCAGTCCAGCTCTGCAAGCTCGTAGAGGGAGTCGATTAACTTGTACCCCTTTCTCCTCTTCATTTAATATCATGACACTTATCTCTAGAGCAGTGTTTTCCAGCCCGGTCCTTAGGGGCCCAAAGATACTCCACGTTTTTGTTCACTTCCAGCTAAAGCTCTTTGCTCCATAGCAGGTTAAAAAGGTGTTAAGCAAAATTATTCAGGTGGCTATTACATCTACATCCCCCTAGGGGGCGTGTTGAGCATTGGCTGGTTGGCTCTCGCACGTGGTATTGTTAGGTGACAAACAGGTGTCCATCAGGTTCCAGTGTGCTCTGTGCCACCAAACCTTCCTACTTTCCACAAAGAAGCTTTGTGGACAGCTGTGTCTCAGAGACAATTGGAGACAGATGAAATGAGGAATGGGGAGGGAAAAAAAAAACATTAAACCGCCTTTCCGAAACAAGAAGCTTTGTTAATTTGAAATGGTGCATGTGGCTTTTTCCAAGAAATCATTCCCTTTACATCCTCCCTCCCAGGAAGCTGGTTGGGTTTGAATAAGATCAGTGAGGAAGAGTGGGATTGGGTGAGGATAGATAATTGACTGCGTGGTTTTTAGACAAAAACAAGTAAATATAAAAAACACACACACACACACACTATACTCAGCTGTCTTTCAGACCTGCCCCAGATGAAGATGTCAGCAGCCTTGGTGAATTATTATTTTTGAGGTTGTCATGGCAACTTCAAATCACATGACTCAGAGCTGCTGCTTGGAGGTCTCTACTGCTAGTGCTCCCGTGAGCACCAGATGTTACGGAAACCCACTTGTGAAAGGCACTGAAGCCACCATTCTGTGCTGACGTCACATGTCAATAGGGGGGGGGGACTTTGGTCCTGAAGTGATGTGTTACAGCCACCCAAATCTCCAAAACTCAACTCAGACGCAGAATATTATGCCTGGCTGCTAATATGTTACCCGTGGTGCCTGCCAGTCTGCTAAAGTATGGATAATGTATGGAAAGGAAGAATTAGCTGCTGTGCTCACGGTACCGTAGAGCTGGACCTCAGCTGAGAGCACATTTAGACACCATTACTCTCCACTATTGCCTCCTATCTCTCAGCAGATGCTACACAGCTTTACATATTAACACTTCATAGTTAGTGGTGTTATTTGTTTTAGGTACCTGGTTGACTGAAAGTTCAAAGTAAATTATTAACATTATGAAATCTGCTCCCGCGAGATCCCGTAAATTTATTTACAGATCAACAAATTCACATTAATTATTTCTTTATTCACAAATAAATCACACCGTCTCCTGATAGATTAACTTTGCATGTTTGCCTTTTGTTTTCTACGTTGTACAGTACGTACAATAACTCCGTCGTGAAGCTTCTGGAAACGGTGTAAGCTAAAGCTGGCTGCCGCTGCTTTATTTGGTTGTAGGTTTTTTTGTAAAGGTGTACCAGATGGCCGGGAAGAAAAACCTATTCCTCAGAACCAAGGATCGCACCTGCTGTCGTTTCTGGTGGGGCAGCGAAAGCAGCAACGTACTGAATCCTTGTGCATATTGCGCATTGAATAATGAAGAGATCCGGCCGAGGACAAATTTATTCTGACGAATGAATGCTTCTGCCTTTCACTGATTAAAAGCTGTTAATCAGTCAGTATGGCATCTCCGAAAACTGTTCTGAAATTTTAGAACATTTTTATGCCTGTACAATATACAGGTTTTACTGTATATTCCTTTCGTGTGCTTATTCCTAGAGAGTCTGCTTTTGCCGAAAAGCATGTATATTGTGTACGTCAGGGTGTCTGGTAACATGATCTATATTCCAAGTCGAATCGGCTTGTTGGTGTTTAAACTGTCAATATGTTCTATCCCCAGGCCTAGGATGCAAATTGGGAAAAGCGTGATTGGACAGCCTATCCCATCCACATCCGCTGCCTTGTGTTCCCATGATCTGGGACAGGCTCCAGGCTCGCCACAAAAACTGTACCAGATCAGCATTTTTGGAATTTGGATGGGTGATAGATGGTGAATTTAGTTTTTTTACTTGGAGCCAGTGTTAGAAGAAGGACCAAATGTAGTCAGATAAATGTTCAAAGCACTTGACTTCACCTATGTTCTATTTTTAAAACATTTATTTAATTTTCCAAGATAGGCTCCGAACCCCCGTGACTCCTTGGTATGGAAAATGGATGGACGAAAGGGAAGAGGGATCTTCTCCAATGCTAAGCAGACACACCTGTTGGAGTGAAGAGACGTGGTCTGAGAATGACACAGATCACAGAAGTCAGACTTCCTGCCCCATCGGCCAGATTGCACTGCCCTGGATTCATACATCCATCTTAAATGGTGCCTTATCTGCTGAGTCCTCCCCCCAGTCCCACTGTGATCAATCCCTGCTTCGTATCCATGGAGATGGCATTCATCTTTTCACTCCGATATGAAAAGGAAAAGCATCACTTAAATTACCCCTCCCAAGTACAACAGAGAAGAATCGAGTAATGACCCACAATTTCAAATCAGAATCTGGACCATGAAAGTTGAAAGCGTTTGTAATTGCAGATCTGCTGATCGTCGAGTAAGCAATAATAATTCATAAAATGAAAATATCCACATTCCAGCAAATAAAATGCAGTTTGTTGGTGTATTTCTATGCATAGAAATGTAATTTCATTTGTGTTATTTAGATGGGTACCCTTGGCTGGATTATTAAAAGGTCTGATTTATATGAAAGGAGACCATGAGTTGCTGTGGGCAAAGAGAGAGTGGGGATTGGGTTGGCTGCTCTTTTACTTATTTCCTCAGGTTTTCACTCCCCAGGAAGGTCCCATTTTTACTCATTACAATTTCTTTTCCTTAATCTCGAAGGAAATTTCAAGTTTCCAGTAGCGCAATACACACATTTAGACACTAAAAAGACATTTACACATTAGTAGAAAGCAACAAAAAATAGACAATAAATAGCAACAGTGCAAAGAATGCCAGGGAAAGTATGGCGTGCACAGTTCACAGTCACAGCCCAGGGACGATTTCTCAGTTGTCATTGTGTGGAAGTTATTAAGTGCATCTCCAGGATATTGTGAAGCAATGTGACTAGCAAAGGGTGGAATGATTGGCTCCCAATTAACTTCAAACGGAAAGACATCTTGGGCCAAACATTTGGGTTAATTTGGTGTCCTGCATGGTGTAGAGTTATAACCTTTGAAATCATCTCCCCGCCAGAGAAGGAAGCATGTCATTTGCGTTAGCTGGTGATTTAATGATGCCATTAGTGATATGTATCACTACAGATTTTGCTGATCTACGTTATTTTCCACAAAGTCATAAATTCTGGCTCCACATTACACGATACTCCGATATACAGCCGTCAATGCGAATCGGCAAATATATTACCGATACCGCCGTCGCTCTGCCGTAATTCATTCTTGCAGCTTTTCCTCAGTGGAGCCAGAGGGTGCCGTGACTTCAATGCGCGGCGGCTAGTTCCCCAGTGATGTGTTTAGGCAAAAAGACACCTCCCACACAGAGACGAGCGCTCCTTTCCCCCTGTGGAAACGATAACTGTCAAAGGTTGAAAAGGCCTTTGTTTCGCCGACTGGCACGTGGGAATATAAAAGCACGTCAACATCAAAGCCCGAGGATGGAGCTGTTTAATTTATGCACAGTGGATGTTGCAAAGCACTTCTTTGTAATGAACAAAAAGGGCTTAACAAATCCTGCGCATTTCTCGTCACTTAATTTAGACAGCAACAGCAAGAATAACTCATAGACAGAATGCACTCCATTTGACTGATCATACACGGAATGGTGCATTCTTCTTGATTTCACCTTATTTTGACATTTCTCTAATTCTTTATGGCCACTTCCTGACTGGGGCCTTGGCACCTCGGTGTTACTCAGAAACTGCTCTGATTTCAAACTGATATTGGATCAGACTTTGGAAGGGGGTCTCTATAATCAAGTGGGGGACGTGTTTCCACTAAGGCCATATGGTCAGGGGAAGGAGGAATCTTCACAGATACCCGTGTCACCTGATGGTGTATTTGTTAAATGCAAAATATACTGGGCTGACTTGGGATCAGCCATCCAGATGTGTTCACTGACAAGGACAGAAACAAGGGCTGAGGAAACATACAAACTAAGCCAGTTTTTTTCCCGGTCAATTTATTTTTCCTATCACTCTTAAAAAATAAACAGAACAGATCAATGAGGTTAAATATCTTGAGGTTATTTTTGAAATTTCCACAGAATCAGTCCATTATGGGATTTTTAGAAAAGTTGATCCAAGATTTAGCTTTTTCATGAACTGAAGATAATGAGCTCCATTTGGTTATGATATGAACTTTCAGTCTCCCTGGTCCTGCCTGGGATCTTCACCTCCTGACCCAGAGGTCTTCCCTGGCCGATTAATCCACTCTGAATTGTTTCACAAAGATCTTTATTCAGTTTATTGTAGCCTGCTACTGGACAGATGTAAGAGATTAAAGAAGTTTGTCTCTCTACTAGAAAAAGGTATGTGCAAAATATTGTGTTTCATCTCAGAACTGTAGTGTTTAGGAGACAATACTTCCCAGAAATACTCCTGATCACCTGAGATGTTAAGGTTTACCCTCTCTAGCCTGCTATAATTCTAGGATACGGAGGTAAATGTCAGCACAATCCAGTGGTGTTTGCCATGTGCGCTTCTCAAATAAAGGGCGAATTGTTGGGCCGTGGCATGTTTGTTTTCGAATGAGCCGCGAGGCGCACGCCTTGATGGGGTGATGAGCGGAGGCACAAATGGTTGTAATTGCGCGACCTTTGTGATTCATTTATTTGCAGCGAACTTCCCTCACACATACAATTCCTGTGGTTAAAGGACAATGAATGGGTCTTGCAGGCTGTGATATTTACAGACTCACTGTGCTGGACACACTTATCCAAAGTGGCATATATGGGAAACACTGGAAAATAAATTGAATTCTTCCACCTAGGGGTGTAGAAGGGAGCCTGTTCCTGGGAGGGACATAACTTAATAATTTAAATGCAATGGTCTCTTTGGAGTGGAGGATGAATGAAGCCAAATTAAGTATTAGGGGATATTTTCCCAACCACCCTCCCTGGTACCTGTGGGTAGCTCCTGTAGCTCAACAGGAGTTTCTGACTAGCAGTACAAGGGTCATTGTTTTGAATCTCAGGGTGATTGGATCAATTCTGTCCAGTCCCTCTACTATGACTCTTTGGATGAAAGTGTCAGACAAATGAATTATATGAAAAATCTCATTTTTGCCTCTTAATTGTAGAGTCCACACTGAAATTTTCCATTCAAACACTTTGGTATTTTAGCATAATCCTATAACTATGTATCGCTTATGTCCCAGGAATCCATTTTTTCTTTCAAGAATCTCTCCAGGTGGGAAAACAGCATGTTGATCAGTAGATGGGACCGTGAATAAAGCGTCCTGGGGGGTTCACAGCTCTCTTTATCTAGGGTAAGAGAGTAAGGGGGCTTGTGTCTGTATGGTCCTAGACACAGGAGGATCAACATATTTTTAAGTGCAAAAGATCTGCATCTGCAGCAAACTTGAACTGTGAACTGTATCCCAAACCCCCACATTCTACTCTGAGAAATGCAGCCAGAGAGCCAGACGTCGATATCCGCGCCCACACCACACCCCTATCGTAAGGGCCGTAAGGTCCTTCGGACGTCTGGATCGTTTTCAGCTTCCTGTCATAACAGGATCCATGCATCATATCTCTGGCTGACCGAAATAAGCAGTACATGAGGACTCATTGCAAGGCAAAAATATAAAACTCTTCTTCTGTTGTCATGAAACCTCCAAATAAGAGCTCAGAGGCACCTCTCCAGGATGAGCAGGCCTCGAATGCTGACGGATGCAAGACGTAGACTCTGGTCTCTCCCAGGCTTGTCCTCACCCACCCAAAGGTGCCGCTGTCAATAACATTTGGTCAAAACGACGTCATTTTCCCCAGCGTGAGCCCCTTGTAATATGGAATTTCTGATGTTTTATGAGTCCAATAAATATAGTGACTGCACAGCTGGTAAATCAAATTTTGTCCCTCAACCTCTGGCGCGCCTTGCCAGGAAGGGCATGAGAGTGACAAACAGCTGTGATATTAAGCCTAAACCTCTGTGTTTTTTTTCTTGTGGTGGTATTTTCAGTAAACACACAGGAATGTACTTAACACATGTAGGGGAACTATTGATGTCTGTTTGTGGCTGAGAGGTTTATAGATGGAGGAGCTGCTTCTGGATCTACTGAATTCTGAGTAATCATCTTCTTCTTCTTCTTCTTCTTCATATTATTATTATTATTTCTTTATAATTATTATTACCGAAACCAGGCTCAGGAGCACTTTAACACAATATCAGTCGTCTGTCTTGTAGAGGAGTGCTGACGGATGGTAGTAAGACATGTTAGTGGTAAGTTTAGCAAGTGAAGGGATGGAACGCATGTGTGAGATTCAGCGTGCAGCTCTGCAGGGATTACAGAGCTTCCTATGCAGTGTCTATTACCCAGACAAAAACTCAAAAACCGCCTAATATAGTGTACGTCCCCCTTGTGTCACTACAACAGCTCTGATCCATTGAGATATAGACTCCAAAAGACCTCGGAAGGTGTCCTGTGGTATCTGACACCAAGACATCAGCAGCAGATCCTTCCAGTTCTGTGAGTTGCTAGGTGGGCCCTCCATGGATTGGACTTGTTTGTCCAGCATAATCCCACAGATGTTTCATCTTATTCAGAATTAGGAGGCCAAGTCAACACCTTGAATTCTTTTTCATGTTCTTCAACCCATTCCTGAACAATTCATGTTGTGCGGCAGGGTGCATTGTCTTGCTGAAAGAGGCCATGGTCATTGAGGAATACCGCTCTCCATGAAGAGGTGTACTTTGCAACAATGCTTAGGTCGATGGTCCATGTCAAAGTAACATCCACATTCCAGGATTCAAGGTGTCCTTGCTGAACATTGCCCAGAGCATCACACTGCCGTCTCCGGTTTGCCTTCTTCCTATAATACATCCTGGTGCCATCTCTTCCCCAGATAAACAACACACACATATATGGCCGTCCAGATGACGTAACAGAAAACATCACTCATCGGACCAGGCCACCTTCTTCCATTGCTCCATGGTCCAGTCTCGACACTCATGTACCCACTGTAGGTGTTTCTGGTGGTGGACAGGGGTCAGCATGGGCACTCTGGCCGTTCTGCAGCTATGCAGCCCCATACACAGCAAGCTGCAATGTATTGTGTGTTCTGACACCTTTCTATCATACCAGCATTTACTTTTTCAGCAATTTGTGCTACAGTAGCTCTCCTGTGGGATTGGACCAGATGGGCCAGCCTTCACTCCCCACTCGCATCAATGACCTTTGGGCACCCGTTTTCACATCGCCGATTCACTGGTTAGTCTTCCTTGGACCACATTTTGGTAGGTACTGACCATTGCATATCTTGAGCATCCCAGAAGACCTGCTATTTTGGAGAATTTCAGTCATTTCAGTCATCTAGCCATCATAATTTGGTCATTGTCAAAATTGCTCAGATTTGTACGCTTGCCCATTTTTTCAACTTCAAGAACTGACTGCTCACTTGTATAATACATAATGGCACCGAAATAATCAATATTTTTCACTTCACATCATTGGTTTTAATATTATGGCTTATCAAAGTAAATGAGGATCAACCTGACAGCTAGCGAATGTCTCATATGGAAGAAGGTCAATAGAACACAACCACATTGCTTCCATTCTCACTGGCAGTTAGGGATGGGTGATTTGCATAGTCAACGGTCAACACGACTACATGGCACTGCCCTGTTTGCCAAATGGCAAGTCATCAGTATTTACCCAGCATGCTCAGTAACCTTCACATGCTCGCAAACATTTTCGGGGATCAAAGGTTATCTTAAGATATGAGCAGTGTGGTAGTTTCTGGTGTGACGACAGGCAGTGTCTTTGTCCCTAAGGTGGGTGTTGTCCTGTTTAAGTTGCAATAACAGAAGAAAACCTCCAGAAATCTGGGAAAAACAGCTCAGTTGGAATAAAATGAAAGAGCAACTGAAGTCAGACCTTTGATAAATCAATTCCTATAACTCTCTTTATACTGATTCATTATTTACCAATTTCTCTATTTATATAGTTGGATAATCTGTCCACGTTTTGCTGCTACTCCTGTTGTTGTTTTTTTTTTTTTTGCACTTGCAGGAAATTGGCCATCTCTGGTGTTGCCAAGGAGACTCGTCTTGACGACGGGTCTGTCTGTTGTTCTATTGTTCTTCTCCCCCATGCTGGTTAACTCACGCAAGGATAGCGGTGACACACTTGAGGATAAGGCGCCCCGAGGGCGTTATAGGCAAAAGGCACTGTGGGAGGTGAGGTGCCCAGATCTTGTTTCCCCTCTCTATTTGGGCTCTATCCTGGTACGACCCACTTTTTCTCAAAAGAGGCGTGTCGCCTTCTGCTTCCTCGGGTCCCCTAAGGGGTGACACCAAATGCAGTCCCGTTGCCGTGGGAGGTACGCTTACGGCACTTGGGGTAAATAATAGCGAGAGAGAAAGACTCGCAGGTAGAGGCCCGGATCTAGGGCTGAGTCACCAGATGCTACTCTAAATCTTACATCGCTGCCACAAGGTGGGATTCCCCTTCCTGGCAAGCCTTTTCTATCGGGGGGGCAGGCTCATCAGAACTAAACAGCTGAACTGTTTAAATGCC
>JAABNX020000001.1:13154262-13164603 GCA_015163995.2 Mormyrus lacerda
ATTTGGCCATCCTCCCCACATGGGGGGGGGGGGGCTAAGACATCCTTTTAAAAGTAAGATAATGTAGTTGCTGGTGTTGGATGTGATTTCTCATGAGAAAGGCAGAAACAGGTACTCTAGTTGTTGACTTCTATTTGAGTTACAGAGTCACACATAAATAGACTACTGACTTGACTTGCAACTTGTTCCTTATTGACTTCAGACTCCTGGATAAAGACTTAAGAGTCTTTGATAATTTAGTAAGAAGTTGAAAATTTCTGTAAGACCATTTTTCCCTATCCTCTCAGATCACTTAACTAGTCCCTCCAATTGCAGAAGTTAATGCAGAATCATGCAAGCTCCAAAAAATATGCAGTTACGACTAGTTGGAGTTCAGCTAGGGCCTGATAATTTTACGAGTAATGTTTTCTCTTCTGTAGCTGGGGCAGGAGCAGCTCCTGTACTGTCCTTTGTCTGACGGGTAATTTGTATATATATATTTTTAGTGAGTTTTAGGTAATGTTTAGCATGATGTCTGACTGTAATAATATGTTCCAGGGTTTGCCCTGGAAGCTGGACATCACTGCTGTTTTGTCACGGTTTTAACGACAAGGTACCCTGAGGATCATCAGTGTGTGTTGGGTCACCCATCGTTGATCGGGTTCGGTGTGGGGAGCAGTCCTGTGTAGATGAGTGATTTTTGGACTCTCTTAGACCATGGGGTACTTCGGATACGTATGTTTTCATTTGGTTGGGTAGCCTGAAGTTTCTTTTACTGAGTAATTCTGTTTCGTATTGTTTTCTATGTAATTTTGCTTTGTCAATTGTTTGTTTTTTGTATGATTTGCCCTGAGACCTTGGGTGTTACTTGATTTGCTGTGTATTTCTGTTCCTGTGTGTGTCAGGGGGTTTAATTAGAAGTTCAAAGCGTGGGGAGGCGAATGTGATCTTAAACCTCTGTTTTCATCTTTATTTCAGGGGAAGCAGCCTAGAGCCACCTAAGTTGAGTTTTCCTTTGCTGGTGGTGGTGGTCTTTATTTCCTGTTGTGTGCATGGCGTAGGATCACCTGGCTTAGGTACACTGAGGGTGTGCGTGTATGAGCATGAGTCCAATTGGCTGCTCACAGGTCCAGTATGGATGTCTCTCCTGTCCTGTGGGGGCATCAAGCTTTGAGCCCTGCATTTGAGTGAATTATTTCCGGGGTATAACGATTTTGTCTGGAATGTAATAAAGTGTCAATTCGAGTCACGTCTCTGTCCTCCTTCCGTTAATCAAACCTGTGTGCTAATGCATTATTTATGTTAATGTGAGTATATCTCCGGGTGCAAGGCCCGGGATGGCATAGTCGACATTTGATTATATTCCAGGCCTTAGTGGACCGCTTCAGCACACAAACAAGACAAATCCCATGATTCATTGCACCCCAAGTTCATTCTTGGGAGGAAAGTTGGCAAGACCGATCTTGCCAAGACTACTAGTATGATCTACTGTGTTCTTGGTATTGTGAAACTTTCTGCAGTGACCAGGCAATAGCCAGCAGAAGACCAGACGTGCCACAATGCAAAAATAACATTCAAACCTGTACCGTAAACAACCTAATAGATCACTGGCACTGTTATTTTTTGCTGTTAAATTGATAGTTTATTTTTAAAAATTCCTGAATTAATTTCCACATATCGTTGCTGCAGCTGAGTTTTGAACGTGTTTTAGATAATGCATTTTTCAGTTGTTTGCACACAGATGTCAACTAAGTACTCGCACTGAAGCAATTCTTGCATTGAGGCCAACATCTTTTTAAGTGAAAAATATAGTCTTTTGTCAAACATATTTTTTTTCTTCATTTTGAATTTCAGCATTATGCTTAAATAGTGTTGTGATTGTGGTTCTTACACTATTAACCCTTATTAGTTATTGCACTGGATAACAAAATCAAAAGCAGAAAACTCTCTTGCAAAACACATTAAATTGGAAGCAAAGACCTGAGACTTGACTTCTATTTTAAAGATATCAGACTTTACTGTGACTCATCCCTCACAGACTTCAGACTTAAATTAGACATTAACTGAAAGACTCCAGACTCAGATTTTGAGACTCATGAATATCTCTGGAGGAAAGTAAAACACTGACTTTGAAACTTATTGTGAGGTTTTTGGCATGTGTTTGAGAGTTCCTCATTCAATTTCATATGAGATTATTTCAGCAAGACTTAAGTAATAATGAAGAGGGTTCCAGCTCATATAACACATAGCAGCTGCTATAAAAGATGCTCTCCACCTACCACCTACATAGCCAAACTGTGAACCCCTATCACTCAAGTTAAGTTTGAGAAAGTGCTCCTCACCTTAGATGGTCAGAGTGCATGTGGCTGATGTAGATGGCATCAGCCTGGCAGAGCTTCTCAAAGGCATCTTCTGGAGGTTTGTGAAGCAGCCACCAGCCTCTGGCAAATGCTGGACCAGTAAGCCAGGGGTCAAAGAACATCGTTTTGCCTCCAAATTTGAGCTCCATGCATGCGTGGGTCATGTATGTGATCTGTAAGAGAAAAAAAAGCATAAGAACCAAGCCACACCAAACCCAAACTGGTCAATATGGTCATTATATCACTACAGGCATTATTTACAGTCACTTCTCCAGGCAGGAGCTCCTCTGGCATCTTGGGGTCACTAAGCCAAGGATCTGGGGGGTTCAGTTCAACCAGCTCGATACCTCCATCCACCCAAATGATATCTGAGTATTAGATAGCAAATACCTATCACATATTAAAATTCATGCAGCGAAATACTGTACACAGAATATAATAATTAACCAAGTAATCACACTTTCAAAGTATATAATGAAGCAGTTTCTCAGAAAGATAAATAATCCTCATATACTACATCGATAAAATGCCTTTCTGAAGGACAACCACTTACATATAGAGGTAAATGCATTTAAATGCATCTGGTAAAATGTTTATTGGCTTATACTCATTTTTCTCTCCAGGGTGCAGTGAACTTCCTCTCAGACTCAGATCAGATCCCCAGACTTATAACACTACCTGTTGGACATGGTTGGTTAACTCTACTGTTGAACACTGCCTGTTTCAGACTAGATTTGTTTTTTTTAAGTGTGTTTACTGTAGAGAACTGGTGAAGTCTCCCTTAGTCCTGGCAGTTTGCGGTGGGATTTGGGCTGGTATGTTAGCATGCGTGAAGTGAGATGTTGCCTTTGGTGTGCCTCCCCCAGATCTGTTGTTTTTTGTGGTCTCATCTTTTCGGTTGGTGCTGTGTTTTCTTACGGTTTTCATTTCTGTTTGCTAAATAAATTATTTTGTGACAGATTGATGTCTCTGTCTTTTTAGACTGTAAAATTTGACCAGGATCAACCCATATTAGATGTTCCATGTGCTCACCTATACATCGTTGTGCCAGAGGTAGATACCCACACACATTAAAAAGAGGCGGACTCGGGAATTTGCCAACCACTGATATAAAGAATTATCCATTGATCATCTCCTGTGACTGACCTGGAATCACTGGGACTGACCAACGGGTTGGGCAGCCCTGGTATGGAGGCTATACAGGAATATCAGCTCTTACAGTACCGACTCACTGGGAATATTCTTGACCTTCCTGATAGCTGGTCTATGCCTGTCCCCAGCAACAGTCTGCTTCATTTATGTTCAATAACAGAGTCTGTGGTTAGAGCCTCATATTTCTAAATGAGGTAAACCAACAGCACAAAGCTCATTGAATCCATTAGCAATAACGTCTAAATGGGACAGGGAATTGAGATGGATTTGATTTGACCCTGACTAAGTAGGATATAGCCCAGCCTGAATGTAACTTTGAAAAACCTACCCGAGTAACTTAAAATGTGTTCACTGAGGCATATCCCACACCATATTAAAGTATAAAATGGCCAAAGTCACATGCCTCACTGTACCATCTGCAAAACTAATACTACCTGCCCCTATTTGTATATGTTCTGGGATTGTTCTAGCCCATTCATGTTTACTAAATGACTGCAGTTCTTTTTGCTTCATACATTTGGCTTAAGCCCAACTGATTGTCAGTTTGTCTATACAATCGCCACTATTATATCTCACTTGAACATATCTCCACAAAGGTTAATAAAGATCAATCAGCCACAGTAATGGCATGGCAAGAAACTGCACCGGCTCATAAACTCCTACGACTGACCCACTAAGACAGATGCCTTATTGTTCTTCTTCTGAACATATGTATTGTAAATCATCCCCCTACATATGAAAATCAATTAACAGTTGATCACAGATAAAATGAAAAATATATTACAAAGGGAGGGTATGTTACCAAGCTCATCCTGCTCAAAGCTGTCTGGGGGATTCACATATCGCATTGTGGAGACATTCAGCTTCCAGTAGTGCTTTGTACATCGAACTGTTCTGTTTGTGGGGAGTGGGTACAAACCAGGACACATATAAACCAAATAAGTAACACTCAGTGAGAAAAAATGCCATTAAAATGCCATCAAAATTTCAATTAATCTCTTCCAGAGAACTACAGTGTGAGTTTGGACTACTGAATGAAATGTTGACTAAAATCAAATCCAAAAGTGAGTAGTAAATTAGCAAGTAGTAAGATATGAACTATCAAAAGCTGAAATATTAATACAAATATGAAGTGTAGTGTGTAATTTTACATGCATTTAAAACATGCACATAACTTAATAAACACCATCTTTATGTTTTGATTCTTTCCACATCTGTTACTACATACCTGCCATCAATATCCTCTATGTCTTTAATAAAAAGTCCTCCTTGGTGTTTACACTGGTTCCTGCAAGCCTTGAGGCCTCGGTCATCCTTGTAAATGATGTAACATTTCCCATCCTCCTGGTTCTTCTTAAAGTTGATGCCCTGTTTCAGTGCAAGAACTTCTTCTGCGGTTAGGGAGAGGATGGTTTTTGGGCACTGAGCCATCTTGAATAGAAGCAGGACAGAGGAAGCAATTAATGCACAGTTCATTATTTAATAATGACATCATCAGGGAAACATGCTGTGTTACAAAATTGTGCTATTCATTCTGGCTCTATGTGAGCTTTAGCCCATGATGCAGCATATATCACATTCCCTGTTTTATCTTAACCACTGAGCAGCACAGGGTTACTTGCACTGAGCAAGTAACCCTGCAAAGCCTGACACATTAAACAACACTTTTACTGCGTCTTTATCTTTTTCCCTATTTTTATTTTTGGGTTATATATTGTAACAAAAGCTACTGAAGGGTGTGTCCTTACAGCAATGCCCTGGAAAGAGCATCTGGACTCTGTTTGCTACAAAGATAAACGCTGCCTTTCAATTTTGTACTCACATATGTATGTATATATCCTTTGCTACAATATTTTTAACTCAAACACATATGATGCAGCAGGTATTTGTGACTACTTGTTGATAACAAACGTTCCCGGACAAGCTTTTTTATTTGATGTTTAGTATAAAGAAAGACAATGAATGCTATTATTCCCCAAAATGAATGAGCTTCCTTATGAGGCGCACAGCAACCAAAAGAAAACAGTGCTTCCGGATATACATACACATATATATATATATGCAACAAGCAAATGAGATAATATAATTATATCTCAGAAAAATGGAGCACAGCAATTAAATATAATGAAATATACAGTGATATATTTACACAGTATTGTAATGAAACCTTGAATACATATTATGACAATAAAATTATCTTATAGAGCACTGGTCTTACCTCATAGAGCAAGAGAGGGAGACACAGGAAAAGGAGTTGAAGGATGGAGAGAAAAAAGAAAAAGAGGAGGATCCGGTGCCCACCCACTGGCAGAATGTAAGAGACAGTGGTGGAGTAGGCGGGAAATGGAGAGGCATCCGCTCCCAGATTTCTCATGAGATCCCAGGTCCATCCCCTCCCCAAATTTTACCAATTTCCTCACACAGAATAGTTGTATATAACAGACACCATGAAATTATCACTTACAACTAAAATTATGCTGAATATCCTCTGAATATCTCAAACTGCCACATGCACATAAACCTTCAATATATCTTAGTAAGCCCAGCCCCCAAATTCACGCCTTAAGGTAAACCGAAACTAATATTGATTAGCTACCTGAGAGAACTAATTGGCATAAACTAGCAGACACTTCTGAGTACGACAGAAACAGCTGTATTTGTAGTATCAACCTAGAACCAACTGGGGCAAAACTAAGAATACTACCTTACCAGCTGAGAGAAAATTCAAGCTTAAAGCAGCTGTCACACCCTGCTCGTCTGGTCTGGTCCTCCTGTGTGCCACGCCCCCTCATTAACCTCGTTTGAAATCCGGATGTCACCAGCTTTTTCCTGGTATTTCCAATTAGTCCTGGGTATTTCAGTCCGCGTTCAAGTTTGTTTCCCCAGTCCTGTCATTGAAGTCTTTACCTTTTTGTACCTCGTCTGGCTGTTTTGCTGAATAAACCCCTTGCTCCTGACTCACCGTGTTTCCGATCCTGATTCCCCTGATCCCTGCTCACCGGTAGTTATGACAGAATGACAGGAAGATGCCTCCGTTGACCGAGGTAGAATACCTCGTTGGCCTACAGCCATCGCCGCTTGGTTGACGCACAAGCGTGTGCCTGATGCTGCCGCTACGCTGCCAGCGCCAGCAGCTCACCCCTTCTGAGGAACACGCCTGGCCTTTAAAGGGGCCAGGTCGGTTGGGGATGCCATTCCACGAGTCCCCAAGATCCCAAAGAAGAAGGGTGTAATCCCCTGCTCCACCCCCCGTGGTTCCTGCACCAGTGGAGGAATTGACAGCGCATTTTAGCGGTTTCATGTGGACGGAAATATTTTAGAAGACAATGTTCGTGTGGACGGGGATTTTTTTTAAAACGGGGGAGGAAAAACACTGTTTTAAAAAATACCTGCGTACGTGTGGAGAAGGCATGAGTTAGTTTCCTCAGATCAGTCATTGATGTTTGTCGCCGTCTGCCCTATTTGTCCCTCAATAAACCCTGTTTCCTGAATCCTCACCTGCCTACCTTGTCATTGTCCGCTTTCTGGCTGCTCGCCGACACCCAGACGTAACAGATATCGCCTCAAAAATAATTCTATTAACAAATTATAGGTCAACGGTATTATAGTTGATGATCTTAAGAAGATTTCTAGCCACTTGTAATTATTTTTTAAACTCCATTCGTGTTAAATCCATTGATAAAGGCAATTGGGAATTGTGTGACAGATGTATTACCTCTGAAGGGGTAGTAAAGGCTATCAGCCATCTCTAAAAAATCTCCTGGGATAGAGGATTTAACTGGAGAGTTTTATAATTGGTTCTCTAAATAATGAGTTCATTTTTATTGAAGGTTTTTACAAAAAGCTTTAAGGAACAGCATGTTAGGGTAGGAAGGGTAGAAAGGGCTACGGCAGGCTGCAGAGCTTTCTCCTATAGAGCTCCTCAGCTGTGGAATGGTCTTCCACTGGATGTGCGGGTTTCAGGCTCACTCTCAATATTGAAGTCTAGACTAAAAACACACCTGTTTAGTTTAGCTTAGGACCACTAGGGAAGATGGTGGTGCAGGAGGTAGTGCTATCGTCCGGCAACCAGAGGGTTGCAGGTTTGAGCCCGGATTCCTCCTGACCCCATCAAAGTGTCCTTGAGCAAGACACTGAACCCCTAATTGCTCCCGGTGAGCAGGTTGGCACCTTGCATGGCAGCCTCTGCCACCGATGGGTGAATGTGAGGCATGAATTGTAAAGTGCTTTGAGTACTTGTAGAAGTAGAAAAGCGCTATATAAATGCAGTCCATTTACCATTTACTAGTTCTAGTGGGAGTCTAAGGGACTCCCATGCCTGTGTGACTGCCCGCCAGGCCGACACCGTGGGCCGGTCGCACAAGAGAGAGATCGAACTACACCGCCCTGGGAATTGCACCCAGGGAAATAAAGTTAAGCACAAAGGTTCAGCTCAAGGAGCACAAGTCTGGACGGAAGAGGCAGAAAAGACACTTTTATTAAAACAGTCAACTGCAATAATGCATAAAACTACCAAGGTACCCACAGCACCCTAATTAATCCAATACCCCCAGGGGGCCGTAAGCATACACATAATATCCCACGCAATTACCACAGCACCACAACACAGCAACCACACACACCATTCCACACAACAACCCAAATAAAATACAAGGAAAAATAAAAGAACAATAACCCCTCCCCCCCACATAAGTCCATGCAATAATCAGTTGACTTGCTCCGCGTCGTGACGCGGCGGCGCAGCGTGATGTCTGGGGTGCTGCTGAACTCAACTAGCGTCTCTCCACTCCAGGACGCGGGGGCGTAACTTAATGTCTAGGGCACCACTGAACCAGGCTCCCTCCCGGGAGCCAAACAGCTCCCAAACTGGCCGATCCCGCCAACAGGTTGACACCCCACAACCTCTGTCAACCCGATTGCACAAAAAAACCCTCCAAAGAAAAAGGAAGAAACACAAAACAAAACAAGCAAAACAGCAGCGTTGGCGCTGTGACGACAGCCCCCGTTCCTAAAGGGAATACAAACACGTTACCCTGCAACAATCAACATGGAGAAAGAGCAGCAACGGGCGCCTACCAGATACCAGATAAGAGAAGCACAGGATAACGATGCTGCCGAGGTCGACTTCGTAGCCGCTTG
The DNA here is from genome assembly GCA_015163995.2 of Mormyrus lacerda. Lineage (NCBI taxonomy): Eukaryota > Metazoa > Chordata > Actinopteri > Osteoglossiformes > Mormyridae > Mormyrus > Mormyrus lacerda. The sequence continues at coordinate 13,162,893 of JAABNX020000001.1, forward strand.
CTGAACAAATTAAATAATGTCACATATGGTATATAGCCCCTACTTCAGCCACCGGAAAGAGGAGATACTACCTGCCAGTTCAACCCAGCAGAAGTCGAGTAACAGCTTTCTGAAAAAGACTGCAACGGCAAGTTCCCTTGCTCCAGATACCAGGCTGCCAAAAAGGGACAAACACGCAGAGCCCAAAACCCCCTAGCGTATGTTACGACAGATCAATCACCATTGGCGTTCCCGTCCATTATAAACCCCAACCATTACGCATGGGCTATTCATCTAGTCAAGGCCGTCAATCACCAGAGAAGGTAAGCCCCTAATTGCATCCTCCTACATTCTACCCCCCTTTTTTTTCATTGCCACCCTGGCGATGAACAACCTAACCACCAACCACCTCTACTTGGACCCGTTCTACTGCCAATGCCGAAACAAACCAGACACCAGCCCTAAAACCAAGTTCAACTGGCTGGCCTCACCTTCCCCTACAGCGGTGGATATCGATGAGGTTTAGAGTGCTGCCCCCCTGAAGATTGTTCCGTCCATGGACGAACCAGAGGCTGCTCACCGGAAGGCACAAAAGATTGATCTAAACCACAAACCCGACACCACAAGTCCCCATCCTCAGATCCACTGTCAGAAAAAGCAGCCTCAACTCCAACTACGGGCAGAGTACCCACATTCCCCACAGGCTCCAACCGCCTCCTCAACAGAGTCCGGTGAACCTGCTTTGTATTTGACAGATTATCCACAGGAGCAATTGTATAAACGGAACCCCCTCTAACAGGAGCCCTCACCACCTGATATGTGACTGCACTCCACAAGTCCTGAATCTTGACGGCCTCTCACCCCAAGATCATGCAAGTAAACCAAACAACCCTCCTCCAGAAGTGACTCCTGGACATGCTGGTTATGTCTAGCCTTGCGTAGATCGGCTATCTCCTTCAACCGCTTAGCAGCACCTTCAAATGCTACCTTAACCCGAGTCTGGTGCGCTAACACCCAATCACATACTCGACCCTCTGCTGGCTCGGACACCCTACCCAGCAAAAAGTCAACAGGAAGCCGTGGCACCTGGCCAAACATGTGGCGACTCCAGTAGACTGATGAGGGGTGCTGTTGTAACAAAATTGTACTTGGGGTAAACAGCAAGCCCAATCCCTCTTTCTAGTTATGGGCAACGTGCGCAACAAATTATGCAAAGTACGGTTAAACCGTTCACACTGCCCATTGTCAGCAGGATGATAAGGGGTTGTCCATGACATCTTCACTCCATACAGGGTGCAGAGCTGCTACAGCAGTAATGACTCATAGTTACGCCCCTGGTCGGAATGAATCCGGCTAGGCACTTCAAACTTATAAAACCACTCCATTACCAGAACCTGGGCCACTGTCTCTGCCCGCTGATCCCTAGTTGGAACTACCAAAGTGTACTTGCTGAAAACATCTGTCATTACCAAAATATTCTCCTGGCCAGACGAGGCCAGTCAGGTGAGCCAATTCCGTTGCCTTCGTGTTTCTTGGCCATGGTGTGGCCCAAACTAATGGCAAAATCACACACCACTTAAGTTAGCTACTTACAGTATCTGCTACTTCCTATTTGTTTAGCTTCTTATTCATAGCGTCTTATTTTGGTGCTTAAGTTTGCTTCTTATTCGCAGCACCGCTAGAAGGGAATGTTTGTGCATGATGCAGTTTTTACAAGACATTTTGGAAATAC
>JAABNX020000001.1:13164703-13178079 GCA_015163995.2 Mormyrus lacerda
TCTTGGGTAAGGCAAATATGAAATGCATAGTACACAACAGGCATGCCACTCTAATGACACTGAAATTAGCCTAGGCCGGATAGCTACCTAGCTGAAAACATGGCAGCCTGGCCCAGGATAATTTCAGTGTTTCCTTACAATGGCATACCTGCCATTATATATACGACATAATATCTTATTACGTATTTTCAAAACATCTTAACTAAAAACTGTACAGCATATGCAGCTGCGAACACTCCCCTATAAAGAAGCTGGAAGTAACTTAAGCCGTGAAATAAGTCGCTACTAATAAGAAGATAAACAAATCGGAAGTTGCCGATAAGTAACTAACTTAAGCTGCGTGTGATTTTGCCATTAGTTTGGGCCACACCATGGCCAAGAAACACGAAGGCAACGAAATCGGCAAACGTACTGAGGAAGCGCAGCAGTGATCCGTAGCTCTGCCCACCGCCCCTTTCCGATTAACATATATTTGCATGTATGAACTTGAAAATGAAAAGTCAAATTGGAAAATGAAAAGACAAAAAGGGTTTTTAATTTTATTTTTTAATTTTTCACATCTGACTCATACATGAGTGGAAAATGAAAATGCAAATGGTGCTATTTCATTTTAATTTTAATTTTTGCAGGATTTTTGCGCAGACCTTGGAAACTAAATGGCAAAGTGGAGATTGTATTTTCTTTTTATAATTTTCATTTTCTGCAGAAAATACCTCCCATATGGATTATGGGTTTTTGCTGCGGATTGCAGCGATTTATTTTCTTCTTTGCTTTAGTTTTCTGCTGTCTATAAAAAGATAGCTCCGATTTCCTGCTAAATTGTTTTGTATAATTAATCGCAGAACAGCGTTTCAGTGTTAGATGTGTTTGAGTCCTTAAAGCTGACCGTTAATGCTGCTACAGTCTTTTGCCAGTCAGTGTAAGTTTTTCATAAATGGATCTAGTTAGTAATTCAACAGGAGGTCAAATAACTATTTCCCTCACTGTATATTATTAACCCTCTAGCCAGACAATGTGTAACAAGCTGAAGTTGCCAGGGTTGCTACTGAAGGAAGGGATTCGCCTGAGTTCATCAAGAGTTCATGGCTGGGTATTAAAAAAAAAAAAACTGTAGATAATCGCGCCACAATTATGTTCAGCTGAGGGACTGAACACTAAAAGAGATAATTGACAAACGTATCATCTGTGGCTGTGGATCAAGGGAGAAAATAATGATGGTGTATGGTTGACGAAATGATGGTGCTTAAGTGACGAGATATTGTTACATGAGACGAAAATGTATAACAAATAGTGCAAAACTGTATTGGACACACTCCTACAGGGTTCCACTGGTAGAGGCATCATCAGAGTACACAAGGTTAGAAGAGAGATAAAGGTTGGACCCTGGTTGGGTCCTGGTCAGGAACGTTTGCCTGGGCAGAGTCCTTAAGCCATTTAGTGTCAATATCTTCTTCATAAACACTCTGGAGGATGGTAGGCAGTCACTCTTTAGACCAGGCCCTAACACTTTACACGTCAAGGAGAGTTTCTGTAAGGTGAAAAGCCCCAGGAACACACTCAGGTAAGAATAGTGTTTCAGAAAAGAAACTGTCACAAGTCAGGAGCAAATTACATAGGGGAAATGACATTCGCACTTAAGGGACAAAGAGTGGCAGTGGGGATAACAAGGGTATAAAAAAATATAGATCTATATGGATATACAGAAGTTTTTAGTTTATTTCGGTGATATTCAAACAGGGGGAGGCAAAATAATGTGACAAAAGCATTGTTTACAAATGCAGTCATTAAAAAGCAAAAGTACAAATAAAGACACTTAACTGACAGACACTTTATTTTTTGATAAATAAATTACCACAAAATAATTTTAAGCTATTTTGCCATACATTTGGTAGTAACTTCACACTGAACCATGTGACCCGAAAAGAACTGTAAACTGACATTTAATCAGGTGTATTAACATGGTAGCAGTGATCAGCTAACTGTAAATATGTTGATAACCAGAACAATTTAATATATAACGTTACCCTGCGTCAATAGTAATAGACAAACACATGGGAAAAGGGAAAGTTAGCCTCGGCTGCGTTTTCCAAACAACAACGGAAGTTAGCATTGACGATGCATCATACTGTGGTAGTTCAAACTAACCAACATCCGAGGTACGACTGATTCCCAAAACCGTCGTAATACAGTAGTTTGAACCACGTTAGTTTTTAACTACCGTAATTCGAACTACAATGGTTCCAGCGATAATTGGTCTGACTTACGGCGAATTAACTACTTTCTGTAATATCCAAACATCACAGGTTTCATTACCCGAGTACAAAGGCATGGATTCGTGTCTGACCGCTGTAGTGTCATTCTGCTCTTCCATTATGGCAATGACAGCTGTCAGTGAATAAGGAGTAATTCATCAAAGGGCTGTACTCTTTTCTAAGGCGACTGTTGTCCCTCTGAAGTTAAGTGTGTAATGAAGAAACTGTACAACACCCAATGGTCTGCATAGGGCTACAAATACACACATGTACACATACAAGGGAAAATGATTTATTATTATTATTATTATTATTATTGGGTTTTATTCGTTTCCTTATATTTTATTAATGTTTTCATTATTGTTATTATTTCTCTATTTTTTACTATATGTGGCGAAGTGTACCTTGACAACTAGGTACGCAACATCCTTTACCAAGCAATACACACTAACTGCATATGCTACTACAGGGGTAGGCAATCTTATCCAAAAAGGGTCGGTGTGTTTGCAGATTTTTTGGGATAACCGTTCGATCAGTTGTGTGCGAAGTCGATCAGTCCTCTACGCACTACTCTAAGTAGAGAGTTGCAGCGAAAAGCTTCATGCCTAACGGCCCTTTCTGGATAAAATCAGCCACCCCTGTGCGAATACAATACTTTGCAGTCTGAGAATTGTCACTACAGACAACTGCCGAATTGGTCGATCTAATGTACAATCATACCGTACTGACCAGAGACCCACACAACAATTACGTTTCAAACTACGTTTTCAGGCCACTTCACCTTATATGTGATCGTAGAGCTAAATCATTCCTTATCAGGTATTAAAGATTATTACATTTCTTACTTACACAGTGACTATATACCCTTCTTAGACTGCATTTTCCACCATCGCAGACGTATTTACCCGGAACTAAGCTTCTAACTACAGCTCAAGAGCTAAGAACTACACAACCTAACAACACTGTTTGCGAACGTTCGTTCGAACTACGGTTTTGGGAAACCCACCCCTAGATAGCTAGCTACTATTAAGATACATTTTAACTTTAATTGATAATTAATGCGATAATTCATAAAAAAGAATTATTGATTCATTTATTTATTTTATTATTGATGTGATAAGTTGTGCTTTTCCGTGTGTGTGGGGGTAAATCCAGTTTAGCAAGAAAGATTTCAAACAAGGGATATAATTCAAAATAATTTCTATAACTAATAATTTAATTATGTGCCACTAATATTATTTGCAAAATAGTAAGACATATACGATAAGTAAGCATTAACAGTTAATACTGAGCTCCAATAAAAACAAAATTAAATAATTTACTATAATGCATCAAATGTTTTTAAAATCTGTATTTTATCAACGTACCAATTAAAGCGCGTGAAAAGTAATGTAAATGAACCTGATTCTGTTAGTGATGTCTTTTGAGGTTCTTTTGAAACGGTTATTTTCAGTGAATCGGTTGAATTAGGTAAAAAAAATTAAAAGAATTGCACTTTTTGTTGATCCACGCATTGTATAGATACACGTGTTATGTTCTAAAAATCTAAAACTATGTGACAAATAAACATAAAAAACACAACGACCTTCATAAATTCACTTATATTTTGCTATATTATTATAAGAATTAAAGTCCAACCCAAATTCCTAGACTTCAGGCGGCAGGTTTACCATCCTGAATCGCTTGATATTACAATGCGGACATTTAAACAGTTCTGTAATGCTGATCGATTGGATTAAACAGAGGTTAAGTACATTTTAAATGCCGTGGGGAAAAAGCTTGTCTGCAGATCAAGTCTAAAGATGACGCTGAGACTGAGGAGGATCAAACAGTTTTGCTTTTTGCAGGTGTTATCTTTATCTGTGAAGTGCTTCACAGCACGTTTTGCATGCGCTGGAAAGCCGTTTGAGCATTTATTCTGATTCCCGTAATATCAAGTCCGCTTTACTCTGCTAGTTAGGACTTTGGCTGTACTAATGACATCCTGGTGCACTAGTATGCGACTAGGTCATACTAGTAATGCAAAAATGCTTACTAGTCAACCTTTTTCATCAATTTGTTAACGTGTGGACTTGAAATTTGCTGCACTAGTTAACAAGTAAGGCTTAAAATGCTTATCAGTAGCACTAGTATAGGGCTAAATATGTGACACTAGTAAAACCCAAAATCTCCACTAGTGACACTAGTAAAGGCCAAAATGTCCACTAGTTGCACTATAGTGAAGGTGTTTTAACCTCACTAGTGATACTAGTAAGGGACAATTGTCCACTAGTGACACTAGTCAGAGTCTATTTGAAATACAAAGATGTGTAATCAGTTTGAGTGCGTCAGATAAAACAAAACTGCTTCATTGCAAATATGAGACACCAAACTGCACAAAAACAGAGAGATTCCATGTGCCTGTACTAAACATAGATATAGATTTTTATAGAATCTGGACATTAATCATAGAATTATATCTTAACCAGAAATAAGTGCAATAATGATTAAATGGACATAACTGTAGCCAATCATCGTTATGAAAACTGTTCAAATGTCATTGTGAACTTATGAAACCTTGTGTTACACTCATAATAGCCCAGCACAGTTCAAGCCTCCAAAGTCTAATCACTGCATTGGGCTTCATATTATTTACATTCACATTATTTAACACCTGCTTATATGGGACTAATGAACAGACCTGAAAGCAACCTATGTACAGGCCTATGAGAAAATTATTTCAGGGAAGGAGGTCAGGGAAGGAGGTCAGGAAGAAGTGGCAGGACTATTCAAGTCTAGCTAAAAGAAAAAGGGCACTGCAGAGAACAATAATTAATAAAACAGGTGGTGGGCCTAATGACGCCCCCGTTCTCACAGCTGAAGAAGAAAAGGCACTGTCAGTTCTTGGAACAACTGCCTCAGATGGGGTTTTACCATCTCCCAGTCCTCCCAACAGTCCATCCATGCCCCAGCTTCCATCTTCAATTGTTCAGGCTACAGCCACAACACCTCAGCGATTTGAGAATGTCTGTGGTTGTAGTCAGGACTTAGTACAGCTGGAGCGAGAGAAACTAGATGTTGTGAAAGATATCAGACAATCTCTTAAAGAGGCCAATGAGATGAACAGCAACTTTCAGAAACAAATCGTTGAACTTAAGAAGGCCAAGCTGGCTTTGGAAGAGAGGAGACTTTCACTGGAGGAGATGAGATTTGCAAGGCCCTCAATTTCTGTGCCAATTATCTTGCCAGGTGAGTCAAGTAACATTGTTCAATGTTGGTTAATCATGAATAATTATATGTTTTAATATAGTATGTTGTGCAACATGAAATATTCTTTTCCATATGTACACTCATCACATTTTGCAATGTCTTTTGCAGAACCTGGGGAACAAACTACAAACTTCAATCAATAAAAACCGTTTAAATGCAAAGTTTTGATGTTTGTTAAACAACTCAAAGCCTAAGGCTCAATGAAATACTATAAAGCAGAAGAATTTTTATTGTAAGTGTTTCAAATTTAAATAGCTACTTGTAGTACCTTTTTTTTTAAAAAAAAATAGAAATAATCATGCAAGCCCTATGGGCTAGTTTCACAGAAACGGTCAGGATTAGGCCATAGTTGAATTAGATTTAAGTAATATTTTATAAATGTGCCTTAGAAAAAAACGTTACTGGTGTCCATCTTGAGACAAAACAAAGGGACTGATATATTTTAAGATCAGTCAGTGCAAGTGCCCTTCAGTTGAAAAAGCTCATTTTAGTCTGGACTAGGCTTAAGCCTTGTCTGTGAAAAGAGAGGTATATATTTTATTACAGCTTGAGTATTGAGGGTATGTGTGGCAATATAATATTAAGGCCTATCTATTAGCCTATCCCAATAGGTGCAGGGAAATGTTTAATGTGCACATTCTTTATCAGCACTGTTTTATATAAATGCACTTTCCATATACATTTATAAAAGCACAACCTTTGACCATTATAAACCTAACAAGAGAATAAATTCAGGGACGAGGTAATTAATGCAATTTCTAAAATCAGTGATTCCGTTTGTTCACGTGGGGCCGTCTGCAATTACTGAAATAGATGACAGTCAGTGTGCGAATATTATCACAGCCTGAAAAACCTTAATCATATAGTTCCTGTGAGCAATTTTAGGATAGTATATAAAGTTCACACTTGAGTAGTCTTGCAGAGGAAATCACGGCTGCACTACAGCGAGTTTTCCAGCTGAGAGTGAGGCGAAGAGAAAGACAGATGACCACAGAATACACTATGTACTATAAATGCCTTCATCAGGCAGCATCAAAATCCTCTGGATATGCTTGATGATATGGCCGTCATTGACAGATACTAAGGGTGTCACGATCCTCCAAATCCTCGATTCGATTCCAAAAGCTTTTAGTGATTTTGGTGGCTCTTCACTTTTTGGAAGTGAAGTTATTGACATTATCGTTTTGCACTTTGCAGACAGTCCCTAAGCTCTCTGACATCGGACAGCTCATAGGGAGCAATGTTGTCCGTATTTCTTTTAATTCATATTGTTTGGACGAAAATTCAGTTGTAGCTCATTGTCTATTTTACCACTGTTAAATAGACCAGTATATTGTGTTGTAAGAACGTTTTGTTTAAGATTTATTGAGCCGCGAAGTTCGAATCTGCCAATGTCTTTCCAACTTTACCGAACTGGTGCACGAGATGTACAGCCGCAGTAATAAGATTGAACGTCACAGACCTGCCGTGAGAAGTCAGAAGTCTTAACTTTTAAAGTCGCAATTGCGAGATATGAAGTCAGAATTGTGACTTACTAAGTCGCAATTGCGAGATATAAAATCGGAATTCTGATTTACTAAGTCGCAATTGCGAGATTCCGTGGCTTATATTTTTTTTACTACCTGGCGGAAACAGGCTTCCATAGAATTGCGACTTTAAAAGTTAAGACTTCTGACTTCTCACGTCAGGTCTGTGACATACAATCTTATTACTGCGGCTGTACATCTCTGCGGCTGTACAACTTCTTAGGCTTACGATGCTTTTGGGAAACGCAGCCTTGATTATTTAAAACCAACATAAAATTATTGCGTTTAAACAAACTTCCACAGATTTATATTCAGCTGTCATAAAGTATTTATGTACAACACACCAACTTATATTTTTAAATTAATCTCAATTTAATTTATATGGTTAATTTGAACAGACCTCAAATTCATTTTTTTTGAGTGTAGTAGGGCAAAAGCACTTCAACTAGTTATCTAGTGTTCATTTTGTCTTTCACTAGTGTAACTAGTAAGGGCACATAGACTCTGACTAGTGTCACTAGTGGACAATTGCGCCTTACTAGTCATACTAGTTAGGTCAAAACACCGTCACTAGTGCAAATAGTGGAGATTTTGGCCTTTACTAGTGTCACTAGTGGACATTTTGGCCTATGCTAGTGCTACTAGTAACTAGCCTCACTAGTTGACTAGTGCAGCAAATTTCAAACCCACACGTTAACAAATTGATGAAAAACTTGACTATTAAGCATTTTCGCAGTACTAGTATGACCTAGTCGCGTAATAGTGCACCAGGATGTCTTACTAGTACGGCCAATGTCCAAAGTAGAGCAAATCGGGCTTGATATCACGGATATCAGAATAAATGCTCAAATGGCATTCCATACTTAAGTTAAGTTTCCATACTTAATCCTTAAATTCATTTTGGATAAGAAATGTGAAGCAAATCATATGTCACTCAAATTCACAGTAGGGTATAAACTTATCCATGTAGCTTTAGTTGTAGAAGTGCCACAATCCAAGGTATAAAGGCTTTCTAAAGTACTCACTACATATTTGAACTATGAATTTAGCCCCATTGATCGAGAGTAGTGGAGTGCAATTAAATAAAGTGCAGTATGTCGTATGCACCTCAGTAAGCATTCTTAATTTAGCAGGGATGCGTTCTGTTACACTTGTGTAATCTGTAAGAAAAACATTTTCTCTTTAAAGGGTTATAAACTCCTCAAAAGTATAAAAGTCGCCATGTTCATTAAAAAGGGTAGAAACCTAAAGGAAATTCTAATCAACCCACTCTTTTATGAATAATGGTTTATTGCCTGATAATAGGTATTAATTATTCCAAATCATACAGGCACGAGGAGAAAAGTTGTGCTTAAATGCAATTTTCCATGATTCAAGCACTTGTCTGTGGAAATTAGAGAACTTGATTAGAAGCTTACTGTTAAAGGAATTAAAATATGAGAATCACAATAAAAAAAGGGAACATGAAGATTATATAAAGATGCAATGAGTAATTATCTAAAGTTCCAGAAAACAAGGAAATGTCAGGGTGACCTGGTCTATAGACGGCTGGAAGATGAGTCAAGGGGAGCGAGTGAATGTTACTTATCTTTAGTCCAAAATAAGGAGACATAATGAAAGATGCTGAGCCAACTAATGCTTCTGGGGGAGAGGTTGAGGACTAACAAACTACTTAGAGCAGATGTAAAAAATGCTGCAGTCACGTAAAGGGAAAGTACCAAAAAAGGGGGGGGGGAGATGCCCCTCTGGGCCATAAAAGCACGGACCTCACAACACCTAGTTGAGCCTTTTTCTGTACATGCTGAATGTATGTCAGTAGTCACTCCCAATCGCAGTTGATTAAGAGAATAAATTGGTGACTTGCAACTACTCCTCGTGAATCTCTTCTCATCAAACGGACCCAACTGGAGACGGTGTACTCCAACACTGTATGTGTTAATATATGGCAAGAAGACCTGTAAATCACCACAACGCTCAAAATCTCTAGTACCAGGGTGAGTTAAAGCCAGTACTAAATTTCAAAATCCAAATTAATTTTCAACTGCGAGTTTCAGTCGTAGCTCATCAGAGCTGGGTTCCTTTCGTCTGTTCTCGGCGGGACGTTCAGCCCCCTACATGACGTAAGTTCCTCCTCATGGATGGTAGTAGACGATTGGTTCGTAAACCAGGAAGTAAAATGTACTAGTAAGTGCATCATGCAGAAAATCCTACTAGAAAATCATCTATAAGTTTGTTGCGACGATTAATTCACAATTTAATATTAACGAAGAAACTACAAACAGCATATTTATTTGCGGTCATCTAATGTTTTCGTTTTCTCTCTGATGCAGAAGGAAAGCTTTCGTAACTACCGTGAAACATAAAACATGGTCCTTTCATCGTCTCAGCAGCTGGTAGTAGCACTCACAGCTGTGCTGCTTGTTTTCGTCGTTTTACCCAGAATGTTCAATAGTGGATCCGGCTCGAAAGAATCAAAAGGGTTTGATCCGCGTGTTAATAGGAAAGGTAGCCGTTGTTTTGATGCTAAACAATTTTCTCCACACGTACTTGTTAACTACTTGTTAGCTAGGTGATTTTATTGTATACTGTGCTCTGTGGATAGGTATCTAAGTGGATGTGATCAAATCGCAAAATGATACGAGTGAAGTTTGCTTTTTTTTTGTTTTAGTTTGTTTCAGCAACATAATTCGTATCGAATTGTTAATATTATATATGTACACAGATACACAATGTTTCTTTTAATGGCCAAGTACAGAAACATTGCGCACTGCTAATATTCACAGCATGCATGTTATCCTGTGTGTGTGTTTCAGTGGGTCCGGATACAGCAAGACCGCACCAGTTCAACTTGAATTCAGCAGATTCGAAGGCGCAGACATTTGAAAATATGCAGCAAGTGAGAAAGATGATGGAGAAAGAGCTGAAGACCGATAAATATAAATCAAACAGCAAGGGCTACGTGTTCACCTTGATGCCACTGTATGCTATCGGAGTTGGTGTCTTTGCTGTTTACAAGTTTATAAAGGTAGATTTTTAATTTTCTTTATTATTGATATGAAAAGTTGTGCTTTTCTGTTAGGTGCATGGTGTCAAATTCAGTTTACCCGGAAATTCAAAATATTGTATATGACTCATTATTTATGTGGAACTTTTATTTATGTGAATTTCTTCCCCAAAATATTAAGACTGGCATGCAATGAAAATAGAAGCACGTTTATTAGACCACAGGATAAGTCGCGTCAGGTGTTGTGCCACCTGTTGGGGTTGAAAGAGGATATAGCATTTTATTTTTCTGTATTCTTCTTTAATAAGTTAAGTAGTGTTATAAAATAGCTAGGATGAAAAACAAGGAAATATAATTTGTGCTGTATATGATACATATAAAGTCGACAATTTAATGAAACGGCACAACAAATAACTAATGTAAGCGCCATAATAACACTCGTTAACATTATACCTGCGTAATTCGCAAGAGCTTCTGTTCAGAACTAACTTTACTGCTTGAGACCTTAATAATGACTACAATGGTGGCCCAACAAAATCACTCGACTGAGCAGTCGGAGCTTACTACAGTATATAGCGGTGTGCTTGCATTTCAGAAAATCACTTTTACTGGCAAATCGAAAAACGGCATCTTGTCTGTTCTGAAAAGATTAAACGGAGGTAAAGCACATATTTTAAGTGCTGTGGGAAAAAGCTACAGATTGTCTGGCAATTTATGCTAAAATAATTGCATAGTGTAACCTATCCATATACAGTTTGGGCAAGCTAAAGATCGAGAAACTTCTTTCATATTAAATGATAACGCTTAACGGCATATACGAGCACTTTATACTGTTACCACACTATGTCAGGGCTTAATCATTTTACACTGTGTGACTCACACTGGTGCCTTTATATTTTGTTATATTTTATATTGTCATTTTATTTATTTTACATTTTAGAAACTGAAACGTCACTTTATCCATAACAAACATCAATTTCAATGTGTTTAAAATTGTTTAGCTTTTTGGTAAATATATTTATATTTAACAGTATATTTAATATATTTTGTCTGTTCATGATTGAATAATTTTCAGCTTACCGGTTATATGGTGAATAATGAGAGCAGATGGTATCCTGTGTGGCGTGTTCCTCGTTTTAAAAATGACAGCTGAGTGTTCTCATGCAAGCGATTGTATTATCATTTCCTGATCCCTCAACAGAATACAGGACCACTCCTATTGTTCAACCCAAATTCTTAGACTTTAGGAGGCAGGTTTGCCATCCTGAATCGCTTGTTATTGCAACGCGGGCATTGAAACAGTTCTGTAATGCTGATCTATTACATTAAACAGAGGTAAAGCACATTTTAAATACCGTGGGAAAAGATACAGATTTTCGGGGAATTTATGCTAAAAGAATTGCGTGATGTATTCTTTCCATGTAAAGTCTGTCCAAGCTAAAGATCGAGAAACTTGCATCAAGTTTCTTCTTTCTTATACTAAATGACGAGACTTCACGTCATGCATACATACAGGCACTTTATACTGTTACCATACTATGTCGGGACGTTCCCATTTTACATGCTGTAACACACTTCAAACAGCATTGTTAATGCTGATCAATTAGATTAAACAGAGGTAAATTACATTTTAAGCGCTGTGGGGAAAAAGCTTGTCTGCAGATCAAGTCTCAAAATGATGCTGAGACTGAGAAAGATCAAACACTTTTGCTTTTTGCCACTAGTGTCTTTGCATGGAAGCCCGTTTCTGCCACCGGGAAAAAAAAATAATATAAAATTTAAATCGAAATTTCGACTTAGTTATCTCGTTATTTCGAGATATTATTAATTTCGACAAAGCAAGTATATCACAGCTGAATTGTCTGTGTAGTGGACAGCACGATTCTGTCATTAAAAACGCCTCACCTTACTTCCGTGAAAAGTTATTAAAGCTAGATACTATCTCGAAATTTCGACTTAGTTATCTAGTTATTTCGAGATGCTAAGTCGAAAGTTCAACTTAGTATCTCGAAACAAGTTTCTAGCTTTAATAACTTTTCACGGAAGTAAGGTGAGGCCTTTTAATGACAGAATCGTGTTTTCCAGTACACAGACAATTCAGCTGTGATACATTTGCTTTGTCCCACGGTGCACTGCCTAAATCACACTTTGCAACCTACTTATGGATTAATTTGTGTTATCAATTAACTGTCAATATGTATGAAATAGAGCAATGGCATGTAATATGGATACGATGTAATAATTAAACAGTTAGACAGAAAGTAATCTTGAAAATCCAAGGGGTGTGCATTGCCCCCAGACTCCACTGATCAAGGCACACTTCGCAGGACATGACCGTCTCATTTTGTTTCAGAGCTGTTAACCCTTTAGTGCATTGCCCTTATGCCAATCTGGGAAACAAAGGGGTGTGCATCAGTTCCCCCGAGCCCAAAATGCTAAACCACCATTTCATTACGGCTGACAGCACCTATAATATTAGCTATTAACACGATTTTGCACAAATTACGAAATGGTTTGAAGCGCAAAAATAATCGGTGTGCATCGTTGTCTGTGTACTGGGAAACACGATTCTGTCATTAAAAACGCACCACTTTACTTCCATGAAAAGTTATTATAACTAGAAACTTGTTTCGAAATACTATGTCGAAATTTCGAGATAATATCTCGAAATAACGAGATAACTAAGTCGAAATTTCGACTTAAATTTTATATTATTTTTTCCCCCGATGGTGGAAACGGGCTTCCATATCTTTGTGGCGTGGTTTCCATTTTTACATTTTAGCTGAAGTGTTCTACACGCATGCTTCACAGCACGTTTTGCATGCGCTGGTCAGTTACATTAGGTCTTGGAGGGTTAGCTAGGCTACATATTACCTGAAATTTGAATTTTTAAATAAATTTGCTATATTGCTATACAAAAAAAAAAAAAAATGCTGGATGCTAGATGCTTTTTTGATCTCGCCTTGTCTGCAGATCAAGTCCAAAGATGACGCTAAGATTGAGAAGGATAAAACAGTGAAAGGGGTGAAGAAGTCTGCTGAGACAGGTACTTTCTTAATAATGCATGTTATAATTTCACAATGGGCTTTTCTTTTGCCTTCATGTCTTCCATATTGCTGTTTAGTTATTGGCATCAGTTTTGACTTTTGACAGAAAATCAGCTGAATGAACTGGAGCAGCGTTTAGCGCAAACGGAGAAGATGCTGAATTCTATACTCACTCAGCTGGACCCACTGACTAACTGGTGAGTGACCTTTTGAGCCTCGTGCAGTAGGGGAGAGCGGGGTAAGTTGTCACACGGGTAAGTTGTCACACTGTTCATAACTCCAACACTATAGGCCCTAT
>JAABNX020000001.1:13178179-13201675 GCA_015163995.2 Mormyrus lacerda
AGGCAGTTCTGAAGGCGAAAGGGGGTCAAACACCGTATTAGTATGGTGTTCCTAATAATCCTTTAGGTGAGTGTATATTTACCCAGTGACAAAAAAAAACATTGAGTACCCAGAAGTAATAATCTGATGTGGATGTAATTTAGTACACATGTAGACCAGTGATGGGTATGTAAATGATTCGATTTGCAAGGAGCTGGCATGTCTAATCACCAGACACAGAGGATGCCTCATAGATGCATTAGACAGCATTACCAGCACTTGACGGAGTTTGATAGGGGTTGTATCGTGCAATTGGCCGGCATGTGGGGCAGCAGATCTCACACACAAAGCAGTGTCAACAAGTCACTTGTTTTTACTCAATATCATCCCTATGGAATCCAAAATGTTTCCATACAGTGGGAGACAAATTTTTTCATAATCAGTTCTTTTTTGCTTTAGTCCTCATCAGTTGTTTTCGTAAAATTTCCTCACAAATGCACCACATTATCTACTATCAAGTAGCAAGAATGAGAATGATCATGATTGTGAGATTGCATGCAAAGCTCGGGCATAGTTTCCATGTTCAGCTCATGCCTGCATGGATTTATGCCAAGTCCTCTGGTTCCCTCCCACTGTCCAAAAAAATGCAAAGGGAATTGCAACTGTCGAGGGAATTCATTCTCACATGCCCACTGTAGAAAACACAAGCTCCAACCTCATGACATACTGAGAGAGAGATTCTGGTTGTGTTATGGTGTCTTAAATTTTCCAAAGCAGATGGTAGTGAGTTTTCTGAAGTGGTGTATGATTTACCATTCTTGCTGAAGACAAGTGAATGAAATGTGACTTGGTGAACTATATATTTGGGATATGTGAACAAACTCAGCCATTTTAGGTATGTGACCCTCAACACGTGCACATCTTGCAGAGTTCCCATGTGAGAAGAACTTGGAAGATGTCATTGATTCCCTGGCAGCTGAGGACGACCATCTATCGGGATCTCCATCAGAAGAGCGGGAGAGGCTCCTGGAAGAGGAGGCAGCAGAGGATGGTCATCTGGATGGATCGGAGTTTGAGGGTGAAGAGGGACATGAAAGTACAGCTTCCTCTTGGGAAACTGCCTGTGGAACAAATGTAGTGGACGAGGTCACCACCAGCAGAGACCCACAAGCAGACTCGGTGGTTGGGCTGAGAAGACGTAACAGACCTGAATGAAGGCTGCTTTGTCAACTATATTGTTCAGACTGTTTAACTGTATTGTGAGGCTGCTTGCAGGTGCTTCTCGTGGAGCAGCTTAGCATATGAAGAAATAATGATGTTGCTGTTTTGCAAAATTGATAAATGGCAGCCCAGAGGCTTTGATGCAGTAAATGGCAAGTGACCATCAAAAAGCACTTTTACAGTTCTTTATATAGAGATATATGTGTGATACATTTCTGCTTTTTGCCACTGTCGTCTTTATCTGTGAAGTAGTTTCTGTTTTTACACATATGCTTCACAGCACGTTTTGCATGCGCTGGTCAGTCACATTAGGTCTTGGAGGGTTTAGCTAGGCTACGTCTTACCTGCAAATGTTAGTCAAAGTGACTTGAACAGAACGCAAGCCTTAAAATTCAGAGACATGTCTGTGTCTGTTTGCTGGGTCCTGGGCTTAAATAGAAGACATAACTACAAACTGTGATCCCAGATCAGTGCATAGGTCATGAAGCATGGTGCTTTGTTATTCTCATCCTGCTGCTGGAAAGATGTTAGATGGGATAATGGGGAATAATGGTGTCTTCATCGGTACAGTGAATAAAGTGTAATTATTTGTTTTTATTTAAATAGTCTATTATGCATTGCCTGTCTCAATGTTATACAGATTTGTGTGCATCCTTTTATGCAATGATGAAATGAATACTCAATGCCTTATAATAAATTTGAGAATGTCTGAAAGGTATTTTAACAGCCTTGAATCCTGCATGTAAAAGTGATTAATTGTATCAGTGGCAGACTCAGGCTGTTTGATGAGGCAAAAAAGGCTCCTATCGTGTGCTGCATTAGTACAGCCATGGCCAAAAGTTTTGAGAACGACAAATATTAATTTTCACAAAGTCTGCTGCCTCAGTTGTTATGATGGCAATTTGCATATATTCCAGAATGTTATGAAGAGTGATCAGATGAATTGCAATTGATTCTTTTAATTTTCTGAGTTTGCAACCAAGGTGGCATTTGTATTGTGTTTGAGCGGCAAAAGAAAAGAAAGTGTTTCAAGTCCCACCCCAAAGTAGCAAAGAAGAACCCCTGCAGGTTTGGCAGTTTCGGGCCTGGGACTTCTGGTATTGGTGCTCGAACGGAAGTCAATAGAAAAGTGAAAGTACCAAAAGTACCTTAGTTGGTGTGGTAAAAAAGCGTCCCTAGTTTTAGAGCAATGGATCCAGAAAGAGGGACAGAACATGAGGACAAAGAAGAGAATGGCCAAGGACACAAGTAGTGTCAGATGAAACTAGTGCCATTTTTGTCGACCATCTCCTTGTCCATGGGATGTCACTGAGGGAGGTTGGGCACAAAGTTGAGCCACTTCACGGTCGCCTCTGTAACACAAACCTTTAGAGAGGAGAATAGGTTGGTGTCTCACGTGACCTCTGCTGATATTCACGGTTGCACTCAATGAGAACCCTCAGTGCCAGGATGCAGCTGATGTAGACTTCTTAGGCATAAAACCAGACAGCTCTGGCCAGAGATCGGCGAGCAAGTGATCCTGGATCCTGTTAGGGATGACCCTAGGAAGGACCTTACCTGGTACTGAGAGCAGTGTCATCCCCCTGTAGTTGCCGCAATCCAGGCGATCACCTTTCCCTTTCCAGATTGGGACAACAAGTCCCGTTCTCCAGTTAGCTGGGATGATGCCTGACTCCCAAATGGATGCAAAGATTGCCTGCTATGCCAGGAGGACAGCCTTACCACCAGCCTGGAGAAGATCACCCCACTGTAAGGACCATTCCATAATCTGCAAATCTCCGAGGAATAGATTCAGATATATGTATGTAAAACTCAAATGGTCAAATTATAATTATCAATGTTTGTCATAGAGTGTAGCGGTTCTTTTCCAGTACCCCAGCGTAAGAAGAAGACGTGCAGGTCCTCAGTTCTTTTTTTTCCCTCTCTCTCGGTCCAGACAGACTAGAGAAAGGCGGCACGCTACCGAAGAATCTGGGGAGGGAGAGCCCAAAATCAATTACAGATGAACAGAAAGAATTACACCTCGGTTTGCTTCCCCCATAATAAAACCTATTTTAAATATGCTGAAACCAAACTGTTCACTTAACTCAAAACAGCATAAAATAAAATCATAAAGAAAGCATTCCCCATTCCCCAAAGTGGTTCCTCCCTAATCTTCCCGGAAAAATTATATATATATATAAAAAAAAACCCCCGCTAAACTGAAGGATCAGAGTTGATGGGATTCTCTGACAAGAACCCACGCCACATAGAGCACCTAATGTAGTTGCAGAGGAAAGCAATAATATCAAGATTATGAGTAAAAAAAAAAAAGGGTGATTTTAAGTTACTTGGGCGTACTGTGGGACATAGTCTTAGGCCCCACCATACATGAATGTGGTGGAATTGGTAGAGGATCGCTTTTTACTGAGTTTGGCTTCTCCTCTGGTAGGGAGTTTAACATTCTCGATCTTGTATTCTCTTATAACAGAAGTTACTAAAGCTGTTAAAGCCAAAAAACTGAATATCGAATATGAGGCTAACTTAACCACGGTAATATCTGGGTCTACGGGTGTGTTAAGGTATCAGGATGAATTCGCGGGCAATTACGTCGCCCACCTGGAATAAAATTTATCCTTTTACTGTAATGTTATGGGAAGTTGTGATTGTGGATTAATTCTGATCGTCTATGGACTAATCATCTTGAAATTCAGATACATCACCCATGATTCACCAAGAATATTGTTGAACTGCACAAAAATGTTATTTTTACCGTTAACCTGTACAACTTATTTTGTATTGCGCAATGCAGCATCACTCAGACATAAGTGGGAATTTGACAACACATTGCCTTAGGGGAAGGGGTAAGGCTGGCCAGCTCATTCCCTGCTCGCACGCAACACTAAATTAGTATAAAGGAAGGGGGAGATCCCAGTGTTAACAGGTGTTACACCGAAAAGGGCATCCCTCCCGCAGAATGCATGCCTGTCTCCGGAGCGCGCACCAATGAAAACAGTGAAAGGAAACCTCTCTTTTGCGACTCGTGTAAATGATCGTCTCTGTGTATGTAAACTCATGAGAAAAACGTATGTGACACATCATACGACATTGTATTTTGTCAAAAGACAGATATACAACATAAAACTAATAAAATAAATCGTGGGTCTGAAACGTTTTGTTACTGAGGCTGTCAAACACAATAAACAGCAATAAAGCACTTGCTACATAGTATCAGATGCACGTGACAAATGTAATGGAGTCGGTGAGGGGATATATTTCTAATGTACTTGATGACAGAAGCTGAAGAAATGCAAAATCAAAGGGGACGCCTTTTACAGCAACCACCAGACAGAAAAGGCAACCCCTGGTTAATCTAAATCTAAAATTTGCACATGCAGGTTAGTTAGGACCCTCATATACAAATTACAAAAGGGGCTTGGTCATGGGAACCGCAGAAATACAAAATCAAAGGGGGTGACTTTCGGCAACCAGCTGCCAGAAAAAGCATCCCCTGTTAAATCTGGCTTCACTCTACAGCAGTGGGCCGCACTATGTCCAAGTTCAAGTCTCACGGGCCGCATATTATTTACATATGACATCATCAACGCTCAATAACCAGATATTATGCATCTTAAATCATTACAATTAGATGTATTATCATTAGAGAGTATAATTCTACTTACCATTAATGGGATACATTTATTATTATTTTATTTATTTTTCATTTATTTTTTTTTTTTTTTTTTACGTGGTCAGCATCGCGGGCCGCATTTGCGTTTGTGACGGGCCGCAGGTTGAGAACCACTGCTCTACAGTCACACATTGAAATTGCTCAGGTAACCGTGGTGCAGAAAGAAGGTGATGGTCCATAGTGCAGCTCTGAGACCAAAGGGGTTTAATAGTAATACTGAACACAACAGGGAAGGCACCAAACACAAGGACCACAAGGGGCCTAAAATAAATAAGGAAAAAAATATAACAAACATGAGCTAAACACAAACAGGGAAACAAGTCTAGGGAACTGAGCAAAGCATCAAACACACAACACACTGACACAACTGCATTCAATGGGTAACTGAGGAAATGACCCAAGGCAGGAACTTAAATGCACAAACCAAACTGAGCAACAAGACACCCAATCAGACTGAACACTGAGTACAAGCAACAGGTGCAACTAATGAACAGGGACAACCACTTAACTAGGAAGGTTAACGAACTAGAAAACACTAATCTAACACTAGGAATACAAGGCTAATACAGAATGTAACAAGTACAAAATTCATAACTAGTTAAGGAATTATATTTTAGTCACAGAAATAACATCTTGAATTTGAATTTCTTTTAGTAACAACTAAATTTCAGATATTTGCAATGACATTTCTGCAAGCAAAATTGTCTTTTAACAGGATAAGGCTTAGTTTCTCGATTTATACTAGTGAAAACATTCTAATTAGTAAAACTAACACTGGGAGGTCAGTCCAAGATTCGGCAACCATGAAAGCCATGTATACATTTTCAGTTATTTATATGACAGTGTTTCAGTTGATTATGTGTGTCTTTCAGTAGTGTATGTAAATGCTTTCACTTGTAAGCATGTGGAAAGAAAACTGGACATTGGTCGTCCCGAGAGGGGAGACATATCGGGTCTGTTATGTCTTAGGCCTTAGACGAGAAGAGATTGTTTTGAATACCGTGTGTCCTCGCCTCATGATAGCTGCCTGCGGTTAGTTCCGCAGACCCTGAAGAGAGATCAGACCTTGGAGAGGCAGACAGCGAAGCAAAGGGGGGGAGAAACCACCTGCAGGAAGCGACTCGAAGCTGCCCCAACTGGTGCGCAGAGAGTTGTGGTTATAAAGTAGTCACAGTAGAGCAATATGTTATGCGGTAGTACAAATATAAAAGTAGTTGTTACGATAATCATATTAATCATATGTTTAATATGTGTTTGCAATGATTCAATGACAATACATCAATTATTAATCAAAGGACAACCAAATATTTAGTGATTCCATGTCATATAATCAATATCTATATTCATATCCCAAGTAGGAGCCTAGCAGTTGAGACATGATCTGATAAATTGAGCAAAATTAGTAGATTTTACCTTGCTGCCAAGGTGAACCAATAGAGCGAGAGAATTGTGTTTGTTATAACTTTGATCTTGGTTTGTTACTGTTTTGTGACCAATCAGGACTTAGAAGTCCTTATCTGGAACTGAGAATTTTTCTACCATAAATGTTTACAATTTTCAGTGTACTACATGAAGGATTTTGGTTTCATATATGTTTATGCTTGGTTTCAGATATGTAAATGCATGGTAATTCCATGTCCAAAGTCCCTAACAGCCCCTCATACGATGGAGGCATGACACCTCCTCTTGTCCTTTCACAAGACACAAAAGACTCTTTTTGTCAAAAAATGAAAGAGATAAACACACGTTCACAATGACTTCGGTAGTGGGAATTCCTGTACCTGTTCAAGATCTAGAATTAGGTGATCAATGTTGACACACCTCAGCACACAACAACAAAATGTGTCCTCTGCGTTTAACCCATACGTGACATCATGGCATAGCAGGGGGCAGCTAATTCAGCACCTGGAG
This sequence comes from Mormyrus lacerda, assembly GCA_015163995.2. Classification (NCBI taxonomy): domain Eukaryota; kingdom Metazoa; phylum Chordata; class Actinopteri; order Osteoglossiformes; family Mormyridae; genus Mormyrus; species Mormyrus lacerda. Next base: position 13,184,961 of record JAABNX020000001.1, read on the forward strand.
GGCAGTCCCTTGCTCAGGGTACCACAGTGGCGCCTTACCGGTTGGGGATTTGAACCCACAATCTTTCAATTACAAGTGCGCTTCCCTAAACATTAAGCCACCACTGCCAATCAAGAGGATCACCCAAGCCAGTGAATAAAACGTCCTGCCAGATTTCATTATGATAACATTGCTTATTCTTAAGATCACATGATCAAATATATGGAGCCTGTGCATGTTACACGTGTTCATTAATGTTTTTCTGTTTATGCATTTGACTATGTAACGACACATTATGTAATAACTCGACAGAATGTAACAAATTGTATAATGATTAATAATATGGTAATGATTAATAATAAGGTAATGTTGTCATGTAAAATTATAATGTCTATCTATTTCTTACACTTTGTCTGCAGGACCAGAGCAACAAAAATCTTCAAGGACCCCTCCCACCCCAATAACTCTCTGTTTTGCTTGCTGAATCCAGGCAAACGCTTCTGCAGCCTTATGACCAGAACGGAAAGGTCAAGGAGGAGCTTTTTCCTCCAGGTCATAAGGCTCTTAAACCAGGACAATACTTAATGCCTCTAGGTGCTGCTTCACACTGTCCAAATTGTTGGCACACACCTCAGGCCTCTTGCACATTGCACTTAAATTGCACAGCAAATTACCTCTTACCTATCACTTATGTATAGATTATGTACAGCTCAACAAATTTCACATTTTTTTATCTTATTTTTCTATATTTTGTTACTCTCTTATCATGCACAGCTGCTCGGAGAGACCAAGGTTGCATTCCACTACATGTTGTATGTGTACAACGAATAAACCTCTTGAAATTATAGTGGCAGATTGATGGCACCGGTCGGCTAGAAGGGGTTTTACAGAAAGTTCTAGGGGAATGCTGTTGAACAGCAAACTTTCCGTGTGTCAGAGCCTGCCACTTCTAACAATCATAACAGTAAAATAGCGATAAATACGTGGGTTTCAGTGTGTTTGTGAATGGGCTGCAAGAGAGCGAGGAGAGAGAGATGCGTCACCCCCCCCCCCCTCCCCCAACTAAATGCTTGACCTGTGTACTTCCCTCGTCTGTTTTTCTTTTCCTTGGACAATACCTAAGTAAGCTAATTTTATTAGAGCTTAAGAGCATTTGCAAAATGGCAATATAAAAGGCGTTCCCTAGGAGCGGGATAAGAAGCGAACTCTTTTTCAGTCATCTGGCCGTTGGATTAGAGGACTGCTTCGTAGGATTTACGTGTTTTTTCGGCAAACAATGACTCTGCTGATGGAAGCCAGCCTACTGTACAGTGTTTGTGAAACCATAGCAACAGGCTTCAGAGGCGGAGCCAAGAACATCTCCGATCGAGAAACAAGTGCATTACACGACACATGGAAATCTAACGGATATGAATTTCACAAAAATATCAGTCACTTCAAGGCGAGAGTCTCCAAGCAAAACGGTAAACCAGCGCAAACTGGTCGGCGGCCTAAAACACCAGTAAAGCGCTCATAAACGTCTAAGTATTTTCTGTGTGATTAAATTGTTATAATGCTGTGTTATTACAGGTATGCGTCGCTTAGCGTCTGGGTTACGTTCTGTCCAATAAGTTGTTAGGTTACTTGGATGTTACGCAAACATCATGTACACAGTATACTGTATCCTTCACCTATACTGTACCTGTACTTTATATAACAGAGGTACACATTAAAATAATGATAAGAATAACAGTAAAGTAAATACATAAATGAGTAACTTAGATTGTTATAATCGCTGTCCAGTATTATGTGTATTATTGCAGTCGCTGTGTTTACACTGGATACAAGTGGTGCACTATGCCTATACGTGTACTGTCATCAGGATTTACTAACCCTATTTTAACCTTTTGAGAGATCTTGGAGGTTTATGCGGTCGAACTTTAGGACATTAAGATATTAACAATCGTATTTCAGAGAAAGCACGCCAGTTGTTCTGATATTGATCTTCATCTTCTTTACACAGGGTGGTAATGCAAAACGGACCGTCATTTGTTCTCGTCCGGACGAGTAAGCTTCCCTGAAGTTGAATTTTAATCCAACCCAGATTGGTACTCATTATTTTTAGCTAGCTAGCTGTATGTCCAAAACTATTTTCCAGATTTGAATATATTAAGCAAGCAAAGGCTCAGTACATCTTTTACTGAACACCTGGATATATATTAAATCAAGCCAAGCTGTGATTTCCCGTTAAACAGGACTATCATAAAAACAGATTTTGATGTCTGAAAAATCCATAACCTTTCTAATCCTAACCCTAGGTTCAGTTGGGTAACCCTAAATTAGGGGGTTAGGGTGGCAGAACAGGCTGTGGGAAAGTATGAAATATGCTATTAATGTCTCTTACTTTTTCCAGAGTTCCTGCATTGAATCTACATGAACTGTTTGAGGATGAGGTAAATGATATAATCATTCATTATTACGTTAATTACTTTTCAGGGCTCTAAGCAAGCATTTGAATCAGAATCTTCTAAATCAGAACCTCTTTTTTACTTTTTTTTTCACCAAGTACAGAGAAGTACAAAGAGTTTCTTTTGGTGCGGTTGGTATCGTGACATAAACAAAACACACATACAAATAAACATCTAAAAGTAAAGATACAAGGATTTTTTTAGGAGATGTGCAATGCTGGTTCAAGCATGTGGACAATTTCAAATTAGAATTTAGCGGCCATTGTCAACACACCACAACGAAATGTGTCCTCTGCATTTAACCCATATGTGACTTTCGTGACATAGCAGGGGGCAGCTAATTCAGCACCCGGGGAGCAGTGCTTGGGGACGGTACCTTGCTCAGGGTACTTCAGTGGTGACTGGCTGGTGGGGGATTTGATCCTGCAATCTTTCAATTACAAGTGCGCTTCCCTAACCATCAAGCCACCACTGCCCACCCAATGGGCAATAAAGAAGTAAATACATAGATAATGGATGGATGTAATGTACGAAGAGCTTAGGTACAGTGCATATGAGTTCAATTAGTTAAAATATGAGGCTTGAACAGTGCATGGTTCCATTTTGACAGTTTTTCCTGGGTCCTTAGAGATGGCGGAACATTGAGAGACATCAGTTTCTTAAATATTAGACCTGAGTTGATCGTATTGAAATCAGAGCTGAAGTTCGCAAATAGAATCCGGGCAGAAGTCTGAGGGTTGTCCAGGTGTTGCAGAGGGTAGTGCAGGGCCATGTTCATGGCGTCATCAACAGATCTGTTTGATCTGTAAACAAATTATAGAGGGTCCTGGAGAGTTTCAGTAGTGATTTTGTGAAATTGCTGGATGATTTTCTCAAAGCACTTCTTAACTACAGAGGTTAGAACTACCAGTCTGTAGTCATTCATGCATGAGATTTTCAGTTTTTTTGGAACTGAAATGATGACTGAGGATTTAAAGCAGGCAGGTACTGTGCACTCGCTCAGGCTCCAAGTAAAGAGGTCAGCAAAAACGGAGGCCAGTGGATCAACACAGTGCATGAGTGTGGCGGGTGAGATTTGGTCACGGCCAGCTGCTTTCCTGATCTTTTGTTTCAGGAGTATGTGTCACTTGTTGATCAGTGATTGTGATGAGTGAGCTTATCAAAACCTTGGAAGAGAGAGTTGGCAGTGGGGGTGGGGGGGGGATGCAAACAAGGTGTTGCAAGATAACTGTGGTCAGGTTTGGGGGAGGGGGTGTCAGTCCGTTGTTTCTCAAATCTTGCGTAGAAGTTGTTTAGCTGGTTTGGAAGTGAAGACCTTTCTGTATTCCACTGTGTCGCCACTCTTATGGGCCTCTTCTTCGGCAAAGCGTAGTCACTCCAACTAAGCTGTAAACCATGGTTTGTTGTTATTGTATTATTTATATTGGAATTCAAGTCTCTTCACAAAAGCTGATGTAGCAGGTGATTGTGTCAGCATAATCGTCCAGGTTGCTGTTCGTGGATTTAAGTATGTCCCAGTCAGTGAAGTGAAGCATTCCTTCAGAGCATCTGTGGCTGAAGTGGTCCATGTTTTCACGTTTGATTTTGGGTTTTGTAGTTTTGGGTTTTCTTATGTGTGAGGGGATGAGGTGGATGAGTGAGGGGTCCGAGTTGCCCAGTGGGACACATATGTTTGTCTGCTAAGCATTTTTAATAGTGATATAACAGTGGTCCAGAGTTTTGTCTTCCCTGGTAGGACCGTTGATCAGTTGTTTATATTTTGGCAGTTAAATTAGTGTGGTTGAAGTCTCCCAGGATGATCACTGGGGGATTCTGGGTGTTGCAGCTCAACCTCTGCAACCAGGTCTGTCTGCTGTTGTTGTACAGAATGCGCATTTGTGACAGGGTGGATGTACACTCCAATCAGTACAATAAACGGAAATTCCCAGGGAGAGTAGAAAGGCTTGCAGTTAATGATGAGGCTTTCCAGGTCAGGGGAACATGTTTCCTTTAGCAGTCTGTTTGTGTGATGGACTCATATAGGACATGGACTCTGGCATCTTTAGAACTTTGTCATTGTTGGAATTTTGGTGAGGTGCTGATTGTCAGTGATCTATAACAATGTCACCTTTGTAGCTGTGTTTGTAATTGTCTCACCACTTATAGTTACATTTTGTTGGTGTCCAATTGAATGCACAAAAATCTCCAAAAGGCAAGAGTGACATTCCACAGGATGCCTTTTCGTTGGTTGTTGTGTTGCATTTTACCCAGATACAATATTACTATTTTGTGATTGGCTATTGTGTAGGCCCTTTCTTTTTTTAATTGGCTGGTAAGTGACAGGCTCTAAGACTCCAGGGGAGACGCGCTTGTTTCATAGTGAGTCGCTACTGTACCGCGGTCTGAGAAATATCGGGCGCTGCGGCATATTAGCCTACAAATTTTTTCCGCGTGAGAAATACAATGTGTGGCGGGAGTGCGTGACAAAAGACTGAAAAGAGTGACTGTCACGCTCAATGCGTGACACTAGAGAGCCCTGCATTAACCTAACTTTACCTAACTGTCAGCGAGCAATTTGATTTTTAGATGCAACTACGTGGATTATTGTCTCCAAGGCAAATATGTCAGTGTCAACAAGATATAAACTAATCTCGCTTTGTATTCATAATTAATAATAATGATTGTTAGCTAGCTTTAACCATCAATGTTAAATTGTTTAAATTAGTTATATAAAGTAATCCATCCAAGCGGTAATCATGAAAACAAATGTTAGCTAGTACAAACATAAATATTAGTTAAATTGATGACATCATATAACATCTTTCCCTTGGTCAATTAGATGTTAAACACTAGCAGAGGAAGTTGGATTTATGTCATCTCCAAATCCCTGTTTATGTTGTATTTCTGTCTTTTTCACTCCTCACCCCATGTCTGCATGTATATACATTCGTCAGCCATTGTTGTTGTGCTTTGTCATTTGTTCATGCTGCTGTTGCGCAGGACGTAACATATAATCCTGCATGTCACATCAGTCCTCCCAACTATTCGTCTACCCTGAGCTGGAGTCCTTCCGCCTGCATTCAACGTTACCAAGTTAGTTGATAATGCAATTTCCTCCTCATTGGAATGCCCCTTCAGCTAAATGCACCATCAGCATAGCATGTTTAGCATTTTTCTTTTACGGTTGTATAATTCTTCAGTTATCATGTGCTCTTATCCTAAACATCAAAAGGTCTATCTGGTGCTTTTATGAAGGCACAACATCGGTGACTATAAGCTGTCAATATCTGTCAGTCCAGCCAATGGGGTGAAGAGATGAAGGTGCCCAGTGATTTCCCCCCACCCTCTGAGAGATCCAGGATGAAGTATGAGCGGCATGAAGTAAAACTGAGGGAGAACTGGAAGCCTGACTCCCCGAGGGAGATCAGCAGGCGTGGCACGGCAACTGCTGAACCACCATGGGGGGTATGGTGCCTAAAGATCCCTTAGTCATGCATCCACATAACTTATATTTTGTATCATAGGATCTTACTTACTGAATTCCCAGACAGGGAATACAAATGGTTTTGGGACCGGTGCCTGGCCACAGCTGACAGTTTCTTGTTAGCACAATAACTCAAAAATCATTTAATTGATCTTTTTCAAACTTTGCTGAAAATCAAAAAGATCAAGATAGTAACTGATATATTTTGAGACACAACTGAAGCAGTGCCACATAGTGCTAGAAAAGAAAAGGGCAGTTTTGACACTTGATCTCGCTAGCACAATAACTCAAAAAGTATTTGAGGAATAATTTTTAAACTTTGCGGCCTCATTGACTGGGTGAAGAACTGGATCTAGTCAGATTTTGAGACCAAATGCCCCCAAACTGAAGCAGTACCGCTTAGTGGCAGCAAAGCGAAGGGTGCCTGCTCTTGGTCTACACCTGATTTAATTTTGAGACAAATCACCCTGAGTGGCAGCAAAGGAAGGAAAGGGCAGCTGTAGAACATACATGATCTTGTGAACACAGTAACACTAAAAGTATTTGATGGATATTTTTCAAACTATGTAGGGACATTGCATGGGTGATGATCTGGAAGTGGTCAAATCTTCAGACAAATGGCACTAAAATGAAAGCAATGCCACACTGTAGCAAGGGGGAGCGTAAGATGATTTTCTGAATGTGTTAAAAAAAAAGTGTTTTTTTTTTTATGTAGTCCAGTGAAATTTATTGGTATCAGCTAATAGATCAGTGAAATTTATCATGAAAAACCCCCTACCCATTTGGAAAATTTTATCATGGGGGAATTTAACATGTCACCTTAGCCCTAGTCCAGGTCAGTGATGTCAAATGGAAGGACAGTGACTGTAGTATTGGGCTTTTCATAAAGATTTTTTGGGAGAAGTGAAGAGAGTTGTAGGGTAGGTGTGGCAGTATTTTGGTAATAGTTTCAGTATACCGCAGTATCGTCTTTCAGCAAATTTTATAGTGGGGATCCTTCTGCCAAGATTTCACATTATGGACTAGAGTTGCTTTTGAACATACTGTCAAAATAAAAATGTATGGACAGTATAATGGTATGAAAAATGAGATACCACCTAAGCCTGATGTAGAGGTGTGGAAGAAGTACGAGTTAGATAGGGGTGGGTGGGTGATGAAGTGGTCTGGCCTGTTCCGGCAGCTTCTAGTATTTGAAGGGTCAGAAATGTATGATTGTGTTACCGGTTCTCCTGTGTGCCCACAGCTGGCTGTCAGCGCAGACGATCGTGGCGTGGAGGAAGAGGAGGCTCTTGGGCAGCAATGTTACTACACCATGCAGCCAAGCATGAGGAAGATGGAGGCGGTGAGAGTGGAGACTGACTCCCCAAAACTCTCGCCTGTCAGGGGTGCGTTTCCCGAAAGTTCTAAAAAGCTAAGTAGTTTGTTATCTACCACTTAAGATCAATCGTTAGATAATGAGTGTTTCTCGAATCCCCTCGTAGCTAAAGTAGTTTCTAATCCTGCTTGTAAATTTACGAGTGCTCTGTCTCACTTTTTGTTTTCCACATCATTCTTTATTTGAACTTTTGCCTGCTGTTCTGACACATCGACGCTCCTGTTTGGACAACAAAATAATGCTGATGAAGTAATTTGAGGTCAATATTGCAACATAAAACTATAATGTTGAGTATAAATTAGTGCAAATGAGGCTCGTTGTTGTAACACCTGTATGCAATTTGAATACATGATAAGGTTGTGCACCATTCAGAATTAACTTCAGAATGACCTTGTAGATCAAATTCAGTATATAAAATTGGTTGAAACACGGTGCAGAATCGCAATTCAACTTTGAATATAAGGAAGTACAATTAAAATGGAACTGATTTCACATAAATTCATATAAATAGTGTAGGTGCAGCTGTAATAATGCAGCTTAATATTTCAATATGAATTACACTGCATGTTAAGAGCATACACTGAAGCCCCTCCCCCCATGCCATCACAAATACTTATGGCAGCAAAAAGTCTCTGCCTCCTGTTCGAGCACCCAAGAGCCCCCTCTTCCTCCATGGTGCGGTCGTCTGAAAAGCCTGCGCATGTCTCTGTTATTCAGAATGAACGAATGCCACATTTGAAGTGACGCCTTAGTTAAATAGCTTAACCTTAAATAAGGTTAACATTTTGTGTGCCATGGTGGAAGAGCACTTCATACAGTCAAACATGCAGCCGTATCACAAACCCATCCATCTGACAACCTACGGACACTCAAAGGAAAAGCTACTGCGGACTCCTCACACTGCAGACTCCTGGTAATACACATCCATCCATTTCCTGTGACTGCTTATCCTATTCAGGGCCGCGGGTGTGTGAAAAGCTCCAGCGAATAGGAGCCTCTTCCAGACTTGCCCAGTAGACCCTCACTATGCGCTTGGGCCTACCAGGTCTGACCAGCTTCCTCCCCCACCACGTGAGCCGACTCACCACCAGGTGCTGATCGATTGACAGGTCTGCCCCTCTCTTTACCCAAGTGTCTAAGACAGAAGGCCGCAGATCAGATGATATGATTATGAAATCGATGATCGACCTGTAGCCCCTGGCATGTTTGTACCATGTCCACTTATGGACACCATTATGCTTGAACATGTTGTTCCAGGCCACACTATCATTGCCCACGTGAACATTGAATTCCCCCAGCAAAACGATGGAATCTCCTCGTGGCGCACTAACCAGCACACCACTCAGGGAGTCCAAGAAGGCCAGGTACTCTGAACCTGAACTCTGAGACCTATCCCCGACCCGAAGGCACAGGGAGACAGCCCTATCGTTCACCGGGGTAAACTCCGTTGTTAATGCACCGAGCTGTGGGCCCACCAGTAGCCTCATCCCAGCCCGGCACCGCTCACCCGCCGCAACTCCAAAAGAAAAGAGCATCCAGCCCCTCTTCAGGAGATTGGTTCCAGAACCCACGCTATGCTTTGAGGTGAGCCCGACTATATCTAGTCGATATCTCTCAACCTCATGCACAAGCTCAGGCTCCTTCCCCACCAGAGAGGTGACAGTCCATGTCTTGCAAGTTTTGTCAGCTGGGGATCGGACCGCCAGGGCCTCCCTTGGCCGCCACCCGATCCACAAAGCACCGAACCCCTGACATTCCCCTTGCGGGTGGTGGGCCCACCCGGGGACAGTTCCACGTGCCTCTTTCGGGCTGTGCCTGGCCGGGCCCCATGGGCCAAGGCCCGTCCTCCAGGCGCTTGCCAACGGGCCCCTCCCCCAGGCCTTGCTCCAGGGTGGGGCCCCGGTGACCCTAATTCGGGCAAGGGAAACGACACTTTGTTATAATACCTTATCATAGGGTTCTTTAGGATTGCTCTTTGTCTTGGCAGTACCACTGGATTTGCAGACTGGGGTGGTGTTCCCTTTATTTAAGAAAGGGGACCAGAAGGTGTGTTCCAACTATAGGGGATGCTGTTTTGCGGGTGGCCATTAACACCTTGGACCATCTCAGTAATGAACAATTCATTGAGAAACACAGGCTGGCATGGGGTGAAATAATAAGCTTCCTGGTCTGGTGCAGGATAAATTGAAAAGAGGAACACACCAGAATTCTGTTCTCAGTGCATCGTGCAGCTTCGGATAGCTCTCCGCTACTACACCACCGGTGGATTCCTGCAGACCTACAGATGCACATGGCCTTAGGAAGGCTGCTGTGTCCTGCATCCCTACATGTGTGGATCACATTCCTATTGCACTGTGCATACAGCTACATACAGTTTCCAACAGTAGAGGATGCCTTGCATGACACTAAAATTGGTTTCCATGCCATAGCTGTCACGCTCAGCTCCGTCCGATCCTCCTGTGTGCCACGCCCACCTCGTTACCTCGTGTTTGTGCCTGATTGTTCGCACCTGTTGCTCGTTTAGACTCTGCTTGTCTCGTGTATTTAGTCCGCGTCTCAGTTAGTCTTCCCCAGTTCTGTCATTGACGTTTGTTGCCGTCAGCCTGTCTGTCCCCAATAAACCCTGTTTACCTGCACTTCTGGGTTCTGTTTCACCTGCTTCCTTGCTCGCCGGATCGATGGTCATAACAATAGCAGCCATACCTCGAATTTTAGGTGCATCGGATGGAACCCTCAACCCTATTTATATTTGCAGCCCCCTGACTCCAACCTGCACCTACAATGCATATGGCAAAGGATGGTACATTTGCTGGTGGCTGGTTATCGAGAGACATCAGGCACCACTCTCTTAGCGAGTACCTATTAACTTTATTGTTGAATCCATGTGCTTTGGGCATATGGAAGATGCGATTCTGGTGCCTGCACACCTTCTTCAGAGCTCTAGATTTCTTGCTGAAAGCTGCTGTGCTGTTATTCTTGTACGTGTTATGTTGGTAACATTGTAGTAATTATTTTATTAAAATATCATTTTTATCCAGCTAGTTTATCCAAGTTGTTTAAAGGCTTTGTTTGAGTAGTGTTATTTCCTTTTCCTACTGCTGCTCTTTGCTGTTTTTTAGAAGGCAGCAGCATCATATTTTTAGCCCATTTTTAAATTTTCAACAAATAGGCTAATATGTTTTGGTCTTAATTTTGGTTGTCTTGGTTTGTTTTTATTGATTTTCTAGACTTTTTATTTTTATTTACATTTGCATATGGCTGGTATGACGGTCATATGACATATTTCACCATTGAAATACGTGGCACTGATGTTTCTGTTCTCGACCGTCTGTGCTTCTTTTACGCCGATGCTGGGGTGGAGCCAACAAAGTACTACTTAAAATTTGTTCATTAATTCTGGAATAACGAAGGGTTTTGGGAAACACTCGTGGATCTCACTCGTTCTTTTCAATCATTCGTTATCTTGTCCGTTATTCGCTAAGATCGATCGCTTTCGGGATGCGCATCCCAGAGAGGAGTGACTGCTGTATAAACAGAAGTGAGGCTAGAAATTCTTAGGAAATGGGTGCTACCCCTCTCCTTCCCCCCAGTTGTGGGTTAACAAAATTAAATTGGCCTCACTCCTGTTCAGTCAGGAGAATGACTAATTTTAATTAATAATTTGATAATTACATTATGTCTCAGTATTCTCTGCTTTGCTTCCTGTGCTTCCTGCTATAGGCAGCAGACTCATTGTAACTCTTTGTTAGACTGAGTGGTTATGGACGGATGGATAGATATAATTTTATCATTTCATAATTAATTCATGTTTAATTAGCCGAGCTCCATTTTTTTGTCTTGCCGCAACGAGAGCTGCATTCAGCTGTTGAAAAAGATCCTGGCCGGGGATATTGGACGTTGGCTTTGTTTAACCTTGCCCAGATGTCTTGCAGGAGGATGTTGCCATGGAAAAGAGAAAGCAAGCTGTGGTGGAGCAGGTCATGGTGGACCAGCTCTCCCGGTAAGCAGGTCTCGGTGACACCTATGCTCTTGGAGTAGCTTTATAAGCCTGTGTTTAGCTGATGCACTTCGACATCTTAGGGCCGTCATCAGTGACCCTGATCAGAACTCGTCTGCGCAGGAGCGAACCCCGTCTGCTGCATTTGGACATGCGCCTTTGCGATTCAAGAGAAGAACGCTGCATGAGACAAAGTGGGTGTTTGCTATGGGAGGGAGAGTTTGATGTCTAGTTAAAAAGGAGTTAAAGGAGTAAAGTCACACCACTGCAGGTATGTGACTCATTAGCCGCCCCTTGATTTCCTCAGAGTGAAAACCAGCTCAACGATGACGGAGCATTTACTGTCCAACAAGCTGCGTTTCGTTGCTCGTTTGCTTTCAAGGTAGCGTCGTGCACGACACCGTGTTGTATGTGGCCAACAGGAATAATGCCTATGTGGGTCGGGGGGGGGGGGGGGTTGTTTGTTTGATGAAGATCCACATAAAGAGTGAAAGCCTCAGTCATGCGGAAGCACTTCACATCATACAGTGGACCCACCGTGCAAATGTTTTAGGCAGTCAAAGAAAATATTTGTAGTTATTTTTCTGGGTGTACATTTGCTCAGAAAAAACCCCACAAATGACCATTAAAATTAACATTTTCAAATTAACATTAACATATGCAAATTAAGAGCATTATAATAAAAACCCACAAGAATGTCTACTGTTCACATTTTGTAACAAATAACATGGTTACTTTATAGCAAGTGTGTTTTTATTCTGAGGACACTAAAAAGATCATCATAAGTCTTGAGGCAGGTAGGCAGCTAACTGTTATAATGAAATGACCTGGATCTGCTCCAAATAATAAGTCTGCAACCATCCCCAAGCAGGACTGTGATAAACTGTTTTGCATTTCGCTCTGAGGAACGGCCGTGATGCTAGCAGGGAGCTAGTTGGATTTTTCTTCACTTATGACGATACGTTGACCATATATGAGTATCGCCACTTCGGAAAAAACAGGTAAAAAACAACACTTTGCCATTTTTGGCTTGTTTGAGTTCGAGCTGATATCTTCACAATGTCTTTTCCTCCAGGACCAATGTGCTTCCGTTCATTCCCAAGGGGAGCTACCGGCATCAGTGCGGCAAGAGGAAGGGCAGTCCGTACAGCATCCATGACATCTGCGTGGTAAGCCTGGTGCCATGGAGGTATGGTCCAACCATCCAGCTATCTGTGACTGGTGTCAAGTATGCAGATTCACAATGTCATGACAAACCCCAACTGTATGCCTCCTGGACTTCATAGCATTTCAGATTAGCCTCCTAGCATTACAGATTAGCCTCCTAGCATTTCAGATTAGCCTCAGCAGTAGGCAGCATGACTTGCGCTCGCATTCCCCCCGTGTGGAGTGTTTTGGACGCCTGTGCTCAGTCAGGGCTGGAAATTAAGCTCACCCACTCAGTTTAGAAGAAGGCCAAGTACAAAAAGGTGAACACTAACCTGCCTTCAGGTCAAAAAAAAAATCTTAAACTAAATTAACTGTGTAGCTAGTAGTAATTGCAGCTGTCAGATCTTCACAGCACTTGCAGCAGAGAGATTGGGATTCTCTCATCATAACCATGAGAATGGTGTAGCACCAAACTGGACGATGAGACAGTAGGTACTGTATGCCAGTACGCTCACCACACAGTAGCTAAGGGGGTACGAGTCAGGAGAAAATTCACCAATCAGATATAGGGGATGGTTAGGAGGCCAAATTTGATAGGGCCACTGAGTAGCTTTAGCCAGCTTATCAGGGTACCACCCCTACTCTTTCAAAAGATGTCCGGGGATCTTTCATGTCCTCAGAGGGTCAGGATCTTGGTTTTAAATACCTTCCATAGGGTGGTGCCATTTTTACAACACAGAGTCTCCATCACTGCACTGCGGCATTAGGATCCACATGAACCACAGGACGGCCTCTCCTGTTGGCCACACCCTCACCAACAGCAACCTAGCTTTCATAGTTGGTCTCCCGTCCAAGTACTAGCCATGCTAACACCTACTTAGCTTCAAATGGAGTACTTAGTCTGAACTTTAGCTGATATAGCTGCAAATTTTCAGACTGAAGTCTGTCAACATGGCTGCCATTCCTGCGCTAACACTTTCTCTTATTTTTGGGATTTGTCGCTACCGGTCTCTGAATCATAAAAGGGGGCCAGCTTGCTGTTCTCCACAAGCGGACAGAACCTGCCAGAGAGTGTGAAGCAGAGGCCTTGGCTGTGGGTCCGAATCACTGACGTGGACGAGCTGACTAAGAACAAGCTGCTGTGAGTGCATGCACATCTGTTTAGTTAAACTGTTAACAAAGTTAGCATTGTAGCAGCTAACCCAATACCAGTTCCTGATAGGCTTCAGTTCATATCAGTGTTAAAACGAAAAGTATTCGACAATGAAGATTTTTTCATTGATAAAAATGAGAAGATATAGTATGTATCAAATACAACCCAAACCTATTCTGTGACACAGTCACCTTTAAATAAAAAAAAAAACATACTCACATATTGATACATTTTCATATTTGATGTTAAAAAAAACAAGACTCAAACTATGTGTAGTGGCAATAACAGGCAAAAATACCAATAAATGGAAGCACAATAAAATGAATAGAAACAAATATTTTCTTGTTTTAATGTGTCTGCCATGGACTGATGAGGTCTTGAAATGGCAGTTTTCACTAGTCTGATACTCGGACACATGAGTTTTCTGTATTCAGGTTCAATACACTGATGTTTTTTCTAATAGACTTATGAATGAAGATGTCATATGCACTTGTATGAATCTGAATTTTGGTTTTAAATATATTTTATTTAATGACACAGTTCATTTAAACCCATTTCATAATTAGTGTGATATTTCATATTAGCAATGTTTCATAACTACAACAAATCTGTCCTTAAAAAATGCCATAATAGTATTTTTGCAGATTCCTTCAGGAATCTGTATGGAGTACAGAGGTAGACTGGTCTGGCTGTGTACACAGAAAATTAAGGAATATTTTCAAAGAAATGTCAAAATAGATACTACACTATGGCTAAACCTTTTCTGCAGATTTATTTGACTAATTATCCTGCAATTTTTGTATTTTCATCAAAAGAATGAAAATAAATCAAAATATGCTGTAAAAAATAACAATAGGCCAAATTCTTAAAATATGCAAATCCTTAACTTGTATTACTTGAAAGAACTTCCAAAGTCGCTGAAGCAGAGATATTTAAAGTCAGTGACGTACAATGAATATAGTATGACCTCCACTATTTTTTTTTGTAGCAGAGTAGATATTTACAGTTTAGAAAGAATGTGGTTTATAATTTGCGTGCAGGTGTTCAGTTGGAGACGGTAAGCAGGACGAACTTGAAGACAGGGACACCCTGAAAGTCATTCAAGGTAAATATTTATTTAATATTATTCTTTAAATTCTTTAATCATTGGTGTCATTGTACACATCAGCACAATGTGATTGGCTTAGCAACTCTGTAAGCAGTGCAAAATATGTACAAAATAGCCATTTAATATACACAAGTACAAGTACAAATTTCCACTAACAAAACCATTGACAGATGGAGTGATTAACATTGATTATCTTGTTTCAACAGCATCTGTTAAGGGTTCACTTGTATATTAAGCAAGTAAACACTCAGTTCTTGAAATGTATGTGTTGGAAGTGGAGAAATGGGCAAATGTACCAAAAGTGGTCCCAAGAAGACCAACCTGTGAACTTGTGATGGGGTCATGGATGCCCAAGGGTCATTGATGCGAGTTGGGAGTGAAGGTCAGCCTGGCTGGTCTGATCACACAAGGTGTCTGAACACACAGTGCAATGCAGCTTGCTATGGATGGGGCTGTGTGGCCGCAGACTGGTCAGAATGCCCATGGTAACCCCTGCCCACCGCAGAGAGTGACTACAATGGCCACGTACGTGTTAGAGCTGGACCATGGAGTAATGGGAGAAGGTCTAATGAGTCACTTTTTTTGTTATATCATGTTGATGGCTGGGTACATGTGTGTCATTTACCTGGAGAAGGGTTGGCACCAAGATGCACTATGGGAAGGCGGCAAGCTGGCACATGCAATGTGATGCTCTGGGTAATGTTCTGCTGTGATACCATGGAACCTGGCATGTTAAGTTGACAAGTACCACCTACCTAACATTGTTACAGACAAGTTACACCCCTTCATGGTAATGGTATGCCCCAATGGTAGTGGCCTCATTCAACAGGACAATGCACCATGAATTGTTCAAGAATGATTTGAGGAACATGAAAAAGAGTTCAAGGTGTTGACTTGGCCTCCAAATTTTTCAGATCTCAGTCTCAGGATGTTCAGGACAATCAAGTCCGATTCATGGAGACCCACACCTTGTAATTTACTGGACTAAAAGGATCTGCTGCTAATGTCTTGGTGCCAGATACCACAGAACTCCTTTCGAAGTCATCTTCCATAACAAACGGGTCATCTGCCTCAATGGGTCAGAGCTCTTGATAGCACAAGTTGGGTCTACACAATATTTATCAGGTGGTTTTAATGTTATGGCTGATCAGTGTATAGAATGTGGTTATATGGTGAATGGGAGTCATGTGTGAGAGTCCTTCAGTGGCTCGTTCATTCTAGTTACCACATTGGGGTAGAAACTGTGCCTAAGTCTGCTAGTTCTGGCCTTAATGTCATTCAGGGAGGGTGCGGGAGAAACTGAAGAACAGAGGTATCTGCACCCTCATAAGCCTAGGGCAGCACCTCCAGATCAAGGAAAGAAATGGTGACGGATTGCTGACAAGGGTTGACGCCCGGAGGGTTCTAGAGGAATACCAGCTCAGCTTGTCTGACAAGGTGAGCCTTTCAGCGGCACTAAACATTCTCACAAACTAAACATTTATAAGAATGCAACATTCCCTGGCCTTTATGTGTTTTTCGTTGCTTTTTGTTCAGCCTGTAACAGGGTTATTACCGTTAATGAAACTCACACTATAAGAATACAATTTTTTGTAATCAGGACTAAGACATGAAAATAAAATAACTGCAACTAAAGAAAAACTATAAATATTACTTCAAAACTAACAGAAATTAAACACAAAAGTCAAACATTTTTTGTTCCTGTTTCTTAATACAATTTTCAGTCCATCCATCCATCCATCCATCCATCCATCCATCCATTAACTTCCGCCACCTCATCTGGCTCCTCTCAATGCGGAGGAGCAGTGGCTCTACTCAGAGTCCCTCCCGAATGACCGAGCTCCTCACCCTATCTCTAAGGGAGAGCCCAGCCACCCTGCGGAGAAAACTCACTTTGGCCGCTTGCACTCGCGATCTCGTTCTTTCAGTCACTACCCATAGCTCGTGACCATAGGCGAGGGTAGGAGCGTAGATCGACCGGTAAATCGAGAGCTTTGCCTTTTGGCTCAGCTCCTTCTTCACCACGACAGACCGATGCAGCGCC
>JAABNX020000001.1:13215444-13226815 GCA_015163995.2 Mormyrus lacerda
GGGGGTGCGGGCTTGGGCAAGGTGACATTTTATCAGGGGGCATGGAATTTCTAGGTACACGCCCGTCTATGTCGTAATTCTTTGTCACGATAATTCAGGGGGGGCAGCGGTTAGCATGGCAGCCTCACGCTTCCAGGATGGCGGGCTCGATTTTCCGCCCCCAGCTCTGAGTGTGTGGAGTCGTGTGGGTTTCCTCGAGCTGCTCCGCTTTCCTCTTGCAGTACAGAAAGCATGTGGGTTGCGTGGATTGGTGTCTCTAAATTGGCTGAGGTACGAGCTTGTATCCCCACTATGGTATGACATCACATCCAATGCATACTTTGCTGTCCTATGCTTCCTGAGACAGACTCTCTGTGACCCTGCAAATTTTTAATTTAGTAATTTTGTAATTAAAAGGTATTGAATCAATATCAGTAACAGCACAGTATTTTAAAAAATGGTCTCATTCAGGTGCAATTCAGTCACTACAGGTATGACTAACCTTTTCATTGGGATATTTCAGCCTTTAAGCATTCTGTAATTTCATTAAATGAATTACTCATACACTGGCTCACACCTCATTGGCTGCTGGTCTATGTTGGCTCTAAATTTCATTGGCTGTCAGATAGCAATAGAATCACCCCAACATAACAAGACCATGTGGCTGCACCTCTGCAGAACAACAATTTACGTGAAATTGCTTTGTCGTGAAATGCCTTAAATGTTAGGGAGATGCTCGAGCAGACCCGCTGATGAAGAGCGTGTGGAAAAAAGTTCTGTTAGAACCAGCTCCAAAGAGCAGACTGCTGGAACACGTAAATCGTGCTGAACTTTACCAGAAGGTCCATTGTATAGACAATATGCATCTCAGCCTAAGAATACACAAACTAATAACCCCAGACATCCACTTGCATTCTCTGACTTCAGATTGCAGCTTCAGCTTTGCTGTGAAATCAAAACTGTGCAACAAAGCCAAGCAATATAAATATGTCTACTCGCTGACCAGGGTTGCTGCTGCTGGAGGGGGGGGCTGGACCCTATCCCAGGCAATGGAGTGCAGAAGGAAAGGGTACACCCTGATTAGGATGCCAGTCCTTTGCAGCACATACACCTACATGTATGAATGAAATGTATAGGGCATGGTCAGGCATTGGTGCCAGTTCATTGCAGAGCACACAGACACCCATGATCACACACCAAGGGTGATTTAAAAACACCAGTCTATTTATATGCAACTTTTAACTGGGATGCAAACCTGTACTGTTTGTCTTTGAGAGTTTCCTGTTTTTTTAAGCAAACCCTACACTGGACCATTGGTATATATGTAAGAGTCCTATTCCAAAATAAATTGCATGTCTATGCTGCAGCCTTGCTACCTGTCTCACACTCACCAAATGCACCTCAAACAGACATATCTAAATATAGAATCTCCATGTGGGCTAATCTAAAATTCTACTATAAAAGCTATACCACAGAGGAGGGAAGCGTGATGCATTGAGAAAATGAGCAGGTCGTCTGATACAGTTATTATTGTATTTTATATCAGTGCCGGCGAATTCCTTGGAAGAAAGCTTCCCTCTGTGTTTTCTTGCAATTGTTTGTTTCAGATCTCCGTGAAGATCATCAAGGCTGACGCGGTGTCTCTGCTGGTCTATTTTTAGTGCATGAGCTGTGTGTGTGTCTGGGGTGGGCTCACCGTGGTGGTGGTGGTGTGCCGTCAGCGGTCCACACCTACCTGTTCCAGGAAAGACCCGCGATGCTTCGGGTGGCACAAACTGCCACCTTCGACGTGATGAATCACGAAATTAATATTTGGCAAGGATAGTTGCGGCGGCCGCGGGTTGTAATCTCAGCTTTTAGTAGCTGTGCGATTCTCCCGATAAATATGTCCAAATCATAAGTCATTTTATTTTATTGCTATAGGATTGAGCGCACAGCCAACCTGTGCTGTTTGGCTTGTGGCATATAGCACATACTGACGAATTTTAGCACCGACATGTTTAATTACAATGGTTCCCTAGGCGGTATCCTACGTTTAACTTTCAATGTCCGATGTAACTTTATAAACCCATAGTAGCGTTAACAAAATCACCGTGCCCTAAATAAGTCATCCCTTTACATACCGCGGTGAAGTTGGTTTTATGTTCGATATTCGCTACATTTACTGACATATAAACTGCAATATCTTCGGGATCATGACGGCAATTCTTTTCAGATTAGGCTCCACATGTGAAGTTAAACGAGGGCAATATTTCACACTTTAAGTTAGCTCCACATTCTCCAGCAATATGAATTAAGAATACAAAGCAAGACGGGAATATCCTTCTGCACACACAAAACTGCCGGAAAATTTAGGGACCGTCTTCAAAGTGTAATGCCAATCAGCGTAACACCACTAGTAAAGTATGTGTCCTATAACCGTCTATCAATATTGCCGTTAGATAAATTGTAATACCTCTTACATTTTTAAGCCAGTCAACATCAAACCAAATTCAGTGTGTTCCTCTGGCCCACTCTCATCTTTCACACCCTTTCAGGAAAGTTTCACAGTCATCTGTTTTCCAGAACACCAGTGCTATGTGTCCTGTAACCGTGTATCAATTTTGTCGTTGGATAAATTGTAATAATTTTTTAATTCTTAAACAAATCAGCATCAAACCAGGTTCAATGAGTTCCTCTGGCCCTCTCCCATCTTTCACACCCAAAGAGGAATTAAAAATTAAAAGTTATTGCAATTTTGATACAGATTGGCTTAAAATGTAAGAGGTATTACAATTTATCCAACTGCAATATTGATAGACGGTTATAGGACATACATTATACTTTACTAGTGGTGTTACGCTGATTGGCATTACACTTTGCAGACGGTCCCTAAATTTTCCGGCAGTTTTGTGTGCGCAGAAGGATATTCCCGTCTTGCTTAGTATTCTTAATTCATATTACTGGAGAATGTGGAGCTGATTGGCATTACACTTTGAAGACGGTCCCTAAATTTTCCGGCAGTTTTGTGTGTGCAGAAGGATATTCCCGTCTTGCTTTGTATTCTTAATTCATATTGCTGGAGAATGTGGAGCTAACTTAAAGTGTGAAATATTGCCCTCGTTTAACTTCACATGTGGAGCCTAATCTGAAAAGAATTGCCGTCATGATCCCGAAGATATTGCAGTTTAGATATCAGTAAATGTAGCGAATATCGAACATAAAACCAACTTCACCGCGGTCCTTTACCTACGGTGATCACGGGATAATTAGACCGTTTGATTACAGCAATGTATGGCTTTGCTACACCCGGGAATTTGTACTGAAGAATTAGCCTGATTTGTGATCTTTTCGCTGGGTAAATGACGGCAAAGTGTTTAAATATGTAAAAGTGTAACTGCCGTTGAGTCTCGTTATGTATACACATAATACACATTTCAATCAAAACGTTGTATGTCGCCCCATTTGTTTTTAAAAGTCTAGAAGATGCAAGACCATGGGAATAAATAAAAGGCTTTCAGTTAAACACTCATTATACGATGCTGAAAGCAGTGATGAGTGGGGGGAAATCCAGCGGTCACTGGCGCTTCTCAAATTACAGACTATGATGTCACGAAATAATAAAAAAACGTTATATGGACCAGCTCATTTAGTGTGTTTGCAAACGAAATACTATATGTCTCGTGAAGCCTGTGAGTGTTTGTGTCTCAGTTCAAATCTAGGAGAAAGGATCTGTGAACGCTCAGCCACCCCGTCCATCTGTGAACGCGCAGCCACCCCGTCCTTGGCTTCTCTTTTTGTTAAAAGCCGTGTTCGTTTCAGAAACAAATATGTAAAGACTGTCGCTTTATTGAAATCTGTCAAAACCATATAACAACACTAGCAAAACATCTTACACACAAATTCAAAATAGGTTAGAATGCTATGGATATTTTAAAATACTTAATTTGTAAAAAAAAAAAATGTTTTTATTTGAAGGTCGTGCTACGGAGGACTTATTTTAATGTGGATATTTCAATCTCTCATCTGACCTGTTGAGAACGTGGACAAAGACATAAATGCACAAGAAGTGCACACGTGCATTTTTTTAAAATTATCGTCAGGAAGCAGACGATACAATGAAACATCAATAAATAAGGTGGACGTAGATTCGCCTTGAGGTGTAAGCGTGAGGTGTGCGCCAGGTTTTATCCGTTTCAGGGCGGCTCGCATTGGGTTAAGTAACGGCGAAAACAAAGGGTGTGCCCCTTCACGCCATCTCCCTGAAAATAAGCAGCACCAAGTAACGGGAGATAATTAGACTAGTGCGAAGCTGCGGCGCGCAACTTGGAAGCGTCGGGGTTACAGCGCTGAAGATGGATGAGAAGGGCTGTCATTTCATGTGACTTCAGCTGCCCGACTGGGACGCACGGATGAAAGGGAACGGTCTTTATAAATGAAACCAGCCCTGTACAATCGCGAAGAGCCACCGGCTGAAGTCGCTAGCACAAGGAGAAAGCAGATGATGTCTAACACGCGACAGTGATGCTACAGCCAAAAAAGGCTGGAAAGAGCGGACTTCTCAAGGTTTTCCTTGAACATTATCCCAGGCTTCGGCGCTTCGGTGAACCTCGTTGAACTAGTAAGGCACTGCGCTTGTTGTTACTTTTGAGGCGCTCAATACTTTGTTCCAGTAAAGTCATGTCTTATCCAGAGCGATGGGCAAGATCGATGACAAGGAGAGGATAATCCTCAACGTTGGGGGAACCAGGCACGAAACATACCGGAACACTCTGAGGACCTTGCCGGGTACACGGTTGGCTCTCCTGGCTTCCGAGTCTGACACGGAGTCCGTGCTCGATCTGCTGCAACAAGTCCCGGGCTTCATCGAGTACAACCCGAAAAACAACGAGTATTTCTTTGACCGCCACCCGGGAGTTTTTGCCTATGTCCTCAACTACTACAGGACCGGGAAACTTCACTGCCCAGCTGATGTCTGCGGTCCCCTATTCGAGGAAGAGCTGTCGTTTTGGGGTATCGATGAGACCGACGTGGAGCCCTGCTGCTGGATGACCTACCGGCAGCACAGAGACGCCGAGGAGGCGCTTGACGTTTTTGAGATGAACGTGGACAACGGGGACGGGGACGATGAAGACATATGCAGAAGGCTTGGGATTGAGGACATGGTGTCATCGGACGGCAGCGTCAGCCGCTGGAAAAAGTGGCAGCCGGTGATTTGGAATCTTTTTGAGGACCCCTACTCATCCCGAGCTGCGAGGGTAAGAGCCGGGGGCAGCCGATGCGCGCTTACTGCGCTCCTTACCGGCGCTCTGGAAAGTTTTCCGCTATTTATTTCGCTGAACGGCTCGCGTTTCAGTAAGAAACAAAGCAGAAATTGGCTTTGATTCGTTTACATCTGCAAATATGATGAGATGCGAATAACCGCAGGTTGAAGGTATAGGTCTGTAATTAAAAGGCGAATGCAGTACCAACAGACTTTTCTGGTTATTCTATAGGCACATAGCTCCTAAAAATAGCTTCACAAGTTTATTTTCCTCCCTAGTATATTTTTTTAAAGCGCATTAAATTTGCCAGTATTATAAACAAATACAATACAGGTCTCGTAAAAAGTGAAGCGTTTATAGTTTATAGTTTTATAATATATATTTTTAAATATCCACCTTGTTAAATTGGAGTATAAATGTTGCAACTACGTGTTAGACAGTACTGCAGATGTCCAGGGGAAGAATCGAAATAATAATAGATTAAAATTGGCAAAATTAAATCTAAGGGAACTGTCTAAATTTAGAATTTATAAAAATTCAGTCAGAGGTTGTTATGGAAACCAGTTTTGGAGGTGGCATTGTGACGGAGGGGCCTGGCGCGCGCGTTTGTTTATATGTGGTGGGGGACTTCCTCTGAAATTCATATTATATCGAAAGCAACGAAATGAACACCGAGTCATTTTTAACATTTATTTAACTTTTTTTTTTAACCTGTGAAAACCCTGTCAATGAGCCAGAATGTAAAATAGTCACATCAATGACTTCTCCTACAATGACATCATATTGTTTTTCAGAGAATACTTATGACTCAGTAATACCGATCTTTGAAACTACTCACCTTCAGGAATTGAAGTTATAGTAGTAACGTAACTGCCGCTACAAATGGGCATTACAATTTATTTTTAAAAAGGTTTTTTTTTTTCCTTCCATTTTTCATGAACGGAACAACTAAACAGTCCATACTGACTTCATATGCCAACTAATGACTATTATAAAAATTACCTTTTACTGAGAGTGGTGGCGACAATCAATAAGAGGTAAAATTGCCGGTAATGTGCTGCTGTTATTAGTTTAAGCCTAGCTTTGAGACAGGAGCTCTTATCACTTTTTAGCGGGTGGTGGTGGTGGTGGGGGGTTGAGCCTTCATCAGCAAAGAATCTGGAGGGGACTGTCACAGAAGGATGTCCGCCTTGTTCATTTCTGAGTGGTCCACACTCTCGGCACGGGAGCGCTGGCAAATACTGATATCACACTGGTGATGGGAAATAAATTGCCCTCACATCTGTGCATGTGATAGGGGGGCGAGTCCAGTAGTTCGACTCTAACAACAGGTCTTTTCTTAAAATCTGTACCAGGTCCTAAATGTTCAGGACTTTAATGCCATAATCAGTACATAGTCACTGCGAACAGGTGTACATATTTAGATATCAACTAAGACCAATCAATGCATTTCTTCATGTATGTCGTGTAGAGTCATCATGTATTTCATAAATTGGATGAACGGTCGTGCTTTTTTGAACCATTTCCGGGAACTGGAATTTCCTGATCGCTCTAGTTGGGTTAAAACGGCATCGTGATATTGTCCCAGATTGCTTATCCAATCAATAATGAATTGTTTCGGCAGCCATCTACTTCCAGGCTTTGCTGATATGCATTATTAATGAGATGGGGACAGAGGTTTGACCTTGCGTTTGATGTGTGACACAAGCGTTTGAACCCACATGCCCTGTTAGGCTAAATTCGGCCCAGACTTGCGCAAATGTGAGTTTGCATTGCAGGATGTCACCCAAGGGAGTAAAAAACAAAGCACAAACAAAATTATTAAATATTTACCTGTGCATTTAAATAAAAGTGAGCACCACGCTGCAGTTAATCTTGAGGCATGTTCGGGTGGAATCGCTCTTTGCTTCATGAAGGCCACTTCATCGCAGAATCTGCTGTTATGCTTGAATTTGTGTTTTCCTCAGTAGGCATCAGTAGCCCCTCCTCCTCGCTTCCGTTAAGGCAGCATAATGTGGAGCTACTCTTGTGAGGACTAGACTTTTGCTGCAGCTTCAGGGGGACTTGAGAGTGACATCGATGAAGTTCCATGGGATCTAGTGTGAATCATATTTGAAGAACATAGATTGGACAAGTTGGACTAATTTCTTGGGTGATGACTAGGGCAAGTCCAGGAACTAAGTGCATGCCGGAAGCTATGGGTGGGGTGTTTTTGGTCTTTTCCCGGTGTTTAGTTTAACAACATTTCATCATCTAGCAGAAGGCAGTAATGATGCGTAATTATATTTGCCAATTTGCAGTGGGTGGCCTAGCTATTAAAGATTTATTGCAATAGCCACACAGGTCCTGCTGTAGAAACGCCGGTTGAAGTTCTTGACCCGAGTCGCCCCGGTTAAATATTCCGCTTTAAAAATTGTCCGTCACTCTGGATAAAAATATTACCATGGGGATTAAGTGCAAAAGAATTTGCCCGATGAATGCTGCCGTTCACACAGAGGTGCAATTATGTAATTCACTACAATTCCGTTGTGGTTTTCTTCGCACATTCACTTCATTCACAGCTTCAGTCATACTGGAAATGTCATACTACTCACACTGCTGCTCAGTTTTAAATCAGACCCTGTTACCATGTTTATTAAACAGGTACTTTTGCCAAAGTGAGGTACAAGTGAGGATCAGACAGTGTCTTTGGAGCAGTTGGGGCGAAGGCCCTTGCTCACCAGCACAATGATGATATGAGCACTGTACTGGCCATGGGATTAGACCCAACAACCTTCATGGGCACAGATCACTAACTTGCTATGCTTTAAATATAGTCACCTCAGGAATCATCTGCTTCAGCAATCGTAAACCCTTCTGATTCTGTGTTTGTTTAATTCCTTCGGTGCTAAAGTGACCTAATTGGATAGGTCACACATAAGGAACAATTCATGCTTTACGCAGCTAATGAGGGGACCTGTGCTTTCCCTTCCGCTCGTCCTTCATCTCCTGTAACACCCAGGGGTGTTTTCAGCCTAAAGCTTAAAGAGACACAGTGACACAATGAATTCCCACCTTGTCGGCGACTGTGAGTGCGACATCCGTTAGCATGTGACCTGATTCCCGGTACAGCTGTGTAGACAGAGTGTGTAATTACAGCACCGTACTGTGACATGTTGTCAGTAATCTTGTGTGGAGGAAATCTACAGCATCGATTTAAGACATTTAAAAATGCATACCTGGTTGACCCACTCCCCACTTCAACGTCTCACTGAATTGCATGCGATATGATTCCTGAAGTGAAGTCTGATGCCTAAAGACATTGGGTGTGTAGTTTTGGGATTTATGACAGATGTTTGAAGGGATTTTTACAGATGTTTGAAGGTACTGTCAGCTTGGCATTATTTTTTTAAATCTTGCTGACAAAAACGTAATTTCTGTGGGGGAGGGTACGATATATTACACTGACTGCAGGTGGTACCGTCCATCCATCAATTTTTTTATACCCGCTTGTCCTATTCAGGGTCACGGTCACGGGAGGTGTGGAGCCCATTCTGTCACAGGGTACACTCACATCATTCATCCACAGACAGTTTAGCAACTCCAGGTCACCTGACTATGTTTTTGGATTATGGCGGGAAAAATCATAGGAAACTCCACAATGACAAGGGGAGAACATGGTAACTCCACATAGGAAGAGATTTGAATCCTGGTCCCATATGGATGAGACAACAGTGTGAAACACAGTGCCACCGTGCTGCCCGCAGCAGGTATTACAGAAGTTAAAAATGGGGAGCCCTAATGGATAGGTGCATGTTCATATCCAGTAAGGGTAGGGTGACCACCTCATCCATGTCAGTGGGACACTATGAGCTACAACAAGATTTGTAAACTACCGTTTCATCCATTTCAGTTAAAAGGACCAGGATTTTACTTAAGCACTGGGTTCTTGCTGTGTGCTGATTGGTCAGTCTCCTATAATCATGCATATGTGTCACTAATGTTAATCAGTGGAACAGCTGAATGAGTCTTTCAATCTAGCGACTAACCAAACAATTTAGCCGAGCACAGAATCCTTTCTGCTTTGAAGTAGTTTGTAAAACCTGAAGTAGCTCATAGTGTCCCCCCTGATAAGGATTAGGTGGTCACCCTAAATAAGGGGGCCTGTTTTAGTATCCACGTTGTCCACATTGTCCAAATCGATTAAAAATGATGTCACTTTCGATAAAAACAGTTGCCAAGCAGAGTAAATGTAGCTGGTTGGTTACCAAATATAAACCAGGAGACAGACTGTAATTCACCATAGTAATGGATCGTCTCATCTTCTGGTGAATCCAGCATCTGAGTTTTCCATTTATGTCTTTCATGCCAACTGCTGTATGAGTGCTTGGCTGAAAAATGTAAACATAAACTGTTTTTTTAAAACTCTTTTTTGCGGTTTGCCACTGTTCCTAGCACCTTAATGTACCTTAATGTACCTCTTTGTTTTTCTGATTTCCTTTGTCACCCGCCCTTTTTCTGCTACTTAAGAGGTTAGACCGATGGTGTCTGGGTTGCTCGGCACGTTCAAAGATGCTACCTTGGCAGGCTGTGCTCGTCGTCATGGCAACACGCCACTCGTGCTTTCCTGTTTTCATTGAAAGCTGCCCGGTCTGTGAATGCAATTGATCTCAGGAGCTTATTCAACCGTGAACTTTGTAACCCTTCGCTTACTGTATAAGCAAAACATTTCGCATTGTTGATTAATTGCGCCAATGACAGGTCCATCCACTGAGAATCGTCATTGTCTATATATACTTGTAAATATATGTACCTTACAAAAACACATTTATGTAAACCGTTATTTGAACAGTGTTGATTTCAGTGCATGCTCTTTGGTGTGTCTAACGTGAAAATTTAAACAGTGAAGCTTTGCATAATACAAACAAATGTTAAAAATAAATCTCCTTGAGGAGAAGCGATAAGCGTCAGTAGGGTCACTGTAGTCTTCGAGGCGGCCAGAAGGACCGCTGACAGGTCTGTCAGCAAACATATTTCAACTTGAAGTTATTTCCTGAGAACCTGGCTGTCAGCACAATTTTACTGCCTTGTTAGCCTTAATTAGTGCCCTTAATTTCCACTTCATCCGTGACTGGATGCGGACGATGGCAGCCTGACCGCGTATGATTTACACAACATGTAATTAGCATTTAAAATCCTTGAATAAAATACACCAAAGCTCTTGATTTAATGAAGGTCACTAATATCAACATTTGGAACCCTTATAATTATTATGAGTTTGATTTATAGTTTCCAAAAAAAATAAAATAAATAAAAGTCCGGATTAATTAACCTTATATTAGTGGCGTGTAGCTGATGATGTTGAGCGGTATAACTAAGAGACACGTCCAGAGGGAATGAGGGGGATCGAGGCTGCTGGCCGCCTGTCACTCGCATGTATATTTTAGCTCAGCCCCCCCCGGTCACGACCGAGACGGCAGCAAGCACGAAGGAAAACGGAAACAGCCGATGTGACGGATCGGGATGCTACGCCGCTGTGCCGGCCATGACCGTCCTTGAAAATGCTCAGATTCATCAGAATAAGCGGTCAAAGTCGTTTGGGAGCGCGTGGCGGGAAGGGCCGTCATTCGGGGGGGGGGGACGCGCACACTCGGCCTAAGTTAGGGAGGGGTTAGACGTGGCTTTTAGTTAGCCAGCGGATGTCAGTACAAAAGGATATTTTTCTCAGCCAGAGCAATGCATTGTAATGACATCTGGAAAGCGTGAGCTCGCTTCTTCGAAACACAAGCACACACAGACCATTGATAAAATGGCTTTTTGTGCATGCCTGGGATAGTTGCCGAGAGGCATGTCTTCAGTGTTATATAAAGCATTGAGTCAGCATGTTTATACTATGACAAGTAATGCATGTTTGTACTATGACATATGTCATTGCTGGCAACATATGTGACGTCTGGTATGCTAAAAACAACCCGGTTCCACCCTCTCTGCTGTGCCTGCCTTCAGGCTTGTGTTATGAGGTGACCGTTTTCCAGTAGACCTTCAAGGCTTTGCGCTTTCCTTTTCCTGGGGTGGAGCACATTGTGGTGTCCCACCTGCCTGATGGTGAGGGCTTCCCAGAGACGCTTGGCAGCCGTCGGGGGGGGGGGGGGGGTCTGACCATGTGCTGT
>JAABNX020000001.1:13266195-13289376 GCA_015163995.2 Mormyrus lacerda
TACCCCACCCACCCCCCCCCTCCCCTCCCGCCCCCCAGGCAAGTGAGGGTCATTTTTGCACCATGGGAGGACGTGGTCACTGGCCTCCTTTGCTACCAGATTTGTGCTGTAGAAGCCATACTCACGGCCCCTTTCCTAGTGCTGAGATTACTGTGCCTCATTCTCAACATGTCATTACTAAAAGAAAACCAGCCTGTTCCTGCTCCTCTGAGCATAATTATTACATAAATCCAGACAGTTCTTATTATCAGTACATAATTATTATGTCACCATTACCCTGGTTCTGCTTCCATAAGATATATATGATTTGCAACTTGCATCTTCTGTATGACAGACAGGGTTTCTTTGGAAACTGAATTTTTTTTTTTTGGTCAAAAATGAAACACAGTCAAGTAGATTTGATGTGAAGAAACATCAAGGGACTAATTTAACAAATTATTATCATGACCTTAGCAGACATTATGGAGGGCATGCAGAGAATGTGTTATGTGGAAAAACAGGAACCCTTCTGAAAGATAAGGGTCAAAGATCTGTATGAGACACTGCTGTGGTGAACAACTCATAAAGGGCCAGCAAGATGCTTGGGGATGTCTGGTGGATAACAGAAGTTCCAAAGTGTTGTTCTGAGGATGTCCTATGGACTTGTTAGAGTTCCCCTGGAGTGCTGACTGCACAAGGTTGACCCTGATGACGACTTTACTGATAATGCTCAAGAACACAGTGCTACAAATGGAAACCAGCTGTGGATTAGTTTGCACCATCTATCCATCTTTGAACTGCTTATCCAGTATGGGATCACAGTGAGCCTGGAGCCTGTACTGGGAAGGGCAGGGTACGAGGCAGGGGACACCCTGGATGGGATGCCAGTCCATCACAGGACACAAACATTATCACCCAGCAATTTATAGACACCGGGTCACCAAACTGCATCTTTTTGGAGTGCGAGAAGAAACCCAACATGATAATGGGAGAACCTGCAAACTCCCCACACAGAGCAGGCCGGGATTTGAACCCATGACCTTGGAGGCCGGAGGCAACAGTGCTTCAAATGAGACTCCTAGGAGTGTAGTTAAGGTTCAGACATATCATTAATTATGGTCTGCATCAGGTTAAGTTTTCTTTCTAGAACTTAGAAATAAAATAGCCAAAATGGCCCAAAGTGCTTAAAAAAGATTCTGTGACAGCACCGCAGGCCGATGGAAGCTAAATTAACTGCAACATAATGAGCAACATAACAATAGAGCTAATAATAAATGAACCTCTAGGGGGCGTAAGGCAAACTGGCCTAACATTAAACCACAGAAATAATTTTAGATTGGCTTCTCTTTGGCCTGGTGAGCCAGCAAGGGGGAGATGAGGGGGGGCTTCTTGCCATAGTCCTTATGTCCTTAAATGGCAATACGGTATTTTAAACCCGAATTTTAACAGTCATACATAATCCTTCCAGGTTCCAAGAAGGTTCCTGTGGGATTCTAAGATGTCACTTGTCAAGGTCTGCGTGATTAGAGCTAGGATGAGTCCGGCCCCCTCCCCGGATAAATCGGGTGTTCAGTCTCTGAAAGAAGAATGCCATG
Source organism: Mormyrus lacerda (assembly GCA_015163995.2). NCBI lineage: Eukaryota > Metazoa > Chordata > Actinopteri > Osteoglossiformes > Mormyridae > Mormyrus > Mormyrus lacerda. The sequence goes on from JAABNX020000001.1 coordinate 13,267,770, forward strand.
TCATGCCCGACTGAATCGAGGGGATGGGCGTCTGCCTCCTCCTGTAGCAACCCAAGATGTCATCATTTCTGTTTTTCTCGGGAGGCTTTAGTCTCTTTCCACTCAGAGGTTCGCCACTAATCGCTGCCGCGTCCATCATTAATAGTAATTAGTAATAGTAATTACAACTTTATTGATCCCCGTGGGGAAATTCTTTTTTATGCCTCCCTCAACTTGCTCTTTGTAGAGCAAGCTGTCCGCAAAGTACAGCCACCTGTTGGGGCGCCCAGGGAGCTGGGGGTTAAGGGCCTTGCTTAAGGACCTGCGACCTTGTGATTATAGGCACACAGGCTTAGCCCACTGAGCCACATGCTGCCCCAAACTTCTAAGAACTTCTGCTTGCTTCTGCTGGTCTGACCCGTGAACAGGAGGAAGTCTCTTTTAAATGTGCAACGAGGACGGATGATGTCATCGCCGCTCTCTAAACGGCCATGCCACGGCCTTTCGAACCGTCACCGCTTTGGTAGACGACCCTCCCCCCTTGCCTAAACACCCACAGAGTTAATGTGTGGCCCGACACTCTCAATGTTTTTTTCATCTGCTTGTATTTTTCGCTCCTGCCATATGTGTAAGCAGTACTCTGAGGGACACACCACTATAAACTGCTACACTGGCTATGAAACAGTCACTATGGGTATTTCTAATGACACTCTCAGTGCCCAAGCTGAACACTTCATCTGCCTACTAACACTTTCTATCTAAGACTTGACGTAGGATCCATAATTCCATGCCTTATAACTCCATTTCTGGCAGGAATTTGTTGTAGTGGTGATAATCCATAGCAGAGAGTTGTAACAGACAATGACAGATTGTATATAGATCACAGGAGCCTAGGTCCCATGCCAAAATTCATATATCACTCTATAGTAAGTGGCAGAGAACATTAAGGTAAGAGAAACAGCACCAGTCAACAATCTGGACACTGCTACTGAAACAAGTTGAAGACTCTAAGCACACCTCAAGGTTCTTTAGAAGGTTCTTTTGAGTGAGGAAAGAGACGGAGTGCTGTGACAGATGACCTGGCCCCTACAATCCCCCCACCTAAACCCTGTAGAACTGCTTTGGGATGAGCTGGATCGAAGAGTAAGAGCAAGGTAGTCAACCTGTGCCCAGAACTTTTGGAAACTCCGTCAGGACTGTTGGAGAAGCATGCAAGGTGGCTACACCTGGAAGCTGGTTGAAAGAATGCCAAGAGTCTGCAATGCTGTCATTGTAGCAAAAGCGGGCTATTTTGAAGAGCCTAAAATTTGAGAACATTTTTGAGATGACGAACACTTCCCTTGGTCATTGCAATATTTGGTACAGCATGTCTATTTCATTGTCTTGAGACCGTTTACTATAAGCTGAATAACATAGTTAAAATATAGAGTGCATTAAAAGCAGCTGTGTCCAGACTTCCAACTGGTACTGTACATCCTTACACGGGCACCCTGCCTAGGCTGTGCCCCAGCCTTGTGTCCTATGCTGCCTGGAATAATCTCCAGCCCGTCTGTGACCCCGGCCCATGATTAGTGGCTAGAAGATGGACAGGTGGATGGGTCATTCTTTACAGGGACACGTTGCCTCGGTAGGTAGCACTGCAGCCTCACGCCTCCACAGCTATGGCTTTGAACACCACCTCTTGCTCTATGTTTTCTCCATACCTTCAGGCATCTTTCCTCCCGTAATCCAAAAACACATGGTTCAGGTGGACTGGTGTCACTGAGTTAGGCCAGGTGCCCCCTGGGACCCCATAGTACAGAAGTGACTAAGAAACCTGCACGGATAAATGGATCATTTCCAGAGAAGGGGGTTTCAGATCCAGAGAGTACAAATCCAGACCAAGATTTTGTTTCAACCAACCAGTTGAGTAAAAATAGTCACAGTCACAGAGTGATCAACTGGTTGGTTGAAACAAAATCTTGGTCTGGATTTGTACTCAAATCTGACCTCAAATCTCCATCTCTCATTATTTCTTATATTAACTAACATATGCACCTATTGCTGTTACATTTCAATCCAAAAGCCTTTTACACAGCGTGTTTTGCCAGTTCATCCAACTGGATATTCACTGAATTCTGGGTACACACTGTCTTAAGGTGGAACAGCTAAACCTATATCCTTGATGCTAAGTCGCTAAGCCTCCTCTGATTCTCCGGCCTTCGAGAGGCTTTTTGCAGAGCTCATGTCCTACGTTCAGTGACAAGCAATGAGTCACTAAGGCTAACCTGGCTTTTTCTTAACATGATATGATTTGTGAAAAATGTGCTCATTAATTTGGTTGTATCCTGTTTCATTATTCAAATTATAAGTTCATGATCTTAATGTTAGTCAATTAAGATTCAGGGGGGCATTTGTTAATGATAATGAAGTGCTATTTAAATATTGAAAGGTAAAATGATTCATGCAATCTATTTTTAAACGATGCACTTAAAATACCTGTTTGCGAAATGTTGCATTGTGCATATATATGACTGCCTGTATAACTGATTGGTGGACATGTTCCCATGCACTGCTGAACATGTGTGTGACTGTAATGCATGGTGTGTGTATCGTACCGTTGCGCCGTCCTCTGTCTCTGTCCCTGTCCCCTCCTCGGGGGGCGGATTGACTTACACGTGTGTCTTGTGCATTCTCTCGCATCGAAGGATACGAAAAATCCCGGAGCTTAAACAACATAGCGGGCGTGACTGGCAATGCCCTCAGACTGTCTCCAGTAACCTCGCCGTACGGCTCGCCCTGTCCGCTGAGGCGCTCTCGTTCCCCCATCCCATCCATCCTGTGAGGCTAAGGCTCGCCCGCGGACTCTCTAGCACACCCTCCCCGAGTCTCCTAAAGCACATTGTTTTCAGTCCATTCAGTAGCAATTAGATATCCGTAATAGAAATTGTGCATAAATAAAAATGGTGTATATTAGAAAAAGATGCATTTTATCAATGGAAAAAAACAAGGACCCTTCTCCCTACCATGGCCATATATGTGACGACTTTAACAATAGTACTTTTTATTAAAAATCCCAGTAGCCCCATATTACGGTACTTAATGGCAATAAAAGGACTCTTAGAGGCTCAGGACTTGGCCATTATATTATGTAAAAAATGTATTTAATCAGGGAGCTTATGTACATACCTGTATTTAGATTACAAAAATGTGCTTCCAAAAGATATCGCTCCATAGGACCTCATGTCTGTGATTTTTTTTAATCCATCTTTCCCGGGGAATTGTCTGGAATCCTGTGTTGAATCACGTGCACGTCTCGTCAAACTCCTGGGCTCAGTCATGTTTGCATGGGTCATCATGTGGCATCATCCTGACTGCAGTGTCTGGGACGTTATGGTGGCACTGGGACACGGAATGCGCACTGGACCCGTGTTTGTGCATTGTGCCTCTGGCTGGGCAGAAAAAGGAAGGTAACGGGAGACAGGAATGCATCTGCAAGCTGTCGTTTATTTTTATTTATTGATATCGTTTCTTTTTTTGCATGCGGATTTGCTTCTCTGCTGACCAGCTGTTGGCAAAGCCGTGAACAGAAGTGTCTCCGGTTGTTTACGTGCAGATAACTGCAAAGAGGTTGTCATTACTGGTTACACGCAAGCAGACAGCAGCGCTCGGCCTTAATGGCCAGGGGGGAAGTCGCAGACGAGACAGTTAAGGTAATATTGTCATTCTAGCTCACGTTCCCCACGATGTTTCTCCTGTGCTGTGCTTATTAACATCTCTTTGTGGGCATCGACTCAACAGTTTTGGTCCCAGACGATCCAGTGAAACGGCACGGCTCGTTAGAGGCAATTACATCAAAAGTCCCCGATTCAAGCTCTGATCTCACATAGTTACGTTTTCTCTATTGGATTTTTCAGATGTTAGAACTCGTGAGTGGCGCTACATGAATTAATCACGAGTAGAGCTGGGTATTAAATTCAGAAAGAAAAATTTGATCTTTTTCGTGAGGTCAGAACTTTTGCTGGTTGAGCCAGTAGGCAGTCATGATGTAAAGACCCCTCATAATATCCTTGTAGATGGATGATAGAGAACTATCTGTAAGAACCCCTTCATGCATGTGAAGCCACAAGCCAAAATGTGACTTGACCTAATGTTCAGCTGAATATGTATAAGCATATGGTCCACACAGTAAAGAAAAATCCCCAGATCTCCCAAAGTGCCCAGTTAATATCACAGCGAAGGACCAACTTCAAAGACGATCACATTTCACCTTTCTTGAGCACCATTCACTGATATTCTATTCTATCTCTTTAATTTGGTGGATTATCTCCAGGGGTCGTTCTGCAAGTTGCAGTTCATAAAGACAGGAGGAAAAATATAAATGCATAAGAAATTATTTGTGACGTAAATGTATGCATAAGCTAATTAACTTTCACAGGGGGCGGAAGGATATAGAATGGATAGGATGAAATGTGTAACATAAATGTATGCATAAGCTAATTAATTTTCACAGGGGTGGAAGGATATAGAATGGATAGGGGAAAATGTGTAACATAAATGTATACATATGCTAATTAAAAAGTGATTATTGCATGTATTGCATGTCAGTCCTGACAATGTTCCGGATTCATGTTCCCATGGATACGTTTCTGATATTTAGGGATTTGCACTGTTGGGATTTTGCTCAGAGACGCTTCCTCTTTACCATGACGCTAATGACGGATCGGTGGGGGCACTGGCGCTGCAGTGACCGACGCACGCCGCTTGTACAGTGCTATTCACGGAACTCAAACCCGCAGTCGCGGTCCGAGGGTGGACACTGAACGAGAACCTCGCACATTTGGGCTTGGGGGCCCATTCCTGACATGGAGAGGGAGGCCCCCCTCCTGACCACTCTGATTTCCTGGGAAAAAAATGGACGAATGGATATCCTTCGATGGAAAACCGTTGACTGACCATTGACCGTTGGAAACATGACTGGAGAACCAATGGCTTTGTTACACAGCACAGGGGCTCGTTGGTCTTGATGGTCGGCCTGCTGATGGACCGCCCAGTGCAGGACGGCACCATGTTCAGTGACTCCACACATCTTGTCCCTACCAACCATCAGTTACCCACAATTAGCGTGTAAGATGTAAACAGCCGAAAATAGAAACGAAATAACTGTGCTGCGATAAATAAATGTGACTTATGATCATCAATATTTTCTGTATGATGGTGAGCTCATTTTCCTGTTTTGTTTTTTCATTTGCTGAGAGTTTTGTTCTGACATTTCAGTGTGGAAACACTCTGAGAATTTTGTGAAACTGAAGAGAAAAGCTACACGGTTCTGTCCGCCTGTATTTTTCTTCATCTTTTTCGTTTTGTACGTTTTGATTGAATTTTTTTTTGCCTCTGTGCGGTGATAACAATGACTGTCCAATTTCAGTCAATCACAAATCATATTGTACTACTGGTCTCTACCAGGACTTATCGTGGGGTTGGAGGTAGATGTAATGTAGCCTAAACACTATATAACGCGGTAAACATTTGTGACCCTACCTGTGTCTTATCTTTGATCGCCGATGGATTGTTTTGCTAACTAGCTGTCCTACCTGCATGATGAAAACAGCCCCCAGGGGCTCTGTGTCTGCAGGTGTGCGAGGCTGGTCAGTCTCAGTCTTCCGGGACGTTCTACATGGGACCGCTGCGTTCATTTAGACCATAGTACCCATTGGCTGTTCCTTTCTGCAAGACCACATCACCGCTGCTCATTTTTTCTGTTTCCGACATACATATGAGAATCACAAGATTATCGACGAAATCGACGTGTACCAATTTGCACTGTGATTTTAGTTTCGTACGAATTAAATGATATTGCTTAACTTTATCCCTAAAAACATGAGGCTATGGGTTTCTCTCTCACGTGGGGAAATTAGAATTTTTCACATCGACAGTAGAGAGATTAGTAACTTCATGTTGGAGTGATTTGCACAGTGATTACTGTGATTACTGACTGTAAAATTTCCACTTTATCCATTATCCTCTGATCGAATCATTTTTCCGGAGTTTTTTTGTGCATTTTCTCACCTGCTGCTTTAAACATCAGAATTACAGAGAGTAGCATCTGCAATGTACTTTAAAGTTACGTGTTACTTACAGAATGGCTTTAAAAATGTAAAACATTTTCCCCCCTTAAATGAAACACTTGTACCCCCGTGTCTCTCGTGGAAAATGTAGCTTGGTTACTCGTCTGTTTCATTGTCATTATAGTCCAATGCTGTGCTTCTGTATATCGTCCATGATTGTCTAAAGTATTAATTAGAGTCTTTATGTTTTGTATAAGTAATGTGGGGGCATTTTGGCACCTCGAATTGCATGCACAGCCCATCGTATCGTATCAAAATGTAAAGCCGACATAATTCATACCCGAAACTGTGTGTAGAGTATAAGCCAGATAAAATGTGAGAAACTGACATAAACATGTTTAATTTAACAATGGTGGTTTCTTTTTTTCTCACCTCAAGTTAATAACTGGTAGTTCAGTTGCTACAAGTAATATTCCTTATTGTAACCATGCACAATCTTTTGTTTCTTTTTTACAGGAACAATCAATGTGTTTGATTACGAGAATTTTGCCTGCAGATGGTTTAAAAACCACAGAATGTACATCTTATTCAGTACAACGCCTGTATGTCTTCAGTGTGAAAAAATAGCTTTGAATGAATGTTCAAGCAAAATGTAATTATCGGTGTTGAATAGTAATTAAGGGTTGCAAGTTATTGTTAACGGAGCAGGACTAAGTGTCAAAAAAGACTTCCTTACTGCCATTTGGATTGCTGTTAGCAATTATCAGTTTCAGTGATACTACACTATATACTATACTATGCTTCGCTATGCTGTACTATACTATACTATGATAAACTATGCTAATACTGCACTATTATTCATTTCCATAATGACAGGGTTTGAGAGGTTAAGGGTCAAACTGTAAAGACTATAAGAATGCATTGACCTTATTGAGTAATACAATAATACAAGACACTGGTAACTTCATAAACCACAGGACAGATCAGGGAAGACATGTGATGTGAAAGGGAGATATTTTTGAAGAATATGGGCTGATTATGTTTTATTAGTGTTTGTAAAGCAATTTCCTTCAGATACCTGCAGTCGGCCATCTGAGAATCAACAAAATGAGAGTAATGGTTGTGGTATCAGTTTTGGCTAATATTTTTTTCTTGTTTTAAGATGTGATGCTCACTGATCCTTTGCCAGGGTTTATTCTATGTCTTCTCCAGAAAATTCTTACTTCTTTTGCCTATTTCATATGCAGCTCTTCTCTCCAACGCACAGTGTCCTCCCTCTTATTACCATGGAAACAGTCCCCAAGTCAACAGGATGCAAACAGCTGGCACTGAAGCATTTTACAGTGAACAGGCCACGCCCCCCCCCCAACCCCCAAATTCCATTGCTATACAAACATCCTAGGAGGAATTCTCCCTTCCAGCAATGAAAATTTAAAAATACCACTCAAAAGTCGTGACCATGGATCTTGAATCGATGCCAATTATCTTTCTGCCAGACAGATTTTGCCCCCCCCAATCTGTGCGTGGGACGTGCCTGAACGTGCCGCTGCTTCCCCCATTTACCTTTGCCACAAATGGGAGTATCTTTGCACACATCCTCTGCACATACCGGAGCGCCTGACTTGCTAGTGGTGGCTGAGTGACACCCATTTCTGGCGCTGCTATGGACGTCCTACTCGCAGGCCCTACTGCTGATGCCTGATTCAGGGGCCTTCCTGAGGATGGTCTACTCAGGGGCCTTCCCGTGGATCCTGTACTCAGAGGCCCTCATTTGCGGTAACCCTACTTGTGGGATCTTCTGTGGATGTCCTACTTACATGCCTTTCTGTAGGCACCCTACTATGTGGCCCTCCTGCGGACGCCCTACTCTGGGGCCCTTCTGTGGACGCCCTACTCAGGGGCCCTCCTGTGGGCGCCCTGCTCTGGGGCCCTCCTGTAGGCACCCTACTATGTGGCCCTCCTGCGGACACCCTACTCTGGGGCCCTTCTGTGGACGCCCTACTTTGGGGCCCTCCATGTGGACGCCCTGCTCTGGGGCCCTCCTGTGGACGCCCTACTCTGGGACCCCTCTGTGGAAGCCCTATTTTGGGGCCCTCCAGAGGACGCCCTACTCAGGGGCCCTCCAGCGGACGCCCTACTCTGGGGCCCCTCTGTGGACGCCCTACTTTGGGGCCCTCCAGAGGACGCCCTCCTCTGGGGACCTCTTGTGGACGCCCTACTCTGGGGCCCCTCTGTGGACGCCCTACTTTGGGGCCTTCCAGAGGACGCCCTGCTCTGGGGCCCTCCTGTGGACACCCTTCACTGGGGCCCCTCTGTGGACACCCTTCACTGGGGCTTTCCCGTGCACATCTCATTCAAGGGCCATCCCTAATCACGGCACCCCGCGCCTGACCTTGCCCTGTAAACCCATGGTGAACTCTGATAACAGCACCGCTCACCATCAGGGCTGCTGTGGCCTGCATATGGTCTGATGCAGCAAAGTAATATGCCTGGTTCAGTCACCTCAGCTTGGTGGGATGTCCTCTGGGATGGGGATGGGGATGGGGACTGGGCAGAGTAGGGGGGCCTGGCCCAAACCGGTATCTCCCCCTCAGGGTTAATTGGATTCCAGTGATGCCCAACCAAATTGTCAGCAGAAATAACAAATGTGACGGCTTTGTCACGCTTTCAGACATCTGGGATACGATGCCTGCAAGCCACCTGCTGCCAGAGTGAGAGACTGCTACATTTGAATGTACCCAGTTTGAGTTATAGCTTACATTCATGCACACTGCATTACACTGTCCAGTAAGATTTTGACTTGTTAATGCCTTTGTAAATTACATAAACATAATCTGTGCAATTAGTTGTTAATTCACTGTGAAATCACTTAGAGACAATGATATATTACACAATGTAGTTTTATATATTTATATTTATTATCATTGTTCACTCAGTGGCCACTTTATTAGGTACATCTGTGCAACGCAAACTGTCTGTAGAAAGAGGCAAGAGGTTCATTTACTGTTCATCTAGTCCAGTGTTACCTAGCTCAGTGCATGTTTTTGCTCCCTCCCAGCTCCCATAGAAACAGTCATCACAGCTCCTGCTAGGAGCAAAAACGTGGATTGGAAAACACTGATTAATGCAATGGATTAGCTAAAACTCATGATCTAATTGATTGTGAATGTGGTGTGATAATCTGGTGCCATGTGGTGGTTCCAGCATCTCTGAAACCATCCTGGGATTTTCACACACAAATGTTCCCTGGAGTTTACATAGAAGATAGTTTACATACAACCGAATGATAAATAAATAAGTTTTTGTCAGTGGCAGTTCTGGGGGGGAAGTCACCATATTAATGAAAGAAGTCATTGGAGAACGGCCAGACTCGTTAAAACTAACTGGAAGGCCACAAGTGTGAAAATAACAGCTCATTACAACGGTGATGTGCAAGGATGTAGAAATCGGCAGGGGCGGGGGGCATATGTACCCCCAATATACATCACCCCAATAAATAGACCTTTGTATTTAAATTATTAAGTTGTGCCCTGACTTCGTGGAATGTTGTTAACCCTCAAAGTGTTTCTGAAGACAACATTATTATCATTATGTTTACAAAATATAGTTTATTTATTTTTATTTTTTTTGCAATATAAGGATTTCCACCGTATCGGTAATATCACAGGTAGCCAAGAACGGACAACTCGTACTCATCAACGCACTTGATAGAGCCTATTATGTTAAATACCATGGTTCATAATAGTGAACGTACGCACACTCTTTGTGACAGTGGTGAAAATATTGTGTGGCTTCAGCTCTTCATTGATTTGAGGAACAGCACAGCAAGGTGTGTAGTTACTTTTGTTATTGTATTATTATCAATACTACTATTATGTTCTGTATTATTGTTACGATTTAAAAATACAACTTGAAGACAGACTTAGGGAACAGATCTCATTTGAGACCTGTGTGCGGCCTGTATTGTATCAGTATGAGATTACGTCATGTGCAAGTGACTCTCTAACTAATTTTCAACTCAAAGGAAAAATGTTTTCAGAACCTCTGAAGCTGGGAGCAGAGCTGACATGAGACATAAACAGAAGGTAAGTTGTTCCTTTATTAGCGGGAGTGAGGAGGATGTGGAGATGATGAAGACCTTGCTCCCAATTTACCGTGAGAAGATGCTGGGTATCGTTAGCCTTCACTAAGAGGTGCAGATGACCCTCTGGGAGTGGCAGTGCAGCTGCAGAACTGAGATTACAGTTTAAATCCATCGCATCGTGGTTAAGCCGGGCACGTCACCATAGAAACCCCACTTAATGTGACGTTGGAGAGCGTGTCTGAAGACGATGACAGTGTTCGCAGAAAAAGCTATAAATGTCTGCCATATTCTCCATCCATGGTTCTGTTTGCTAGCTCAGGACTCTGTTGGTGGCAGTACTGTGCAGTGATGGCATTTAGCACTGAGCAAAGCTGAGGTCTTTACCCGGAATGTTCCTTTGTGCACGGCCGCAGAGAGATATATTAGACAGAATGCTGACCTTAATTTTGGTACAAGGAACGAAGGACAGGCTAAACCTTAGGCACTTGTATCAGGGTAATTAATCAGGCATTTGTTTTATTTTAAGTTAAAAGACTGTTCTTGGCCGTATTAGTATTCATACTATTTTTTAAAATAAATGTTATTAAAAATGCCCTAACTTTGGGTAGATCTGCATGGGACATATACAAAGATCTGCCAGTGTATCAGTCACTTCTCAGTAACATCATACTATGAATTTATCTAACAACAGGTAGGGCTTCTGGCCAGCAGTGGACTGAAGGGAGGGCCGGTCTACGAAAGGGGTGATAGAAGCACCACACACACACACACACACACACACACACACATACATATATTCGTATCTTTATAGGGACTCTCTAGTCATTTTTATAGGCATAAGCCTAGTCCCAACTATGACAACCTTAACCTTAACCATAAGTAACCAAACAAAATATTACACTTCTGGCTATTTTAGTTTTTTGATTGCAGTCACAGATTTTTATTGCGCTGAGTTTCATGTTGTAGGGAACAAAAAACTGTGCCCAAAATGTAATAGATGCATAACCAGACAGACACAGACACACACACACACATACACACACAGACACACACACACAGACACACACACACACAGACACAGACACACACAGACACAGACATACACAGACACACACATGCACACTACTTTCTGGCCTGCTTGTTAGTACCCAGTGGATTTCGGGCCCACAGATGATTTCTCTTCGATATCAAACCGTGGCATTTTGCTTCCTGTCTTCTGGCTTTTATCGACAATTCATTCATTCTGTTGTTACCCCTAAGTACCGTATGCCAGGAAATGACACTGTCATCTGATGCTTTATTAGGGGCTTGGGGGGGACAATGTTGAGAGGGAGACTATACAAAAAAAAAAAAAAAACTGAATTACAAACTGAGCTCCATAACCTCACAATAAACAAGGGTACAGTAACTAAGCACCCGCTGAAAAACACCCCATTCCTCCATGGAAAGGTTTCCAATCCATCAACTCCCCAGCCTAAATGAGACATACACTGCCTGCCCTTCCGGAGTACAAAGCGGGAGACTCACACCGTCTTAATCACAAAGGAAAACCATGTACTGACCAGCCCATAGTGAGGTGGACTTTATCTGCATCAAAACAGGCTGCAGAAAGGGGCTTCCCTGCCTTATTGGTACATTAACCTATAATTATGCAGTCATCATGTAAGAACGCCGTCTGCCTCTCTGACATCATCGTAAATGACACCGAGGTGCGCAGACATCCCCCTGCATAAGCATTGTCTGACCGGACATGTGACTTCTCTCATTATCTCGGGCATGTGACCGCAGGAGTTCCAGCCTTCTCCGCTGGAGGAACTGGTGGGAATAGACCTTGAGCTGTCCTTCACAGCTCGGTAATGGCCCTAAAGGGTGAACAATGCATGAGAGAATGCATCCATTCCAGAGACAAGCTAGTAATTAGCAATTAATCAAACCAACCTTTAGACAATTGTATCAGGACACTGCATGCCCGTTAGAGTACATTCTAACAAATTCGTAATGCTTATTTAGTGATCCTTTGTCCTTATTGTACTGGAATCAAATTCCAAAATGATATTAGATCCATTCAGTGATAAATAACATATGTTGCATTTAACAATTGTTTGTTGTATCACTTACAAACAGAATACAATCCTACAACTGAACACATCTACCTGTCAGTGTCATTTCAACACATGATTTTTTCCCATAAACCGTCTGGGTTTAAATGACACAGATCAGGGCTGCATGATGAATGCTGCACATTTCCCATCACGCTGCAGGAGGTACATGATGGATGAACTTGATGAGATTAAAAGGACACACTCTTCTTTCATATCTGAGGCCTGATGGGTGTCCTGCTCCTTGTGTCAGAGGTAATGTCAAGGGTCAAGGTCATAGAAGGTCATCACCCTGGAATGTAATGTAACTGCATAAAAACCGTCAGCAGAGAAATGCTGATTCTTCATTCATCCCCATGGGGAAATTATCTTTTCACCTATCCCATCTAGCTCTTCATGGGACACCCAGGCAAGTGAGATTAGGCTTTTGGGGGGGGGTCACAGTGTAGGGTCAGCCAGCATGCAGCAACCCTGGAGCTGGGAGTAAAGGGCCCAAAGGTGACATCAGCCTCCTGGCCCTGGAATTCAAACCTGCTGAGATACACATTGCCCCGTAAAGCAGGTAATATACAGAGAGCTGCATAGCAAACAAGCCTGTTTATTTCCCGCTAACAATTTTTTGTTCTAGGTATATACAGTATAATATATATCAGCAATAAAATTAGCTACAGTCCAGTCACATGACTGCATCCTTGTAACAAAAATTTGTCTATATTCACCTTTACCAATATTCATCTATACCAATGCAAATAATGGTTGAAAAATAATGCTTTATGGTATAAATGCAGTGATGGAGCATTTTAAGCCAATAGAGGCTGTATGTTTTATACATTGCTCAAATCACCCTGGGTGCAACATAAACCACAGACATACAAAATGGAGGGCAGATCTGGCACCGTGGCGGCAAGCAGAGGCGAGATCTAATGACCAGAATGTATTTTACAGCTGTTAATTAGTCAGCAAATTAGTGCCAGTTACTTAAGGGGGATAATTTCAAACTGACTCTGTAATCATCAAAAGCTCATATGATGTTAATTATATATATATATACATTTAGCGTTCGCCTCCTCTGTGCTGTGAATCATCGAGTCCCTCGTTATTTTGCCTGTCTCCGGCTAGGCTGGAATCAAAGCTGCTGTGTTTTGGAGGAACACGTGTCACTTATTGAGACAGAGCCTGTCAGTCAGATGCTGAAATGCACCCCCCAGTTTATGAGCCATTGAACCTCTCAGCATGCCGGGTGCGGGTCACAAAGACAGCAGAGATCCGTAGAGAAAATGCACACATGCTGCACGCACAGACACATACACACACGCACACACACATTTTTCATTATAGCTTTGTGGGGACTCTCCATTAATTTCTATCGGGAAAACTCTAATCCCAACATGACGACCTTAACCTCTACCCAGCCCTAACCTTAACCATAAGTAACCAAAAAAAATACAAGACTTTTGGCATTTTAGGTTTTTTGCATTCACAGATCTTTGCGGGGACCTGAAAAATTGCCCCCACAGTGTCAAAACAATAATTTTTTATTACATTGTGGGGATCATTTGGTCCCCACAACGTAATACAAACATAACCCACACATGCACACACACACACACAGATTTTTAAATTAGGTCCAGTAATGAGAGAGTGCTGGGTTTACCACACCAGCAATTAAAAATCCCAAAACAATTCTTTTCAGTATCAAGACTCACAATCAGTTAGTGGCCAAAAAAAAAGAGAGAGAGAGAGAGTATCATGTGCCTCTGTGCTGTCAGTCTTTTACAAATTTCCCATCAAAGGCCGGGTGTGGAAGTGTGACTCGCTGACACCCCACACAGGCACTGTGAGGAGCTAACACAGCATCAGCACCAGCACGTCTCCAGAGAATCACATCCCAGTTTCATTAAAGGGGAGCTTGCTTTGTCTAAAGGACGTAGGTTACTGAGATAAATGTCTTAACATCAGTCACAGTCGAGACTTTCAGGAGCCTTTCTAGGGTTTTTGCTGGATGACAGTGGAGCACAGCGACAGGCTGTCAGTATTTCTGTCTTTAATTGTGTCACCTCATCTGTTAAGTAGAATAATTATTAGTTTACAGACAGACTGGCGGTTGAAGCTTTATCTTCTGTATTAAACGTTGATGATGATGATGATGAAACCCTTTATTGCTGTTGCAATACACCATGTCACTAGTCACAAGTACCAGCGAAAAAGCTGACCATCGAACCGACCAAACATCACATTATAGAGGGTAGACAGGTCAGGAAGACAGGGGGATATAGGAAAAACAGTGAAAAACAGATTTACATGAGGAGAGAGGAGGAGAATAAAAAAAACAGCCCCCAGACTGTACTCCAGTAAGGACTACATTGGAGGAACCGAAAAACACACCTCAGCAACATAAGCACATGGTCACTACACCTTACACCATAAAAAGTCATGACTTGCAACAGGGGAGGGAAACGGGGAGGGGGGGTGGAGATAGTCCAGCCTAGACAATCAGCCATAGAAGTGCTGGTCACAGACCCGCTTGTTCACGCTGAGGGTATGAAGCGGCAAAGGCGTGGGACGGGGGGAGGGTACGGTCAGTGCATATCTGTACGTATGTATGTGTGTGTGTGTGTGGTAGAAAAATTATAAATGAACTTCTCTGATAAGAGAGAGAATCACTTAGAATAAAAAGCCTGGACTTCTCAGTTTTGGTGAGTAAAGGAAATCTCTTTTATTCCAGCAATTTCAGCAAAGCGCTCCCATCACACTCTGGCACTCGGTACCAAGTCACTCCAGCACACAGAGCAGCCAGCCTATAAACCACAACTCCCAGGACTTCTGAGTCCTGATTGGTCACAAAACATCAACAAACTAAGCTAAAACGTATAACAAACACAATTCTCCTGCTCCATTGGTTCACCTTGGTATCAAAGTAAAGTCCACCCATCTTACGCAATTTACTGGAGTCAGCCTCGGCTTCTAGACTCTACTTGAGATATGTATATAGATATTAATTATATGACATTGAATCACTGTTAATGTTTGGGTGTCCCATTGATTAATGATTAACACATTGACGTATTGTCACTGAATCACTGCAAATACATGGTTAACATATGATTAGCACGATTAACACTAGAGTGATTAACATAATTACTTAAACATTGGCAATTGCATAATCATTTATATATTGTCTACTGCGATTATTTTATAAATCTATGATTCTCTGTGCACCAGTTGGGGCTTCAAATCTCTTCCTGCAGGTGGTTTCTCCCCCCCTTTGCTCCGCTGTCTGTCTCTCCAAGGTCCCAGCTTTCTTCAGGGTCTGAAGAAAGTCTCACTGCCTTGTTGTTCCGGGGGACTTCTTAAGTCAGCAGCGGCCTTGGCTGAGGCCAGTGCTGATTAACGGGGAGCCAAAAGCAGATAGGATAGGGTTGTTTGGGTTTCCGGGCAAGAAGCTGTAATTCCACAGCTCTTCTAATGTCCACGCTGGTCTCTGCCATCCAAAATCCTTTGCAAAGCCGTGAGCTTCTCCGTGATGTTATCCAATTTGCGATTAATAGTCACAGTGATGTTATCCAATTTGCGATCAATAGTCACAGTCTGAGTGCCAACAGCTCTGGCAACTCCGTCAATCATTCCAGCCAGCCTAGTGAGGTTTTCAGCGGCTGTCACCGTTTCCTTCAATCTTCGATAAACCAGGGCAATGCCTAATCCAATCAGCATAAGACCTGTAATCATGGATCCGAATAGGTAAATGTCTTCGATGTCCTCCACGGAAAGAGCTGCCAGACACACGACCCTCCACTTCTCCCATTCATCCATCGTGTAGCCAGCTGCGTACGTTCCTGCAGGACAGTCAGGTTCCCCCAAACCTGGGCGTCTCGTCGAGAAGATGGTGTCGGTTGCGTTGAGAGACCAGTTGATCAAATCCATGATTCTTCTTAGTTTGGAGAACAGGGCTGAGAGAGTCTCTCAAAGTATAAGACAGTAGACTAGACGAGACAAGAGGAGCAGAGCAGAGAAGATAAGGGGAAAGAGAGGGAGAGAAGTGCGTCCGCCTCCGCTGATGCGTTAGTTGTAGCTTATGATTTTTACGGCATAACTATCTGATGCTTCATCATGTTTCATAAGTCGACAGAATCACTGCTCAGGTATAGTCTTCTTTTTCATATATGTAGTTATTAAAGGTCATAATCTTTCTGGAGGGATATTCATGGAGAGAATGCTAAAATGCCATTGTAGTGAGATATCACACAGTATGACATGACACACAATAATATAAAACAGACACCTGTTTGCCGCAATCCAGGCCACACACTCAGGTCATGTGACCTCATTTGTGGACCTTCAACTGTTTCAGCAAAAACTCAAAACTCCCCAAAAATGTCCTAATCCTTCCTCTCTTCACCGTACGACATTGATCTATTCGTCCTCATAACCAGAGCAAGTCTTACACCCAGTACTTCTGAGTAAGAGGGTCACGCCTTAAACAGGTGTGTAAGGCATGTGTGTGTCCTTGCATGCATGATTCCTCATGAAAGCAGCATGACAGGTCAATCAGCACCAGTGCAGTGGTTTGACAACATTATCCCTGAGAAAATGCCATCTGTCATATCAGACAAGGCAATAGCCTGCTTTCAGATGCGATGGCACAGCACAAAGGCAGGTAACACTGGGCAACAAATTTTGACTTTCTTTTTGTCCTAGTAGAGGAATCCTACAGTATTTTTTTGCACTGAATTCAAATATTGAATCAAAATTTCCCTATCATGCAAACATTTTGAGTGACACACAATTGAATGTTATGCTATACGTATATTTACAGTGTATGTGCATGGTGGGCTCATCTTAAAGGCAGAAGTGTTTGATTTTTTCTGGTACTTGGCCTCAGGAACATCTCAAGGCCAGCAAAAGTCAGCCGGCATGCTGGACTTTGTTTTTTCCTATCAGAGAAAGAGAGCAGGACCCTGTTTCAACATGTCCGAACATGTTACAGCCTGTAAACTCTAGCAAAACATTATTTTGTGTCCTTATGTAAAGTCTTAATTTTTTTTTGCAAATAGAAATAAAACAACTTCTCCTAAATGAAGTTCTAATGTACCCATAAATTATATTTAAGGAATATATATATTATTACTATAACCTAATAATGGTGTCACTCAAAATATGTGATGGAAACATTTTGAGTGCATTTCTGAAATAATAAAAAAGTACTGAAAACAAACCCCTTAGTTGTTTTGTAATAAAAACTTTGTTGACCAGTGTAATGGTCAAAGGAAGCTTTGGGATTTACCCACCATTCTGCTGGCCACAGTGCCTGCTGGGCAAAGTGATCCGGAGGTTGTTTTTGTGCGCCTCATTGGAGCGAGCCGGTAGCCCCCATTAGAGGCAGCCATTAGAGGCAGCCATTAGAGGCAGCCATTAGAGGCAGCCATTAGAGGCAGCCATTAGAGGCAGCCATTAGAGGCAGCAAAAATGCTGTATGGAAGTGGCTGCAGCTGGTGTGGAGCGATGCTCGCCCTTAACAGCTCCAGAGAGGAGTAGAAAGCAAGCGCTGGTTTGTGCACACGATGGATGTGATTTCTCTATGGATCGCTGCTGTCTTTGTGATACAAGTCTGACATGGGGAGAGGATCAATGGCTCGTAATGTGAAATGCTCACCGGGAGACAAAAAAAAAATAAGGTGTAGCCTGGAAGGAATCACCCAGGCCGGAATATTACCGTGCAATGGACATGCACAAAAAAATATAAAATGCAAGCATTATTTTCTGTAGGTGGGTATGGAATGTGTCACCCCCTGTTTATGTATAAAATATACAACAACAACGATGACAATAACAGCAATAGTGATAAAAACAACTCAGTAATATCTAAGGATGAGACCAGTATTTGATTAGCGCAAAATAGTGTCAAAACTAACAGAAATGCCAGTTCACCATATGCCATTATTGCATATCATTATCTCCACGTCCCCATATTTGCATATGGTTGTAAAAGTCACGGCACATTCTTTGATTGTAATAATGCCACGTGTTTTCTGCCTTCTTGTTTGGCAATTTGCTCTCCTCAAAACTGTCGGGTGAAATTGGGATGGCTGATGTGATATTCATACCGCTAAATAGTTCGGTATTTAAAAAGCTGAAGGGATATTCCCACTCACTTACAGCACTTAGAGGATCCTCATTATGCGAAGAGGCAGCGGCCCCCTGTAGGTACCATTTAAGTTACATTTATTTATTTATTTATCAGGTGCTTTTGTCCTACGGGATATATAAGTAAGGGTCAAAGGGCAGGGTCAAACAGTCCATGGAGTGCTTAGGGCCTTGCTGAAGGGCCCAGCAGTGACGTCAGCCTGTTAGCCGCAAAGACCTAACTGGCAGCCTCCCGATGGCCGGCCCACACTCTGAACACACAGGACCACACAGCCACCGTAGCTCAGTGATGGGTGTGATGCCAGGAGCTTCCAGGAGTATTTGCTCTACTTATGGAATATCTCCTTGGGATCGGTAAAGGATACCTATTCATCTGTCTGTCATTGACATGACATGGGACTTCTTTCGCTGATGCGATGCATAAGCAGCCCTAATGCATGGAAATTGACCTGTCTAGGATTAATTCAGTGTCACGTGAGGCTTGGCGATGGCATTTCCTCTTGAAAAATGCCTTCAGTGGAATAAATGATGCCGATTTATCACCAGCCGACAGCTTAAAGACAGTAAGTCGGCAGGATTTCCCGACGTGAGTTGGCAGGCGGCTTTAATCTGAGTTTTATAGGTGTTTTGGTCATTTGACATAATTTGTGGCCCCTGTGGTGTGCCTTCGGTAGCCTTCGCCTCTGCGCTCTTCCGTCTCCTCAGGTTCATGACGCGCGCATATTTTTTATATAATCCACCTTCAGAGTAGCAGGGCAAACACAGAAGCACGCCAGTAAAAACAGACAGTTTGGGTTTTTGGCTGAGGTCTGTGTGATGTTAACCCTCCCCCCCCACCAAATCTACCCAGGGTTCCATTTTTAGACACTTTCAGCTCGAAGCGTTTTATGGATTTTGCAGACAGCGATGTCTCTCTGTAATTTTATAATCCCCAGCCACCGATTCCGCCCTTTCAGTATTAAGTTCCGAGCCGAGGGTTTAATTCACATCCACCGTCCGGCCGCCCGGCCGCCAGCACGTCCCCGTGTCATCATGAGGCCTATTATGAAGCTTTCTCACAGGATTACCGTTCTGAGCGGGCGGCATGTCCATCCATCAGACCGAGAGTACCTTCATTAACCCCACCCATTTCCATCTGGCCTCTTATCCATCACACTCTCTAAATATTACATGAATGATTATCCCATCCAGTTTCAGGTGGTAACTAATATCACGGAGACAGCGTGGTATCTTGCTTATTTCCGGTCCAGGTTTGTAGCTTATCGTTGGAGTGCAGATGAAGAGTTTTGTGACGGATTTTTCCGAGCTTTAAGGCCTCGCTGTGGAGATACAGGGCTGGAGGACAGTGAACAGTATCCACTCCGGTTTGTGCTGAGAGTCGGTGTTGCGT
Source organism: Mormyrus lacerda (assembly GCA_015163995.2). Lineage (NCBI taxonomy): Eukaryota > Metazoa > Chordata > Actinopteri > Osteoglossiformes > Mormyridae > Mormyrus > Mormyrus lacerda. The sequence goes on from JAABNX020000001.1 coordinate 13,287,510, forward strand.
CGATACAGGATCCTGTGTCGCTCAGCTCAGTTTCAGAGTTGCCAGGACCCCAGACCCAGGACAGCTCCGCTTCGAATCTCTGGTGGGATACAGAAGAGAAGTGCTCGGCCTAAACCCTCGGTGACTTTATGTGAAAGGATTGCACACCGCAGGGAATGAAAGAAGATGGTTGGGCCGACACACGCTGTACTTTAGAAGACCAGCAGGAATTTAACTGGCTCAGACTCTGTCACATGATGCTCTGGGGGTCTGCGAGCTCAGGTCTGCTTATAATCAATCGCCAATAACAGGCCGAATGGATAGCGTTTGGCATGAGTGCTTCCCTTGACCTGTTTGTAAATATGATTCTTATCCAATTCACATTATTTCTGTACAACCTTTCTTGACATAGTCCTGCTCTAGAAATTGAACCAAAATTGAACCATAACTGCTCAATAAACAAATTATGCATAAAAACAAGCAATGCATAAACAACAATAAACAAGCAATGCAATAAAGTCATGAGAAGGTAATATAGCTGAGAGCAATTTCAGTTTCATTACATTCCCAAATGGCTTGTATGCAAAGTGAAAAAAAATACATTCAATTTGTATGTAATTGTATTTTATTAAGGGTAATAGTGTTCTTTTTTGCCAGAGCCGACTCAAGCACACTGTAAGATATAAATCAATTGTATAAAAATTTATTTTAATACATGCTCTCCTTCATTTTAATACTTGCACCATGCACTCTACACTATCTACACCTAGTCTTACTGTCCACCCACAAAGTCAAAGTTGAGAACCATTCCATTGTTAATATAATTATTCTTCCAGAAGTCTACATACCTGTACCTTTGTTAGACACTTGAAATATACTACCAGAAATAACATAATTGCACCTTGGTAATGATCCTTTTTTATGCTAAGGGATGCTTTGCAGAGGCGAGTGAGGTGTTTGCCCTTATGGGTCGGGGACTGCACACAGAGGGCACCAGGGCTTTAATAAAGCTCAGAAAATGAACACATACAGAAAAGAACTCTATACAGCAGTCAATCCCCCCCCCATTCAAAGACTTACTATGAATCGCAGAAAATGGCAAACCATTTGCAGACTACATATACACCGCTATCGTCACATACATACCTCTGGTAAAATTTAATTGGTAAAGTACATGCAGTAAGTCATTAACAACATTAAATACTTTATTGAACAGTCACACAGTACTGTATTCTTGAATGAAAGGGATTCTGATGCTTTAACTTAATTGTCAAGAGACAATACAGCGATGAAAAAATATCATGTATCAATGGATGACAGAACAATGAAAATAATGTTTTTTATACTCCTCAAAGGGCAAAGGAACAATAAAAAAACATATTGTTACACATTTTACTTTTTTTTCTGACCACAGTACACTGTGTCACAGACAACTGAAGCCACGGTAACTGAAACCGCGATAACTGAACCCGTGATAACTGAAACTGCGGATGCGGGGGACTATCGAGCATTAACATGGTGGCCTAGTAGCACAGGTTCGATTGCCACTCCGTCTGCATGGAGTTTGTGTCTCAACACTGTCTTTCTGAGGCTTTGCTGCACTTTACTGCAGTGCTAAAACACTTAGGCCATTAGTTTCTAATTGGGCCATAATTATATGGATAATATATGGAGTATATATGGATAAAGTCATGTAAAAGTCATGTCATTTTATTATCACTATAATATCTCTCAAATCAATAGTTTCAATCAAACAGCCACATTGACACCACACAGCGGCTGTAGCTGTAGAGCAGTGGTTCCCAAACTTCTTGCTGTGTGCACCCCTTTCTAATATTTGACACCGTTCAAGCACCCCTTCGATTAAACTCCACATTTTCCAACTACA
>JAABNX020000001.1:13318471-13339406 GCA_015163995.2 Mormyrus lacerda
CACACTACATGCGAACCGCGCCCGAGTCCAACTGAACCGCGCTCTGGCACACCTCTTCCAAGCGGGCCAGGGACGGCAAAACGAACCGCGCCCAGGCACGATTGGGAGCACTCACACTACTCAAACGAACTGCGCTTTGGGGGTCAAACGCACTCGGGCACGGTTCAAACTGCCATGTGTGAGTACACCCTAAGGTTTGAGGGCCAGTGCCAGGGGAATCCTCATATTCCTGATCCTGTCCAGCCCTCTTGAAATGATGGGCTGCCATTGGACCCACCCATGCGGGTCGACACGTCTTAACAGTGGAGAAACAAAAAAAAAAAACCACAACCAAAATTCCCCTGCTAAGTCACACGAAAATGTCACCCGAAAGTTATCCATGCCGTATCCTACGTCCTAAACATGGATTATGGATTTTCTGTTACCTAAATGTGCTCTGGTTCTTATGTGCTGGTTCTCCGGTTCTGATGGCAAAGGGCCAGGAAAACATCTGACAGTCAGTCATCAAACGTTTCAGAGAAGCTGTTTATAGATGTTATGGAAACAGGCTTTTCTCATCTGAATACTTCCCGAGCTGTAAATGCTGAGGTGTTGGTTCACTGACCTATTGAAAGAATGATGGCAAACTATGTATCACGAGAACAAACCAGCCCACTTGCGCGTGTGTGTGTGTGTATGAACACAATCCCGGCAGGATTAAGCCCATGAAATTGTGTAAATTACTTGGCCCTCCCTAGTTTTCCATCTGACACCGCAGCACATTACCTCTGTCTCCTTCCCTGACTACTTCCTCAGAACGGTCAGAATCCTAATCTGCAGAGCGAGAGTAGAACGCGGCTCACGAAAGTGAATGATAAAAAGAAAACTGACACTGGAGGAATATGAGCTGGCTCTCACGGGGGGGGGGCGCAAGCCCAGAATGAAATCTGTGTGGGAGATCCCACGTCCTCCTGTGCGTGATTGATTGCCAATCCCGACAGAGCATCCAAGCTAAAAATAGCAATCCATTAAAGCAGGATCTCTGTCCCTAATCAGGGTAGTTTCATCTCAGAAACATTGTTATTTACTCAGCCAATCAGTCAAACTAAGCACAGTTCAGCTTTACTGCTTGTGCCAACATCTTCCCTGGCAAACCCTAATCAAGAGTTTGAGTCTGAGATCTAATGCAGGGCTGGGGATGCACACTGAGGCCAGCCAATTATTTAAATTGAATCCGCTTTTTGAAAAGGCATCCAAATGGGCTACATCCTTATTATCTGCTCAGTAAAGGGTCAGGCGCTTACAAAAATGAAACGCATGGAAGCCTCCAGCCAAGTCGACACGTCTTCTCTCTCTTCTCTCTAGTCGTCAGAAAGTGAGCCAACCATGATCCCAGTCACGTCTGGCTTGTAGGATGTAACGATATCCTGTCCATGTGAACTGTATTAAAATCATCATTTGTCTCTCATTACATATCATACATGTCTAATACGGCCTCAGTGATGTGTGATAAATTATTGTTTGACAAGGAATGGTATCTAGAAATTGCCCACACATTCTTCAGTCTCCAGTTACGGCATCTGACTACAGCTTGTCCATCGAGGTACTGGGTGTAACATCTGGAGTAAGAATATCTTTAAAACTGTGTGAAACCATGTGAGAACAGGGAAAAACATAGAACATAAAAATAGACCAAGCTGCTTGGAGTGGGGTGTATATTGAAATCAGGAGAGTGAGAATGGGATGAATATACTTTAGATCAGCAAAATCAACTCCTGGATCCAAATTTGGATCTTGGCAAGTTCTGACGGGGTCCATATCCTGTCCATGTGGATTGGAAAAACTAGCAAGCTTTTATGCTGATCCACGATCAGATTTCCCAGCCCCAGTCCTAGAATTAACCTATATAAATGGGTCTTGAGTCTGCAAATGCCTAGTGCAAAACTAGTGAACACTCAACCAATCCAAGAAGCCAAACCACAGATGCTTAATTTAAAATTCACTGATACATCCAATCAGATTTGTGCGATAGGTATTGATTGGCATAAATTGCAGAGTGCACTGCGTGCTTATTCATAGCCTCAATTTAAATATGTACTTGATGTAGGGTTGCAACTGACCAGGCATGGTAAAGATTGGGTCGCGGTGTAAAAAAGGTTGAAAACCACAGCTCTAGATGATGAAGGTCTCAAAGAACTACTGAAGTTTCTCCTCAACTCCTTTCCTAATGAAAAGGAGTTCTATCAAGGCACATAAACCCCACACACATTTGCCAGATTTCATTAAATATTACCACACTGGGTTTGTAATACATTCCGTTACTTTGGCATTAATTTAGAAAAAAAGTTACTGTTAGTTTAGCTCCTAAACTAGCTAAAAGCTAAGCTAGCTAAAGCAAGCACATGCTGCAGAAAATCAGATGACTGGCTTGTCACTTAGCCTGCTTGCATGAACTGATATCATTATTTTTGTGTGTGGATGACATAATGTCAATGACAAAGTGTAGGGGGCAGCCTGGTGCTCATAGCATGTGATGAAAAGCCAGAGAATCCACAAGATTTGAGAACCGGGTGACTGAGATGTCTTTAAGCTATTTCTTTATTTTCTGTTTCCCAGGGATGAGTTGGGTCTTTGAATAATGTTGCTTTTAGCAACCTCGTAAGTAATGGATAATTAAATTTTAAAAAGGTTCCCAGCTAAAATGGATATGTGAGTCTATAGGTGCAAAGTAGCTGGTTTCAGTTCCCCCTGTCCTCCTCTCTCCACTCCATCTTCTCTCTTTTTTTTAACACAAATTGGCCAAGGCACTATTGTTGTGTTATTGAATTTCTTTTACCGGACCTTCCCTGTATTATGATTGTAATTTGCACAATTGCAGCATTCATCGACATAGACTAGTCAACATGTCTAACAACGGCTAAATTTTTTCCCAAGCATCTTAAGGAGCCGCTGGTTTTCATGCCACAGGCCTGCGTCAACGTTCCTCCTCTTGGCCCCCGGGACACTGCTGGCTGGCTGTGCGAACGTGACCCTCAGCTCAGTGCCCTTATAAGCAGACAACTGCCACTAACAGCTACCAGTCCCTCTTAACCACTCTTGAGAATAAACTAATCAGAGGCTGATTAAAACAGCCGCCTGCACTAACAATCTGCTGTGTTTCTGACGTGCTGTATCTCTGCATCACTACGCATGACAGACTGTCACTTTACATTAAATAAACATCATTGGTTTTTATTGTGTACCATTTACTATCCACACGATAAAGCTAGAGATATTATTCACTATGAGTTATACACAATGACTAACCAGCTAATCAGCAGGCCATTTTGCTTTAAATCAATTATTTCTTCTTTGAAAATTCACGAATCATGTTTGCGCAGCCATGGCTAGAGATAGCTTGACAGTTACGCAACCCGCTTTTTAAATGGCTTTAAGTTTTACGGCTTCATTAAAACAGACTCGGAATCAAACGTGTCTGTGAATGAAAGAGCACTTAATATTGTTAAATTGAAATGTCACAGAAGGGCAAATGCTGATCGCTTTCCATTTGTCAAGAAAATTTTACGATTTAATAGAACGTTAATATTTAATGTGAAAGATAAAAATGTAAGTGAGGGTAAGTAAAAGGATACTTCTGCAGCTTTGTGTGTGTGTTTTGAGGTGTGAAATGAAATATATAAAAAAAGAATTTTCTATTTGCACAAGTACAGGCACATGGGATTGCTTCTTTAACTTCTTGCTTGTTCCGTTTTTTTGAGGTATACATTCATATATAGAGCTGAGATTGAAACTTAAGGTCTGAGGACAGGGTTAGTTTTCCGTCCACCAGCCTTGCAGAACTTTCTGGTTTGGGGCCTTGGTCAAGGGCTCAACAGAGATGTGACTATTCCACTGAGGCCAGAGATTGACTCAGCGATCTTCCGTCTGGTGAGCCACACGTCGCTAGTGTTGCACACCATGCATATGATGGAGGTCCTTGTTTGATTGCAAAAGGTGGTGGCATGATAACAGTGGTTTTGAGGGGCATTTTGATTATGCCCAAACTAAAAACAAATGCTGCTCAAGGTGAGGCGCTCAGCCGGCTAGAATGCTGCCAGAACCTACAAATTATTTAATACATTACAGCCACGGATTCAATACATTCCTAACGATGCAAATAACGCTGCCTTAGATAGACTTGGCCTGGATTCCGTGGCCCTTGGATTATCCGTGGGGGATGTCCGAAAAACACGCTGAACTCACTATTCTTTTGAAATATTTAGTATGTAGCTGTTAACCTTACTCAGGTGGGAGCCCACTGACTTCACACCTCTACGGCCGCATGGTTGATTTCTCCTCCCAGCTCTGGGTGTGGATTTTGAACGTTCGGCCCATGTTTGAGTTGAGTCCAAAGTGTCCCTCTACCTCGTGCCGTGTGCCTCCTGAGATAAGCTTCAGGGTCTTTGTGACTGGTGCTGGTCAGCGGTTATGGAAGATGGATAGATTGACTGATAAAGAGAGTTGTTGGATTGAAAGCTTAGATTGGGGCAGAATGATTTGGCTCTAAGCAACACGATGCTTGTCGACGTCGCCTCCCGCAAAGGCAATCTTGCTACCATGTTTGTTTGTCAGCAGTTTAGACCAAAAGCATGCAGAGTGAGGAGTCACCAGCTGACACAGAGTGTTACTTCTGCCTTTATTGGGGACGCCCCGGTGGGACCCCTAGCAGACATGCTGATGAGTCAGCAGCCCATCCACAGAATGGCTGCCACATCCGGAAAGCATGTATCAGAACCATGGGCACACAGAGAAGTGTTTTTTGACAAAGCAACTGATTCGGTTTGAAATGTGGGATGCAAGTGCATTTTGGTATCTAGAGTCTGGTTATTTGCTTTCTTTCGTGCAGATGTATTCGTCGCTGCAGTTTTTTGGACCACAGCCTGACAGCTAAACCAAAAAACTTCAGAATGACAGGGACACCCGCAATGTCTCACACACACCGCGACACCGCAGTCAGCTGCCTCAGGACGCTCTCAATGGGCACATCATGTGAGCTGCTCCGAGAAGGAGGATTTAATAAATGCGATTCCGCCGAATCTTAAACCCTTTGTTTACCCCAGACCAGGAGGTGTTACTGTCTGTATCAGAACACGTTTTATTTATTTGGTTTGGCGTGTCCTCTTGTGATTATTGCAGATGTAGTAAATGACATTCATTACAGGATGAAATGAGCTGTACTGTGGTTTTACTTTTCCCCATTTCTCCAGAGGTCACGTGCGAAAATGAGGGTCGGCTTGGGGATGGACCGATAATAGAAAGACAGATGGCACGGCTGGCAGCTGGCGGCTCTTGGACTGCTGCACACGGGAGACAGAGAGGGGACGAGGGACATGGGAGAAAGAGCAGACACGGGGGCTGCGGGGGACAGGGAGGACACGGGGGACAGGGGCAGGACTGAGAGGATAAGGGGGTCACGGTGAACAGAGAGGATGCGGGGGACAGGGCGGGACAGAGAGGATAAGGGTCACGGTGAACAGAGAGGACATGGGGGACAGGGCGGGACATAGAGGATAAGGGGGTCATGGTGAACAGAGAGGACATGGGGGACAGGGGCGGGAAAGAGAGGATAAGGGGGTCACGGCGAACAGAGAGGACACGGGGGCTGCGGGGGACAGAGAGGACACAAGGGATGCAGGTGACTCATTGCAGGGGTTCACAGGGAGTGAGAGAGGAAGCAGCACAGTTTAATGTGTAGGGGAGATGGAAACATCAGATAGATAGATAGATAGATAGATAGATAGATAGATAGATAGATAGATAGATAAATAAATAGATAGATAGATAGATACTTTATTGATCCTGCATTGCAAGCTCAATACACGAATTTGAGACATGTCATGGAATTCTGCCTGTTGGAGACGGATGCTATGATCATTCCCAGATGACGGCCTTGGGCTCCTTCATGGTCAGAGTAGGGTGTTGCTAATGCATGCTAACAGCCAAGGGTTAAATATTTCAAGACATTCCTCTATGATACCGGTTATAATATGCAACATGGACACGCCTGCTATCCCCAACTGCAGCAGAGCGAATCCTTAACAAGGACTGCCTGCCACTAGGTAGTCTAGCCTAGCTTTCTAAATATTTCATTCGGACTCACTTTACTCAGGGAGCAGTGTTAGTGGATTTGCCTCCCAGTTGCAAGGAAGAAGCACGAATCACAGTCCACTGTGGATTGCTATCGATCCAAATGACGCCAGTTATCGAAATGTTGCGGCTTTAAGCGTCGTTTGGTAACCGACTGGTTCCGCATGCTTCCTGCTCCTCTCTGCCCTTTGGGGCTCGGCCCGGAACGGCGGTGTGCTCTATCCGAGGCGGTGAGAATGTCCACTGGCCCATTGCCGCAAACCATCATACCTGCTTACTGGAGTCTGTTTCAATCTGTCCACACATCCGCTCATACTGAGCCCTCTGTGCCGCATGGCTAATGACACCAGCTCACCTCTAGGGGTCATATCTTTCATTTTGTATATGTCAGATGTAAGGTGGCACAGCGCTGTCTCCTTATACCTCCAGGGTCAAATCCTCCCCCGTTCTGTGTGTGTGGAGTTTCTCTGGGTTTCCTTTATATACTCTGGGTTCCTCCCACAGTCCAAAGACATGCAGATACGCTAACTGAAGAGCGTAGGTTTGGTTTCAACAATGGTAGGGACCAAATTATCCCCGGACCCCTCTAAACACGCAGGGTACTCCGTTACAATAGCAGAGCCAAATATAATAGCGTGGGTGGGCATGCAGAAATTTGGTGGGCCAGACTCATAACAATTCACGTGGCGACAGAACCGCACTACAAACTCAGCTACATTTTCTTTTATCAATGTTTAAATGACCCGTGGCATTACAAAGACCAGGTGAGTAAAGAGAAAGAAAAATCTATTTGCCTCTCATTGGCACGTTTCCTCCCATTGATCTAACCAGACCCAACCTGTCAGATGCAATCGTTGTATCATGTTGTATGGCTTGCTGTGAACGTTGAATAGGGGGGCCTAAGTTCCATCTGGGTGGGCCCAGGACCATCCTGGCCCACTCATGGCACCGCGGTGGCTCCCACGGTATTGGTAGAGACATGTCCCTCCCACCCATACCCAAATCTACATCCTTGGGCTAATTGGCATCACAAACTTGCCTGTGTGCCCTGAGACATACTGGCATCCCTTCCAGGCTGTTTCTGTGCCTCCTGTGTCCCCACAAACCTTACACAGGGTAGAAAGCTGGAAGACGACGGGTGGATATGTTAGGCTCAGATAAGGAACCTATTCTCATCCGTAACGTGTCTCACGCAACACATATAACTGAGCATGCCAGCTTGTTCGCCAAGCCCAAGATGCCAGACTGCGCCCGACGTAAACATACAGGCGCCTTGCAGGCCGGGCCAGGATCTCCAAACCTTTGGCCCGCTACATGGGCGCGCTAGCTGCCAAGGCGCGGCCCCACGCTGACCGACCGGGAACCGTATGTGCGGTAACGATGTTTCTGAACTGGCACATCACAATGGCCATTAGCCGCGGTGTCCCGATGGAGACCTTGCTGAGGTCCGAGCTGTCAAACATGGCATGAACTCGTTATGTATACTCCGGGAGTCCTGCTAACGAGATGTGCCATTTTTCTGCAGTGAAAGATTAAAGAACGACCACCACTATAGGTGGACATCAGACATCAAAGACGATTTCAGTCCAGACAGATGTACCCAGACCCTCATGGAAGATATGGTACCCCCTCTGATTAGAGGAGTTAGTTTCCCAGGCAACTGTTTGGAGGGGAGCCTCCTGCTGTCTGTGCTGTGCGGGTTATAGCCTAAATGTGTTCGCTTCACAATGATGCGTTATTTCTTCACGTTGCTGTTGGCCTGTTGCTTTATCTTGAAAGCATTAGCATTTTCTCCCACACGATCTATTACATCATTTTGTTTTAATTCCATCCAAGACGTTTTGCACCTAACGACGAAACGTGAACGTTTCCAATCGTGTGCATGTGCGTGAGCGAAGGCCTGGTTGTGATCTAAATTTAATACAGAGTTAAATGAAGGAAATTAAATGGCCATGGTATCATAGTTCTTTGTTTAAATAACAAAGGGCTGATCATAGACCGGGGACACTCAGGGATGAGAGAACGCCGTGACACATTATGCGTAATGGAAATTTGTACCTGAATATATATCCAAAGCGTTGCATTAATGTCACTGGTTTAATGGATAGGCCGTTAAGTGTACTTGACAGTAAACTATTCGAGACAATAAAGGGAATTGGCAAATGGGATTCTTATTGCAGCACTGGGTAGATGGGAAATTCACCATGTGACGGGAAATTACTGTGTAGCAACACTGAGCAGCATTGTTTCAATTTCATAAGGGTTGATTAGGGGGATTATTTCTCATAAAAATGAGTCAAACGTGAACAACCATCAAATCACCCAGCGTCTATAACCGTTCATGCGGTAAAGAGTCGCTGCGAGACTGGAGCCTCAGGGCCGGGGAGATGCTGTACCCCAGGGTAGGTTATAAAATGTCATAGCTGTCTGTATCGCTTGATGGCCGTGGATGCAGTGAATAGGTCCACCTGGTTAAGGTGTCAAAGTGGCGTGCTCCAGGTGCTGGCGTGTTAGAATATAAATTTCACAAACAGAATCACAAATATGCCAAAATTGTCTCTGTGCTTCCTCCCGTCAGCTGCATGATTCCAATGTGCCTGAGTAGTGACTCTGAATACAGATGCTTGTAGAAAGCCCTGCGGGGGACTTCTTAGACAATGTTTTTATCATTTATCATCAAACACAAACTCAGTTCCAGCTGTATTACAGGAGACTATAATCACTCACTTTGGGAACTTATCTGGGCGATTCCACTGCTATGGATGTGACATTTAATCTCACAAAATGCCTCAGAAGCTGGACAAGCTTGGTATCAATGAATCAGTTTGCATAAGGTTTTCATGTAACCTCTTGGGTTGAATAGATAAGTCCATAAAATTCATATATTAATTTGCATGTTATAAATATATAGCATTTTAACAGCATTATAGATGTGACGTCAGACAGACCATGGTAACACAAGGACTTATTTGCCAACACGCAATTGAAATTTGTGAATAGGTTTCCCCAGAAAATGTAATTTATTCACAGGTAAGGTATGATGAAAAGCAGATATGTAATAACAGCAATAATAATACACAATAATCTTTTATGGAAGCTGTTTTATGGCATATTATCCAACATTCTCTGCAGCTCTGCTGGACAGACAGCATTGGTATGGAAACAGACCTTCAAGGCTTCCTGTCACATTTTCATTGGCTGTTAATGCCGCTCTACCCAGAATCCACAGCGGTGAGGTTCCTCCTCCTCACCCCATTATCAATGTCCTCGATTTTCGTCCTCTATCCTCCAATCCCCCTTTAGTTTAAGTTAAAGTGCTCAGTCAGCACTTACTCCAAAAACCATGACCTCCCAAAAGAGCACCACAGGAGACCAAATGATGTCTGTGTGGCTCCAACATTAAACCTCCACTCGACGGCCTTTTTGTGATGACAGGTGCAGGAGAGGAGGACATCCATATCTACCATGACCTCCAGGGTCAGTGTCACTACCCTTTCCACCCTGTAGCCCCAAAAGCATCTTAATATCCAAATATGATTTATGAAGACTTTTTATCAACTAATGATAACACCATAATGGGACAGGACTGGCTATCCAGTAAAATACACTTCCGCAGTAGCCACCTCTTGCTGTGTGTTGCTCCTTGCATGACAGTGCAATTTTTTTGACACCTAACTGTTTGATGTCTGAAAACCTGAATCACTTTGTTTCCAGGCAACAAAATGGTTGCTGGGTGACAGATCACTTTCACAAAGAACCAAGTGAGCATGCAGTGCCACCAAATGTGTGAAACAAGACCAAATCACACATCCTTTGATCAAGTTTGAGCTAAATGCTAATTTAGTCATCCCTTATTCTAGGAATGCCCTCACTGATGTCAGAATTTGATAGCATTTTAAATTTACAAAACACAAATCACTGCATTGAGAAAATACGGCTAGATTTGTAAATGTTTGCCCAAGTACAGCATTACTGACATATTCCGGATGTTCCTAACCTAAAGCTTTATAATTTCCTTGAAAACCATTAAAATAAAAACAAAAAAAAACAGACAGATAATCATTAGTTCTATGAGATTTCAGTAAACATATTTATTATAATTATCATCCGTGATGGGAAGCTTTGCCCACTATTAGACACTATATTTATTTGTTTCTTTTCAAAGATTATAACTCCATTATATACATTACAATTTATGAAGGTAAATTCTGAAGCAAAGGATGAATCTGAAGCCTAACCAGACTGAAATGCCCAGTACATGCAGTGACTTGCAAAACTACACCAAACCTTCACCAAAAAAATCTTGTTTTACGGAATTACAAACCCTACATTTAGATTTAGTTCTGTGATGCATCTCAAGATTATTTGAAAAAAATATATGCAAAAATATTCATAAAAAAACATCAAAGTGAAATATGCTGTTTGAATAAATGCCAAACTGAGGGGCCAGCTTTTGCACCAAGGACAGCTTTGGGGTGAGGATGTACCAGCGTCGCATGTTTTTCAGGAACGACTGTGCTCCATTGTTCCAGGCAGAATCTCCCCAACTCATACAGTTCATTCAAATTACACTGACGCACAGCAATTTTCAGAGTACCACAGATACACGGCTGGACTGACCGTTCTCTCAAACATTTCAAACTTTTTTTTCCAAGTACTTTTCACAGCTCTCCTCCTCTCACACACCCCGAATGACAAGCCCTTACTGTAACTGTGGGATTTTTAACCCTGAGATCACGGCACCTGTTTTAATGATTCTCAGGTAAAAGGCAATTGGTAATTGTCTCCTCGTCAGAGCAATTCTCTTTCAGCTGTGTAAAATTAGAGCTTCAGCACATATCAGTCTTTTAAATCAGTTTACATAGGATTTTTTCCAAATATTAACAGCATTAAAATTTAATAATTAATTTTATTCAGCTTTGAAATAAAAAAAAAATGTTTCAGTGAACTAGTTTTCAGTGTATGAGTTGTATCTGAATAAAATTAGAAAACTGGTGAAGGATTTGAATACATTTGCAAGGCAACATAAGAAATTCTCCAAAAACGTAAATAAATGCTAGATGCTTCACTGGACCTTCCAGGACCTTTACGGCGATTAACATCCATAAAATGGTTTTGCCGTCTGAATGAAATTTGAATGAGAAGGTAAGCTGTGCTCAGAGATGGACATTTTAGGTCCAGAAAGTAAAAATCCAGACCAAGATTTTGTTTCAACCAACCTGTTGAGTCACACTGTGACTGTGACTTTTTATGCTGGTTGTTTGAAACAAAATTCTGTTCTGGGTTTTTACTTTCTGGACCTGAAACGTTCACCTCTGCCTGCATGTGCGATCTAGCGCAGTTTTCTTTTTTCCTTCCCGGGCAGCACAGGTGCGCTTGATTGGTTGGGTTTCTTGGCACCGTAAAGATGTGCAGGAAACAAGGCTTCAGTCCGCTGACAGTAAAATCCTCTCGTGCGTTTTCGATACGTCGCTCTGCATTGATAATTGTGCTTTACGAGCTACAGACCAGGGACTGGATCTCCAGACTAAATTCTGAAGAAACGATACATTCAGTGTAGCTTTTGTGGTGTTTTGTGCTACTTTAAGGTCATTTCTGGGTTTCAGAATGATCAAATCCAAGGAGAACCCCAAAAGGGCAAAATTATCATTGTTTTCCTCTCGTTTTACATGCATGCGGTTTTTGGTGAATGTTTCATGCATGGTTTATTTTGAAGTGGTAAAGGTCAGCTGCCGAATTCTAATCTGCAGGGAATGTAATTCATGACGTGTCTTAAAACCAGGCGATAAGATCTGGCGAGAGATAGAAGTCAACAGCCCCGGTGGTTGTTGTCCCTGAAGACATAGAGGTTCTTTGTGCTGGAATGCAAATGTGTATGTGAAATGAAATTACTTCCAAGTGAAGAGGCTCCTCAAGATGGCAGCCCCTGGTTCAAATACCTTTATTTACTCTGGGTAAGCTATCGGCAAAACTCGTGGTGAAATGGTGAAAAACGTGCACCATTGCCTTATATAACACCTTCATACGTAAACACATTTTACACAGCAGATCCACAGGTGAGCAGCTCCAGTGTTGGTCAGATTTAGCTTGAAGGCCTCCCTTCTTCAGGAACCTTTTTTGAATAGTTGCATTATTAATTTCAAAAACAGTTGCATCACCTAGTATTTTAATTTATTGTGTTTACCTCTAGCTCTTTAGCCAATGCATTTATCCAAAGATATCCACGATTGTGATTCATTTATACCGGTGGGTATTCAAGGTTGTGTCTTCAACAGAAATACAGCAAGATCTCTGCTATGATTTGAATTAGCAACGTCTGAATGATAAATAAGTTTATCTTCCTCACTGTTGTGCTGCCAAAACAGATGACAGACATTGAATGACACGCAGCCTTGGTGTCCGGCAGACTGGAGGGGAAGGTGTATGAATGAAAAAGTCATGTGAGTGGGCTGTGTGGGGGCCTGGGTATGATCACTGGCAGCACGCGAGAGATCAGGCGATGACTACTGTAAATCCGGGAGGAAGTAGGAATCTGCTCTCTGTGTCTGGGTGTGGGCTGGCGGGGGATGTGTGCAGTGTCTCTAATGAGGAGGAGCTGGTTGTGTTACTGGGGGTGGGGGGGGGGGGGGTGACAGGATGAGAGCGAGAGAAAAAGAAAAGGGAGAGGCTTTGAAGGTCACCATGGCAACAGTCTAATTGCAGATACATCTGCTTTGCAACCTTTCTCAGAGGTACGAAGTGCAGTGGGATTCCTGCCTTCTGAGGGGCCATCGCTCACGTGAATCCAGACCTTCTTGAGCTTCCAGCAAGTCTCTATGTTGTGAACAGTATGAATGCCTGAAAAAGCAGTTAGTCTGGACTGCGCTTGCTAATAACAGAAATGTAACAGCAATGTTCTTCCACATATATGTCGGTTCAACATAAATAAAGCAATTTACTTTACTGGGCTCTCCCCCAGGCCGCAGGGATAACGCCGTCTGGGTCACAGTGGGCTCTCCCCCAGGCCGCAGGGATAACGCCGTCTGGGTCACAGTGGGCTCTCCCCCAGACCGCAGGGATAGCGCCGTCTGGGTCACAGTGGGCTCTCCCCCAGGCCGCAGGGATAACGCCATGTGTGTCACAGGGGGCTCTCCCCCAGGCCGCAGGGATAACGTCGTGTGTGTCACAGGGGGCTCTCCCCCAGGCCGCAGGGATAACGCCATGTGTGTCACAGGGGGCTCTCCCCCAGGCCGCAGGGATAACGCTGTGTGTGTCACAGGGGGCTCTCCCCCAGGCCGCAGGGATAACGCCGTCTGGGTCACAGTGGGCTCTGCCCCAGGCTGCAGGGATAACGCCGTCTGGGTCACAGTGCGATGGGGTCTAGCATCATCCCTGTCAATGTCCACAGAAAGAGTCCCAGTGGGGACAAAACGCTTTGAACCCTAGACCTTCATTGATCTTGGTTGGGAACAAGACAATCTATACTGTGACTCTTTTTGTTATCAGATGATGTCATCAAGTTTGTACACGTTTAGTGATATACTGCTTTGATATAGAATCCGGAAAATATCTCAAATGGTCCTCATATTCTGACAACCGATACAATAAACTGCAAATAAATTCAATTAAATGCACATCATAATATCTTATTGCATATCTAGTACGGTAGAGTTGTAATCCCAACAAAGAGCAAGGGCAGTGATTCGTGACAGATTTACATACTAAATACAATATATTTGTATTATAAGTGCCTTATAGGAGTGCTGGAGCTGGGAGTTTCTGTCAGCCTTTGTGATTGGTTTTTGGTTTGATGGCCAAATGAGCCCCAAAGCCACTGGTTGGTCCAGATCGTCAAATAAAAGTGAAGCAGAAGCGGGCGTCTTCCTGTTACCCTGGACTTAAATGTAAATGTTCTCTTTCATCAGAAGCTGTCATTAGAAAGGCCCCTCTTTCCCGGAGCCCAGAGATAATGCTGATGTCCACCCAGCCAGAAGTCATGACCAAAAATGACAAAAATATGATGAGTCTAAAGCAGCCTCTGGACAGAAGAGGGGAGGCGAAATGACAGGCGGGATATTCAAAGCTCTGCGTCAGACGGATTTCTCTCATGCATTCGAGCAGATGTCCTCGCCGTTCGTCCCTCATCAGGGTGAACAGATAAAAGGGACGAGAAGGGTGTTGATAAGGCAAATAGCCTTCGTACAGCAGCAGAGCATGTTCTGGAGTAAAGGCCCTCAAAGTCAAATGGTGCCTCCTTACGGCTTCTTACCCAGGTGTCCTTCCTGGTGGCACTGCCATGTTTCCGATGCCACCCCCTAAAGCGCTGTGTGCACACATGCAGTGTGATCGCCAGTGCTGCATTTCATCTAATGATGACCGGTGACATCACACCGCTGAGAAACCCAGCTCTGACTCTCACTGTGGCAGGAGTCACCCTATCGACGGAGCCCAGTTTGTGGGAAACAGTGTGGCCTAGTGGCGAAAGCGCTGAACTGTTTCCTGTTTTCTTTGTCATACTTGTACAGCTTCTGGGTTACCATGCATATACCATTCAGTAATTTATTTTCATTATTTCATGTTCCAGTTTTTATTGCTTTTTATTTGATTTAATTTGTTTAAATAATTTTTGTTCTTAATGCAAACGCAATTAAGCATAAGCAATATGAAAGATGGATGGATTAATTGGGAATTAATTAGTGCAGTAATGTACACTCAAAATATAAATCCAATGGCATTATTATTATTGTTGTTATTGTTGTTGTTTTGTTTGCAGTTTTTTGCGACTGTTACTTTATTTTTGTCCATTTAACAGTGCTGGAAATATTTTTTTAAAATACAGTCGAGGGCGAATTAAGTTAATCGAAAATTAATGTGTCAGGAGTGTAAAGGTGGATGTGCCTGAAACCCGGAACAAAAAGGAGGCTGTATGGGACAAGATGACTTGTCTGTAATTATGTCTAAATGTAGGTTGTACGCCCACTGATCAGAAACAGAACAAATCGTAAGAAATAACACCATCGTAAACAGGACACCCAGCAGCTGGGGCACTGTAGTTTATAGCTTTTGGGAGCCGAATGGCAAAGGTCATATGAAGGGCAAACTCCGGGTGCGTTTGCAGACTGCACATTTGCACACTTACTGACGCAGTCACACGTGTGCCTGAACAGAACTGTCTCCACTGCACAAACTGTCCTTGCCTGCTTCATGTCCCGCAAAGGAGACAGCGGAAGGTGTGAGACCTGTGACTTCACGACTGAGGACAACCGACTGCTTCCAACCAGAATGACTCACTGCTACACGCAGGCAGATAGGAGAAATGGATACTCATCTGAAGCATTTTATTTTTTAAGTGACTTACTGGCACAGAATTCATGCATTTTACCCCTCCTACCTACCTGTTCCACTAATTTATCCATTTGTCTGTATCATTCATATTAGTTTTCCCCCAAATATTTATTTAGATACTTTACTTAATCGATCTTTAAGTGGTGTATTCCTTAATAATTGACAAGCACTTACAATGCGCTGTCCCTATTGGACAGGCTACCTGAACTTTAAAAGCACTAATTTAAAGTAATGATTCCACTAATTGAACCTATTTGATCTTGCCTGTCCAGACAGAGGCTCTCATGAGGTTAAAGACAGATGAAAAAAAACGCACTCACTGCAGCCACTGGAGTGCCTTAGTGCCACTTATACACTGTCACGATGATTAGAGTACACCGTCTAACCCTCACATGGGCAGGGCTGTGAAATCAGGGCCTTTTTGTCAGCATCTAAAACAGTTTGGCTTGACTGTCTTGGAGGTTTTGATCCCAAAGATCTACAAACCACAAAAACAAGTAATTGTCACCCGTAATTCCCTTTCTGTTGCACCTAGAGGGCGCAATATTGCTCAGAATATTATATGCAATGAAGTAGCTACTGGAACCATTAGGTAAGGGGATTTTATTGACTTAGTACCTCAGACACCATGGGTATCAAAGAGTGCCAGATTGAAATGTCATTGAGGACACTATGTACAAGGTGTTCAAAATGTGACCCGATCTATATTTGTATGTAACATGTAATGACAGATGTTTCTTAGGCACCGGAAAAATGTAAAATTGGAAGAGAACATGTTCTTCTTGATTCTGTGTAGGGGAGCCCTGTGCATGCCAATGAGGCACAACTCAGCTCAGGAGGGGCGTGTGCTAATTGCTCCAATTGGATTGGTTGAGGAGGTAAGTGATAATATGGCTTCCACGTGGCTTCAGTTTGGGCCGCTGCAGCTTTGTGTCTATGCGGCTGGAGAGGAAGGTCATGTGGTGTGAGCATGTGTGCTCGAAGGACCCCCCCCCCCACCTCCCACCCTCTCATCAACATGCAGCGAGGACTGGCTGTGACATTGAAGTGTTCCGTGTGGCACAGAGTGCAGCTCAGGGAGAGTGCCCGGAATCACAAGACTGCACTGCTTCGTGCCCTGCCTAAGTACTCAGAGACACACGTCCTGCCCGTGCCTGTTCACCTGTAAGTCCTTTGGAGCCCTTCAGTATACATGCTAGAGTGACCCAGGGTGTCATTGATGATGTACAGCTATTAAAGGATGACATACATGACTATATGAAGCAGAGTATGACTATATGAAGCAGAGTATGACTATATGAAGCCGATGATGATTATATGAAGCAGAGTATGACTATATGAAGCCGATGATGATTATATGAAGCAGAGGGAGCCTCTCTGTCTCCAAGTTCCTTGGCAGCCAATTTTCAGCAGTAAAATTCAACTCTTTTCAGTTTATTTTACATAATCCCTTTTACAATTACAAACTCAACCCAAGGTGCTTTACATGTGTGTTGTTGTAATACATTATTACATCATGTAATACAGAATGATACCGAAGCAAGACAAGAAAGAATGAAAGAAAGAGAAGGAAGACAAGAAAAGAGGAATCAAAAACTCCCAATAGGGAGAGAAAAAATTCCAAGGTCAGCTGGCTGCCCAGTCCCCCCCCCCCAGGGAGAAAAAAGAAAGAGTGGGTCTGCTTGCTAACAGCAAGGTGTAAACTGTGGTCATGGTCAAAGCCAGATACATCAGTGAGGCAGTTCTCAGTGAAGTCTGGCAGATTTGTAAGTTGCACCCACGATATCACGCTTCCAGGACCAGCAGCTGAAGCGCACTGTCGATACAACTGCTAGGGAAAACATAGGCGCTGGTGTGACAGCACTTACGTTCAATCCCAACCCTTGAGGGAGAAGATGCTGCAGCCTTATATCCTGAGGCTCAGACAGAATCCCTGTGCATACAGGCAGAGCCAGGTGCATTGTGCTGGTGATTTTTTTAAGGCGGGAGGGAGTTTTGTTGGGAAATGGGAAATGGCAGATCAGGGCCTCGTGAGTCCTTATGCGTGTGTCCTTTTTACCTAACGGGAGTTTTTCTTCGACGTGCAAACATCTTCTATTTAAGCTCGAACCCACCCAAACGGAGCAGCCAGACAGGGATGTTTCTTATTCGTCACTGAGACGAAGGGCTGCAGGCTGAGAATGCTGGGTAAATTTCCGTGTACTGTGCCCATTCAGCCCTGCCTTCAGTCCGGGCTTGCATTGGGATTACCTTCCGCGGCTCTTCCAGACCAATTACTCACAAACGAGGGTCTTCAGTTAACAATACAGATGGGCGACCGCCGATTCCTGCAGGGAGGTGAGCGTCTGCAATGCAAACTCAAATCATCAATAACCTCCCTGACGGCTCCCAACCCAAACCAACCCAACCCTCTATAGATGAGAAAAAACAGGCTGAAGCCAATGAAGGAGCTTCATCACCTCGGGCCAGCATTAAACATGGCCGTGACATATTGCACGTGTGACCTTCATGCAGCACGGGGGCAGCTGAGCTGCCCGGGCCTAGCTTATATATCGAGAGAAAGGGTTTCCGTTCAAGGGTTCCTCTAGACTATGAATGAAGATGATAGTGATTATGTATTCCTATAGTGAGTACTGACCATGAGAAGCCCACTCTGCTTCATGACAGCGGTACGTGTTGGGGTTTGATGATGCTGCACTTTCATCTCAGTGTCTCTTTAGACAATTGAATTAAACATGTTTGACGAGCGTAAACACACTGGCAGGGCTTACTGAGACTGCTGCCGAGATGATCCATCAGGTGAACAGGGCATTCATCCAATTAATGCGTGTCTCATTCCCTATCACTGTATGAGAGAGTTTCCAATCTGGTCCTTGGGGACCCACAGACAGTTTACATTTTTGTGTGCACTGTCTGGCAGGGAGCTGGGAGGGAGCAAAAACACGGGCCGACTGTGGGTCCCCTAGGACCGGATTGGGAAACACTGCTGTATTTTTCAAGTTTTTGATCCCTACTGCAGCCCATTTCTGTTTTTCCATATTTTCTGAATTTTCTTCCCCAGATGCCTGTCCCTTTCTGCATTTCGACATTAAGATGCCCGTACAAGATACAGGTGAACCCATGCATTTAACAAGACATCTGGGAAAACACTATCATTTCAACTGGAAACTACTGAAAATACTAACATCAAAAGCAGCAACCAGCCAATGCCTCATCCAAACCTTCCCTTTCAGAGGCTACGCTGCCCCACAAAGGTGAAACAGAGTAACTACAATGACACTGAAAATGCGATAAAGGAGCCCAAAGGTGGTTGGCTGTCCATCTGTATGTGCAGTAGGGAGGTAAATGATATTGTTTTCTGCATAATACAGAATAGCTGAATTAAAATATTTTGTCACAAGATAAAACAGAGCTGAAGAGACCTGATGTTGGTCATATATTTTAATAAAATTAGCAGTTAGGGTGCTTTCCTGTTATATGGCAGTATAGACCAGGGGTGGGCAATCTTATCTGCAAAGGCCAGGTGTGTATGCAAGTTTTCGCTACAACTCCCTGAATGTGGACCGTTCGGATGATTGCACCCCAATCACTGAAAGTGTGATTAATGGAGACACTCACCCAAGGGGTGACAGGACTGCAAGGGGTCAGCCTGCCATTAGTCTTTCTGCCTGCTTAATTAGCAGCTGAGCAAACTATTTGCTGAGCGACCAGTGTGAGATTTAAATACTGTGCAAAGCTCATTATGATGCAGGCTGTAGCCCAAGGTCAGTGCAGTTTTACTGAAGGCGATATATTGCGATGGGGCGGAAGCAGGATGGCGGCAGCGCACTGTTGATTCCTGCTTCTGAATCACAGTGATGCTAATGCCGAGCTGAGCTGTTATTCTGCTGCCCAAATGAAGGTCACAATGTGCTGTCTCTAGTGCCCCCTAGGGGTTGATGCCTTGCAATACATGTAAAAGGCATAATAGAAAATATTGATTTTATAACTATACTGTTTTGGTAGGTCATGCTTTATTAGTGGTCCTGAAGGATTTCCATACAAAGACTGGATAAAGAAACAAAATCATGTCAGTTCATTGATTCACAAAATCTTGTATAATTTGATTCAGAAAATTAACACAGATCTCACACACACAGGTTTGTAATTATACCTTTGTGGGAACTCTCCATTCATTTCTATGGGGAAAACTCTAATCTCAACATGATGACCTTAACACCTACCGAGATCTAACCTTAACCACAAGTAACCAAACAAAATACAAGATTTTTGGCATTTCCATTCACATATCTTTGTGGGGACCTGAAAATGGGTCCCCACAATGTAATATATAACTAATTCACACACACACACTCACACAAACACACACACACAGTTGGTTTACCTATCTAAATGGGGACCGTCCATTGATTTCTACAAAAACCCTGATCCCAATCACAACACCCTTAACCCCCACCCAGCCCTAACCTTAACCATAAGTAACCAACCAAAATACTGTACAAGACTATTGTCAATTTTACTTTTTTGATTGCATTCACAGATTTTTACAATACTGAGGTTACCCAAATGGGAACCTCAAAAGAAGAAAGCAATACGAGGCAGCTTACAAAGATACAAAGAGGCCAAAGCAATAGGAGGCAGCTTACAGAGATAAAAAGCGGCCAAAGCAATATGAGGCAGCTAAGAGGGATACAAAGAGGCCAAAGCAATATGAGGCAGCTTACAGAGATACTGTACAAAGCAGGCAAAGCAATACGAGGCAGCTTAGAGAGACACAAAGAGGCCAAAGCAATACGAGGAAGCTTAGAGAGATACAAAGAGGCCAAAGCAATACGAGAAAGCTTAGAAAGATACAAAGAGGCCAAAGCAATACGAGGCAGCTTAGAGAGACACAAAGAGGCCAAAGCAATACGAGGAAGCTTAGAGAGATACAAAGAGGCCAAAGCAATACGAGAAAGCTTAGAAAGATACAAAGAAGCCAAAGCAATACGAGGCAGCTTAGAGAGATACAAAGAGACCAAAGCAATACGAGGCAGCTTGCAGAGATACTGTACAAAGCAGCCAAAGCAATACGAGGCAGCTTAGAGAGATACAAAGAGGCCAAAGCAATACGAGGAAGCTTAGAGAGATACAAAGAGGCCAAAGCAATACGAGGCAGCTTACAGAGATACAAGGAGGCCAAAGCAATATGAGGCAGCTTAGAGAGATACAAAGAGGCTAAAGCAATACGAGGCAGCTTGCAGAGATACTGTACAAAGCAGCCAAAGCAATACGAGGCAGCTTAGAGAGATACAAAGAGGCCAAAGCAATACGAGGCAGCTTACAGACATACTGTACAAAGCAGGCAAAGCAATACGAGGCAGCTTAGAGAGGCACAAAGAAGCCAAAGCAATACGAGGCAGCTTAGAGAGATACAAAGCAGCCAAAGCAATACGAGGCAGTTTACAGAGATACTGTACAAAGCAGCCAAAGCAATACGAGGCAGCTTAGAGAGATACGAAGAGGC
>JAABNX020000001.1:13341751-13360318 GCA_015163995.2 Mormyrus lacerda
GAGGCAGCTTACAGAGATACAAAGCAGCCAAAGCAATATGAGGCAGCTTACAGAGATACAAAGAGGCCAAAGCAATATGAGGCAGCTTACAGAGATACAAAGCAGCCAAAGCAATATGAGGCAGCTTACAGAGATACAAAGAGGCCAAAGCAATACAAGGTAGCTTAGAAAGGTACAGAGGGGCCAGGTAGGTAGTGCCCAAATTACAGATGCATCAGACACAAAAACTCCAAAATTACTGAATGCGTCAAAGGGAGCAGCCGCAGGAATCATGACAGCATATGCCAAACATGATCAAACTGCCCTGGGAAAGAAGCTGCAGCATGAAGCCCAGTGTCAGGTACAGGCAGACAGAAATAGGCGGCATTGTTGCTGCACATCACAAAAGCACAGCCTAAAAATGGCCACGGAACTGCATCAGCAGCACTGTGACGCAGTCTGAACAAAAACAGTACGCTTCAAAAAGCTGGAATATATGGCATGACTCCTGTTACGAAACCTTTTGTATCTGAGGTCAGTGCTCAAGGACATATAATTTGGTGTAACGAGTGCAAAACCAGGACTCCTGACATCCCCACATCTCCTCCTCAGATGAGGCTGAAGGTCCTGAGTATATGATATGTTCCCATTCCTTATCTGTTACCGTTTTGTCGATATGGTTCTTGTTTTGCCTGATTGTTATTGCAGACTTGCCTTCTAAGTTTCTGTGGTGTACAGACTTCTGTTGAAATATGTCCCTCAGCCATTTTGTAATTAGCACTCATCTCTTACATCTTTCTTGAGGCCAAAGCCTAGGTATAATAACCCTGTAAACAATGAAAGAACCTTGCATAACCGAGGATGGACCTCACAGAAGCTAGCTTAATCAGGACCGCACATGACACCAGCCTAACAGGCAGTTTTGCATTTACACCACAAGGTGGCACTGTTAGGTCATGAATACACCAGGATGGCTGTGCTACAGTAATTAAGGAAATTAAAAGCCCTATTCGATGTAAAATGGATACATTACATTCAGCATATCTTAATTGAGATATATTGTACTCATTTATACTAAATATATGGACATCTACTGCAGTAGCTTGTGTAAGTAACCAATTTAACAGCTGTTGGGCTCTGGAGGTTTGAAGCAACAGCACTTTGGTTACAGTCCAGTTAATTTATCACCACGCCACCTGCTGTCTCATAAGCAGCATGACGGCTACATGGACTCCCAGTTTATGATAATTACCCTTCAATTTACAGTAGATGGATATGTACCAGCTTTATGGCAACATGGGAAACAGATACACTTAGATTTAAATATAAAACTGACCACTGATCTAAGGTCATCTGAATTCATGCAAGCTAAATAATTAAGTGGAGGTCTAAATTTTCTGATAGACCCTAGAATAAATATTAGAATAATAATAATTTTAGCAATATAAGATCAGGGATAACTGTGGTGCATGGAGATTGTTGTATTCTTATCTGTTATCTGTAACCATAGTGATCCCACTCATGCTCTCAAAATAGTTATTCAAAAGCTGACAGAGTCACGAGCGATGTGTATTTTGGTAATCCATTCATCCATCTTTGGCTGAGTGTTTACCCTGAGGAGGGACGCAAAATGTATTTGTAAAGAGAAATCGAAATCGACCACACATTAACCAAAATGTGTCCAGAGCCTGGCTTGAGGTATTTTTATTGTCATGTGTAAATAGGACAGTGAAATCCTCAATTGTGTGGTGGTTGCAGGCAGTAATGCCAAACAGAAAACACTAAGTATAGCACTGCTTTGCAGTCCTGTGCTGAGCAGATGATGCCCCGAGTTTTTATGCAACCGGTGTATCAGTACTGGTTAACACTGCAGGTAACGTTCAGATCTGTCTTAGACAAGGTGCTGGAGGGTCCTTCTCGTGGATGCTGAGGTGTCGTGTGCTGCAGTCAGCCTGTCAGTCACAGCGAATCGCAGAAGTTTAAAGCTACTGACCTGCTCCACATTCTCCCCGTCGACGCGGTCAAGGGCTGTCAGCTCTTTAGTACTGCTGATGCTGAGGAAAAGATTTTTCTGGCAGCGCGGTTATTCAGCTTTGTGTGGCCATGCTGTTGAGTGAGCGGCGTGTGTAGCGGGAGGCTCTGCACACCGCCCTGCGGGGTGCCGCTGTTCGGAATTCTAAGAGGCCTGTTTTATGATCTGCGCCCACTGGACTCCGTCAGTCAGGAAGTCCGGAGTCCAGTGGGAGGAGATAATCCAGGCGGTGGAGCTCGGTGATCCTAGATGGGATCACTGAGCAAAGAGCTCAGCTGACATCTATGAATATTAGACTTGCTTACCGGTTTTTATTGCCTGATTACTCTCGGGTATTCCGGAGTGCTTGTGATACGGTGGGGGGGGGGGGGGGGCCGGATTGGGATAGGGGGAGTGTCCATAATGTATGGTGTGCTGCTCTGAATATGCCTCAGGACCCACCTCTCAGAGCTCTTCACTTTGGGAGAGAGAGAGAGAACAATGCCCATACAATCAGCAGCCGACTTCTCTGCAGTACAAAGGCGGAACAGTAACTGTGTTTTATCAAAAACTGGTTATGACTGAAAATAGGCTTCTTGGCTGTAGATTTATCTTACACTCTGTGTAGCAAGAAACTGTATCTTTTGCTGGGTTATGCAAAAATCACTATCCGGATGGACATGGACAGCCGAACGCCTTTAAGGCCTTTGTTCCCGGTCTCATTGACAGCAAAGTGGCCGTGTTGTTCCTTTGTAGGGCTCTGCTGTTTCTGCACTTCAGAAACACTTGCTGAAACCCCAGCACTTCCTGAGGCTGATAAGCCTTTCTGCATTTTTGTGTATCTGTTGACATTGGCTTTTCCCTGCCTGTCACCCTGTGTTTCCCAAGGTTCCAAACTCAGCCCGATTCTGCATAGATGGACACTTTTTGGTTTCGTCCTCCTCTCCTTTCCTGAGTTTAAGTCCCTAACCCTTCCTCTCAATCCTGTATTACATGGCTCTCCTCCTCACCATCCCACATGGAGCAAGAGTTACACAGACTTAAATTATGTTACATTCATACAGGCACACAGTGTAATGAAACCAGTCCCAAGTAATTCCATCCATCCATCCATCCATCCATTTCCTGGGATGGGGGGGGGGGGGTACGGAGCCTGAGGCTATGGATGAACAACCCAGAATGGGTTACACTCCGAAGTAATTAAATTGCATATTATCCTCTATAAATCACTCTGGCTGTAGTTCTACATGATGCCTGCAGAGGTCAGTCTTTGCTGTTAATGTCTGATAATGTTTAACACCGTTCATATTTAGAATGTC
Source organism: Mormyrus lacerda (assembly GCA_015163995.2). Taxonomy (NCBI): domain Eukaryota; kingdom Metazoa; phylum Chordata; class Actinopteri; order Osteoglossiformes; family Mormyridae; genus Mormyrus; species Mormyrus lacerda. The sequence continues at coordinate 13,345,061 of JAABNX020000001.1, forward strand.
AATAAAGAAGATGGTGTTCTGTTGGAGGGTGGAATTAGGTTTTGAAGTATTTTAGTCCGCCTTCCCTATTCCATCAACCAGCTGTCATGTTACACAATGACGACACCATTAACAGGTCCGGTGAATTGAGTTGCTGCAGTATAAATTCAGGCATTATACTGAATGTGAGCTGAAAAGTGTCCAACAGCAGCAAGTGGCGTCCCCGGTCATTATGAGCCTGCCAGCAACATTAAATCTGTTACGTAAAATGCTGCCGGCAGCCACCCCTGGAAAACGGTCGGCCGCTCCCGTATTTCCAGTGTGCGTCTTTTAGAACCCGACTCACCAACGCGAATGCGGCATCTAAGCAAATCAAGAACAGCCTTTTGCTGGGATGTGAATGGTTGCTAGGATCCTTTGTTTAATCAAGCAAACAGAACAGCAGGTATAGTATAAAGACATGAGCTAACGTGACTGTGGCTTTGATCATTTCCTTTCAGCTAAAAGAAAATATTATTCTGTTTCCCTACACCTGTGCATAAATATATTAAACAAAATACATATATAAAGCGTTCACCTTGCTGTATTTGTAGGAGGAGATAAAAGTAGTAAATATAATAATATGCATTTAGGTGGCTCAGTGGGTAGCACTGATACCTGATACCTTGAGGAATGAGGAGTTCAACTCCCACTTCTGCATAATGTAGGGAAGATATATACCATACATATATTATATACTCGACAGCATTAGTGCATCTCAGACCTCCTTATGTGGTGATACATAAAAACCGGGACAGGATAGGGGGATTACAGCACAAGATAAACTCTCTGGCCCAGGAACAAACGCGCATCAAATCTCTGACTCGCCCTACAACCCGACACCGTGCCACCCATATCGCAATAGCCACACCAGACAGCGTAAGAGATAAAGTGCATGAAAATAAACTGGGTTGGTGGTAAAATCCATCCATCTGTCTCCTATCTGCTTATCCTGCGGAGGGTCAAGAGGGGGCGGGAGCCTAGCACATGACACAAGGTCAACCCGCCACGCACGTGATAGCTCATGGGTAATTTACAGACACCTATGAACCTGTTTTTAGTCTGCAGTTGGAAGCCAGAGCACCTGGAGGAAACCCAGACAGGAGAGGAAGAGCAACTTTGCACATTTTTTTACTGATTTACTAACAGTGATTTGTACAGATTTATATTATTGCTTATATTTTAATTCTTCTATTTTATAATTTTTTTTAAATGTATGTCCCATGTTGTCTTTGAATGTAAGCGCCACTACTGTTAATTCCTAGTACTAAGCGGTGAACCTGGCGGAGGAAGTGAATTCTGATTGTGATTCAGAACCACGTACCGTCCTGGTGAGATCCAGGAAAGGCCGACGTGTCCCGGCTTCATAGTTGCTACTGTTGTGCAGGTGTGTTCAGATGGAGGAGAGCAGAGGCACGTCAGGGCCACGGCTGATGCGGGGGTGAGGTTGCGGGGGTGAGGTTGCATGGCTCCTTCCCACTTGAGGGGCGCAGCTGACATGTAGCACCGGTGCTCTGGGCAGAGAGTCCTTCCTAATGAGTCGTTAGGGCTGACGGATTGGCAGGAACCTCCCTAGCCTGCCACACTATAGCTCCTGATTGAAACATTCTGAGTAAATCAGGCAGTGGCGGGCCTTGGATGGGGGGGGGGGTGGTCTTACGCGGTCCAGCCTTCACAGAGTCTGCCTGACACACCTCCCCTGCTCATCGAACATTAAATCTATGGCTTCCAAGGCATTTTGTAAAATGAAATGCTCCTCAGGACGGTTCTCTTCCTCGGGGGCCACACGGCAGCATTTTTTGCAGCCTTCCTCTGCTTTTCTGACAAAGTTAGTCAGCCAGACGCCCAGGAATGTCATGTTACAATGCATAGAATAAAACGTTTTGTGAACCCATACTGAGCTTAAAATGTTTTTATTTTTACATATTCCATTATGTATACAGACAGTGAGAGAATGAGAGAGAGAGAGATGTGTATGTATCTATATTACATATTATTATTATGTTACTCATATCCTGGCCTGAAATCCACATATCATATGTGTTTACAAAGTGTGTTTTAATAAGTTTACATGGGTTTAAATGTGGGAGGGGTATTTTAATGCTTAAACTATATTGTGGCGACGCTTCCGGGTGTAGGCGGGTCTCCCATAGTGCATTGTGGCGCATAATGTGTATTTAGTGTTAAGTTCAAGTGTTTATTATGTGTGTTTACCCTTGTTAAGTTTGTTCTAAGGTTATTACATGTTGTGCCTTATTGTTGGTGAATATTGGGAGTGTTTCGGTTGTCTTTGGTGGATCCAACGTTACCGAGATGTTGCTTCACTCGGGTCTCGTCCAGCCATTCGGCCACGTGTAAAGGAGAGTTGTGTGAGCATGCTGACTGGTTATGCACATACGTGTTCTTGTCAGAACTACGCTGCTCCTGTGACTGGTGCACTAAATAAAAGAGCTTTCCAGCTGCTGCTTTGGGAGTTGTTCCTGTAAAGTTCCTGTTGTCGACTCCAGTTATTCCTGGTGTCTTTTGGCGAAAGGCAAAATGACGCTACAGCCGGGAGAAGCTGGGGGCCTTCGCAGAGGATCTGCGGGGTCTGGTGCGACGAGGCTACCCGGATTTCCCTTCGGAGGCCCAGGAAGAGCTGGCACTGCGAGCGTTCCTGAGGGGTCTGCGCCCACAGCGGCTATGGGAGCAGGTCCGACTAGTTGCGGCCCAGTTGCTCGATCTGGTGGTGCGTGTGGCGGAGCACATTCAGCCAATCCTGGAGGGAGCGAGTGCATCCTCCCGAACCAGCGACAGGGTGAACCAGGTGATTCGGGAGGTGGACGGCGAAAGGACCTGTCAGGTACAAGGAGGCCCGCGTTGACAGGCGCAAGACCGTCATGACAGCAGTGGTGAACGTGATGGCGAAAGGACCTGCCCAGTACTGCTAGGCCCGTGGCTACGAGCGTGGAAGGAGAGCAACAGTGCCGATCGGTGCTACCACTGTGGGGAGCCGGGGCACATTGCGCACCATTGTCCCGCCCCAATGCCAAAGGACTTCGCCTTTAAACTAGAGCAGGGAGGCGTGGTAGGGAAATCGCCCCCCTCTGTTAGCAACTGCTCCCCATCAGAAAGGAACAGTCTACGGGTGGGACGTGTGGGCCACCACGACGGACTATATGTAGACTGTACACTGGACTCAGTACGGTGCGGTGCGTTGGTGGATACGGGTGCTACTATTTCCCTTATCCGCAGCGGTCTACTGCCAGAAATGAACCCCACCTGTGTTTCCAGTACGGCTGGTAGCAAGTTACGGGAGAACAATTGCTGATGCAAGGAAAAAGGGCTGTGCAGGTAACTGTGGGGGAGTACACCAACATGCACAAATTCCTCATTGGGAATTTCCAAGATCCCTGCATCATTGAACTGGACATACTAGAGAAGTGGGTCGCTGTCATGGATATTGTCAACTGGAGGATGTGCACAAACTTTGGGGAGGCGAGTCTGGCTGGGCGAGGCCAGCCCCTGCCTCCATGTCTCTTTCCCACCCGGGCCTGCGAGGACAGTGCTAAGCGGGGAATTTGCGAGACTATGGATGACCTATTCACGTGCAGCTGCAAGGGACAAGACAGAGACCAGCAACAGAGACTCTGTATACTCCTGGATGAGTTTGTTGACATTCTCACAGCCGAAGAATGAGACTATACTCATACTAACTTGGTTCAGCACCATATCGACACGGGAAACACACTGCCGATCCGTTTGCGCCCCCGGCGGTTGCTGTTAGCTAAGCGAGCAGCAGCAGTGGACAAGCTCCAGGAGATGCTGGCTGATCGAGCCGTCTGACAGCCTGTGGTCATCACTGGTGGTGCTGGTAAAAAAAAAAAAAAAGGTTTTGTGTGGATTACCGGCAGCTGAGGAGTAGGACTCCTACCCGCTTCCCTGCATCGATGAAGCCCTAGACTACATCATGGGCTCTCAGTGGTTCAGCTCCCTCGAGCAGGTGGAACTAGAGCCGGAAGCCCGGCCCAAGACAGACTTTTCAATCGGCTAGGGACTGTGGCAGTTCTGGTATATGCCATTTGGGCTGTGCAACGCTCCTGCCACGTTCGAGAGACTGATGGAGAGGGTTCTGGGGGATATTCCAAGGACAAGGTGCGTAATTTACTTGGACAATCTGCTGCTGCATGTGGAGTACTTTAACAGCGCTCTGGCGAACCTTAAGGAAGTGTTTGTGGAGATCTGTAAGGCGAACCTACGGCTTCACCCCAAGAAGTGCCACCTGTTCCGGCGTGAGACTGCTTCCTTGGGACACGTGATCAGCGTGGACTTGTCAAAAGTGACCGCGGTAAAGGACTGGCCCACGCCGGAGAATGTACAGCAGCTCCGGAGTTTCCTGGGATTAGCCTCGTACTACAGGCGCTTTGTGAAGGACTTTGCTACCATCGCTAGCCCGCTGCATGAGCTGATGAAAAAGATCCGCGCTTTTAAGTGGGACACTAACTCTGAACGCGCATTTACACAACTAAAGGTTTCACTAGCCACGGCCCCTGTGTTGGATTACCCAGAGCCAAAGCGCACTTTCATACTAGATATGGATGCAAGTAATGTGGGACTAAAGGCAGTATTATCCCAGAGCGGGGAGCAAGGCGAGCGAGTGGTAGCGTTTTTCAGCCGCAAGCTCTCGCCGGCCGAGCGGAACTATTGTGTCACGCATCGCAAGCTGCTGGCCGTCGTGGCAGCTCTCCAGCATTTCTGTCCCTATGTATATGGCCGACCGTTCTTGATTCGGACCAATCATGCCTTGTTGACCTGGTTGTTGAACTTTAAGGAACCCGAGGGGCAGCTAGCGTGGTGGTTAGAACAGATCCAAGATTACGAGTTCACCATCCAGCACAGAGCGGGGCGGCTACATGGGAATGCGGACGCACTGTCATGCAGACTGTGCATCAGGAACCACTGCCGGTATTGCCAGTGAGCTGAGGGGCGAGTGCTGGTGGCAGAGGAATGTCGATGCGTGACCACACCCGCCCCGAGAATGCTACTACAGCTGAGCAGGAGGGCGACCTGATCCTGTCCTAGGTACCGAGCCATTTCTGACAGCAGCCCCGAGTTAAAGTTGCTGCACTTGCAGTGGTCCGGCTTCACTCTCCAGGGGAACCTGCTGTACCCCGCTGGAAACGCCTGAGTGGACGGGGGGACATCCTACAGCTCCTAGTACCCATAAACTTACATGAGCGGGTGTTGGGGTTGGTACATGGACATGTGGGGTCTGCACATTTCGGCATCAATAAGAAGTTGCACCGGCCGAATTGTCACATCAACAGCAAACTGTTCGTCCATCGCTGTGACATATGCATGGCGAAAAAGGGGCCCTTACAGTGTTCACATGTGCCCATGCAGGACTATTGGGTGGGGGCGCCCATGGAACGTGTGGGAGATGACATTTTGGGCCCGTTCCCTCTCTCCTCTAAGGGCAACCGGTACTTCTTGGTCGCGATGGATTACTTCATGAAGTGGCCAGAGGCGTACGCGGTGCCCAATCAGAGTGCCATGACGACGGCAAGGGTGGTCGTGGACGAGATGTTCTGCTGGTTTGGGGCCCCGGAAGAGCTCGCCGTTTGTGCGCGTCTGGGAATTAAGAAGACCCACACCACACCACTTCACCCGCAGAACGACGGGCTGGTGGAGCGGTTCAACCGGACCTTGGCTACATAGTTTGCAGTGCTTACGAGTCAGCGACAGCGGGACTGGGACGAACACCTCCTCTTGGTCTTATGGGCGTACCGGACCGCGGTGCAAGAGTCGACGCAACTCAGCCCTGCTGCGCTCATATTTGGCCGTGAACTCCGTACCCCAGTGGACCTCATGTTTGGGCCGCCACCTGAGGCCGAGCGACCGCAGAAGCCGGGCATGGAATACTACTTCCACTTGTGGGAAAGACTACACCGTACACATGAGCTGGCTCGACGGGCTCTGACGAATGCTGGGATCAAGCAGCGGCGAACATACAACGTGCACAGCCGTGGCAGGGATTTTGGAGTGGGGGAGAACGTATGGGTATACTGCCCTATTCGGAAGAAAGGACTGTCACCAAAACTGATGCCGCAGTGGGTTGGGCCATGCACAGTCCTAGAAAAACTGTCAAACGTTGTGTACAGGGTGCGGTTCACAGAACGGAACAGGGTGGTCATGCTCCACTGGGACCGTTTGGCACCCTATCAGCCACGCGCTCAGAATACTCAGAGCTCATGGGAGGGAGGAGAGCCCAAGGATTCTCTCACAATGCGTACCCCTCCGCGCCGCTCTCACCGTCTGCGCCGCCTTCCACCACGCCTCAGAGACTACCAGCTTAGGTGGGGGGCAGTGTGGCCACGCTTCCGGGTGTAGATGGGTCTCCCATAGTGCACTGGGGCGCATAGTGTGTATTTAGTGTTAAGTTCAAGTGTTTATTATATGTGTTTACCCTTGTTAAGTTTGTTATTAGGTTATTACATGTTGTGCTGTATTGTTGGGGAATATCGGGAGACGTTGCTTCACTCGGGTCTCGTCCGGCCATTCGGCCACGTGTAAAGAAGAGTTGTGTGAGCGTGCTGACTGGTTATGCACATGCGTGTTCTTGTCAGAACTACGCTGCTCCTGTGACTGGCGCACTAAATAAAAGAGCTTCCCAGCTGCTGCTTTGGGAGTTGTTCCTGTAAAGTTCCTGTTACTCCTGGTGTCTTTCAGCGAAAGGCAAAAAACGCTACAATATTTTTAAAATGTTAATTTATATGGTCTTTCTGTATCGCGGATTTTCACTTATCGCTGATGGGATTGAAAGGTAACTTCCGCGATAGGCGGGGATTCACTGTAATTTTATTAACCATCTATCCATCCATCCATCTACCTTCTAATCACCTATCTTCTTTCGCCTTCCCTCAGCACATTTGTTCCCGTTTTGTCACGTGAATCCATGATGGCCATGCTGGGCAGTGCTGTGCATGAATACACTAAATGAGTGCCGTTCACTGAATGCGCTTATATTTTTGGTGAACGATGAACTGCATCAATCAGTTTGCAACTAATGACCGTGAATGCGAATATCGTAATGAAGCGCTCACCATTTTTTAATGGTGACGGGGTAACATAGGGACATATCACCGAGATTTCGGAGCTTTTCCCGTCAAAGTAAAGCCCAGCAACTCGAAGCGGGGAGTCGGAGTAAGAGGTGCTGAATCCAATCAGCGCTTAGAAACCGTTATAAAACCTTTGGGTGTCGTGTATGTCTTTTTATTTCTTTTTTTGTTGTTGTTGTTTTTTTGCAGTTGGAAGACTGATTGCTATACAGTTAGTTCAAAATTCTAAATTACCCTGGTTCATCTTAGTCTGTGTGAACTGAACTTTGAGCTAGTTCTTTGAGTGTGAACGCAACACTGATGCTGGGACACAGCCACGTGGTGAGGCAGTCCAGCATGGGTCCCTAGGAGACATAAAAGAGCCCGCAGTTATAAAACAGGGGGCCATGGATACAGAGGGTAGATGTGAATAGCCTTAATGAGATAAATATTGCTGACCCTGCAGTCAGTGTCCCTTTCTGTGGTGTTGGTAAAAAGGAATAACGTGTTTGTTTTGCATTTGGTGCGTACGTCAAATAGCCTTTGGAGTGGAAATCCAGGGTCAGTGTATGACGTCTGTATGCAAGGGTGATGGCCTGCCTTTTCCTTGACAGAGTACATAGAAGAAAACTATCTAGTCCCTTGAACTCCCAGAGGATTGTGGGATGATGGAGCCCTTGATGAGTTGAGCCCAATCGCCCCTGGTTGTAATTTGTGTATCAGAGAAAAACTTGACAAAAAATGGAGATGAGATGAATTAGCAGATGTGTTTATTCCAGTATAAAGAAACTGTTACATTGCAGTGGTAATACCGTGTGCTGCATTTAGTCGGGAACTGTATGTACATTGGAGTCTGAAACTGTGTCTCCCTAATACGCTTCATTATGTAAATTCTTATATCACAAACGTACGAAAAGTATTCGCTAATATGGTTAATTTTTAGTATTATCCATAATGAATACAATGCAAATGCAGTCTGGACTGTCTTCCTTATCGAAATGAGAGCACACTATGCTTTAGCAGACTGCCAGTGAATAAGAAAAAAAGGATTTCACAATAAATGGCTCTACAGAAGAAGCTGGAACTGTCTCGGATTAAAATTAAGCTACAGGTATTTAGGAAGAATGACGGGGGACTAAAACAAAGAAAAACGATAAAGACAAATTTATCTGTAGTCTTTGATGTTTTTTCTGAACCAAACACACTTTCATTTGCAGCTTCTTCAAAGAGGCAGCTTAATTGTGGTGCACATTCAAATGAAAAATGGCCTTTATTGTGAAATAAGCACATTAAAGTTAAGTCCAGCGTGTAACGATTTACCTGCTATGTTCATTTACATGGTAAGGGGGCAGTAAATGTGACATGTGCTTCTATGATTCAGGCTGGCATCAGCTGAGAGCCGTACAGTGGAAAGGAGAGTTCAATTTTTGAGTTATAATCTCTGTCTATTTTCAGCATAGGTTTTGATTACATTATGTTATGTGATACATGTCAATGAAGTGGAATTAGAATCTAACCAGGTATAAATAAAAGGTTTAATGCTATGTTACCTGCACCTTCATAATGCCTTTATAATGCATTCATAGAACATTCATTGCACCTTCTTAATGCATTTATAATTCATCTGTATAACATTAATAAACAGCATGTAAGTGTGCCTTGAAATGTCTTAAAACATTGCATTCATAACACTTTCAATGAACAAGACATGGCAGCTTTAATATACTTTAATAACAAACATTATACAATTATAATATGACAAGATGCAATGGCACAACTGCATTTGATACTACATATCAACATCCTTGGAGAAAAGATAAAATAGCCTAATTGTTTCTGGGTACCTTGCAAATATATACAAGTCTACATAAAGGAAGACATGGCATGCTTTTGGTATGAGTGACTGTGATCTATAATATCCATACTCTGTTCAGTGACCACTAGGTGACAGTAGCTGCTGCAAATTCCCACAGCCCATGTCGGGAGGAACTGGCCTTGAATGTGACGGGTGTTAATGGACACGGTTAACTTTAACTCTCTGTCTATCACTCCAGTCCACGCCTTCAGCACGTCAATTCGCCTCACGTCATGTAGACAGCCAGCTACGGGTCCCCAGAGGAGTCAAGAAACAGCCCTGTTTTCCCGATTAATGTGAAATGGGGTGACTCCCAGGGGCTTCCATATGGAGGAGATCTCAAGTGGATACTTAGGTGTTTTGTTCTTCTTGACTAGGGTTGGAGGACACATTCATAATACTATGGTACATCAGGGATATCAAACCCTAACTCTGACAGTCCATGTTTCTCAAATTACTAACGTGTCTCACTGGTAATACTGACAGCCGTGGAAGAGAGAACTGAAAGACACTTCATGAAAGCATTGATGAAATAAAAGCGATTTTTATATGCAAATTGCCTTTTCATAAATGTCAGAATATCTCAAAAAGACCTTAATTAAGGAATGGGGAGGGGTGATGTTGTCTTACAGCTCCTGGGATTCAGTATTTGCCCCCCTGCTCTGTCTGTTGAGTTTGCATGTTCTTTCCATGTGGCACCAGTTTCCTGGGAGGTACTCTGGTGTACTCAAAAAAAACATGCAGTTTGTAACCCTTGCGTGTACCCTTGCACACTGCTTGTACCTTTGCATGTACCCTTGCTTGTACCCTGTAGACTGTTTGTACCCTTGCATGTACCCTTGCATGTACCCTTGTGTGTACCCTTTTTTGTACCACTGCATATACCCTTGTCTTTAGTGTTCAGGTTTTTGGGATCAACTCCAAGCTTATGATAAACTACACTAGATTAGAAGTTACAGAAAATGGATGGGTAGTGGGAGGAGGTTAGGAGAAAAACCCTCCAAACAGTGGCCGGTCTTAGGCACTCCTATGTTTCTATTGGATATGGGCCTTGTCCGTCATCCTCCCCGCACTTCCCCTCCTTGTTACAGCCAGTGCACATGCAAGTACTTAGCGCTACTAATCAGTGCCTGTCTTGGGACCTGCCAGGCAGGGTTTCTTATTAACCTCCCGCCATTGCGGGCCTAGCGTGTACGAGGCATCGATGAGCAGAGGTCAGGGAGGGTTCAAGGCAGGGGGCGGATGGGGGGCACAGCGAAGGTCTGCGATGCCTGTTAAAATACATCACCCGCGGGCAGTCCTACAGCAGACCACGTCCACCTGGAGAAGGGCTCCCGCTCAGCCTCATTAAAAACAGCAGCAGGGGGACAAGCAGAGCGGATGGACAGCGGAGACTCCATCTTGCCAAGGGCGGCACTTCTTATAGGTATTTTTATTACAGTGACACCACCCAAACACGTTTAGTATTTGATCTCTCTTTTCCTACTAAAGTCAGGAATAAACTTTCAGACAGGAGATGGCATCATGCTGAGCTATTTCCCACAGTGGTGCAGTGGTGACACAGGTCAGCAAGGCTGGAGGGAGGAGCTACAGAAAAAGGAGGGCTGGAGGGAAGGCAGTGATTGGATGTGGCTAAAGGGGGTGGGAATGAACAGAGGAGCCATACAGATGCTGGATTTAGTGAGGGATCAGTGAAATGTGTTGGGGCTGGAGAGATGGACTACAATAAGAGGATGGCGTGGGGGAGGAGCCACACAATGACGGACAGGGTGGCCTCGGCAGAGATCAGACCTGAGGCAGCGGGCTGCGTTCCCCTAACAGAGTGACAGCTAATAACACAGTCAATTTGCAGCTTCGACATGGCTGGTTAAGCTCAGCTCAGGTCTGCAGCATGCGTGGCTGGAAGTGTTTATGGGACTGAAACAGGAGAGCTGTAATATAAAATTCCTGACCACTGGAGGGAATACTGCAGCTATAGTACTTTAGTTTCTTTTCAATCTTAATCTTAAAAAAAGAGGATTTTATCTTAATTATATGTTCTTTCATACATCTTCTCCCCAAATGAGCATGCTGAGAAAAGAATGTGAAAAGGCTATTCTCATTTAAATGGGTTTTGATTGGACGTATATTGATTGCTTTCCCGCTTGAGTGTGCAGTTTAACGCAGAACACTAGAGGAATTATTTGTGAAACGAAGAATGAAATGTTTGCCTTAATGTTCAGGGGCTATGATCTGAGGCTCAGCACTCAATTAAAATCGACAGAAAAGGTGAGATCAAAAGACAGCAACACAATGATATTGATGAATAAAGTCATGAATTAAAAGCTAAAATTAACCACGTATGAGATGATGCCAGATGGAATTACCACGTTATATAACAAACAGCTGAATAAGACAGGTGCATGCATTTATGGTAAGGGTATCCGTAGGTGAGCGTCAACGCTTTTATTCACCGAGCTATGCGAATCGTGCACTGAATTCACACAGGGCCCGCTCATATTTCAGACAATACTTCTATTCCGTCTTTCAGGTGATCTGCTGAGTAACCATCTACAAAATATCCCAATGGATGCTGAAGGCCCTGCACTGTGCTCATTAGAGGGTATCTGCATCTCCATAAAGAAGGCTCTTATATATGTGATGCGTCGGAGAGCTTCCTGTTCAGCAGAGAGAGCTGAATCAGCCTCTTGGTGATGTGGCTTGGTGTATGATCCCAGAGCAGGGAAACTCGCAGCCAGTGTCTTCAGAATGCGCTCACATCTCCCCCCTTCCCAGTGCAAAAACATGCTGTAAAGTGATTGTTTTGTTGTTGTCATCAACTGACATGCAATATCTCATAATGACAAAGTAAAAATACATTATTTTGGGACTAAGGAAATTTACTATGAAAAAATACATTTATTTATACAAGAATTCTGACCTGTGTATTCACATGGCAAATAATTATATGAATCCATTTTGAAATGTGTTTAAAATAACAATGTGTATAGAAGGTGGATGGGGTCCAAATATTTTCTGAAGGCATCACACAGCTTTGTAAATATGGCAGACAGCAGGTTTGGAAGCCTTAAATGAAGAAGCAATACCTGACTTTCCTTGAAACACAACCCAAACAATCAAGAAAACATATTTTTAAATACACAGTACGCACTTGTGCTGTTTGTGTTCGTGGGAAATATTCCGGAATCTGTCAATAATGCATCGGAATATATTGATAATATGTTGGAATATGCCGATAATGCATTGGAATATGTCGAAAACATGTCGGAATATGTTGATAATTTGTTGGAATATGTCAATAATGCATCAGAATATGTCAATAATGCGTCAGAATATGTTAAGTGACACTTTTAAAATTGGATTAACAATTAATAATATAGTGCTATAATTATGGACAGAGGTTAAAATAATGTATTGTACAGAATTTGATTGATTAAAGGATTAAGAGACACAAATCTGAAACGAGCCTGAGATAAAGATGTAGCAGAAACCGTGAGAAGATTGCTCCCCTGTAAAACCACAATGCATGTGGTCCTATTAAAATGGTAATTCGTCACCCTCATGTGCAACAGATGATATCTGAGACCCTCCATACAGCAGCGGGGGTGCGGTCTGAGGAGGCTCTATCTATCAAAAATATCAGGGGTTTACCTGATATAATATACTTTATACAGAAGTAAGGTTTACCTGAGGCTTGACTTTTTTTTAAAGGAAGATTGGCATCAGGGCTAAAATACTCGGGGCTAGGATTAAAATACTCGGGGCTATAGCCCATGGGCGACCATGGGCGGGGCAATGTATGAAACTGGTGCCACACTAAACAGAGAGTGGCACAGAGGCGGCCATGCTGCCATACGTGTTGGGAATATTGGTGTGGCAGGTTCCATTTACTGTATGTTCCAGAAGTCTCTAAAAGGAGACTCCTGTTCAGCCACAGTAGGAGAATCACTAAAAACCTTCCTGAGTTATTTACTCTGACCGATTCTGCCGCTTTAACATGTAAAATTAGTAGCTATTTACATCATTGTGTTTCACCCAAAGAGCAGTAAAACATAAATACAAACGAAATTTATAAAGGAGTGGAGGCCATTCGGCCCATCAACCTCGTTTAGGGAGAACTTAACTAATAGCTCAGAGTTGTTAAAATCTTATTTAGCTCTGATTTAAAGGAACCCAGGGTTTTAGCTTCCACTACACTAGCAGGAAGACTATTCCATAGTCTAACGACACGCTGTGCAAAGAAGTGTTTTCTCAAATTCACTTTAAAATGTTCTTCTGCTACTGTAATTTCAACCTATGGCCCACTCTGTAAATTGGGGGGGGCATAATTGTAAAAAGTTCAAGATTTAAGCTAAGAAAACATTTCTGCTTAATCCCCTGAAAAATGGTAACTGGAAACTGAAAAGAGACTTTAAATTAAAGGAGAGGTATTCGGCTCTACAGTCGATAAGGATTCTTGGAGTTTTGTATGACGGTGTGAATAGGGAGCTATATAACATTTACATTCCAGTATCACCAGGTAATTACTGAATTTGTTGGGCTGGTAAGTGACAGGACAAAGAGCAGCACCTGGCAGAGAGAGTCTGCCTCTGCGTGAGTCGCAGTCCTCGCAGTCAGCAGAGGCACAAGCTTAGATTGCTAATTCAGAAGCCCCACGCCAACTCCAAGAATAACTGAAAATCTGCGCAAAGGAAATGCAATGAGTCCAAAAAAGAACGAAAAAACACTTATGAGTTCACTCGCATTTACTGTAAACTGCTGTAATTAAACATTCTTTTTTTATCTGTCGTTTGAGAAGAACAATGATGACAATTTTCTTAGCTTTATCTAGTTAAACATTCTTGGATATTTTATCGATATCCACTAATCAACCAGGAATTACCTTGTGTTTTTCATGCAGTGTAATTGCCAATAGGTGGTAATTAATAGGCAGCTTTTAAATCGAGTGTAAAATAAGCATTTAAAGAGCAAGAGAAAGATCAGAAAAGCGTTTACATTCTCAACTGTTTGAAAGGCCTTTAATTAAATACCTATAAGTTACTTTATTTTGCAATCGATCTGGAAATCCCAGGCAGCATAAAACAATGGCAGGGCCATCAATAACTTCTATGATGTTCGACCTTTAACAGGGACGCTTCTTAAAAGCGCGGACAAAATTGGAAGGGATCCATCAGATGAGTACAAGGTGGACGAGCAGTATATAAAAGGCAAAAACATAGCCCTGTAAAATCTCCAGGAGAAGAAGGACTTTCTAAGGAAGGTGCAATATAACCTTTGGCTCGCTGAAGATTATCCTTTTTCTTGACGGCTTTCGTGAGCTCAGAGGGGGGCACTGTGTAGCTGAATGATGGACTGCTCTTGGAAATCAGTCTAGAGCAGGCAGGGGGACAATACAAGCAAAGCGGGGCTTTTTTTCGAACTTTCCATAAACTCAGAAAATTAAGTGAGTGTCGAAGATCTGGCAACTGACCCAGCACAGACAGAGCAGGATCTGATACAGCTTTAATAGTGACGCAAAGCCATGAACATCAAATTGTAACTGAAATGCTATCAGGCAACAATAGGCATCAGAAGATCATATATCTACAATTTTGTGTCTTTCTCATGTATCATCATATAACCATTGTGAGTGAATAGTTGCCGTGCTACTCAAACATTTCTACATCATGTTGCATTTTCTATGTCTCAGCACTCAAAAAGATTGAATGAATCTGATTGCCGCTCCCGTTCTTGACTCTCCCGTTTGCATGGTCTCCTTGCGTTTGAGCAGCTTTTTATGTCTGTTTTGGTTGCCTTTCAAAGCCCAAAAACACGTGGTTAGGTCAGTCGGTGACCCTAAACTGCCCAAACTGTAATTGTGCCCGTGAGGATGTTTCATATGACTGGAATCCCATCCAAGATTTTTCCTGCCTCATCTCCTTAAATGGAAATGAGGCTTTTTCAAATGATAGATGGATGTAGTGCGGAATATTATTAGCTTGTCCATTTAACGTGAAACTTCAGTGGAACAAAAGCTCAATGCAGGTGACAAAATCAGATATCCAAACGCTCCAAGAAATTCCCAGAAGCTCCTCCAAGCTCCTCAGCAGCTCACTGACGCCTGAGGATGATGCACCACGTCCTGGAAATCTATCGTTTGTGATGCTGTTGTATTGTTGAGACATTATACCGCGGTTTATGGTATTTTTTTGGTATTCCTGTATTAACCGTATAAAATTTTCTGAGTGGGGGTTGGGGGATAATTTCAAAGGAGAATAACGCAGTGTTCGACAATACTGTAATACAACCCCCCCCCCCCCCCGCCCTCCC
>JAABNX020000001.1:13377605-13388721 GCA_015163995.2 Mormyrus lacerda
TTCCGGGCCCCGAAATCAGAGAAGCTGATCATCACATGCTTATCAGGCCCCAGAATCAGAGAAGCTGATCATCATTTTACTTCCGGGCCCCCGAAATCAGAGAAGCTGATCATCACATGCTTATCAGGCCCCAGAATCAGAGAAGCTGATCGTCGCATGCCTTTTGGGCCCCAGAATCAGAGAAGCTGATCGTCGCATGCCTTTTGGCCCCCAGAATCAGAGAATCACCGTGGAAAATTCATTCAGCGATAATGACAAAGCTACCTTCACAAGTTATTTTAGCACAAATCCATCTGCTTTCACTGCTTATCTATTACATGGTTACAGTGAAATTGGAGGCTAATTTAGGCCAGAAGGAAAGGGACACTCTGTGATACAGGATGCCAGTCTATGACAGGGCACACACAATCAGACAAAAAGGGCAATTTAACGGCACAAACTCACTGAAACACAGAGGACACCAAAGCAAACACACAGAGAATGTGACAAGTCCCAAAACAAGCACAACTATGGAAGCTGGGTACGTGGCAGGCAGCCATTGTTGTCTTGGTAAGTCGAGCCCAGATGGTGTCTTAGCCGCGAAGGCTGTGCTGTTTAGGTGGTTAGGGATCAAATGAGCTGTAAATATATGTACCATGCTTAAATGTCCTGCCTAAGATTTATGATTTGTTTCTTTTCTTTTTCCATTTTTTTTCAATTAACAATGAATCATTTGAATGGCTTGCCAAGTCCATTGTCTTAACCTTGAGCAAATACACTTGCACCTTATCTTGCTTCGAAAGAGATTCTTGCTATTTGGCTTATGTTACACAAATGACTATGCTTCGCATAATTTTGGATGGACCACTTGATTTATAGCTATGCACTGATGTTCATACACTCTGTTAATATTCTGAATAATTTTACACTTTGTTGGTCCTTTTCTGGGTCCCATTTGTTTCGAGGTCCGTCCTGATGAGTGTAATGGGCCGGCTGTCATCGCTAAAGTAGACATTCAGTGCACATGACAGAACACAGCAATCTGGTTCAGTGGTTTTTACCCTCCGCCAAATCCATTCCACAGCGCCAGGGAGATCCCAGCAGGGGAGGGGTGGAGGCTCAGGTGTCAGATTTAAGGGCTGCCCAACGACGCACTGAAGAGCAGCTAATGAACCCAAACTACATCCTCAACACAAACATCTCGCAATAACAGCCCCCCCATGCAGCTCGAAAAAGGCAAAATCGTATGACATCTGGAACGTGAATGACGCCTCAGGTCGATGGTGACACCGTGAACTTTTCCGAAGGATGTAAGATTTGCTGCCAACAAACTTCCAGTTTTCTGGCCAAAAAATACAAACAAATGGTAAATAAATGAATAAACTGGAAATTGCATATTGTGTTGGTGGAAAGTTGATAACAGTTTAACTTCCATGAAATTCAAACATAATTTAAAGAGGGGAGAAAACATCTCTGAAAGTGTCCCTTTATACTACAGAGCAGCAGAAAAATGTCATAGTCACGTCATCCTTCACCCAGTTCAAAGTGAGTGGATGATTCTGTGTGTTATATATGCCAAAAGAAGCCTAAGGTCTAAGTGGTTGCTTCTGGCGGTTCTGCTCCTTCTCTCACTGTGACTGTTGTTATAATGCAGACATAGCTAATTTAAGGCTGATAAATTCACTGCCGTTTTGTGAGATCACCACTGATCCTATGGAATGTTCCCTGACGATAGCGCCATCACCCGTGCGGCACGGTTACTAAACCGATGGTCTTATGAGCATGAAAGAGGCGTGGTACCTCCAGTCACCGGACCTCACCTCAGGCACACACCTGTGTGGGATCCTCTCAACTGGCGCGGCATTTTCCACCGTAATCGAACGGAATGGCAGGATTTCTAGAAGAATAATGGTCCGTCTTTTCTCCTGTAGAGTACCAGACCCGTTGAATCCATGTCAGGACACTCTCTATAAGACAATCCAACAGCTTGCTTGGTGTTTCCTTTGTTACCTGCAGTACTGTTTTCAGTCTTGATTGCTTTCCAGAGTTCTCAAATCCAAGCCCTGTTCCACTCCGTGCTACGCTTTCCGCTGTTGTCTTTAAGCTGGCTTTCCGTGTTCATAATTCATGATTGCCCTGTATCTCATGGTTTCTCCAGACTTGACGCCATCAGCTGCATGATTGCCCCTTTGTCTGAGTACATGGTGCCACAGAAGCCAGCAGATCCCCTGCCAGGGTCTAGTCCCCCCTGCGTTCTCACTTCTTGTTTCTTGTCAGTACTTTGCAGGTAAATTTTAGCATCTGTTATGTACCCTGAGGCTCAGCCAATAAGGGAACGGCAGTTGCTATGGGGGGAAACGAGAACCTCAGGGTAGAAAAGTGGCCACGAGGGTTTTTTGGTAACAGATGTTAGTTAAAAAGGTTATGTTTCCCCTTGAGGAATTTATGGCTGTGAGTGATGTAATGTGAGAGGAATTTCAAACAGGAGGCTAAAATGACACTTTAAACAATGTCTACCAGCACAAGGGAAGCATCACCACATGCTTTTTTCCTACGTTTTGCTGATATTGATTTATTTTTTAATGAGAGATATGCATATTAGGGCACATCAGACACCCTAAGGCTGAAAGATGAGCCTCTGTCGATTCTAGTTTGTTTCCCTATTCAAATGTCTTGCAAAGATATACAATTCTGGGCAGATAGCATTAAGTTGGAGGGCTTCTCTTGTCATCTGAAGTTTTCATGATAGCCGAATGCTCATGCAAAGCAAATGACGTTTCTTATCATGGTAATAATAATTTGTATTTGTACCTGCTTATATGTAGAAAGCGTGATGTCAGAGTATTATTTTAGGCAGTGCATTTAATTTTGTCATAGGCACTAATTTTGACTATCTGCAAGTTATTATGAGAAACTCAACTTTAATTTAGTTTGCAGTCCAAATTAACGGTGCCACATTTTCAAGTGAATTTCAACTATGAAAACCAAACCCGCTTTTGTGACAGTGATGAAGTCGTCCGAAGGCAGTGCAGAAGGAAACAAGACAATCTGCGGAAATATTTTGACTAGGAAATGCCATTACTGAAGATGATGCAGTGATAAAGGGGGCATGTTTACCGTACTGAACCAGACAGAGAATTTCAGATAAATTACTCCTAGGCACTTTAGCAGTAGATTCTTAATTTAATAGCACCATTTGCACAAAACGTGAAGTTCATGTCAATGGAGGACCCCTAGAATGCTGTCTGAATAACGTCAAAAAATGTACGTTATTTACATCACATTTGGAAAGAAATAAACTAAGGACAGAAAGTTATTTAACAATTTATTTTTATCGGGTGACTGATGCGCCCTAATGCATATAGCACACTACTTTCATTTGAAATTTTGAATGCATTTCAGTGGTAACAAAAAAACAATCCTGCAAAAGGAGAAAAAGAATGCTACGATGGTGTCTTTTTAAAAATAAATTCTAGTCATGACTAGAATTTGTCCATGGATGTTGTGAAAAGATTACAATTATTCTAGTATGCAAACCTCTATACCTTCCGAGGCAGATTAAATGTTGAGAAGGCTGCCTTAGTAACTGCGGTGCTGATCATTTAGATGAAAGTTCCGGTAAAAATGAACTGTAGACCTCACTGTGACTCATGCTTATACAATCATTCTGGGGGGGTGGATGGAAAATAAAGGAGAGGTGTACATGGCTCCAAGTCAACAGGAAGGCTAATTACTCACCTCAAGATTATATATTGCTCACGTTGAAAAATTTTGCTGCTCCAAACACAGATTAACTCATTCATTGTGATGCCTAATGTGGAATCCTTTCTTATAAAAGTGCTTTGGAGCCCAAAGTTTTACAAAGCAGACTGGAACTTCACACGTCACTTCTGTGTCATCATCCGGGCAGGGATTGTGAAATTCATGGGGAAGGAACTATTTCTTCTGATGTTCATTTTTTGGGGGGGGAGCCAGGGGTGTTCTTTGGTCTCACAAATGTTCAAATAGCTCCAGGGATCCTCCGTCGCTGACCTTTCCGCTAAGACTAAAATTAATCCACAAAGAGCTCATTGCTACAAAGTTACCCCACAATATGACACCTCCAGGACTCCGTTCATTCTGCCAGGGGCAAGGAGAATGCCGTTTCCTTAAACTTCCCCGCACAGAGTCAGACCACAGCCGGTCGTGAATGCTTGGTGGGTGCTTTCCTCAACTATGCAATTTATTGCGTCGATACAAAGCCGTATTAACAGCTGTGTCTCTGGATGCCTTTAAATCAGGAAGCTTTAAATCCTTCGTATTTTACCGTCAAAGGACAGAATAAAACGAGAACAAGGTGAGATCCAATGACCGCAGGAGTAAATCTCTCACGGGCCAGAGAACCCATACCTCACCGGTAAACAAAGCCTTCAGACTGGCAGTCCTATAGGCAATAAAAATACACGTAGGCATTCATATTTATTTATTTATCCAAAGTCACAAATGAGAAAGTAAGCTTAGCCAATCCCTGAAGCATTTGGGGTTAAGGGTCCTGCTCCAGGGCCCAACATAATAGTGAAATCACTCTGTCGACTTTGGGATTTGAACTGGCAACCTTCTGATCACAGCCACACACTGGTCCTGATTCTCAGGATATGGTATACGAGGAACGGTGCCAACTGAAGTACAGGAGAGCCATAACTATGGCCCATGTATCTGGACTGAAAGTCTTCAGAGCCTGAAAGCAGATTTGTCATGAGCACATGTGTTTAAAATCAAATGCAGATCAAGCTATTAAACAGGATTAAGATCACATTTCAATTCCCATCTTCGGGTGATAAACCAAACACATGTCCAGGTTTTAGACAAGCTGCATTAATTCCTTGTTCTGATATTTGTTGCTAGGCTGAGGCATATTTTCTTTTCCTGCCGGACGGTCAGTCAACTGTCATTGATAAACCAGTGTGGAACAGACAGATTGGATTCTCCACCCAGTGCTAGATAGGAGTCCAGGTTTTGGGAACAAGACAGAAGCGATTAATGAGACACCTTCTGCTTGCCCCAAACCCCCCCTGAGGTTTAGGAAACAGGTGCACCGCCCTAATAAGTTGTCAATTTTCTGCATTCATTTGTGCATCTGCAACAAACATTAACAAAAACTGTTGGAGCGCTCATATACCTGGAGGGTGTAACATAAATGAATCATGGAGAATTTAACAGGCTCTGGAATGGACTGTGCTGGGTTCCCTCCCCCAGTTGATATTAAACTTACCCATTGTGTCTAGCAGCAGGCAGCAGTGGTCAGGTGGTGGTGGCCCCTCCCAGCGCCCATGGACCGCCAGCATGCCGTGATGTAATCTCCCCCCTCTCCCGCTCATTATCAGCAGCCCCTAGTGGGTTACTGAGATGAGAATCGAGAAACGGATTAATCAAAAAACAAATGATTGGAAGGACCACGTCTGTAGACTGTCGATGGACTGAACACGCCTCGTTAAAAGCAGATGGGCGCTTTACACATTTAAACGGGGGCCAATTTGCAAACCAGCGCTTCCTACATTACTCTGTATTACTCTATATTACTCTATGGCTTCTCTTCGCGTTGCATCACCTTTCAAATTCGATCTTATCAGATTACAGTTTTTGAGGTTTTACACATAAAAACTTCGGTTCTGGCAGCAAAATTAAGGAAATTAAATAGACAAAGCAGGTTCACTTCATCCCTTATTCCCTGATGGCAGCACTGCTTTTCATTACCTTGTCATCAGCCTCCTGTGTCCATGATTGCAGGAAAGCAAATTCTTCCTTAATTTTCACCTTGATGCACATCTATCCATTTTCCATAGAACATTATAGGCACACCCACAAGTCACCTACAGCTAAAAGCTCACCTACAGCTCGTGTCTTTGCTGTGTGGGTAGAATGGTAGAGTAAGAAACTACACAGACAAACAGCTGGGCTCCCCACCTTTAAAACAAATTACATTGGAACCATTTTTTTCTTTGCACAGTAAAATATGACTTTAGCCAGAGCAAAACACTACCCAGTGGGTATAACAACAAAACCAGCCACCTGCAGTGAAAACATCAAGCATGCATGAGAAATATGAAAGAACGGCACTGAATATGAAAGAAATATGAATGTTGGATAGTAAATATTCAAGAGAATTAGGGAATCAGAGGTAAATTGTTATGGCAACAGGAAATAACTGAAAGGTGTCTGGCAGGTATAAGGCATGAAACAGAATTATAGAGCGACGCAAGAGCACGTTGCTGAGGATGGGAGACGATCCAGATCCTGAGGAGAGAGAGGAGGCACAGAACAAACAGCCGCTTGTCTTATACGACGCAGAATCCTGGAGATGGATCCGGATGCCCGTCGGCAAATAGCCGTCTCCTTCGGATGGATGCGGAGATGTGCTGAGCAGCTCGGCGAGATTGCCCCGGAATGTAACATTTTCATTTTGACAGAATAGAGGACGTATTGGATGGCGCTCAGTGCCAACTCCAGAAGCGATAAAGGAGAGCTTGGCGTCGATTTGGTTGTTTTTTCAGCGCACAGTGTTATGATTGCTGTTAAGGGCTGGTGTGTTATAACACAGTAGCTGAACAAACACTTTTTAAAGGGTGTGAATGTGATTATGTGTTAAACTCAGATTAAGCAGAACACAAGGAAACATGAATGAATGCTAGTTTTTCGCACAGCCCGATGGAGTCACTGCCAAGGGATATTGTGCGCTCTCAATCTGTCTGCTTCCTGCAAAATGTTTCCTTCTTCTGCTCAGGCAGGAAATGGCTTCTTACTCTTTCTGTACCTCTGGAGCTGTTATCTGGGGCAACGTGGTCTGAAACCGCACCTGTCTTCCAACTATTTCAGCTAGTGTGGTTCAGCATCTCTTTAAAGCTGTTCTGATTTAGAGCATTTAATATCCAGGTTAGTTGCATTATTTTAGTGTGTCATTCATTGAACTATAAATATCTGAATTAAAGTTTTATTTGGTTCAGATGGTTTTCCTTTCAGATGTGAGAGTGTGGTGAAAATCCGACAGGCGGAGGTAGATTGAGGTTGAGGTCCAGAAAATAAAAGATCCAGACCAAGATTTTGTTGTGACTGTGACTCTTTATACTCTATTAGTTGGTTGGAACAAAATCAGCCTAGTCTGGATATTTATTTTCTGTACCAGAACTATCCACCTCTGCTGACAGCTTCGGCCTGACCTATAGCAGGAAACAGCACAAACTGAATGTCTTTTCCTACAGTAAAAGGCCAGGTTTTTGGTCTAGTCTCCTCAGCAAGGTGAAGGAGGCTGGGTAAATGCCAGCCCCGCATAGGGGGCCGTGGGACTTTAAGGCCGTCTGGGCACAGTGGGAGATCCAGGCTCAGGGTGCAAGGTGCCAGAGGAAGCTGACAGCTGATTTTCTGTGTCACAGCCTGAGTAACCATCAGGAACACCACCCCCATCACTCCCCAACACCCCCCGCAGTCTGGGGCGGCCCCTCCATGGCAATTTCCCCCAGACACTACAGTAAAAGTAGGTGTGACCTACCAGCTTTCTGATTGGTTCTGAGGTAATTTTATTATTCTGCAATTATTGCGGGAAATATTGTTATAAATTCAATCTGTTAATATTTATTAATATGGACAAAGTTGTCTCCCATTGATGAAGGTGATTTTTTTAGCTCTGTTTAATATCTAAATTCAGTACAATCTATGTTTAAGATTACTGTATCACTGTCAGGCATGAAACCGGATTGCTTAGGTTCTGAATCACTGATTGCAGACTTGCATTACCTACAAATTTGGTTATACTTTGACATGGCAATTTCTATGGAGTTTTAACCCAATCGAGGAAGTAACTGAAATTAAATTTAGGACAAATACTGTAAGACACCCAGAATATAACAACAGACATATTTCATTTCTTGGCAATACTGTTCAGTTGTCAAAGTAATTTCATACTTCCATCGTTACTGTGCAGATATGAAACACAAAGACTAAAAATATGAAAATGATTTAATTTACAATAAATATGCTGTCCAATACAGAAGACATAAATTTACCAGCACCTTCATCCTACGAAGGTACTGTTGCGACCCGGGGAGATAGGCGAACGGGGAAGGAAATAGCGAGCCAAAATACAGGGTAGACGGGGTTTAATATCGCTGACAGGGTAACAAACGGCGACAAACATTAATGACTGATCTGACATACAGGGGAAAGACGCGGACTAAATACACAGGACAAGTAGAAACTAACTGGCAATAGGCGAATACAATCAGGGAAATACACGTGGGAAATGAGGGGGCATGGCACACACGAGGAGCGGACGAGCCGGGCATGACAGGTACCAGTGGAAATTATTATTTACTTCATCTAAATCAGTGTTTCCCAATCTGGTCCTTAGGATCCCACAGTCTCAGGGCCCGGTAGGGAGCAAAAATGTGGACTGTCTGGCAGGGAGTTTGGAGGGAGCAAAAACATGGATTGACTGTAGGTCCCCGAGAACTGGATTGGGAAAAACAGATCTAGATTACTGAGGCTTCTTGAGCATTTATCTCAAACTTTGAGTCCTTGGCGGCCACTCTCATTGAATCTCCACGAATGCCACTTACAGTCAATCAGTCATGGCTTCATCTGCCTCCATCGGCTGGCCGCTGTCGCAGGAGCCAATCACAGGAGGCCGGCGCTAAAGGCGGCTGCATCTCCACAAAACCTCCCTGCAGGCATGTAGAGGCCGGCGGTTATCAACAGCAGCCGGTGGCAGGGCTGGGATTTATAATAAGGATGGAGGGAATGAGATTACACCGGTTTATTAAGGCTAAACTAATCCAGGTGGAGATATGGGAGCCTCCAAGATAAAGGGTGCCATTCCAAAAACTCGTCCATAAAGAAGAGCTTCGCAGTAAATCATCCTGTACAGAATCGGGGGGTCATTTTCAGCCCAAGAAAAATGCAGCCTCATCACTCAGAAAACTCTCATTATGGCTTTCACACCATATAGGGACCCTGCCTCACAAACTTTCTCATTCCACACAAATTATAGCCTGCAAAACGTTACCCAGATCTTCCCTCCACAGAAAGCTTGCAAGTTAAATTATTCTGAGCAACACTAATTTAGATGCAAATAAGCAGATGGCATGGGGCAGTATGACATGCTGTCAGATGTTCATTACCATTGGACCTGTCCAGGTCTTGATCACAGGTTTTAATATGTGCTGCTCTTTGTTCCCAGTTTGTTCCCTTTAATTTTCATGCTTAACACAACAATGAGACAGCACAAACTTGTAGAACTGCCAAAAACACAGGGACTGGTCCAGAATTTCTGCAAGACAGTGTTAACAGGGGCAGTAGTGACTTGATGGCTTAAATTTATCCACAGGATTGTCTCAACATGCAATAAATGGTGCAAAGTAAATGTAAGCTAACTAATAAATTCTGCCAGTATGTAGTCATCCAGCTCTCACTGACTTGAACATGACACGGATGTTTCTGCAGATGCACAAACCTAAAAATCCACCTCATATGAAATTCTTTCAGACAGCTGCGCTACGCCCTTCTGTACGTGCCCGCTGCAAAACATGCGATCGAAATCCAGCACCTCTGCCGAGTCCACGATCATCTCCTGACTCTGAGGTCTGGGAAAACTCGTCTAATTAGCGAGGTCTTCACCAGGCAGCGGTGCGCAATCAGGGATGTCACAGTTTACTGAGTGACGCGGCCAGGTGTCGTCAGGGTTCCTCAACAACCCCCCCCCCCCACCACCCATCCTACAGACCCTGGTTCTATAGGCATCACAACCCTCAGAGTGGGATGCCTGGCTCCCACACGCACACCCCGTGTCAGCGGATGCACAGGTGGGTGTCGGAGGTGGTTGGCAGGGGAGACAGATGCATTATGGTAATGATGTAAAGGGAAATGTAGCCTTATTTTCCCCGTGAGCATGGCAACCATTGCCAAATCACTCACTGCATGTAACCCCTGCTAACACGCAAAAAACAGGCTGCCGTCATCAAATTAAGGACTTGTGCTGTATTGGGGAACATATTTAAATATAGATATAAAGCGGAATGACCTGTTATCCAGTTTAGAGCTTAAAGATACTGAAGAAAAGACCTTAAATAGACTTTAAATCACTTGTGCATGTCACCTCCACTTAATAAACACAGAAACAAAGGACTATAAATTTCCATGCATTATGTATGAGGCTTTTCACGTATCCGGAATTAATTATGTATGCTATTTCTCACTGTTTCATTGCGATTACGGGCTGTACACTGAGAGCAGTCACCGCATATTTCTATGCAAGGACGCTCTCCAAAGGCGATGTTTCTTCAGGACATGAAGGACTTGGGCTGAAGTCTGCATTTTCATCGTCATGGGAGCACATTCGCAGAAATCGCTTGATTGTTGTTGCGCTTGCATCTTTTTAAGAGGAAAAAAATATAATTTCCAATAAATTAGACTGATTCTGGCCCCTTTCCTGAATATGCTCATCAGTTTAGAAACACAGAATAAAATGAAAATAAATGAAGCACAATGGGAATCATTAGCCATATTTCTGAATGCATTTGCTCCAATTAGCCTCTTTCTGCCATTTGCCAAGCAGGAAACAGCACATTCTATCAAAAAGATGGAAACAAAGTGACCAAACTCATTGGTCACCTAATGAAGGAATATTCCCCTAATCAGCTGTATGATGTTATAGCAGACTGACAAATATTTAAACATACAGTAACATGCTGCACCATGCTTTGGTCCCTACGGTAAATGGCTCAGGAAAAGCATGATCCTAACTGAACTTTTATCTATAGGCAACAATTCACATGTCGTCATTACACATCATGGGCGTGGTCTTAAACAGAGCTTCACAGGCTGATCCAAAATGCATATGGGGTGCTGTCTATGGTGCTGAAAGGAGAGTTACAGGCCACTGTCCCTGGGACTGAACGCACAGTTACAGGGTGCTGTCCAAGGTCCTGACTGGAGACTTACAGTACACTGACTGTATTACCGAACACATAGTTATCGGCTGTCTATGTTTCTCAATAGAGAGTTAACAGGGCCACTAGGCATGCTCCTACAGGGAGAGGGGCGGGGCTAGGGGCAGTACAGAGAGAGGGGCGGGGCTAGGGGCAGTACAGAGAGAGGGACGGGGGAGGAT
>JAABNX020000001.1:13409966-13424587 GCA_015163995.2 Mormyrus lacerda
GTGTCCTGTTAATCCCCAGTTAGTGGTGTATATTAGTCCACGTCTCCCCTGGTCTGATGTCGGTCATTGTGTATGTTGTATGTCAATGTGTCGTGCCCATTGATTAAACCCCCGTTTCCCCGTCCTTCTGGCTAGTTTCATTTCCTTGCCCGCTCGCCTTGCCAGCCGTTCGTGACAGTTACAATCACTATGTCAGTTCTGTTAGGGCCTTTGAGATCCACATGTTTCGATGGGCTGTAAATTTGTTTCATACATGTGATGCTTCTTAACACTCAAAGTTCCAGTTTCGCACATAAAGGATTTATGTTTTGCGTCATCTTCCATTGTCGATGACCAGTTTCAATAATCAAGAACAGAAGTACAGAGGACGGTAAAAATCCCCGGATGCTGTTCTTGTTCCTCCCCAATTATCAGTGATTCATCGGTTGCATCCTTGTCGAATGATACCCGTCCCATGATTCATCGCACCCCAAGTTCGTTCTTGGAAGGCAAGTTAGCAAGAATGCTCTTGCCAAGACCAGATGTATGATTTTCGTGTTCTTGGTATTGAGATTCACCCAAAGGGAGACTCGTGCAGGTGCAGAAGTGCCCGCTTAACCCCAGTAGATGACGATAAGCCCCTCATTGCCAGACGGCAGCCGCAAGGTCCTCATGGGCGAACACGGAGCTGCCTTCTTGGAATGCCAACAGGAAGCATCTGCCAGCCGCAAATCGCCCCAGGAAAGGGGAGCCGCCACTTGTCTGTCTCATTCTGCATAAAGACAGTCTGCAAGACACATGCCCACAAGGCAGTGCTGCCTCCCAACTGGGCAGCCAGGAAACAGGGGGCCAAAGCCAACCACATGAGGAAGCCTCCCTGCTCGGGCTTCCCGTATCCCCCCCCCTCGCCTGCCCTTTCCAGTGCACCCCACATCTCTCCCTTAATTAAGCACTGCTCCTTCAGGGGTCTCTTCTCCTATTCATCCTTAGTTACATCAAGTGTGAGCTATAAACAGGAGGTTTCTCAGTGTTTCTCAGCCTGGTCCCTAGGGACCCCCAGACAGTCCTTACCAGACAGTTTTGTCATGGATTGTCTGTTAAGGAGCCGGGAATAAGAACGTGGAGTACCTGGGGGTCCCTGAGGGCCGGGTTGAAAAGCCTTGGCTAATAGTGTCCTAGTGGCTGTATGAATACGAGGAATGGGTTCATTTTGTTTGGTTTTGCCAGAGACAGAGCAAAACTGTATGGGCATCTCCACAGCATGCCAAGTCTCCGCAGAAAGCCAACAGATCAGGAGATCCAGTAACTCACAAGTATTAGAGAGGAAGTAATTAAAAGCGCTACTTTTAATATGTGATAAATATCTGGGAAACTGTATTCATTAAAAGTGAAATACATATATACATTAATACTGTAGGTACAAGCAGTGGTGATATTCAGACGGAGACAGTGTTGGAAGCTTCATTTAAAGGGTTTTCAATGCAACAAGAGAAGGAAAGAGAACTGGATCTTCATTATGGATTTGTTTTGCTGTTTTCAATGCAGGAAAAATGGGGAAAATGAGATAAAACAATTACAGAAAATGATGTTACTTCAGTGGGAATGGGAATACGGAATGGAATTGCTAGACTTTCCTTGGGTAAAAGCTCACTGTGGGATTGTGGAGGGAAAATCACACAAATGACAAAAAATGATGTAAAATTGCATGGATCCATGAAGTCACCCGACTAGCCTCCTGGGACAGATGATGCCCCCCCCCCCCCCAGCCCACCGTAAGTCCACCCATCACAGGCACCGAGGCTCAGTTTCTCCCAGGTGAGCACTGATACCGGTACTTACTTTCTGTTTGTAATTCTGCAAGCGCCAAGGAGCCGCCGCCGCCCCCTTACCTAAAGTGACCCAGAGGTATTGCACTGCCTACAAAGTCCCTACAGGCCCAAACAATGCATGGGTGGTTCCGTCCAGCCGTTCACCGTCAGCTAGCTAACCCATCCTCATTCATGAACATGTCATCTTTATCAAACGTTCCCTGACTGACTCCCGTAACATTTATATCCCAGGTACATTGTCCCTCATAACAATGGTTGTAGTAAATGCTGCGAGGCCCCGCATAATCTACACTGCCCACTTGCAACACAAATCATTATATTTATTAATGCTGAATTTATTATTAAACACTTGCCTGTACAATCACAGTGAACAGTGCAGTCCAATGAAACACTGCAATTCACAACTGCACGAAACCATTCAGTTCCACTGTAAAAGAAATATGTATGTTTCAGTTTTCAAAGTAATATCAAACCAATATATTTAGTTCATATTCAAATGTATAACAGAGGTATACATTTCACCTGAAAAAAACAACACAAATATTACTGAAGAATTGCTCAATATTTGAATACTGGGCAGTCGATTTGTGATTGGGGATTGTTAAATAATGTGTGAAGTTTTCAATGGAGTCTTGACACTGAAAAAAAAAATATTATAAGCAGGGAAATATATGGCAATAAATATAAGCATTCAATATTTACAGTCAAATTAATTTATGAATAGCTATTTTATTTTCTCCTGCAAAATGCAGATATCAGTCTCTTTCAAACAGTGGACAGCAGATTTAAAGTAACACAAATAAAGCGATAGTTTATGTTAGTGAAGGAACTCATTTTAGCCAATGCATCGGCTAACTGGGTGTACTTCCTGTTCACAATACCAAGCTCATTACAAAACTGCCCCAAACCCATTACTGAAAAATGGAAGTTACGCCAATAAATCTTGTTTTTATCGATTCCTTCATTCATCAGTATTTTTCTTCAAGGAAACCCAGGAAGGCTTGATGTATTTGCCTCTGCTGGGGCAGGGACTGAGGTGTGATTAAAAGGCCGGTCCAATCCCTCAAGGTATCGATTGCAAGATGGCGCCTGCTAATGAGATCACTCCAAATAAACAGAGCAGGTGATTAAATGCATGTAGCTTGCAGGTTGGCAGCAGATGAGCGTTTGTAGGTGTCACATGAAAACCCGCCCAAGGTTGCTGTCCCAGGGCTGAACTGACTCTTCTATAACTCCACACCCTTTGGGATTGTTTTGGACACGTTTCAGTTCATCTGTATACATTTAACTTCCCATGTCATCCATCACCTAATCCATTAAAGAGTCAAATTGAACCTGGAGTCTGTCCCATGAGACACAAGGCCGGGGACCACCTTAAAGGGCACCAGTCCATCAAAGGGCACACACTCACCTACACAATCACAGGAAAGTTAATTTAAAAACTCTGCTTCACCCACCCATACATCTTTGGACTGCAGGAGGAAACTGGAACCCAGGAGAAAACTTGTGGAAACACAGGGAAAATTTGCAAACTCTCTTTTACCAGCACTGGGAATCAAAACAGTTCCAGATGTGTGAGGGCACAACAGTACCACACAACTTACCCTATTCACATGATAGAGGAAACCTAAGGTTTCTTGATGCCACTCGATCAGAATCTAGCTCTAGCTGATCAGGTGTTTTTCTAGGACATGAAGATGTTTAATCAACACGAAAGCACAGCTGTTGTGAGCTTGTTAAAGTCTCTTTCTTGAAGGTCCCTAACAGGTTGTTCCCTGCCATGTTCATGCCTTTGGAACATCTGTATTCCTGAATCCCCAAGAAGTAATCAACCACTAATTACCTGTAAGAGAGTTTCAGAGCATATAAAATCTATTAGGCTAGCATATACCATGCTGGGAGGGTTGGGGAATCATCACGAACCTGAGAAGAGGATGTGACAAGGAAGTAAATGATGACCTTGGACTTCAGATGTGCTGTGAGACCAAATGCAGGATTTACCCCCAAGGTATAAGAATGGCCAGTATATAAAGCATTAGACCCTCACTTGAATATTTGAAACTTGCATTCAACGCATCCATCCATCCATTTTATATAACTACTTACCCTACTCAGGGTTGCAGGGGGTCTGGAGGCTATGGGTGCAAGGCAGAGAAGAACCCGGGATGGGCTGCCAACCCACCACAGGGCACACTCACAGCCCATTCACACCTATGGGCAATTCTGTAACTTCAATTAACCTCAGCGTGTTTTTGGACTGGGTGAGGAAACCTGAGTACCTGGAGGAAACCCTACGACGACACGGAGAGATCATGCAAACTCCACACACACAGAGCCATGATGGATACCCTGCTCCCAGAGGTGTGAGGCAGCAGTACTAACCACCGTGCCACCCTCCATTAACACAAATCACATTGATATAGTCACACAAATCCAACACACTACATTCTATTATAAATCAAGGCATATACCACGTTATGTGTCACAGTACGATATGCTAGTAGAATTAACTACATGGAAAAAAATATTGTTTTGGGTGCAGAAAAAGACTTGAATTTATAAACTTACACTTACTGTATATGTATATGTCCACTTCTTCATCCATCCATCCATCCATCCAGAATCCTAATTTCAGTCATGGCTACTCTTAATTAAACCATTACAATGAATGAAGGTATTAAAGACCGTGTTTACGCCACAGTAACGGATGTGGTAACAGAAAGGTAGGGATGTGGTATGGGGGGATACCATCCATTTGGAATGGAAGAGTCAGATTACTGTCACTGTTCACCAATCTTCCTCAATCTCAATAGTATTGGTGTGTTCAGCTGTTGGTTTGACAGCAACCCGAGATGATAATGCTCTTTTTGTTCGGGGCAAAACTCAGCTCAACACTCTGTTATGTGCCATGCTTGTCTTCTTACCCAGCTTTATAATGTTATTCAGAAGGCTATTTTTTTATCCTATTCTCTCTTCCTGGTGTCAGCGCTAAAAAGACCCAAAGTCACTGTGCCATTTGGTTTGAGACTCAGGCTTTTCCCATTGGCTGCCAATACTTGATATTAATCAGCCATTAACTTTTGTGTCCAGCAGTACTGCCTTTAAATAGGCCTCTTCAAGCTATCAACTCAATTATTTGGAAGTGATTTCACAACTAACGTTAGTGTCCATCTCAATCCAATTAAATGGGTCTATTAAAAAACTCCACTAATTCATTTAATGTATGGGAAAAAAAAGTCAGGTATGTAGGATTATGTTGTAGGGGAAATCCGTGACTTGTGTACCTACGTATTCCTCAAAGAAGTTTGAATATTATACCATCTTTTCACACTGGCATTTGCACTTTTCCTAATTATGCTCTTGCATGCGAACATCATTAACCCCACTGGCCTTAAGAAGTGCCCCCCCGCAATCCCTACCCCTAGCTGATTTACTGACCCAAAGCAGTAAAAATCTCAACATCATCCCTCTCCACCATGTCACAGTGTAATTAAACAAGTTTGCAGCTAATCATCTCAACAGCTTCACATTACTGCTAATAACCTGCAGCTTCCGTTAGATTCTCAGCCAACCCTTTGTCGCATGTCCTATATGCTCTGGCTGCAGACTTTTCAAAGCCCATAAATCACACAGTTTTTACTCTTCATAATACTTATTACAGATATATACACTTTCTACTTAAATGTTGTTAAGAGGACATGTTTAATGTTTACTGCTTTCACTGTGAACTGTGAAGTACAAGAAATATATTATGTGTTATCTCATATATATAACACTCAAAATTGCATCCATAAACGTTTACATAATTTCCATCCATCCATCCATCCATCCATCCATCCATCCATCCATCCATCCAGCTCTAGCCAGGTCTGTACGGACATAAAAGGATAAAAAAATCAGGCAAAATAATGCATACATTTTTGCACACAAACCTAACATATCATTTCCTCATTAAACATTTGCCTTCCTGTCAGAGACCATTTTCAGATTTTTAATAATATGGACCAACTATTCAACACTATTAGATGTCACTTGATTAATGGAAATACAGACAATGAGAATAGATACAATCGGTTCTACAAATTACCGTGAATAGTTTCCACAGATAGCAGATTAATGTACAGTGTAATGGACCTGCCACAGAAGAATAAAAGACAGTGGAGTTGTTAGGGAAATGGATAAGCTAACAATGACTATCTGCACTGCTGGAAGATACTGCGCCAACCAGATACTGGGTGCTGTAATTCACCCTTTTGCCTTTTTCGACAGTTCACAGATGTGATCCAGGCCTTCGACGCACAAGTTATCCATGTCGTACCAGTGAACCTTGTGCAAATCTTCTTTATGAACAAAGAGCACAGCTATGATTTTCTAAAGGTTCATATCTCACATGGGATACTGCAACTGTAGACAGCCGCCGACAGTAGGTTGAGTACAGATGGGTCACTGGGGGTTTCAGTGGTTTTTCTGGAATACTGGGGCTAAAGAGACACATGAAGATTAATATCAAACAGATAAGTTACTTAAAGTGAATAACAACTATGATGGAACATATTTTTATAGGAAAAATGCTGATTAAAAAGAAATCAAGGTGGATCGAATTCTACCCATGTTGCCTAAACGTGAATTTCGAAAGGACAGCGAAACAGTGTTTTCATTTTTTTCTTTAATGTTATCAGTGTAACGGAGAAAAGGTCCTCGGCGTGGTGACTGGATGAAAGGTTAACGTCAGACTGACACCTCGCATACGCCATCGGCATGGGTCCACCACAGCCCTCAGTCACACTGGTGAAACGGAATCACAGGGATTAGTGGATTAAGTGGATGATTCCCTTTAATCTCATAATGAATCACTTTCACCATTTTTTTTATGGCCGGCTGTGATTGGTGCGGCGTTTCCACATAAGCACATCTTGACGCTGTTTTTTCGTCATCCTGGAGCAGTGCTGCAGAAGTTATTCACAAAAGTAACCCAATACAGACAGAGGCAGAAAGTTCAGGTCCAGAAAGTACAAATCCACACCAAGGTTTTGTTTCAACAACCAGTTGAGCATAAAGAGCCACAGTCACAGAGTGATCAACTGGTTTGGCTCAGTTTGCACTGGGCAGAACAACATAAGTTCTGTGCCAAGTTTGTTTTCAGTCCCTTCTCCTTTCTGGCAAAGTGGCAATTTTCTTCCTTTACTATTTAACCCTGAAAACCAACAGTCTGTAATGTAGCTGTAGTCTGCTGGGAAAGTCACAGGATTTTGTAGCCTCCCCTCCCCCCCCAACCCCCTGGCTCTCTCCAGTATTTCTGAGTAGACGGGAATCTAATTGTCTCACAGAGCAGCAATAAATAATCAATTTACTAAATTAAGGCAATTAAAAATTACTCCACACCGGAAAATTATTACCCATATGCTTGTGTTATAAATTTCTGGTTATTCATGCATGCGATTGCTTTTTATTCAAATCGACATACTTAGCTGACGATTTTACTCATTTGTGCAGCAAACTCACTGAAGCATCAAGGTCAGCCTGCAGTCAGCGCACTGCAGAGTGTGTCGAGGAGGTAGGATGTTATACTACTGATCCCATTTGAGAAGGCACAGAATCCTTTCCTCTCCGCCTGACTGGGATGGGCACAGATGTCTGCCTTCTGCCACCATAGAAACCCTCCTTCCAAAACCCCGGCAAGCCTCGCCGGGATTGAACCTCCCATCTTTCCCTGGGAATCAGGACAACCAGGGCCCAACCTCTTTATCTCATTATTATATAATAACTTGAAACATAAGTGGACACATTTGTGTAGAAACTGTCTTCACTTGTTATGATTTAACCACCCTGCCACCAGCTGTCCTACAGAGAAACAAAGAGATCAAATTCGGCCTTTTGACATGACCTTTGCTGCAGACAACCATCATCCTGGATCGAATGAAAGCAGAGAAAATAAAACACCACTTTGAGTGGTAGGTTTGGTCTTTTGGTCTCGACCTTTCGTTATTCTCTTTAATCTGTGTGTGGCGGCCTTCCAGGCATATTAATCACAAAGGGAAACATGTCTAAACCCATAGAAGATGTATAGATGTATTATCATTGTATATTTTCATGGTATCATTTTTTTATCAGAGTTACTGTTACTTTTGCTGGTTTGAATTTGGGTGTGAGTGAAAATCATGCTGGTGACAAAATACATGGAGGATTTTGATGATGCGGGGGGTTGGGGGGGAATCATTGTTGAACCCCTGACACACCCTTTACTGATGACAACATTCACCAAGGTTACTTCATTCGACCATCAGGGGATGGGGATTCCGCATGTGGAAAAACAAGACGAAGCACTGAGGGTGAGACGCTCCTTCAAATGGATCAGTGTGTTCAGTGAACTAGTGATTCTATTAAAT
The DNA here is from genome assembly GCA_015163995.2 of Mormyrus lacerda. Classification (NCBI taxonomy): domain Eukaryota; kingdom Metazoa; phylum Chordata; class Actinopteri; order Osteoglossiformes; family Mormyridae; genus Mormyrus; species Mormyrus lacerda. Next base: position 13,418,161 of record JAABNX020000001.1, read on the forward strand.
AAGGAATAAAAGCTCTGAAATATTTATTGCCTTGTACATTCCAAGATAAACCTGATCCATCCATCTTCCATGCACTTCTCAAGGATAGGGTCATGGAGGTCTGGAGCCCATTTCAGGTAGCAGGAGTGGGGCTACAGGCCGGATGGAATGCTAGGTCATTGCAGGACGTGCAGATACACACACACACACTCACACACACACACACACATAGGGCGGAGTGGAGATGCCAGTCAGCCTGACTGCATATCTTAACAGACATTGCAAGCTATTAAGCTCCATATTATTAGAGTTCAGGTTTTTGAAATTCCATTCCACCCTGTAGGAAGAATTTAAGACTCCTGATTTGCTGGTGGAAATATGTTCATTAAAATGCAATTTGAACCTAGCGGGTTAAAAAATGGCATTTTTTTTTCTTTCTTAAAAAAATAGAATAATAATAATAATAATAATAATAATGATAAAAAGCATGCCATAATTATACAGCCCCACATTAAGGGCTGTTATTTTTTATTATTTCCTGAACTTTCTAATTGTGTACCATGAAATGTCATTTTTGATGTTTTGTTTATTAGTTTTCTTTTTATTAGCAGTTAGAACCTCACAAATGTTAATTAATTAATATCTGGGTTGTAATTGCAAATGAAATTCAAGGGCTTCATAATTAGGCCATCAGTCTGTGGTATTCTGAAAACATTCTGCCCATGGAGACAGTATGAATTAAGTGAGAATTACATACATACACAGTTTTCCTGCTTTCATGTGTTAACTTTCCCAGAATTTCCCCTCATGGGATTCATTTTATATTAACTTACATTAAGATGACTGGAAACCTATAAAAAAGATGTAATAGGAATATCTATTTCAAAATTATTTATAAATGACTGTTACACAAATATGGCTTTCAACTGTTAAAAAATAAAAAGCAACAATCTGCTTTACCTTGGGAATCATGTGTCTTGTAGATATTCCATAATTGAAACAAATTAAAATAATTATTCAGAGCACAGTATTGGTAGCATGGTAATTTTTGATACATCAATCCATCTACTTTCCATGGCTATTTTTCCAGTACACTGTCATAGTGAGCCTGGATCCTAAGAAGCACTGGGCACAAGACAGGGAACATCCTGGACAAGCTGTCAGTTTATCACAGGGCACAAAGTCATGATCACGATCCTACAACATGGCACGTTTACAGACACCAAACACATGGTTTTGATAAATGGGAGTAAAGCAAAATATTCAGGGAAAGCTTCATTTTTTTATTTGTATTAAAAGTTTCAATTTGAAAATGTGAAATATACTTTATCCTTGACATCACTATAACAATAATAATAGTATTGTGTTATTCTGCTGATTGTGCATCAAAATAAGCACTATAAATGATAGGCCTTGCCTTGTCCCATTCCGTCTGTTTCCCTGTTTCACCAGTAGGTGTCACTGGCCATCCCGTTCTTTCATTAGTGTTTTAGCATTCTTCTGCTCTTAGTATTTTTGTTTGCTTTCTGAGCCACCGCATGGCTGAATGAGTGTGTGATTGGAATCCATGTATTCCTTTTATTGTGGGATATTGTGTTTTTTCTGACCCAGATTTCAGTGTGGCTTAGCCTCATGCTAATTATATCTTGTGTTTGTTTTTCTGTATCAGTTCTTGTGTTACGCCTTTGTTCCTATTTGTCCCTGTTTTGCATTTAGTTCTTTAGTTCTTTTTGTAATCCTTGTTCTTGGCACCCCCTAGTGTGAAGTTAATTGTTGATGGCCCACACCTTTGTCTTGTCTAGCCCTTGTTTCATGCCTACCTTTGTCCAGTTCTTCTGTCGGTTGTGCATGTCGTAGCTACTAGTGTTGTAAATATTGTTAGTATTGGTGTTGTGTGTTTATAGATGTAGTATGCGCTGTAGGTGTTATGCTGTTAGTTAGTATTCGTGCTACACCCTGTTTCTGGCCCAGGAGCTTCCCTGTGTTCCAAGACATGTCTGTTTTACCCTTAGCTGGTCTTGGTTATCATCCTGCCTTTTTTGACCCCTCGTGGTCTATTATTTTGGTGAGTTTAGTCCCAATTCAAGTACCTTTTCTTCTGCAAGCTACAAGTGGATCGTTGTTCCTTATGCCCTGTCGTAACAGCAGAAGCCTGACATTTAAATGCAATGGGAAATAAAAATATCCTATGGAGAGCTATGTCTAATTTTAGACATTCCTAGCACCTGCACACAACTGAAAGTGATCATTTTTAGAATTTTCCGGTTTGTCAGCATAACTGTGTCTTTTTGGCTTACAGCTTCCTGTCAGCTGAGGGCTACTGTTCCAAAACTTTTCAAGAGCCAATCCAGCCCTCACCACAAGCAAATTCAGGTCAATTTTAAAATCACTAGTAAAAATGAATAACAGAAACCCAAACATATGCAAAAATCACCTGAACCCAAAATGATTTTAAGAATCATGCCAAACATCCAAATTGTTTTCTTGTCCTTAGCAAACATAATCTGCTGCTTCAAAGGAAAGCTATATCAAAATTAAACATTAAAAACTTAAAATAAAAGAATAAAAACAATGACTGTTTAATTGCTAGCTACCCCAATATTACCTTTTATAACATGAAATAATGTGAATGAATTATTCCAGCGTATAATGAATACACAGCAAGCGTAACAGAAGACCCAAGACAACTAGAGAGATAGTGAGATAGCAAAGACATGTGAAATTGATTCAGATGGGACATCTAAGAACGGCATGAAGAGTCAGGTAGCTATTTGGGGACATTATGGGTAAATATGCTCTTTGCTCGGATTATTCTTTGTATTATGGGAGTTTCAGGTGCCCTGAAAGCTGCAATTAAAAACATCAAAAAACTGAAATCAATTTCACTGTAAGGTGAAATGTGATTGGATTTTACAATGTAATTTATGTCACGCTCCTTTAAGACACCCGCTTCCCTTATGAAAAGGAGATTTTTCCAAAGCACTCCAGCTATCAGCCGAACTGCATGCCACAGACTGACAGCGATGTCTGATGTTTCTCAGTATAATTACTGTACAAGGAATATTGCCTTTCCACTCTCCTGTGATCTAACACCATATTGATTTTGATGACTTAATTAATCTCTGTGCGACCTTGTCCCAGATAAGCAGTTAGATGATGGATGGATGGACTAATTATTATATTAGTTAAAAGAGCACTTAATCATATCACGTCACTTACGCTATAGCGAAGACCTACTCTCTGTTTATATAACTTGGTCCGAAGGCAGACTCGTTTTATGAAGTCAACATTTATTCTTCTGATGTTTTTTTAAGCCTTCTGCTGCAAGGTACACTGGTATTACTGCGCTTGGATCACAGAACAAACCAAGATGATATGGGAGACGTTGGACTCCATCAATCACCATGGCATTATGTAAGCTCTTGCCTGTTCTTCACATTTCTGCTCCCACACGGAGACAGTGGCGGACTTTATTATTTCGATTTCACTTCATCTTACATGAGTCAAATTTATGAGAAATGTCTCGTCTATGGTGATTGCAGGCTGCAATCTGAACATTAGGATTGTTATATGTCTGCTTTGATTAGACTCAACCCAGTCTCAGGTGTCAAAGCATGGTGTTAATTATGCTAATACCACAAGGGGTCAGAGCTCCATAGGGAGGCTTTGAGGCCCTACTACACTGCCAACCTCATGCTAGCCTTACGCTCAACCTGACTGGTAAATGCTGCTTCTCTTTCACTGTACTTCTGACACTGATGTGATAACTTGACCAACTCTTTGTAAAACTCCGGCTTCTGACACCAAATCAGCAACCCTCAGATATTTTCTTAAAACTTTTTTATATACTTTTCATATATTTCTATATTTTAGTACTTATTTTCTTAACTTATTATTTGTGTCATCCTTCAGCCTTGTTTGTTGCACAGTCTGGAGTAGCGCCAGCTTCATGTCAGTGCTGTCGTATGACTGTATTCATGCATGTGACAAATAAAAATTTTGAATCCTGAACTTTAACTGCATCACTGACAGGCTGAGGCAGCTTACCAAGCCTTCTGTGATCTGCACAGTACTTATATTATGCTGGGCCTGTTTCATTAACGAAATGCTCTGCTCAGTGGGTATGTAGGTGCCGACGAAATCTGAACTGACAGCCAAATACATTTCATTAATTTGGCTGATGCTTTTATCCAAAGCAATATAGATGTATGAAGGTATGGTCAGTCAGTCCCTGGAGCAGCTGGGCTTTATAGACCTTGCTCTAAAAGTTCTGAAATCACTGTGCCAAAACTGGAATTTGAACCAGCAATGTACATCCATCCATTCATCCATCTTCCAACTGCTTATCTAGCACAGAATAATGGCCAGAATTAACATAGTAACATTAGTTCATACATACGTTTGTGACAATACGAAAATACCATAACAGAGAAATGAGTGACTGTCCGCAACAGCTTAGTTTGCAAAGTTCTGCACTTTTACATTAATTTGATCATCAAGATGCATGCTGTGTAACGAGATTTTGGGGTTCATACTTTGTGCCGCCATTCCTCGACATCAGGACAGTGCCTTCCTCGACCCTTTGGAGAGGCTACAGCCTGTGGCGTGAGACGACAAACAAACAGTCAGTGAATTCATTTTGCGCATACATGCATGGTCCCTGGCAAATTTGTTTAACGTGAGGCTGGCAAAGCCACATTGTTCACTCCCCCCGCATAAACAATGGATTCGTCTTCAATTAAATCCAGATTCCTGTTACAATAAAGATTAAGGCTGAAGCTCAGGCTTTCCTAGTGACAGCTAGAGGGGGAACAGAAACTACAAACACGCCTGTAATGACTGCTACCACAATGAAACATTTCAGCGAAAGAACAGCCTGATAGCTCCTTTTACCCTGTTTATCTACACCAAACCTTATGTGGAATTTTCAGAAATGTATAAAGAACAAATCCCATCTTTTGTATTCAGAAAAAATGTCTCCAGACAGTGAACACGGTTCAGTATTGTAAGAATAACCACAATTTCCTGGTGTTGCCTCTGGAGGCTCTCTGCTACGTAAACGACATTACCTCCTCTGCTTCTGACGTTTGCCTGTAACTTTAAGCAATACAACAGCAATATTTCAGTAGTTTGAAAACATCCATTCATCCATTATCATAACCGCTTAATCCCCAGTGGGGTCGCGGGGGGTCGAGAGCCTATTCCAGGAGCATTGGGCGCATGCGGGAACCAACCCTGGGTGGGTGCCAACACACCACAGGGCGCGCGCACTCACACAGCCACACTCACATTCACACACCACAGGGCACGCGCACTCACACAGCCACACTCACATTCACACACCACAGGGCGCGCGCACTCACACAGCCACACTCACATTCACACACCACAGGGCGCGCGCACTCACACAGCCACACTCACATTCACACACCACAGGGCGCACGCACTCACACAGCCACACTCACATTCACACACCACAGGGCGCGCACACTCACACAGCCACACTCACATTTACACAGCTACAGGGCCAGTTCAGAGACAGTTTGAAAACATCTGCTTATTAATCCAAATTTTTAGTCATTAAAAAAACTACGAAGTAATCGATCTGCTGCTAAATTAAAGTCTTGTTGTTGAACTTGCTTTATTCTACTCTGGAACAATGTGAGCTGTCCCCTGAGCAGATCTTAAATTAGCCCAGTTTGTGGGTAACTTAGTGAATGCCGGTATGAATGACTGTCCTTATCCGAGGACTCGGCACAGCCCTACAGGAATCCCAGGTGTCGATGACGACTGCAGAATGTTCTACATGGTTCTGGATACAAAGCTGCCCAGAATGTCTGTAAAATAAACTTCCTTAGTGGGCAAGATCCTGACATAACAAAGAAACTATGAAATAATTCTTCTTGATGGCAAAAGATGAAACTAACATCACTCTCACGCTGCCCCCCCATACTAATACATTTCTAATTTGCTAAAATACCCTTAATTATTCATTACAGGTGCAAACAGGGGCTTCTTCCCATTGACACTCTTGACTGATGTATTGAAAGGTGAAGAGGATATAAAACATGACTTGTAAACAGCATGAAGACTGTAATGGGTTTCTCATTTTGTTGTTAGCATGACTGGTTGTGGCTGGTAGTGGAAAATATCAATTTATCTCCCTTTATTCATGTAGGCACAGAGATAGGCAGTATTTCAATTAAATGTATGTAAAATACATTTTTAATTATTTTTGAGTATTTTGCTGGAAGGAAAAAAAATCAGTTGTAATTTTTAACAAAATACTTTGAGAGATTTATGTATTTAAAATATTTAAAATACTTCATGAAATATCTATCTATCTATCTGTTTGTTTCAATTTATTTAATAGAACCTCCACCACCAGACTTACACACTTTAATACAGCCTATTACCTTGGACCAGTAATCCAAGGAAAGAAGCTACT
>JAABNX020000001.1:13432315-13443249 GCA_015163995.2 Mormyrus lacerda
ATTTTTCATCTGCATTGAAGCTGGACATGGATTGGGTAAGCCTTATTTTTCATCTGCATTGAAGCTGGACATGGATTGGGTAAGCCTTATTTTTCATCTGCATTGAAGGTGTCGCCATTTCCATGATTTGTGAGTATTTGGCGCCACAACACTGGTGTTACTTCAGCCAAAAAGTGGCTTCCCAGAGGCTGCCATCAAAGAGTTATTTCAGCTTGGTTTTTATCAAATGGGCGGTTTACACTTTGAACTAAAGCCATTCTGATTTAGAGCCTCTCTACGTAAAGAAAGGACTGGCCGATGGATTCCCCTTTGCCGCCGCAGCTCACAACTCTACGGAGCAGTGGAGTTCAAAAGCGACCAAAGCACCACTCCCTGAATACAATGTCCTTCACTGCAGTAATGAAACATCCATCCCTCCACTTTCCAAAGCTACGTATCCAGTACAGGACTACGGTGACCCTAGAGGCTACACTTGAATTTTATGGGTATAACTGTCATCCTAACTATGACAACCTTAACCAAAATTAAACAAACAAAATACAAAACGTTTGGCATTTTCAGGTTTTTTTTTTTTTTGCAAACTGATTTTTAAAAAATAAAAATTTCCCTTGTGGGGACTGAAAAAATGTCTCCAAAAGATCAAAATAGCAGGTGTTTGTCACATGGTGGGGACATCTGTTGAGAACATATCTTCAGGAGCTTCTTCCCTGCATATCTCACCTGAATACTTTGCATATCAATCATCACATGTGAGTGATCTTGTCAGCCTGTCGCCTGTCGCCTGTGCAGCTACAAGGGGCTCGTACCCAGTTGGCACCGCTGGTGTCCAATCCGAGAACGTAATGAAAAGTTTGGAGCTCGGAACTGCAGAGCAACGAGGAATGACGAGCATCAAAAACGATTCAAGAATCAGGGTCAGAGTCCAGACATGAATCCATGTGAAACCTCATCCAAACCAGGAGAAGTCCACAGGTCAGCAGTGGGTTTAACATCTCACAGAGGGTTTGATAAAATGTGTTGAGTCTAAATGCTGTGATTGTATTTGACTAGCGCTTTTTAAAAAATAGCGAAACATTTTCCTTTTGGGGAAAATGAGAAGTGGAAGTGAACAAACATAAACACGCTGCAGATGCACACGCTGCAGATGCACACGCTGCCATTCATATCACTGCAAATTTATTATGCGTGATGCTTGCACGAGGACAGCCTACTACTTCATTTCGTTGTGCACGTGCACAGTGACAATGAAGTTGACTTTGACTTTAATATAATTTCGTGGGTTCTCTGCATTTCTTGCATATATTGGTTTCTTTATTCCCAAATGTTGGTTTTTGTTTAAATTGTCCCCTTTATGGCCATCATAATGAAATACTGGAAAATAAACTGGACTCATTTTCATTTACACCCAGGCAGTTCATGCACAGATAATGTTAATGATGCTAGTCCCAATTAAATCTGCCAAATGGCCACATTGTCTGAATGCTCACAATAAATCTCAGCAAAATTAGAGTTCATCTCACTCTGGCATGGAATCTGACAGTACAGCAGATATTCGCTTTGTTGTTTTCCACTCAGTTACACTGTGTTATATGTGTATGTGGTTTTTCTAATAAATCTGGTTACAGAAAGAACACTCACCTAAATCCAACAATGCATTTAAAACACAGACGATGAAACATCCTATTACATTCGTTCATGCCTTCTGTGTCATGTCACGTCCTCCTGACCCTCCTGTCTCCTCCCATTCATGGCCCTGATGACTCACCCCTGTTACTTGTTACCCATCATTAGGCTTTTTCATTTTTTCATTTAAGCACCTGTTTGTCTCGTCAGCCCCAGTCTGGGCATTGACGTCTAATCTTCCTGTTACCTTTGCCATCCCTTGTTCCAGTCCTCCCATTTCAATAAATGCAGTTCAATAAAATGACTTTTTTTTTCAACACACCTGCCCTCAAGTCCTTCATCCTGTATGTTGTGACATTCTGAAGGAAATGCTTTGTAACTGAAATTAAAAATGATTAAACCAGGAACACAAATCATCCAGCTCACAAGCAATATTCAAATGCTGGTTCTCATCATCGAATTAATACAGAGGACCATAACTCATCAATTTTAATGTGCATTTCTCTCCGTGTCTCTTCATAGATTCGGCTTCAGGTATGATCTCACTTTCAGGTCTGGCTCCTTTTCACAAAAAGGAATAGACTGCAAACTCATCCCACATTTTAAACAAGCTGTGTCATTTTAACGAGATGCCCGAGCTATTCAAGCCCATTCATCATTGCAGCAAATAAAAAGAGGTCTTTTGGTGTCCTGCTACTCAGGCCTTCTGGTTTTGATTTTTCCAACTCTTCTACATAAATTCACAGGATCCTGGGAGAACTGATGACCTCCTTGCCAGAAATAAGTTTTCACCATTTCTCAAATAATTCCTGTCACTGAGGCCAGGTCATTTGCTGTGTTATAAATAATAAATAACATTTATTTTTTCTCTGTCTCATTTCTGTGACGGCAAAACACCTAGTTTTTCTCAGTGGCTTATTGTGCAAAACTTTCTCCATTTCTGACACCATCTTTTATAAGTTTAATTAGTTTATAAAATATATTGTAAGTGGACCCACAGGTTTCATAAACAGCTTCAATGTCCTCCCTATCACCATTTAGATAAGCCCTTTCCCTAATCTCACCCAATTTCTCTTCTTCCCCTGAGCTGACACTGAAATGGTTGTCTTTGTTTTTGTCTACTGTTTTGTTAAACTTACCTAAATAGCTTCCCATGTCATGTGGTTCTGCTGCTCTCCCATCCAGGCTGATGACTACAGTTTCTTGGAATGTTTCTTGCGCTCTGAAAACTGAGAAAGTTTGAAAAATATGTTAGAAACGAAAAACAAAATATAATTGCATTAAAATGCTCAATTGCTTTGTGCACATCCAAATTGTACTTAAAATATGCAATATACTTTTTAAATTTGCAAGTGCTGTGTTACTTTCAATGGGGCTAAATCTCTGCATGAAGACTATTTCATTTAAGTGGACCTTACCATTCTCTTCAAAAGGACCAAAAGCAGAGTTACTCCTGCCCTAAGGATTTAGCAGAACTAAGGCGTAAACGATAACGACCCAAACCTGCTGACTGCCTCAGTAAAGAGAAGTTTGGCAAGACCACAAGTCCTTCTACAGAGCTCAAGATAAACAGCTTTGAGTAGTAACCACGAATCTAATAACACTGAATAACGAGTGCGAGAGCAATCAATCACAATAAAAGGACGCATTGCTTACAGGGGAAGCGGCACAGAGACGGCAGGTGTTAGCTTGGTGACGGCGGCGTTTTGGAAACATATGGATGTTCATTCTCAGCTGGCGAAGTTAATGAAAAACGCCGACTAATCAGCTCAGCCTCTGTGTGCTGGTACCTCGCAGATGTAAAAGGCAGAGATAAAATGAGCATTGTATGGATGCTGCATTTCCCAAAAAAAAGGTTATCTTTTTCTAATTTCATGAACCACTGCACAAATGGCATTAATTGCGCCCGGCTGAAACATCTCGCATCCCCATGCAGTCGAAGAGCGAAAACGTACGTTATCTAAGCCTAATAACCTCCCGGGCACAGTGCATGGGCTTTGTGGGGAATTATGAATGCGGCAGGACTGATAAGTAGAAGAATGGCAGCGGGGAAAATAAAGGCGACATTCTCTCGCTTCACAAACACGAAATCCTGGCACAAAGGAGGTTTGTGTATTAACAGACTCCCGGCGATTAAGCTCCCTCCGCAGGCAGAGGGTCGGAGAGAGTCTCTGGACAGCGGTCACGTAAACAAGGGCCCGCTCCGGCAAGCCACGCTCAAGCCTGCTCAACCGTGATAACACCACTAGCGTGACGATCAATCTCATCACTAGACGGCCACCTTGACTGACATCTCAGCATTGTGACCTGCTTTTAACAGATGACCATGGTACACTGGTTCAGAGGGTGACATTGCTTTTTCACGGATTCAAGTCTGAATCCATTACCCCCCCCCCTTTCCCCTCAGAGAATTCCTGTTCTCCTAATGCCAATGTGGGTTTCCACTGTCTTCTGCGGTCGTTGCTCACATACTGTTTGTGCATCTGTAAATCAGCATAACAAGGATGCCAGACCCATTTGAATAGGAATTTAATGAAAACAGATTGAGGTATAAATTTTCATTCAGCTCACCAAGTTACGTTTCTGTGCCCATGTCCAGAAGGTTATGAGTTTGTATCCCATGGCTAGCAGCGTAATCAAGTCTTTTCTTCAGCAAGGTCCTTATCAAAAAAGCCCTAGGGATGCTAATGCACCCTGCTGTTTGACTCCAAGCTTTGCTAATTTGTACATCGCTTGAGACAAATGCATTTGCCCAGTGAAGAAATATGAATAAATATTTTCTGTTTCTTTGCGTTATGCCCAGATGAGAAAACAATGGAATAAGCGGAGTCCCAGTTACAGCTGCTCACTGCACGTGTGACTTTATTGGTTTCTCAGTCTAAAACTGAAGAATTCGACATTTTTACTGTATGACCCCTGCAACCACAGAAGGTGTCATTTTTCTTATTTGTTTTCATTGGTCTTCTGTAGGTCCAATTTATATAACAGCTCTGCAAGAAACGATTCACACCAGCGCTCAGACAAACTGCAATTCTGATTTCTGCACTGAAATAGACGCTCTGACTTTATGCCCCAAACAGCTCAGATCCTGCATAAAAAGTTGCTGTTATGTGTTTATTCTTGGTGCTTTTTCAATGTTTTTCTACTTTAAAGAAAAAAAAAAACTACCCAAAAGCTTAAAATGCAATAAATAACAACTTGTAAATGTTTATATATAATACAGAATTCAAGAAATACTTTATAGTATGCTCATTTTAATACAATTTAAAAATATATTAAATAATATGAAATAAAACCATTTTTACAATTATAATTATAAACATTCTAAATATAAAATGACAATAATTGAAAATATCTTGCATCTTACACACTTATAATATACCTAATAAACTAATAAAATAATATTCAAAATTTTAAAGTAATTATCATTTGCAATATTTGATTAGAAAATGCAAAGAAAATGGCTCCTTCAGTCAAAAACAAAACTGCGCGAAACTTGAGTGAGATTCAATTATAGGCAAAGCCAGCAAAGCCAGGCTGGCATATTTTAATGAGCCAACGCTACCAGCAAAGTATGAAAATTTTACTTGTTAATCCTCACACTACACACCTAATTATACGGCAGCAATTAACTTCCGGCACTGAGTAGGTACAGCTCGTCCCATTCCATTAACTTGTGAACTTTACCAAACGTTGGTTGGGGAAATTAAACTTGTGATGTGCGGGCAGGCGTCGATAAGAAGCAGCAAGCCTTTTTAAAAATCTTAATTAGCGTTGCTGGATTTCTCGTGAATAGCTTTCTCGTCACGCAGAATTCTGTCATAATCTCTCCATTATATCTTTAGTTAATTGCACATACTGCTGCATAATTTAAGTACTGTTTATACTGCAAAGACTGCCTGTGATTTTTCAATTCTGGTATTCAGAAGCATCCCACGGGACTCATTACACTTTGTTTTTGTTTGTACGGCATTGCCATGAAGGAGCAGTTCCTCCTTCATAGATGTGACACATAATTTCACTTACACCTGTATGAGTCACACAGCTGAGTAGCTGTTCAGAGTCTAGCAGTATGGCCTTGGCACAGATCTCCAGTGCTGTGGATATGATTCATGCTCTAGTTCTCTACGCACATGGGTCGTAGCCCAGAGAGATACAGCTTAGATTAATTGAATTAGTTTCTTGAAGCTGCCCTCAGCTTGCCATTGTGCGTGTGCCCTGCTGTGCAGTGGCATCAAGTGCAGGGAATCCCGTAGTTTGTGCTCTCTGCTTCCTGCCACAGGCTCCAGGGCTGCAATGACCCTTTATATTTTCTTTGTTTTTTTTTTTTTTTTTTTAACAAATCTCTCTCCAAATTTTTTTTTTCAACAATATTTCCAGAGCTTATAAATCGTCATCATACCTCCCTCTAACGTTCATTCTATGCTCACGTCTCTTTACTGATGCAGTCAACAGGGAAAGCGTGAAATATAAACCCGCAGAGAAAATTGTGGCATCTTTGTTATAGAAAAAATGTGGCAACTTTGTTACAGCGATATTAAAGGTTTGTAATGTTTACATTTTATTTAAAAAATCTAGAGCAACATAATTCTATACCATTTTCTAACAACTGTTTTTGAGGATTCAAATGAAAATCATATCAGTTGTCCTTCTATTTATTACGGGGACAATAACAGATCTGATAACTTATTAGCAACATGCTCTGCTTTAAAGGGTCAATATGTTGACTTTGCTGTCTGCTTCCATGTTTAAGGCTGAAGCTGATATTTAAGTGCTGAATGACCCCAGTCTGACCTGTGAAATTCCCATTATGGAGGTGCAGTTTATGTCAAGCTTTGCTAAATGTAAAAACTATAATAAATCAGTGGTGCTTTTCAGTCAGCTGGCTTCCTCCTGAGTGGCTTCTCTGCCAGACCCATCAAAAGAGCCCTGCAGAACAAGGCTGACTCAAACGCACAAGTGTAAACGCCAGCAGGTACAGATATATACAGACAGGCCCGGCACATGGTGTTCAGGTTAGCTAGGTGAGATTCTGCTGGTACAGGCAGGCCTGGCCCAGGGAGTTCAGGTTCCCTAGGTGAGATTCTGCTGGTACAGGCAGGCCTGGCCCAGGGAGTTCAGGTTCCCTAGATGAGATTCTTCTGGTACAGACAGGCCTGGCCCAGGGTGTTCAGGTTCCCTAGATGAGATTCTGCTGGGTCAATTCATTCATATAAAAACATTTCTGTAGCACAAGGTATCCGGCGGCTAACTAGCTAGATCATGTCTGTTTCACAAGAAAGGTAGTGAAATATTAAAACTAGTGTAAATAACTAATGTTACGGAATGCAACCAGAGGAATATTTTTTTTTTCCATTCATTTTTTCAACTCATTTTTTTTTTTTTTTTTTTGCTCACTATTTTGCATCCCCTAATCAAATAGTTCTCTAGGTCAGTGTTTTCCAACCCAGTCCACAGTGAACCCCAGACAGTCCATGTGTTTGCTTCCTCTCAGCTCCCAGCACACCTGTACTAGGTATGTGGTGTTCTTGTTTGGCTGGGAATTGGGAGGGAGCAAAAACGTGGACTGTCCGGGGTTCTCCGAGGACTGGGTTGGGAAACACTACTCTAGGCTATTGCTTATGTTGCCTATAGGGCAGGCTGGTCCTGTATGCAGGGTTATTTAACCGGGGGCCTGTATCATGAAGCATGATTTCTTACTTGGCCAGAGAGCTTTTCATATTTAAGGTACTTTTTGGGCTAAATAAAAGTGAATGATGATAACGCCCATTTAAGCTGGGGCACCTTAAATCCAACAAGTTATCCGGCTAAGCAAAATATCAGGCTTCATAATACAGGCGCCTGAAAGTCTAAGAGAATAAAAGAAAACTAAACAAAGGATGCAGCAGAGGAGAGTAAACAAAGCCTCCTGTGGAATTTGTAGGAAAAACAACAAAATCTCTGAAGGCTTAAGGTCAAGTGGTGACCTGCTAGGAATGACAATACTGCAGTAATCTGAGAGAAAGATGCATGTATCTTTGTGTGTGAAGGTGTAATGGTGTAATGGTGATACGCCTCACACACCCACATCATGCACGACAGCTGTGCAATCAGTAAGTAGGAAAATGCCATTCCGCAGACTGTACATCCAGTTTCCCGTACTCCTTCGATATGAAATTCACTCTGTAATATGCCGTGACCTTCTCCATTTCACTTCAGACATCTGCAGGATGCCTGCTAATGCGCCTAAGCTCTTTCATGCCCGCAAATGCTTACGGGGCGCCAAACCTGTGGAACTAAACAGTACCTCGGTGTCGGGATACGATTTGCTTGGCTGGATAGCGTGCGGAGATGACCTCTGGACACGAGAAGAGCTTTGGTCCCTGAGCTTCCAGAAGGAGTTTGAGTGTGAGGAGGCTGACTGGCAGCCAAGAGATTGCTTTGTGTGTTTACCTGCGAAGGGACGTCTCCCTAACAGCCAGGGAACGGATCATAGCTCCTAGACGCGTCTCCACAGCGCCACACGCTCACTTTGCTTTCCATGGCAATTAACAATGTGAGGAGGGAGGGTAGATGAAATAGAAAAGTGATTAAAGGCAGAGCAAATAAAAAGCAAATAAACCAAAGCGGCAGTAAGAATGACGAAGTACTGATGTTGCGGTACATTAATAAACTTAGCAAGATTTAATTGAATGGTTATTTGAACCTTTCTGAAAAAAAAAGCATGGATAAAATTATGACTGCTATGGAACAACTTGGAGCGTTATGGTGGTGCAGTGATTAGCACTGTTGCCTCATACCTTCGGGAACCAGGGTTTGAGTCTGTGCCATGGCTCCATGTGTGCGGAGTTTGCACATTCTCCCTGTGCCGTCGTGGGATTTCTTCTGGGTACTGTGGCTTCTCCCCACAGCCCAAAAATATGCTACAATGAAGTTACCAAATCATCCATATGTGTGTGATGGGTTGGTGCCCCATCCCGGGTTATTCCCTGCCTACCTCCCATGGCTTCTGAAGCTCCAAACCCCTGTGACCCTGTACAGGATGAGTGGGTACAGAAAATAAATGGGCATTTTGACCCCGCACCCTCTGAGCTCCCCACCACCAGAAGTGCACGTTTCTGCTTTTTTTTCAAACACCTAGACTGTCTGTGGGTCCCCGAGGACTGGATTGGGAAACACTGCTGTAGAGGATAGGTGGCCAGATGGCTCTTTTTACACAAAACAGAATAGAAAATGTTTCATGTTTCTGTATCAATTTGTAGAACATTTAAAAAATATGGGGCTAAGATGCATTTTGCCCTGAAAATCTATTACCTGAAGCTGTATATTACTGCACCAGTAGCTTCCAGGCCCCAGACCCCCTGCAACCCTAAATAGTGCTTAATGGATAGATGGATGGATGGGCTGCATTTTACTGTTGCATGATTTCTTTTATTGCATTGAAATGGCAGGAGGAAACTGCATTTACAGTAAAATATATTAAACTTGAATTGAGAATAGCTATGATGTTTATGCACTCTGGTCACATGGCAGACACCCTGAAATCCCTGGTGTCCTGCGTCACGTTCACTCTAGCTGGCTGACTGGCTGGCTTCTAAAGCATTAAACATTTAATTCTGTCAGCCTATTTATGGCAGCTGATTGACAAGAATGTTAATGTCTTTCTATTCGGCCTTGGGGCATGGCTGATAGCAACTTTGGCTTGGAGCTGTAGCGGAAATACAGTTTGACAGAAAATGCTTCAGCACATCCACTTTGTGATGAATTCGAAGCACAGATCCTGCAGACCAATTAAGGTTTATGCAACAATGGCCGTAGGGGCCATCGACAGCTTGGCAGCCACTTTCTTCTGGTCATTCGTTTCAGCCCCCGGCCTTTCCTCACTTCTCAATGCGGGTGGCTTGGTCTTTTTGTGAATGGAACGCAAAATGTGGAATGTATGGATTGGTGATTGTGCTGTTCGGACTTACCCTGAGCCGTTGTTTGTAAAAAGCCAGATTCACAGGCGTGTATCAGCAGGTAATAGGAACTACAAGAAGATTGATGACACATATTACTGAAATATTGGACATATTTGGAACTTTACCCATTCATAGATGTTTATGATAAACCTACATCCAGACAAGGTACGAAATGCGGACAAGGCAGGGCAATGCATTTTATGGCTGTAAATATGCATAATTTAAAAGGTGCTAAAAGGGGGTCTCCTCCAATCTCCCGGCACACAGGTGACATGTGCAGGTTCAGCATGCTGATACAGGGGTGCTCACGAAGATGCGGAGGGAGGCTGCCGGATTGAGTTTGCTGGGGCCCTCGTAACCCTCAGATGCCTATCCACCCTGCGGGAGTCTCTGTGCACAGGGATGCAGATCGCTCTCGTTTCTGAGGAAAATGTGACTCCTAGATTTGCTGACAGTACCAGCTTTTCAGCAGGCCGTTTGGAGAAATATTCTCGCGTGCAGATTTAACATGGTGCTTTTTGTGATTCTGATTAACCACCCTGAGAACAACAAGCACAATTTACTCTAGGTGAACTTAAGCTAGCAACATAATGAGATGTACAGTATAGAACAACAAATATAAAATCAATTTAAATGTGGAAATATATCCGTCCATCATTCATCAATCCGTCCTTCCATCATCCGGGTGAGGGTGGCACTGTAAAAAACATTTTATGCAAATAGATATGTGCTGCACACTTCCCTGCATAGGCTCAAGATCACAGCAATACTCTGGCTCAGGAAAATGCATGGGAGTGTAATTCCCTAGAGTGTCTACAACCAATGTGTGCCAAGAAATTATAAAACTGTTGCACAATTCATGCTTGAGCACGTGATCCATGCTGCACGTTAAACGTTTTTTGCCTGGAAATGATGATCGTTTTTTACTTTGGGTTACTTTAGGTGGATATGCATGTGTGTTTTTCACTAGAGTGAACTTAAGTTGCCCTCAATAAATGTGTGTACCACTTCCTTACCTACAGTTATTGCAAAATTAAACTAGTGTTTAAGTTGTTGTAGCTCAGGGGTTGGCAAGCCTATCCACAAAGGGATAGTGTATATGTAGAGATAACCTACAGGTCAGGTGTCCAAACCCAGCTGTGAGGACTCTTCAGCCAATTGGTCCTCTAATTAGTAATCTAATTAGGGAATTGCAGCAAAAACTTGCATATACTGTACAATGGCCCTTTCTAGATAAGAGTGTCCTTCTACCGTGTTTCCCCGATGATAAGACACTGTCTTATATTTTTTGAAATGCCAAAATATGCCCAAGTCTTATTTTCAGGGGGTGGCTTATTTTTCCATGAAGAAGACTACAGTACACATTTATTG
>JAABNX020000001.1:13449256-13470992 GCA_015163995.2 Mormyrus lacerda
TTGTTAGTTACGTCATTCCCCTGTTTAGTCTTGACCCCTCGTGGTCTTTTTGTTTCATAGTGTTTTCAGTGTATTCAGTTCCTGTAAATGACCCCCTGTTTTTGTGGAGCCACATGTGCATCATCACCTTCCTTTCTTACCTGTACCCCGACTCCTTGACAGTAACATTCATTCATTCATTAAGGGATGAAAATTACTGCTGTTAGCATGTAGCATGCAATATTGCACAATAACTTGAATTATATGTATATTCCAGCCTATCTTACAGTAGGTACCACAAAATGATACACATTTTCATATTATTTTCTGGTGTTTTTAATCAAGTTTTTAAAATCTGGATGTTGATGGCAAAATATTTTAATAAATAAAATAATTATTGTGTAAGTATTTTTTTAACTGTGCCTGTTTTTACAAATTATTGTTTCTGTGTTAGATTCTGTTTTTGATTATTTGGCCACAGTATTGTACTTAAGAATGAGCATCATTACATGTCAGATGAGACGGTGCTTGAATCTCGGGGCACATCGCCGACGTGCTGAAATAACACACCTACAAAGAAAAGCATTTAATGAGATTTTCTGTCCCTGACCGAACTCACAGTGCAATTATAACAAGCTCTAATGAAGCAGACACTGAGAACAGCAGGGTCTATGCTGAATTGTATTCATTTAGATTCATCGATATCCATATTTTAAAAGAAGGATACACATTGTAGTTCATCTGAGGACACATGTCAGCTAGGGAAGGTCTTCACTAAGTCAGGTTGGCTATGTGGTGGTATAAGTAGAGGAGAGACACTTCCTATTTTTTATTTTGGATAATAAACTGCATGCTGTTTTATACGTTTGTTACATACAGGCATGGGTGTAGATTTGAGATGGGGGGATCGTCCTCCTCAATAATATCACATATGATGTTACAAAACCACATGTGATTAATATATCTAATTACATAATATAAAGTTATTTTACAGTTTTTGTTTGGAGAACCATTTCGGTCCGTTAACACGGTTTATTCTTTATACTTCCAGACCCGCGACTATAGAGAGCAGTGAGCGTGGAAGCACGGTCCGGCTTTATATGTAAACTTAACTCATTGAAGACCTTGTACAGTATCATAACCAACAGTTATTCAGTAAAAAGTGTATGAAATGTTTAATCATCTCATGCCAAGATCATAAAGTTTTATGTAGATTATCTTATTTGATTGAGCAAACTACAACTAGCGTACCTAGTTAACAGTATAAAAGAAACAGCAATGCTGATCACCCAGGGCTGGGATAATCTGAACATTTGGACGCCCAAAAGAATTTTTTTGTCAGTTTTTTTTCTAGAAATAGCTACATGTCAAGTCCATTCAACACCCAAGACATCAAGAATATTAGAGACAAGATGAGTGCAGCTTTAGCATGCCAGAAGGCTTTGTAGATTTCAGGAGAACTGTGGGGGTCTGTTAAATATCAGGGAGGTTAAACGACTCTGCTGTGAGGAGCAGGGCACCGACCGTTGAGAAGGTGTCAGATCCACACATTTGCGTATCACTCTCCCGTCTCATCACATAGGCTCCGCAAGACGACTTAACTCTCTTTGGTGTCAAGTGTGCTGGAGAGCACAGATGAGGGGCCGTTCCTCTTTTCAGGACACTGTAGTGCTGAAGATTGCAACAGACAGCAAATGAAAGTGCCGGCAGGCAGGCATATAAATAGAGAAATGCCAAATACTGAAGGAGGAAAAGACATCCCTGGTTCAATTTCTTTGAACTTTTTTTTTCCAGTGGAACTTTTGCAGGGCTGTTTGGTAAATGGCAACCATTTTGCACTCAGACAAAATCGTCCTAGAAAACTTGTCCCTAATAATCAGAGCAAATCTTCCACCATCAGCCAGAAGAATGGGTTGGAAATTCTGCAAAGATGTAACCAAAGCAGGATGTTAAGAAGCAAGACAAAACAAATACCAGAATTAAAATCTTCCCAAATGTTTTATCCTGGAAAAAAATGAAGCTCAATCAAAATCACCCCATCGCTAATGCTGTTGCTTTTTGTTCCTTAGACTTCAACACCGGTAAAACAAACAACGGTAAATACATTAGAATTTTACCTGGAAAATAATAACCAGATGCTGATTAAAAATCACTAAAGGAAACTGCACTTACAGTATTACTGTAGATAGCTATGGTGTTTATTCTCCCAAGTGTCTGCACTATTAGCAATTTAGCAGGTATTCTGATGCATTTGTGACTTGTTTTTGTGCTGTATTTGTAATGTCACAGAGATTCATTTCACGTAAAATTAATTAGACACATGCAAACAAATGTTTCTGGAAGGATCCTTGGTCAGATGGAAGAGGTAAAGGAGACTTAGGCAGCCCAGTAAACTGCGAGAAGCAGAAGCAGCCGTTTTGCCGAACAGAGAGATGAACCTTCTAGAAAATATTTTGTCCATATCATGAGTCATAATCCCAGGCCAGCATAATCGGATGGAAGACAACTGGAAAATGCCTTCTTTCATTCTCAGGACCCCTTAAGAGATTTAAAGGCCCTGACTGAAAGAAGAGAAGTATGACTAATAAACTATGAGTTACTCTGCTACAAACCCATATAAGGCATTTTTCACTACCAGAAGTACCATAGATTTCAAATCCCTTCAGAACATGCTGACAATGCAAACTGATGCACACTATAGCAGTGGGATCAGCAGCCATATGACTAATAGAGTAATACGTGGACACTATTAAGTAGGAGCTGGGAGCCGTTTTTTTCTCTGCGTTTGATCGATATAAAAGTTTGGAGGAGATGCATGGTGTTGCTGTACTGTCTTTCAGAGCCTGCAGATCACAGGTCTGTCGGTGCACATGCTTGGAAGATAACGGTAGAGGTTTTCTAAAACTTGATCACGCTTGGAGTTTCGTGGCCATGCAGAGTGAAGGAACCTATCCAAAATTCAGGGGGCGGGGCAGTGAGGGAAAGAGCCTATAGGAGAGAGAGTTACAAACTAACATAGGACAGCCAGTGATCTCTGCCTATGGGAGAAATAACATCGTCCATTCATCTATCAATTTTCTTTAACTACTTGCTAGCACAGGCAGGGGTGAACATGAAATCTATCATAGGAATGAAAAGGAACCAGGTCTATTGCAGGGAACACTCTCACACACTATATCCAATTTAGGGTCAGTGATTCACATAATCCCATGTTTTTGGATTGTGGGAACAAACTGGAGTACTCTATGCCAGTGCTTCCCAAGCCAGGTTGGGAAACACTCCTCTATGCAAGGGTAGGAATGTAACTAACAAGCACGGAAGTATAAAGGTGCATAACCCTGCTCCACCTTTGTTAATTATTTTACTCATCATTTTATCTATCTATGCTCTATACCTACTTGTACAGTACAGCCTGGAGCCTATCCCAGCAAGCACAGTGCACTCTGGGTAAATGTCTCCTTCCATCCAGGACTACCTGTGTCTTTGCGTAGTAATGGTGTCTGGTGCCCCTGATCCCTTGGCTTAGTACTGGGAGTGAATACACGGGTCCCGGCAGCAAAGTAAAATCACCCATCCTTTCACACTGAGTGCATTTCCAATTCACGTGTCATGCAGGCAGCGCACGTAAATTAAAGTTTATACTAGTTTGCATTTTCAGTTAGCGTGCCTGCCTGGCAATGCGACTTACACCAAATTGAATTATAAATGAAGAGTGTGTATGTCTCCGCATATCCTGCATCAGGTACGTTATTAATTTTAGATGCATGAATAGCAGAATTTGTGCATGTTCAGGTAAGATCCTGACAAAGCTCGGTGTTCAATATGCAATCCCCCCACCACGCACACACCCAAGGTTTGTTTTTTTATCTTTTGTGGGGACTTTCCATTCATTTATATGGGAAAAACTGAATTTCATACAAATCTATGACTTCAGTCAAAAAACAAAATTGCCAAAAGTCTTGTATTTTGTTTAGTTACTCATGGTTAAGGTTTGGGCTGAGTAGGGGTTATGTTACTAACCTTAACCATAAGTAACTAAACAAATTACATGACTTTTGGCAAATGTTTATGAAATTAAGTTTCAGAATAACACTCAGAATTATAGTCTTTTTTATGACATTGTGGGGACGTTTGGTCCCGACAAT
The DNA here is from genome assembly GCA_015163995.2 of Mormyrus lacerda. NCBI lineage: Eukaryota > Metazoa > Chordata > Actinopteri > Osteoglossiformes > Mormyridae > Mormyrus > Mormyrus lacerda. Next base: position 13,453,381 of record JAABNX020000001.1, read on the forward strand.
ATGATATATACACGACACACATACACAGATATTCGCTGACTAAGTTGCTGTGAATGTTGAGTTGGATATTTGATGTAATTTATTCATTTCCATCGATTCGCATATTCAAAGAGGAGAACAGTAATTGTTGCATAAATCATCCGATTGATTTTATGTATGAAGGCATTCGCATGACACATATGTCAGGGGAGAGCCTCAGAGCCTCCCGGTGAAATGAACTATAGCATGTCGAACATTTGGCATATCAGTCCCCTAAGCGCTTACAGGCTATTTTGGTAAGGATCTCAATTAATTGCTTCGTTGGTTTTCTGTGCTTCATTCTCATAACCCATAATTCTGGAAAACAAAGGAATGCTAGGTGAACAGACTGCAGCACCCGTGATGCGCTAAGGAGAGAGCATTGTGTGCCCACGGCAACAGCATATGGAAATGAAGTCGTCTTACGTGTACAGGAATCACGATGAGTACATAGGGAGACCCTCGGACTCATCTGGAAAGCTTGTGTTTTCCAGCAATTTGCATGTTTGATTCGGAATAAGATTTTGCCAAACGTACCTCATACATGATGCATCATAAGTGCCAATACATATGATGCATGCTGCAGTGTTCACAGAGTTTACATTATTAAGAACATGATGGATTATGGGTAATTTTCATACTTTTGCATGTGTCAGTGGTTTGGAGCCCCAAGCTTCTATTTTCAATCCATGATTACACAGCTTGAGCAGCATCTTGGCTTCTCTTTTACCTCAGGCCACTTTGCCGCTCAAGCGACCATCAAGTGACTCCAAAACAGGCCCACGAGTCTATTATGCTCCTCACCTAAAAGTCTAGTAAGGAGACGTCACATGCTTTTGGCATTCTGGTGATTTATGATGTATGATACTTGGACGAAGATGCAGAAACAATTTGAATGTTGGAGTGAAAGATTTCAGGCCATCCATAAATCACCCGTGACAGGTATGATAAAGACGCCCACATCTTCAGAAATGTCTTTTGAGCTCTGCAGAGTGTCTGATCTTGCTTGAGTAAAGTGATCTTTTTATTTACTATGTAGGTATTTTAAATATCTATAATCAAGAGCAATTATAGCAAATTAGATAAATGATATTTTCAGCAAACATTCTACAGGTTAGTTCATCTCACACTAAATCCTGGGAGTTTATTGCTACAGCTATAAAATTTTCGTTACACTATTTTGACAAATACATCAAAGGACAGTGTCAGGGGGGGTAATGCCACTTACCTGTACTTCAAAATAAACTGAACAATATTGCAAAAGGGCTTAGAAGAATGAACCATAGTAGAATGAAAAACCATGCATAAATGTGTGTTTTCTCTTTTTTCATCTGCTAAGACTTTAAACCCAGTAACAATAATGCTGTAACACTTTCAGAACCAACAAAAATATATCACTACTGAAGCTGGTAGGTAGAGTGATGTAAACATTTGCGTGATGTTCACATAGCACCATGACAACCCGGTGGACGTTCTGCTATTAAGATTCACTCAGAATTCCCTACTTTGGGTGCTTTGATACTTCCTATGAGCTGCTGGGGGTAGAGAAGCACCTTTATGCATTCTGGACTCATGTTATAGCAAAGCATATGGAAAATGACACATACAGGCACGGGAAAGCGGACTGCTCTGTGACGGAAATGTAAAAAACAGAAACGTGTTAAAGACACAGAGGTAGCATTTAACATAAGGCCAGGTTTTTAGTATTTGATAAACACAATTAGACTGCATTAGAATACATTCATAAAGCATTATAAACATGGCTGTAAAAAAAGGCATAGCACATTATCGCCATGTGTATTATACAGTATGATTGCCTTATGCATCTCTCATCCTTTATAATGCAGTACCATTACAATGCATTATGAAGGTATCAATGGTGCATTATGCAGTATATGAGCATTTTATAAAGCATTGATAATGCATAATAAATATGGTTAAAATGTGTTATGCCTTTTGATAAATATTTACAGTGATGTTTATAATGCTTCATGAATGCATTATTGTTATGAATGCGTTTATAAATTACTAAAAAGGTCACCTTAAGTAAGGTGTTACCAACACATCTTCTGCTCGCTGATGAATCACACAAACCAAAAGTAATTAACACAATGTAACGTGGAACAGTCATCAGATCCAATAACAAGAGTCAGGAAGCTGCACGCCTTGCAAAAGGTAACAGGTAACTAAACAATGACATTACAGTATGTACAGAAAGCAACTGTCTTTGCACTTTTACAGTCAAGTCGTTCCATGAACCTTTGCAGTGTAGTTATCCGTAATAGAGGATTATACTTGGCGGCTAACAGTATTTCGATTTAATCCACGCTATTATTCAATGCTGTGTCCAAAGGTCACCCTGTTATTGCCGCAATTTGATCTGGGCATTGAGGATACGTATGAATAGCAGCTAAATGAAATGCAATGTGAGGGAATCTAATATACGGCCACTAAATGAAATTAAGGAGGATCCAGGATGAATGGGCACATTGATAATAAGCTCACGTATACCCTGCCTTAGACTGTGGAGCCATACTGTCTCTGAAGAGGATCAATACGCAGGAATTAAAATTAAATCCAATATCACAGTTTACAGTTTGCTTTCTGATTACAGCCCTGCCTCTTTAAGCAAAGGATTTCTTGCCTTATGTAAGAATTTTTTTAATGTTTTTTTTCTCTGACAGGAAACAGATGTAGTCTGTGTTTATGATTCTGAATATAGACAGGTATTGTGCATCGTATTAAAGGTGTCATAGAATGAAAGTCTGACTTTACCTCGACCTACGTAGAAAAAGGACAGTTTGGTACATCGAAATAACGTAACGTGGATTTCAAAATGTTTTGTTCGCTGTTTCAAGTATAGGAACTAATTCTGAATATGTAAAAGAATAAAGTGATACGGGCTGTTTTGAAATTCCTAGAATGTTGCCTAACAGTCTTAGCCACGCCCCCAAAAGTAGCATGCCAGCCCACTTTCAAGCTCAATGGCTATGTGCATTCGGTTTCCTATTCCTCTTCGGATACAGGATCAAACATATACGGTTGGATGCCTAAACACTTTATGTTTCATCTCACCTGTATTGACCCATTGCAGTACCTCATTATAAACCAGCCAATCAGAGCAGAGCTTATGAACATATTAATGAGCCAATCAAATAAGGGAAAACGGCCTGTTTCATTCTAGGTCCACATTATAGGGTCATAAATTGGCTTGTAAAACCACTTTTTTTTACCAAACCAAGTTCACAGACCTGTGTCGACATGAGAGAACAATTTGAGAAAAAAATTCAATCTGTGACACCTTTTAAGGTATTCAGATATTTGCAAAAATGTGTGTAACAATATTTCGTGAATTCAACAAAATTCTGGAAAAATAACCTCCATAGTTTACTACTACAGTGGTGCCTGCGGTTCACGAACACTGTGGTCTACGAACAATTTGGTTTTGTGGAAATTTTGTAGAAAAAAGGCATGTGTTCACATACAAAATTTAGTCGATGAACAGATTCCTTGACCAGATTCCTTTTTTTATATACTAGTATACTAGTGTAGCACTAGTGTCCCAGCATGTCTCACATGCAATTGTAAATAGAAGGATCACAACAGGCACCCAACAAGCACTGAACCCAAATACTCACCCAGGAAACTTGGGTTTGTAAGACCCTAAACTGCAAGATGCACACACGGTTGGAGATTTACACATTCTAAATACACGCGAGGATCGGACCGGGGACACAGGCAAACATGCGCACGACAATAGGGATATTCAACCATTAACATAAAAGAACAATAACAATACAACGGTTAAGGGCTGTTAATAAAGAGTGTGATTCCCCGAGCCTCACTGTCTCTCGCTGCTGCCGCGATGCCCCGGTCCGCCCGTCGCCCCACGATACTGTGCTTCCTCAAATTTTTACTATAAAAACCAGAAAACGAATTAACAAAATTTATTATTTGGTAGGCTTGTGAACAATTTATTTGAATTTCAGTGCTTTCTTATTGCCCTAGTTTATGTACAAATTGGTGGTTCACAGACTGCTCCAGTGACATGTGTTCCTTGGTCTCAGTCAATCTGACATGGTAGGCCCCAGTGTGGAATGTAGTCCTTGACCAGTTTCTTTGCGGTGTATGTGTGGCTGTGGCTTTTCGGCGGGGAACTGCAAATCTGTCCACAATGACAAGCACATCTGAATAACCGTGACTTTTCGGCAGAGTGATGTACTGTAGTCTACTTGGAGATGGAGAAAGGGGCCGGGTGGAGCAGGCGCCACTAGAGTTGGTGTCAGCGTTCCTGGGTCTGCATTAGTCTTCTGACAGATCAGACACTGTCGCACCATTTGCTGTGCTTGTGATCTGAACTGTGGGTTCCACCAGTGTTGACTGAATCGATGCACCATTTCCTCCAAACCAAGGTGACTTAATGAATGAATTTGGTGCACTAGGTATGGAAGTAGCGATGACGGGGCTACTGTTCTGGGTCCGCCTCCATATCTCCATACATCATCTGTGTTTTGCACCTCTTTCCATCCATGACCATTTTTCGTCAGCAGGTCTGTTGCTCTTCAGATCCTTGATGTCACCAAGATGTTTGGTCACCGTTCTTAGCTGTTTATATTTCACATCAAAGTCGGCGTCACTTTTTGTGTCGCCACCTCTTGAGCATATCCTGGAAGCTATGGGCAGGAAGCAACCCAAGATGCACACTTAAGAACAATTTCTTCATTCTAAATAACCTCAGCATGTTTTTGGACCTTGGCGAGAAACCAAGAAACCCGAAGGGAATCAAGCAGTCCCATGTGGAGATCATGTAAACTCACTCCACACACATGGAGACATGACAAAGACTCACACCCCTGTCTCGGAGGAGTGAGGTGGAGGTTATATCCATTGCACCACCAGAAAACCCATACCAGCAGTTACTTTTTGCTATTTTTAATGCTAAATAGCTAAATAGTGTAGTATCGGAAGAAGCTGTAATCAATGTAATGGTCATAATGAATGGAAATTACCTGAAAACTATTAGTAATATGTCACTTCTCCTGATTCTCCATGAGTAAAACAGGCTCTCATTAAAAGGTTGAAGCTCAGGGACCCAACAGTGACGTCACTTTGTCGACCCTGGGATTTTAACCAGTGACCGTCCAATCACAGGATCGCAGCATCCTTTAATTAGTTGTCTGTGGATGGACAAAATTAAACGTGTGCCATGTGATTGTTAACATTTTTTGTGAGGATTAGAGGGTTGCCCTGCAAAGGCTTGGTGCGTGTTTGCAAACCTACATGAAAACCTCACTGAGCAGTGTCCTGCTTTTAATCTAGGAGAGGGCAGCTTGCCAGCCATGTTTTGAATGTTGACAAATGGATTCCTCTTTTGAGCCCAAAAGATACTAATTGGCCTGGAATCTGTATCATTCTCTCACAGTCCTCTTACAGAAAACTTGATTTTTGAGTGAAGCCTAGACACCAGACATAGTGTAGTGCTTAAGGCTCCTTTATACTTTGAAACTAATTGGGTGCTCACAGCTGTGGACAGTTCTGTCTACAGCTGTTTATACTGCAAATGCAGGTGAATGAACGCAGATGCCTGCCTCACATTTCCGCAGTAGTATTTCTCTTGCAAATACTTATATTTACATTTTACATTTTATTCATTAATTTGAAACATTTATTGAAAGCCACTTACAGTACACCAAAGGGTTAGGATTTACATGTGCTCCCTGGGATTTCCACTGTTCCCAGAAGGTTTCTTCTTTTCCTAACATTTAGGTGATTTCACACCACGAATCTGCATACATCTGGATGTCCTTGTGCTCTTTTAAGTACATATTGTATAAATGTGGGTATCTCTTCGCGTAACTTTTAGTCGAAAGCCTCCACAGTCTCTGTGACAGACGCACACCAGTCTCTGCTGACACCAGCATGTGGACGCACGCATTCGGGGTCACCATCAACCTCGCGGTCAAGCCCGATGAGGGAAAACATCACTTGATCATTGCAGAGCTTTGCTGCTACACAGACACGCTAATTATAAACAACCCTTTTCTCTCACATGCTTACCACAAACGTATACATTCTAATATATGCTGAAAATTCTATTTAACAGTTACCATTGGGATGTGTTCTTCTCCGTGGTCTGCACTGAGGCTGGTCAATGGGCTCTTCTGTTCTGGTGACCGTACAATTTCAGGCTCCCTAACCAGCCTGGCATCAGTGACAGGTGGATATTTCACCCAATATTGATGCACATAACTTGGATTTCAACTTATTGGAACCTCCACCGGTTTTATCACTCCAATAAGTTATCTTGACAGCAGCGATTCCATGGTTTCCTGTCTGGTATTTACATGCTCCTGTAAGGCGTATAAAACGCTGAATGACGGGAGCAGCTGAAGCAGGTGTAGCGATGCTTTAAATATTTATATTGTACTTCATTGTACTTTTTCATCATTTCAATTCATTACTTTCATGACACGGTTTGCATTTTGCATCAATGTAATCATGGAGGCAAGTTTGTGTGGTAATATATATATATATATATATATATATATATATATATATATATAAAATATGTTTGCACATATTATAATTTGGGTAAGCCCTGTAAAATGACAATAATGGGAGATGCAGCAATTCTCTAAATATTTATAAAGTTTCTTTCTTTCGTAGTGCAGCAGGGGCTGGCTTTAAAGTCGGATTGTGGTTGTCTTGTCAGTTGCAGCGTTCCTCTCCTACAGCCGAAGCATACTGGTTGCTGGTTTGGATACTGGCCCCTGCTGTAATCCACCTCGTCACTGTCGTCAGGGAAACTGAAGGTGCTGGACCTGCCAGTACTGACTGCCGTCCCACTGACTCCAGAGCCACCAGGTGCTGTGAGGAGTTCATGAGGCTGTTTCCTGTTTGATTGCCTTTTTTTGCCTCTCTGTTTTACCTGAGCTCTTCAGGCAGTAAAAAAATGATAGATGGAGCGCTGTGGCTTGCTGTCAGAGGGAGGGTGGGCCGCAAGCTACACATGGGCTTGACGGTAGGCTGTCAGCTTTGGCAGTTTCAGTGGAAAAGTCATAATGATTCCTAGGGCCCCTGAGTAACAGAGGCCTTAAAACATTAGGCAGGACTGGTTTGAGTAGGGGACCCGAAATCTCTAGCAGCACCCCAACTCTCATAATTTTGTATTTGTTACACAGAGCTTAACTCAAGCCAATATATAGAGCTTTAATGAGTCTACTTTGTATATACTGGTGCTATGTGGTTTTGCAGGATTGGCTGGGTTCAATTCAAATCCCGCTGGCATTACTGTTTTGCATAAAAGCGTCAGCTAATTAAGTAAATGCATACCGTTATAAATTTGTTTTGTACTAATTGATGACTTTTGTCATTTCAGCATTCAATGGTTGAGTACACAGTAAATCCTTCTTTCTGGACAATGAACAGCAGCACGTTAATCGTGACAGGTTGCTTGACAGCCGGTATATTTTTTTAATTGTCTTTTTTTCCGCCCCTGATGTCACACAACAAGAATGTCTGTTGCTTAAACAAACAAGTGTTTTAAAAGAAAATACTGAAAAAGGAAATGTTTCCCTCCCTTGTGAATGTGTGTGGATTATGTGAATATTACATTGTGGGGACATTTTTCAGTCCCCACAAGGGGAAACTCAATTTTATAAAAATTGATAAATATCTCATTTGGGGCACTTTTGTGCTGGTGCTGCCTGTGAAAGACCCTGGCTTCCCACAACCAGTACAGTGTGAGTGATCACAAAATGGATGCATGGATGGCATCAGTGACATGGATGGATGCATGGATGGCTGGATGGATGCATGGATGGATGGATGGATGGATGGATGCCTTTCTTGTTTGCAAAAGTGTAGTATGCCAGTGAAAACCTTTAACTGGTTATTTTTTCTAAAAAAATCTGCTACAGAAGCTATAGCTGGATTAATTACAATAGAGAGCCTGGAACAATGACGGAGTGCAGTGGTGATGCAGAGGAAAAAAATCTGATTAATACACGGGTAGTCTGGGTAATACAGGGGGCAGGGATGTAGGAACTGGGAGGGACAGGGCGGGGCATGTCCCCCCCCCTCCTCCCCTAGCATTAGTTAATCTTTTTGATCAATTGATTTTTTTGAGTTTGTAGAAGATTATTTGGCATCCATTTGCTTCCAATATGTTCTCTTGGACATGTTTTTCTTTTAAGAGGTAGGTGTGTGTGTGTGTGTTATTGTTAAATTGTATTTGTACTGTTTCAGCGCTCTGTACAATGTTCCACTAGTGGGTGATGAGAGTCGGGTATCGTCACTAACAGCATGACATGGTTCACTGATCTTGAATGAAATGAACAATAACTAATCAAATGAACTGAAAATATATATAAACCAAATAACCAATGTAATAGAAGAGACTGAACCAAAGGAATTTATCAGTGACCGACAGTATGTCTTTCATTTAAACAATTAAGGCCAAAGGGACAACTCATTCATTAATTACACAAGCCAATTAAATACATTGGACCCTTCCGCATCGCAACTTTCCTCATACATGCGAATTTATTTTTAAGTTTATGGGAAGTTTATGAAAGCTGCAGACGACACACAAAAAGTTTAACAAATCCTAAACGCCTCCTCATATCTTTTTGTTTCACTCGCTGAGGGAACCATGACGTTTTGCTCAGATTTTCCAAATCGCAGGGATCCCAATCCAGAAGGGCCGACTGTAATATTCATCTATGGGGCCGCTCAGCGGGTTCAGGTGCTGCGCCTGTTATCAGAAGGTTGTCGGTTCAAGTCCTAGTTATTTGAAATTACTTTCTCAAAAAAATGTAAGCCAGCTAAGACACCTCCCACATTTTCTTCTTGAATCTAAATAAGGATAATACTGACCCTGAAAGGAGATACTCAGCCTGGTCCTCAGGCAGCCATACAGCCACCCATTTTTTTGTACCCACTTGTCAAATTTCCCAGCAGCTACTGAATGTGTAATCATATGGCTGATTAGATTTGAGGTCCAATTACTAACCAAGCACATATTTAAATACAATATTTAAGGGTGGAGACCAAACCTCTTTTTGCTTCAGGTACTTATTTTTTTAAAGGTTACTTTGGCTGTGTTCCACTTGAGGTACACTTCTGTTATTTGGAGGCTACCTGAGAGCTAAAGTGGCACTTAGTTTACCCTAGAACATTACAATGGATTAAAAAAAAGAGAGGAAGTGGACTCAAAACTTACTGCCTCTTCTGTTTTGTCACATGGTCAATTTAGCATCCAGTCCTTTAACTTGTCTGCTTCTCTCTGCATTCTCTTCATCCAGTTGCTTCCTGAGGAGATTTTGTTGCAAGGTTATTTTTCTGTTATCCCTCCACAAATGGAAATTTGGTGATGGCAAAACTACAGAAATCAGATCTGTTTTTTATTTTTTTACAAATAAGTTCTCGGGAAATGTTTTGCTGTATCTTTAAAGAGAGAACTTGTTACATTTATTCGAGTCTGCATCCCAGATGAGAATCTCCAACTACCAGATGCAGAGTCTTATACAAAAGGCAGCTTTCTGTTATGCGGGGGGAAAAAAATAAAATCACCCAACAACATGAACGGAAAAGGATTATGTTTTATCACCTTAAAATGAAAATTCAAGCAAGATATTTCAGATTTCTAGATTCAGTCAAACATCACTCCCTGTTAACAGCATGTCACTCCTGTTGGTGCCAAACATGGACTTCAAAGAATAAATCTTATTCACCCTTGCAGCAAGCAGACAGCTGAAAGAGAACAGAATAACCAATCCTTGCAGTAAAAATAAGCAGAGAATGTTTTCTGCTAAATAGAGAAGTCCTTGTGTGTTGCGATCTACATCATTAAATTTGACTGTAGTCAGTGGTTAAAATTTGAATGAAATATCAGTCTAAGTCAATATCTGTCTTGTATATCATGAATGTATATAATGGAGAAAAAAGGGTCTAATTATGTATAAATTAATTAAATCATTTTGTTTTAGCATTCAGTTCATGTATACATTACTGTGCCAAAGTCTTAGACTGCCACAGAAGTTTATGCGTAAATACAGTATGTTGGTGTAAAACCTTGTTACAGTAGCTTAGCCATTTCAAAACCCCAGTACTGTATTTGCTTTTACCATCCAGTAAAACTGCACACCTGTTGAACTCAAGTGCTAGGACACCTTGTTTGGCCGAAGTTTATAAAATTATTTTTGTTGTGTTTTCCCTTTTTCTGAGCCAAAAGTCATGTACTGCTCAGATACAGCTACACTTTCTACACAGCAGACCGTTGATCTGTAATGTATATGGTTAAAACAGCTTACAGATTTAGCATAGCATGAAATATATCATTTGAGCACAACATTCATGAAGGGAGAAATTAGGGGAATCAATGATTAAAATAAAATGATGGTAAAATAGAGGCATATACTAAATTGGTTTTAAAAGAACCAGCCCTGACGCAGCACTGTCTGAGAACGCCTTAAAAAAATAGCATGCTAGTTAAACAAACAGTTACACAAACTTCAGTAGTTACACAAACTTCAAAATGTCAAGAAGGTAGGGGGATATGAAATGACCAGCTAGCGCAGAATAACAACCAATGAGAAGCGCAGAGATAGGCAGGCCGCAGTGCTGGGAACAGAACTCCACGTGGGCAGCACCTGGGTGAGACTGAAGTGTGTAAACAGGCCAGAGTAGGGATGTGGGCTGTGTTACTGCACGCCGCAGTAGCTAAGGTATACAGTCATATATCAGGTAGCTGTTATGGCTCTGCTGCGCTAGTCCTCAGGCAGTAGCACTGTATCGGTGTCACTACTGCGGCAATGATAAGTCACCAGGTGGTTCCTGCATTGATCAGTTCCTCATTTAAATGTTAGCTGTACTGTGTGTACATATGTAGTATAATCCTATAATGAATTGAAATTCGTAAATATCCTCTTGAGACCCATTCATTTATGTCCATTGTAGTGGAAATTTTGTTTTCGCATCTCTCTTTTCACTGATGTAAGGAAACATATTTATTCCTATTGTACACCAAATAAGACATGCTGTGAAATAAAAAATAAAAATAAATTTGGAAAAAAATCTAAATTGTAAGATGTCATATGTCCTCCAAAGACATAGAAAATCACAAATAACCTAAAATTGAAAGACACACAATACTGATTGTATATAATAATATGCTGCCTTATTACAATAGGATGTATTGGAAGTGCATGGCTTTTTACTAAGGAGATATTAAGATGTAAAATAATCCAGGGAAAATGCTCGCTGGATTTAAGGACTAGTTTAATAATTCTGTGTCTTCATATTAAAAGCCCAGGAGAATGTAAGACTGAAAGCTGAACTAAGACAGCACTGTGGCCTGGAGAAGCAGCGCTCACCTGCAGCTGTGAGCTTTGCTGGCTGATTGCAAGGAGCAGCTGGTGAGGATCCCATTTAAAATCATCGCTAAAAGGACAAGGGATCTGGGATTTGAAGAAAGGACAAGCCACAAATGCCCTGACAAACCCCCCCTCAAAAAAATAAAATAAAGGGGGATGCAAAGGGAGGCCAAGAACGTATTAGGAATATGGTGAAGATATAGTTATGTTTAGGTATGTTTTGCTTTTCTTACTGTAGTTCTCACCCACACTCATGTTGTTTTCCCACAATGCCTCAGTCAGACTTGTTTACACTTCCTCCTTCGGTGTCTCGACATGATAACTGCTGCTCACAAACACAGAGCTCACATGTGACACTAGAAGGTTCCAGAGCTTTGCACTTTGCCACCATATCAGCTCCAATAATTACCTAGGAAACAGCTTACGACAAGATAGTGAACGACGACCTCTCTCATTTGTGTCATGCAGCAAGTCAGACAATGCTGTACTCATTTTTCAAACAAAGAGTGGATGTCATGCCCTTTGCTATGCTTTATAAAACCTGCATTGTGGATAATCTGCTCCTTTCTCTGAATATTTCCATTCAGGAAAGGCAAGGAAATTAGCTGCTATCCTTATTCTCTTACTTGAATTTCCTATTAAACAATACAGAGATACGAACTCTGACTTTAACCACCTTACAGGTATGTGTTGTGACCCGGGGAAGGCAGGCGAACAGAACAGGACGGAGCGAGGCAGAGTACGGGGTAAACGGTGTTTAATTCGGGAAACAGGGTAGCAAACGGCGACGAACATTAATTACTGATCTGACATACTGGGTAAAGACGCAGACTAAATACACAGGACAAGTAGAAACTAACAGGCAACAGGCGAGTACAATCAGGGAAATACACGTGGGAAATGAGGGGGCGTGGCACACACGAGGATCGGACGAGCCGGGCATAACAGTATTTGTACGGCCTGAAGAAATCTTAGGTTTTACTGGGAATGGTTATCCATTTATCTTCCTATTCCTTATTTAATACAGAACTGCAGCGAAGCTACAGTCTATGACAGGAAGATCATCCCAGTCTAGATGGGCCACTATTCAAATCATTTGGCGTTCAGAAGGATGATTTTATTTGTTCATATGTTTAGATACTGGAACTATGGTTACCTTTGTTAAGGGGTTACAGCAGAAAGGGCTGTTCCTTGCTCTTCACTTAGTATGTTCTCTACTGTAGATGCCATAATATGACTGGATCAGCCTGCTTACACTACAGCATGATTAAGGTGCTGTTCCATGCTTACTCTCAATCTGTGGTTCAGATTCTTCTTTAAACACCCCCCCTTTAATCTTGAGGCTGACTGACAATCTGTCACACAATATCTATCGCAGCCTAAATTATTCACGTCCTCCTCCGCTTTGAACTGACTTGTTCTTTTTGGTTTCTGATGTCACGCCTTCTTCAGCCAGGGTTTTCTGGCCCTTTGGCGTGGGACACCTCCACCTTGAGATGAATTTTCTGCCAAATGGAGAAGCTAATATATTGAGCGAATAAAATGTGTGGGGGAGTCTTGTTTGGGTTCAGGTCGACAGTGTTTGCTCTGTGTACACAATGCTTTTAATAAATGTAATTGAATATTGATTGCATCAAGGATCCAGTCGGCAAAGCTGAGAGCCACGCAGCGGAAGGAATCAATTAGCACTTTGGAGGAGTGAATCATCTGCTGTCTTGTCAAATGTCTGAAGACCTCAGCCCAGCTGTTTATGATTCAGATTTTAATTAAGGATGTTATGGTCTTCAATTAAGTTTTAATAAAGTGTGATAAAATATTGAGAAGAGCCATACATTCCAGCAACAGCTATAATAATATGGGTGAATATATTACAATATTAAAATCTGCAATGAAATTAATATATGGTGCCCATCCATCTTCTAACTATTTAAGTACAAGGTCACAGGAAGCCTGGAGACAATGACAGGAAGTAAACAGCACACAGGGGATGCAGGTCCATCAAAGGGCGCACACACACACACACGCACACACTCACGCACAGATACACACTCTCACACACACACACACACACACGCACACACTCACGCACAGATACACACTCTCTCACACACATACACACACACACACAGTCACTCACACACACACTCACTCTCACACATACACACACATTTCACTGACACAGTCTGTCACAGACATATACACACTCACACACACTTACACTCACTCACTATGGACGGGTTGCATATGCCAGCTGACCTTGGCATTTGGTTTTGGACTGTGTACTGAAGAGGAAACACACACAGCCTGGAAGAAGATGCACAGATTACAGGGTTGCCAACTTTGGTCAGCTGGCTAGAGTGAGTTTTCAACTCAAGACCAGTCTGCACACACATGCGCATGTATGTAATCGTTTTATTACTTTGTAAATAACCTGTTGGGTTTGCAAACTGCCCCAGTGCTTTTCATGTATCTAATTTTAGGTTTAGAATGGAACAATATAGATTTACCATAAGATTTCTTGCGTGAGCGTGGGAGTGTAAAAGCCTGAGTGTCACGCCAGATGCATGAGAGTTGGCAGCCCTGAGATTAGCTTACTTGAAGATTAGGCCACCGTGCCACCATTATGTAACTTAAATTTCTCATTTTTAACTGCAACTGATGTGAATGATAAATGCTTATAAACAAAAATGAAGCTCTGTCTGGTGTTACTTCCTTGGACGCTACACAAAATGCTATGCTGTATGAATAGCCAGCTGTCTTTCTGGATGTCCTTTGCTCCGATATTCCATTCAGTACAGGATACACACTTGCTAGCTTCTGAAAAAAAAGACGCCTGGCCAGAGATAAGAGGATCGTTTTTTTCCTCACCGTGTTTCCAGCCCATATCTAAAATGAGTACTGATTCGTAACACAAAATGCAAAAGTGCACAAAAGTAACATACACTTGTGCTTGCAAAATGCAAAATGGAGCCCAAAATGGAATACATGAAATAGACTCCAAAAATCTGCAATGAAGCTTTAAACTGGCAAGTGAGAAAAGGATTTTATACCGCATGAATGTTAAAAAGTAATGCGCTCTGTGCCCTTTGACCTCTACGGTTTCTGGGCCAAAGGTATTGTATCGCTCTAAGCAATGTGCCATACAGCGTCAGCCTTTTCTTGATCTCCAACACATTCCTTCCTGCCGGTGAAGAACTCCAGTATTTCATTAGAATTCAATCTCTCATACCGAATGAGATCAATGTCAGTAATGTGATTTTAACCTACGATAAGAAAATGGATACACAAGCAGTATCAATTGGCTGTGATCTATGAGAGGTCAGTTTACGTTTTAAGTGTCAGGAGAGTGGTGATTTTATTCACTCCTAGACCCAAAATATTGATGAAATATATACATATTTAAATTGTGTAGTTACCTCAGCAAGATTATCAGCCTGATCTTTTAATATTTCAGTATAAACAGACTAAACATAACGCCAAGGTGTAACCATTTAATAGAAACTTTTGTTATGAGTTTCACCATAACTCACTTCATCTGATTTCTACCCCTCGAATGTCTCAGATGATAGTAAAAGGAGCCCAGAAGCCATTGATGCTCTGGTCCCATGTGAGTAGAGCACAGAAATTTCCCCCTGGAGGAGTCCGCCAGCTTAAACGGGATCCCTGTCATATTTATGCTTATAAATCGCTTCATTTTCTACACGTTTGCTCTGTCAGTCTTTGGCATTTTGTCAACACTTAAACAATTGAAGCATTAGTACTGAAATAAGAAATGACTTGTAAATGACCTCAATCTATTTAAAGGTATTATGTTGAAGAACAGGTTTAGGGTAGAACAACACAAGCATACATACACAAACACACAGTTTAGATCCATACAAAAATGCCCATGCAGACATATATATATATATAGAACTATTATGTGTAAAATCTCAATAGCAATGCACCTAGTCAACTCAATATATTCAATTACTGTATTTAATTTTTTCAGTTTAAAATATGTGAAGATCAGAGTAATGCAGCTGCAACCTCTGAGCTAAATTTGTTCAACCTCAAGCAAAGGAGACTGAGGGGGGACATGATCCAGGTCTATAAGCTTCTAACAGGTTAGGAAGCTGTTCAACCAAATAGTTACTTCAGCATTAGTTCAAATACAAGAACTCGTGGCCATAGGTGGAAATTAGCGGGAGGACATTTCAAACTAGATTTAAGGAAGCACTTCTTTACGCAGCGTGTAGTCAGAGTATGGAATAGTCTTCCTGATAACGTAGTGCAAGCTGAATCCTTGGGTTCATTTAAATCAGAGCTAGATAAGATTTTAACAACTCTGAGCTATTAGTTAA
Organism: Mormyrus lacerda; assembly: GCA_015163995.2. NCBI lineage: Eukaryota > Metazoa > Chordata > Actinopteri > Osteoglossiformes > Mormyridae > Mormyrus > Mormyrus lacerda. The sequence continues at coordinate 13,469,117 of JAABNX020000001.1, forward strand.
GTTCTCCCCAAGCGAGCTCAATGGGCCGAATGGCCTCCTCTTGTTTGTATAGTTCTTATGTTCTTATGGAACTATTTATTGTGTTAGTTATTGTGTTGTTTCCCATTTTAAAATTTAACACCCTTTATGATTTAGCACAATTCCACAGAGGGAAGTGGCTCGTGACGTGGAATGCAATAGTAATATATAGGCAATCGTCAGAAGTACCTAAAGGTCTCATTGGTCATAGTTACATGTTTGGCTTTCAGTGTAGGTGACCAGGATTGCAGCCTGCCTGAGGATTGTCCTCACGGGAACTTTTCTGCTGATATTAGAGGTAGCATTAAAAGCTTATGTATTACAAGCCTCACAGCGCAGTGAGAGGTAGCTGTTGGCTCTGTGGCGCAGTGGATGGTGAAGCAATCCTGTGACCTTCACTAAAAGGCCTTGGCCTCATTCTGATGTGATTAGGGTAGCTACTTCCGGCACGGGAACGAGTGTGAACACATTCGGTCCACAGCCAAGATGCCACGGTTTTGGTATTTAATAGAACATATCACCACAGTCAGCAATATTGTGCTCAAGGAAGCAGGATAATTTGACCAGAAGGCATAATTAAAATACATTTTGAATGTTTGTAGTTCTTTTTAATTTAAATATTGTCTTTGAGGTTCCCGACAAACTTAACGATGACTCTGTAGCTTGTGGCAGATTGCAGCTACTTTGATTTTCTTCTTTGTGTGCCACAGCGTCTCACGGGAGACAGTCTTATGCAAACAGTCTGCCTTATGGTGTGTCTTGATCAATTCTCAGTCTTCTCCAGGATCAGTCTTGGGTTTAAATAATTTGTGTGTGTACCACAAGCGACGTTTTCTTAATATTCATAGCCCAACTATATGTTGCTTTGAAGTGGTCCACTGTAGACACAATGGACTCTGCTAAACAGACCTCAACAAAAGCTAGTTGTCAAGTTAAATGCCATCTGTTTACTTTAAATCCTTTCGATATTTACATTGAATTGATGTAAATTTTCTTTGATGGAATGGGTTTTAATCCAGGTTAGATGGTCGAATAAGTGAATGATGTAAATTTGTTTTTTCTAAAATCAGTCAGATCTAGACTGATTCACTTTTGTGCTAATGAAAATCTCATGCTGTGTGGCTTTTTGTGTTGTTAGATAAAATGGCATTTCCTTCCATTCATATGTTCAAGATAAGATGGAATCAGAAGTGAGACCCTGAAATTTGGTTTTATCTCTGGTACCACTGAAGTCTAACTGTCATGGTCCCGGGCGGGTCTGGAACAGGAACGTGGCATGACACAGGTAACAGAGGTGGATGACCCACTGGCTGCTCCAAGGACAAAAAAAAAAAACAGGGTTTATTAAACAAAACAGAAAACACTAAGAAACACAGCAAAACCAAAAGACCACGAGGGGTCAAAAACTAAAGGGGATTAATAACAGAGAGGTAGAAACACAAACATAGGCACAAAGAATTTAACCAAAATCAAATACAAATTGGAAGACACAGGAACTAGAAAAACGCATACAATATACAAGAACAGAGGAGGCAGAATTCAAACACATGATGAAAGGGATTTACAGGTAGCCACATGCTCAACATGTTGAGCCATGCAGCTGGCAGTAAACAGGAGAAAGCACAGACTGACAACACGAGGGGCGGGATGACCAGCAATGCCTGTTGGCTAAATGGGGAAGGGGCACAATGGGACAACAGGGACTGACCCTGACACTAACTAAACAATATACAGTCAGGTCCATAAATATTGGGACATCGACACAATGCTAACATTTTTGACTCTATACACCACCACAATGGATATCAAATGAAACGAACAAGATGTGCTTTAACTGCAGACTGTCAGCTTTTATTTG
>JAABNX020000001.1:13504910-13515771 GCA_015163995.2 Mormyrus lacerda
GCTTTCTGAGATAGGCTGCAAGTTCACGAAAATCTTGCACTGGATGGATGAATGGATGGATGGATGGATGGATGGATAAATGCTGTCACCCTAAGTGAAATGACACAATTTACCTGTTAAGAGCCTAGTATCTCCACAATTGAAGATGCAGCTGGTTCCACCTGCTTGCTTTCTTACATATACTCTTATTGATGTCTGCTGTATGCTCTAATGTCCAATTTGAAGCCAGCAGGTAAGGTGCGTGGTGGAAAGGTACAATTTGGCTTGTCCATACCACCAAAACCCTCTATTATGAAAAGTAGCACGTTTTTGTTTGAGCAAGACTAAACCACAGTCTGCACGTCCATATTATAGAAGACTGTTTTTACTATTGTGTCGAAGGCTAGTGGAATTAGATTTACAGGCGTACTTTGCTAGGGGGACAGATGAATAGTGAAACACAGAAATGGAAAAATTGAAAAATTGACTAGACGGGAGACTGGACAGAGTAGGCAGCATTTACTGAACCTGAAATATTACCATTCCCACAGAGACATATGGAAATAAGTAAGTTCTGCAACCAATATGGAAGTTCTGTTTGTTAACGGATCAGTCCTCTTGGGTCAGAACAAGGTGACATGTCACAGAATCAATCTATTATCAATGCCTGCAGTTGACTAACCAGGTCTACTGCCGGTTTTGGGCTTTGGGGGGAAATTTAAAGGATAGTTATTGCTTTCTTATACTACAGCCAAGAAGAGATACCTCCCACACACCCAAGATGATTTTAAGTCTGTCAAAGTGTATTACACATTTCAAACCCTCTCCTAGTATCACTCCAGTATTGGCAGCAATCATTCTATACACCCATGCGTTTTCCACCAAGAAACCTTGTCTGGAAAATCAATACCTCATTAAGTTATTTAACTAATTCAGTTAATTAATTACCTGAGTTGATGGTGAAATTTTACAAGACACATGGAATGGCTGAGCTGCCCCTGAGTAGAGATTTTGAATTGAAGAAGCATGAAGAAATACTTGTCATTTCTTTATTTTATTACTGTTAATTTATGCATGCTCTGATGTTGTATTGTGATTTGTTTTTTTCTAAACAGCTCTAAACATTTTCTTTGGCTGCCTGAGACCTGTGCACAGAACCATGTATATATTAATACACAGGGTATAGTGTATATATGAACATGATACCTCACCATTTTAAATTAACGCCATTTCAGAATTAGATCTAAAATGGAACCAGGTCCATTATATTTTCTCCAGAAATGGCCGCTTGTATCTTGTATCCGACTTCCTCTAGCACAACAAACCAATACGATACGTACCACCTTATAATGTCGTACCGATTTTATTTTTGATGAAAGGCCTTGCTTATTTATTTATTTATTTATTTATTTTATATTTTATAGTGAATAATTAAGCCCACTTCCATTTCCACACCAGAACAGATGGATCTGATGAGCTGAGCTCAGCAGACACCAAAGAAAATGGCAGCCAACATTTTTGTCTAAAATCTGACGATTTCAAGTGACCACCCCCCTCCTTCTACTCATTTTTAGCTGCCTCCCCTCCTTCCTGGGGGTGGTGTAACAGTTACTTCACCTCCACCCCCACCCTCCCCTCCTGCGGCTCCTTCCTGCATCCTGCCCGCCTGGCTGACGGAGATCATGCTCACTCGATGCCGGAGGCTTGCCGGAGAGGGCCCACTTCATATCGATTTCCAAACAGCCTTTCATTCTTAACAGCCGGCCCTGACCGGGAACACTGCGGGGGGGGGTAGGGGCCGACGCCACGGAAGTGTGCATCCACACTGCGGCGGCTGACAGGAGCACGGAGAGCAGAACTGTGGGCGGCGCTTCTCGCTGTTCGCGGACCTGCAGGAGGCTCCACCACGTGCTGCCCGGCCGATCCAGATAAAGGAGACGTGGGGAGAAAGCGTCAGGTGTGCATCTCCTTCTCACAGAGCCAGAATAAAATAGGCACCTTGATTCACAAAAAGTAAGAGCATCAGCCATCAACCAGCCAATAAGAAGGTGAAAATCCTGATCAGGGTTTTGCTCCAGTGAGGGGGTGACAGTGTATGCAGTATTCCCTGGTGGTACAACTGAAGGAGAAATCCAGAAGAAAGACACCCAGATGTGAACATCCCCCGAACATGGAAATATCTCCAAGCAATCACGTCTACACATGCGGATGGGTGACAGTAGCAGACCAACCGAAACACGGTGGATGGAGATTTACCCGAATCTCACATCCTGTCAGGTGGATGGTTGGGCTTCCTAAAATATCTGTGTTTTTAAGGGCCTGTGCTGTAAGTGAAGAAGACTCTACATTGTTTTGCTTCAGCCAGGACTCAAACAGGACCTGAACTGGTCCAGAAATGATGCTCAATCATTCACCTAGACATAATGAAAGATTAAACTAGTTCCTTCAAATGAAGGTTATTTTGAAGCTGTGGCTTAATCTGACAGAAGAACATAGCAGAATGTATACATCAAGCCTGATTGATACAAGCATGTTGCCTCAACCACTTGGAGACCAGATCGGTGTTGGCTTATCCTTATGGTCCATCTTCTTCACTCCAGGTCCACTCTTCCCATGAGTGTCTCTCCTCCCTCTCTCTTTCACTGACTTTCACTCCTGCTCACGCATACAACATCAAACCTGCTGACTGCAGTGCTACCACCCGGCCCATTCTCAAATGCCAAAAACCACTGTTTCACAAAGTCAAAAAAAAAACACAGAAAAAAATGAAGAAAAACTTCAACAGTTCAAGTATTAACGACGCACCAACAGGACCACAAGAGCCTTGGTGTTTGTGGAAGGGGCCGGACAGAAATTGAAGGCACCTAGGGGCAATACCTTGCCTTGAAGACGTCCGGGTTCCTGGTTTTAGCGTCTGCGTCGTAGACGAAGTGCTCTTGGCTGATGATGACGCTGTTGTCCAGGGAGTCATTCTTGCTGATGGTGACCACGGGATAGCCCATCTGTAACGTCCAGCAATCCATCACCTCCTTGATATTGATTTCCTTTCCCTCTCTTTGCAGGGCCTGGGAGGGACAAGCAGCCAGATGTTTACCAACACCAAAAATTTAAAAACAAAACATCCTACTTAACCCTGTCAAAAGTAATCTCATGAGTATATCAGGGTGCAATGAAACAAAGAATGACTATAAACCCACACTCACTTCAAACGTCTCATTACAAAACATGTGAGGGGGACTCAGTGGGCAGCACTGTCACCCCACCCCTCCATGGCTGGGGGTTTGCATCCCGCTTCCGGCTCTATAATGGAACCATGTTTCAGGTGTTTGATCTCTAGACTGCAGGTTAATTAGAGACATGAAGACTGTTCATCCACATTAAATGATGGGATTCAAACATTTCATAAGCCTCCTTCCTCCACTGGTCTCATTTAAATATGATTATTATAGGCACAGACACGACGCTCTAATAAATAAGCTGTTATGGAAGATGAACGGATGGATGCTTATAGGTGCAAATAAATTATCAGGTGTTTGTAATCATCAGGTCTGTGTAGCCACTGCATTAGACTGAACACGTGGGCAGGATTATCTATAATTCAGCAAAGTGAAAACAGAGAAAAAACAATGCATTCGCATAATGAATAAATAATGAAGGAATTCGTCTCATTTGCCCGTTTTTTCGGGGGCGAGTCGGGCTCCTTCACAGCGGCTTTGCTTCCTTTTTATTTCATCAGCACGACGACTGATTAATTCTTTTGTCAATAAATGTCAGGCTTCCTCCACGTTCCGAAACACTTAGTCGCCCCATGGTGTCGTCCGCAGTGGGCTCCGTGTTTAAATATTTACCGACAAACAAACGGCCATAAATATTTATCTGTTCCATGGCGCGCCCGGCCTCTTAATCACCGTGACGCGCTGTCGCCTCCGCGGGCCCTGCCCTCACGAGTAAATAAATGGAGTGGATAAATGAGGGTTTGAGTAAATTACACACCCCACAGAACCGGCACGCAGGAGCACAGACTTAGGCCCGCCTGCCTGGCTTGCTCCCGACTCCCTGGGGCACCGAAAGGCTACAGGATAAGATCGTCACACTGGGAGGCGATGCAAGGAGAACTGGGGTGCGACAGTGTGGCTGAGTGCTGCCTTTGGGGCGCGTCAGGCTGCTGCGGCAAACCACATCCCTTTAACAGCCAATAACGGCCCTGGGTTCCAGCAGCCGGCAAATGACTGGCTGTTGCGGGCAACTGATGTCAGCGGATTTGTGAATTGGTTAAAAGTTTACACCACACTAAGCATGTGAACTAAAAGCACTGATCATTATCCACTATAGCGTTTACAGTACTAGCTCCTTTAACAACTACAAATGAGAGGATGTGCAATAACTTTCTAAAAGTCAATGAAGAAAAAAACGAGATGATAATTATAGACCCCAGGCAATGAGGCAGAAGGTAACGTCTAAGCTGGGTAGCCTTGTGACCCAAACTAAATCACATGTCAGAAATCTCAGTGTAGTCATGGATTGTGATTTGAATTTTAAAAGCCATATTCAATTTGCTGCCAAGATGCTTTCTACCATTTGAGAAACATAAAGTCAGACCTTGTTTTTCACCAAAGGACGCTGAAAAGTTAATGCAGCTTCCATTAATAGTAGCCTTGATTATTGCAACACCATCTTTATGCAGTAAAACCCACTAACAAATCAAAACGCAGCAGCTAGAAAACAAAACTGACTTACAAGGCACCTTCTTACGGCCCAGCACCTTATTGTTTACCATCTACATTCCCCATAGGAATGCAAGATCTTCCAGTTCTATCTATCTATCTATGTTTATTTAAATCTTACTGCACATTTTGTCCCTTTTGTAATCTTATACCTTTTTGTCTTTTATTGGACTTTGATCCGTTTATCCCTTTTTCATTTTTATTTCACCATTTATTATTATATTATTATTATTTATTATTATTATTATTATATATTATTATATATTATTATTATCATATTATTATATTAATCCTGTATGACTGTTGTGTGCTTTATTTTATCACAGTATCTGTTACCCATATCGCTAATTACTTATTCTTAATGCCGTTTTCTTTTTTCCTTCCTAACTATTGCCCAACATTTTGAAGAGCATTTCATGTATGAAAGGTGCTATATAAATGAAGAGTATAATAACAACAACAATAATAATAATTATTATTATTATTGCTGTTATTTCACATGTAAACCTGACAGATTGAGGTGTGCCTGGACCTAATATCAGGCTGGGGGAGTCCCAGATGGGGTGGCAGCCCAATGCAGGGCACACCATGTGGGCAACTTAGAGCATATCCTGGGACTGTTGGAGGAAACCCACGGAGAAATCACAGTGCCCCCCACTGAGCCACTCAATCACCTTCACTATGGCATCACCGTTACCACAATTCGTATTGTTCACATTCTCTCATTGTTTTCCTTCTTCTGACTGATGTTCTGGGTATTACCTGCCCACCTTGTAGATGTTGCTGTCCGGGGTTCAAAGCAGACCTCACTGTAAGGCTGAGCTCTCCATCAACAGGGCTCATGCTTCACTAACACAATCTCACACGCATTACCTCGGAAAACTTGTTCCACAGATCGTCCCTCGCCGCGTTGCCGTACATGTGTGTCATCAAATAATCCTGCAACGAAGAAAAGAGCCGTTCACATTCTAAATCGGCGACTCTCTTTATCACATGCACAGGAACCGGCAGTCAGCTGCCAGCGCCCTTCTCGGGACGTCCCAACCCGACGCGGCTAATCCGTAGCATAGCATCTGTGTGATTTATGCAAATTGTGGCCTGCTGTTTCTGGGAGATTTGCAGGAATCTTCTGGGAGAGCAAAGACGGGTGCGGGGCCACGGCCACGAGGAAGGTAGCTTACACTGTGTGCTTAAAAAAATAAAAGGCACAGAGGATTAAAGCAGCAGCCGCAGCGGCACGCTTAAACCGCCCCAGCACCCCTTTCTGTTACATTCGGGCCGGACCCCCGCTATCCCGGGTGTCATTAAACACACTAATGCCACACTTCATATCCCATATGGATGAGTTTCATATTTCTATGCTTTTGTGCTAGAGGGACTCGGGGCATTTCACAGGGAGCAAAGAGCAGGAAAACACAAACAGATAAAAACATTAACTGTAACAATAAAAAATTTAACAATATAAATGCAACAATATAAATAAAAAAATGTGAAATGTAAATGTAAAATATGCATTTGTTAAAGGAAAAATTAACAAATCAGTCATTTCCAGAGCTGTGCTGCTGTTGGTACATAATACACTACATACTGAGCAATATCATTTCTCCATGAGCTGACCAAATTCGCTCTTCATGCTTATAACCAGAAGGTCAGCGGTTCAAATCCCGTGGCTGTCAGAATAACCATATCACCATCAGGCCCATCACCTTTTGACCCCAAAAAACTCCAGGGGCTCCAGATAAATGGGTCCCCCAGCACTCTGACCCCGAGCTTCACGCTCACCTGCACATGTCTGTGTATCTCATGGGAGAGTAAGATGGGATGTGCGAAGAACTTTGTTGTACATGTGCAATACAAGCATTTTATTGTATTATGCTATAAAACTACCTTGATTTGTACCTGTAACCTGTAACCTTGTCACATAAACAGATGTTGCTGTCAGGGGTAGGATGTAGATTTCCTCAGGGGTGGAGCAAAAACAGATGACACGCCCCTTTCACCCTCAATCATTTAAACTTGCACTGCCCTGACCCCCAACCCCAGTGCTGCCTGCCAGCCCGCATGTTATTACCCCTCCCTGTCTTCTATCAGCCCTGTTTTCCCAGGCTGCCTCACCTTTACTGCCCCCCCCCCCGTCTCCCAAGCAAAAGCCCTGTGTATCACAGATCTGCTCACCCCCCCCCCCAGCTAAGAAAAACCCTGCAGATTTCGGCAATTCTCCTATTCTAGTGATAATATTTCATTCCAGTGTTATTCTCCAGGAACAAAGTGTCACAGTGTGACACACAGCACAGAAATTAAGATATTTAACCACCGAAAAACAGCGTTTGGGTGAGGGGGGGACTGTGGCAGAGATGCAGGAGCGCTGGCGGGGCTCCCCAAGGCTGAGCTTTCAGGTGAACGCCCCCCAGTGTTAAAAGAAACCCATGGGACTCGCTAGACTCCACACTGTACATAACACTCCCCCCCCCCCCCCCATTGACAGGAACTTAGCACCCTGCAGCAAGGGACTGGCACAAGGCTGGCAAAATCCCCAGCCACCAGAGACACCCCCCTCACTCTGAAATGGGAACATCCACAAAGGTTTAGGGAGTTTCTGGAATCATCCACGCCTGAGAGAATCACGCCGTAAAGGCAGCACCGAGCTCTGCATGGAACAGCTGAGAGACAGCCCCCCCTCCCCAGGCCCTTGTGGGGGGAAGTAGGATCAGGGTGGAAGTCACACACACTGCTGTCTTTCCACCTCTTATTTTAAAACCACCCTCCCGCTTCCATACACTTTGACTTTTCACTGTCAGCCACCAGCTGCCCCCTAGCAGCGCCGGCAGGGGTAGGTGGCCTGTCACTGCCTGTTCCCACAGCGTCAACACCGCCCAATTCCCGGTGGCCATCGCAGCATGGGGGAAAACGGGAGCGCTAGCGTGCTGCTCCGTTTCACATGCCCGTCGCCTCCCCACATGCCAGCATCCCCGCTGACCAAAATAAACTGCGGCTCGGTATATGAAATCCTCACAGTGCCGGAGCCCGGCTGCAGGAAGCTGGCATGCGGGTCTGAGGGTTCCCACACGGCAGGGAAGAGCACCAGTGCTTTTCCGGGCCCATGGGCAGTTTCCAACCCCATCCAACAAAGCCAGAGTCACTCCAGGAACGCTCCAGAATTCCAATACGCGCGCTGCCTCAAAAAGGCGGGATTGACGTGCCCTTGCAACTTCCCAGTCTTCATTCGCTGCTCTCCACTCAGGGTGCCTGTCTGGGGAGAGCAAGCGAGGGGCAGAAGTGCGGCACACTCCAGAAGACCATCACCCCAGTGACCTGCTCAACTTCCTCCCCCATCCTAGAGTTCAACCCCAAAAGGGCGAGAACATTTTCCACCTCAGAAAATGAAAGCATGATATTCTCAGTACAGAGACAAATTTAGCCTTTAACTTTCTGCAGGGATGACTGAGAATGTGACCCACTTACGCTGTACTTCCTGTTCGGATTAATGACAAACTTAGCATGGCGCTTTATTCAGTGGGCTGAATCTGCACATAAAAATCAGGTGGTGCATGATGGCGCACTTTCAAAACCTTAGAGGATTAAACATGATCACAGCATCTCCACACACTAGTTAGACCCCATCTCTCATGCCAGAAGCGTCATCTGCATGCCTGTTTCATCTCCTGTCCTCGCCACTGCACTGTTTTGTTTTCTTTTTACATTGATTTGAAGGTTTTCTGAGTTAACTTGGTCAGTTTTTGCATCAAAATATCAGTCGATCTCCAGACAAATTACTCAGATAACAGACGTTTAGATTGGATTCTGCTCTCTTCATAATTAGCTTGCAGGTGAGTATAAATTCTTATTAAGGAACTTGGTAAGTGCAAATGCTGCATCCATGGGCAACCTTCATAACACATTGCCAAGCTTAATGTAGATCTATACTGCAGTTTATAAGCAAAACAGAAGCATATCAAGGTGTATTAGGGGCTATTTTTATGATTTATAGTTTATTGTTTATTTCACGTTCCAGTTCTGAGCTTGGCAATAGGTTTTTTTTGGCCAGATTCAATAAGCGATTAGAACATTTTGTTATGAGGGCAATCCCCCCTCCACCTAATTGTTCGGTTAGTCCAGCCAGAGGATAGGGGCTCATGCGGGTCACTCCTTGTGGCCACTCTCGAATACGGCATGTGGCTGCTGCGGCAGAATCGTTTATTCTTCATTGCGATAATGGAGGCCATGGTGTCAGCGGTAGTGCAACGCACCTCTCCCACTGGAATACTGTATAACCATCCTCCATGCATGGGGGCAATTCCAGTGGCCCCAAATCACCAGCCATTGCCGGGGGGGGGTTGGGTGCCTGAGTGGCACATGACAGAAGATGAAGCGATGTTTAGAAACTTCCCCCGAGTTCTCATGCAAAACAGAGGAAATGTCAATAACATCAACAAGCATTATTTTCCATATTATTAACATCATTAATGTTATTTTCCATTCCCACGGTGGCAGTGCTGCCTCGCACCTTCAGGGCGGCGCTGTTGCCTCATACCCCCAGGGCGAGCTTGTACTTCCGCAATACATGTGGAGCTTGTATGTTCTCTCCATATTGTGTGAGTCACCCTCATTGAGTCTATTTCCTCACCCAGACAACATGCATATGCTAAGGCTGCTAAGCGTCTCTAACTGTTCTATACCGTGTGCATGTATGTGCTGAACCTGCATAAGAGATTAGAAAACGGATGGATTAATAATCTTACCTTAAACTGCAGCATATATTTTCAGCCATCCAACAAAGCTTAAGCGGTACGCATTACCCTCATTACGTACGGCTAAATGCTAAACGTAACTTCAGTCAGCATTGGCTGCTGTGGGGACTGTTTCCACTCACATGTACACAACATACTCTTTCAGGGGGAACAAACATTCCAGATCATTCCCACCTGGGTCTAGCTAGCTCTGCAGCATCTGGCTGCAGTGAGATTTTAATGTTTATGCTACTGGTGTCTGTTTGGTATCCTTGTTTTGCATTATTCTGCCGAAAGACTCAACAAAAAAAACAAAACAATGTAGTGGTTTAAGGCAAGAATTCTGTCTTCATGCTCTTTCATGTGGAGCGGTGCATGATCACACTGGATTTCGAGAAATATGTTTCAGTTCATGAATAAGTAATATGGTAACTGTTATGCAACACGCTTAATTAAACAGCACTCACTGATGATGTTACTAATGGTTAGTCAGCAACCTATTCTCCAAAACACAAAACGAAAAAGCCGCTTTATTTTTCTTCATCTGATTGGCTTTTTTCTAAATGGCTGAACTTGATCTCCACAATGTGCTTAGGCCTTTTCACAATTCCTGTGCTCCTGCGTTACACGCGTCAGACCGAGACGCAGAAAAGCTGTCAAATACGGGCAAGAAAATAAAACCGCCAACTCAAGAAAGCTTTGCCGGTTTAAAATAGCGAAACTTTTAACACTCGGTATGTTATAGTTATATATGTTATTTAACACCATGATCCATTAGGTTTGAGCAATGTCCCACTTCGGAAAGGTCCCATCTCACACCCAAGTTCCGGGAATTGAGCCTATCTCCCTCCCGGTCCAAATGAAACTGCCAGGTCGATCAGCATGTGTTTACACAGTTGTGGGGGTGAAGTTCATCTCAGGTGACACAATTCCTATTGCCCTGGCCTGGACTCTGTTTACCGTCAGGTTCATTTAGCGCAAAGAGCCAGAATCAACGCCCCCCCAATCCCCATTCTCCTTCCATCAAAGCCGCGTGCGGTAATGTTTGGGAAGGATCATCTGTTTGAGTTGTTAATCCTGCCCAGTGAAGTCTGTCTTCATAGCTGAAATCTTTAAATTCTGCAGTGCAGATGACGCGCCGTCGCCGTACAGAGAGATTAAACCAAGTAGGAAGCAAGAAACGCATCAGCGCTCAAACCTAGGAAAACAAGTGAATGCACATTTCACTGAGAACCTAGATGAATGCCTGAGTGAACTTCCCCAGCTGACCAGACGCTTCAAAGGAACTAATGAGGGAGAAAAGCACCAGATTGAGTGGGAATGAAGGTGGATGAGTGTGTGTGTGTGTGTGTGCGTGTGTGTGCGAACAGGTTTACCTATCCTTATGGGGACACAATGTCCCCATAACGTGATAAATATCCGTTTTTTTTC
>JAABNX020000001.1:13515860-13527105 GCA_015163995.2 Mormyrus lacerda
GGTTGTCATAGTTAGCATTAGCATTTTTCCCATAGAAATGAATGAGCGGTCCCCATAAGGATATGTTTACCCTACACATGCGCGTGCGTGTGTGTGTGTGTGTGTGTGTGTGTGTGTGTGTGTGTGTGTGTGCATTCAGTGTAATTACTTTCACTTTCAGTAATGACCACAGTAGAGAGTGACAGAAAGTCCAGCAAGACTGGAGTGAAACTGGTAAAGGCCTGAGTGAAGAGCAGCACACCAGAGCCGGTTGGACAAGCCAGATCTTAGCTCCTGCCACTGCTCTGAAAATACAAGATTTATAGCCGTTTGTGCCTACACTGGTGTATTCTGGGATACATCGAACTGAAGAATTCTGGAGGGGGGGGGCTAACGTTATAATTGACCTCAAGCCTGCCACAAAAATGAAGAGGTACAGGACCCTTTAGCTACAATGTGGGGAAGAGGACCATTTCATTACATTTAACAGAGAGGGGATTGGGACCATTTAAGAGCATTTAACAGAGAAAAGACAGGACCCTTTAACTACTTTTAACAGAGAGAGGACACATTGACTATGCAGTGTGGGGAATGGGAACCTATAGCGGCATTTAACAGAGAGAGTGAAACAGGTCTCCTTAATTACACATAACTGTGGGAAAGGGAGGCTCTTTACCTACATTTAAGCCCCTCTGGAACACAGGTTGCCCCATGACGTTTGCCAGCATCCGGATGAGGGCGGCGCCCTGGAGTAAAGAGACAAGGACAAAAGCACCTGTTACCTGTCACAAAGTCCACACTCCTCCCCCAACCCTTCCCCAGCAGCGGTGTTGGTAAAAACAGACCAGTTGCCATATGAACGGTTGTTAGGAGTGACTGAGCATCCCCACTGTCAGGATCGGTGCCGTATGACCCTGTCCTATGTGTTTTGTCCCCATTTGGCCAGCAGGCGTCACTGGACATCCTGCTCCACCCATCTTGTAGCCCTTCAGCCCCTAGAGTGCTTCACTACTCCTCAGGCTGCTGTTTGTGTCTGTTATGGTTTATCCTCATGTCCCTCTTTAGCTTTACCCTCCTTGTGCCTTGCTTTATTTTTGTTCTGTTTATACTTTATTTATAAATATTATTTAAATTGTGTGGACTGCCAATGAATATTATGATTTTTTAATTTAAGATTGCATAACATCACCCCTCCAGCAGACCCCCAGGGTTTAACAGAATCCGGAGGGTGACTCAAGCCTTGCCTTCTTGTAAGCGATCCAGTCGAACACCCTGTCGATGTCAGCGGCCTGGAAGACCTCTTGGGAGATAGGGTGCGAGCTGGCCAGGCCGTCCAGGAGCATCACCTCGTGCAGGACGTCTGTCAGGAAGCGCTGTTTTTCCTGGGCACGGGGGACAGAAGGCTAGGCTGAGAATAGAGTCACCCCCTGCTGGACTGGCTGCATGGTGCCACGTGTTAGATTGCTGGTTTGCACTGGGAGTGACAAGGGTGATTCTAGGGTTATTTTAAAGTTGGGGGCATATGAGGAACTAAAATTTGTGCAGAGGGGCCAACTTTATCATTAACCAATGATATGTTTTGAATTGGAGAGTGACAAGGCAGGGGACACTCCAGGGGCCAATCGGCTTTCAGTTCAGGCCAGCGCCCCTGTGGTCCTACCCCTGTACACGCTGTTGCCAAGCACTTCATCCCTGGGAGAGCCCCATCGCATACGCTCTCGGTACACCATCTGCTATTCTGCTATGAGAATCAAGGATTCGTTTCCATTTTCAACTCGGGGTCATCCGTACCCCTTGGAGCACCCAGTTCGAATTCATCCCCAGAAGCCACAGTCAGCCCCACGCCTCATTTGCTGCTAAAAAGAATTAATCTGAATCACTGGAAGCAGCATGGTGGGGAGGGGGTGGAGGGGAGGCGGATTTGGATCAGGTGAGCAGGCAAATCGCTGTCTGGGTCTCCGGCTTCGGGTGGCCTTGTGCCCACAAGTTTCGGGCACACCACGGGCGCAGGACAGATTACCACATCACCGCCACCCATAACCAGAAAATAAACATCTCCTACCCTTCGCAAAGCAATCTGAGGCGAAATTACATTGAAAAATCAAAAATTCAATCAGCAGGGAGCCCATTTTCCTTGTCATCTGCTCCTGCATGTCAGTCAGCTAATAACGACGGACAGACCTCTCCACAGGATGGTATTCAGCAGAGCAGAAATTACACGTCTGCTAAAATGATAATTCCCTGATTCCTAAATGTCAGATTAGATTCTTAAATGTCATCTAAGCCCCTCCTTTTCCCATTTCGAGATATTTAAGAGAATACACAATGTACAGTCATAGAAAAATATTGCTTGTCTTGTAATATGTCAGATTTAGATTTATCACTGTTTACTACCCTTCTGTTTCTATGGAATATCTCTGTCTGTGTGCTGCTTTGACTCTTTTTAAATAATTTCTGTCTGTTAATTATTTGCAACTCTTTCACTTTCTATCCAACTGCACCTGAGACCATAAACTTCCAAGTCTTACACACAAATGGCCATGGAGTTCAATGACAGCTGCTACATAAAAGAAGTTGCCTAATACTTTTTGATATTTTTGATGCATGTTATCTTCCCCCTCCGGCAGTGCAGAGACATGCAGTGCAGGTCTGACCCGCTGTGAGTGTGTGACTGTATACCCTGACACTCCATCCAAGTGGCTGACTTCCACATTCCCTATTCATCATGGAATAGACTTCAGATTCACTGCTTATATTGGATAATATCCATGTGCAATACTGTTAGGCTCCATAGCTCAGTGGTTAGAGCACTGACCTTGTAAACCCGGGGTTGTGAATTGGAGACTCCCCGAGGTCTACAAACCTTGAATTTGGAGTATAGCTTTTGGGGCACAGTGTGTGTGGTTCCACAGGCTATGACTCTGTACCAGAAGTTTACTGGTTCAGATCCTGGGGCCATAGACCAAAACTTTCAACCTCCGTAAAAATGCATAAATGGCTGACCTTGCATTCGGACCCCAAGCTTCACTCTCAGCTGTGTTTGCCTCAATGTATATGTGCGTGTTGCCTCAATGCATGATGGGATATGCGAAAACTAGCATTTTGATGGTCCTGTGAAAATGGAGCATAAAGCATCATCATTAGATATGCTTTATTTATGTACTTAAACAATTATTTATCAATTGTGGGGCCACAACAAACGTAATCCTAAGACACAGGATACCCTGGGTGTCACAGCACACATATTCATGCACTGTAATCAATTTAAGGACATCAACACACCAAACCTGTGTCTTTGATTGAAACTGGAGCACCCAAAGGATTCCCCTATAAATACAGGAAAGGCATGCAGATGGGACTGAAACCCACACCCTGGGATGCAGATGGGACTATAACCCACAACCTGGGAGGTGTGCAAGCACAGTGCCACCCACCGAGCAACCATGCCAGCTCTGTACAGGCTATAATTAAGTAGGACGCAACCATTCAGTTATAAAGTATAAATTATCACCTGAAACTTCGTTTTATCACCATAAAAGCCCTGGTCCCATTTTCAAGCTACTTTTAAAGCATCTTGCCTTCTCCACCTGTCCTTGGCTGCGGCTGTTACCTGCTGAGCACATTTATTGGTGAATAATTACTGTTTTTTACATGTGTCAGTCAGTTATCAGCTCTAAGCAGACCTATTATGCTTCTTTTCCTCAGACCCCAATTTCACATCTATATAGCCAAAAAAATGCCACACTTAGCCCGTTAGCCTGATTAGCACTTAGTCTAATAAGGCAGCAGATGTTTGAAGTATATATACATATTCAGGCAGAAAATGTGAATGGAATTAGTGTGATTGGGATAAGTGCCTGGTGTACTGGAATCTTCCAGCAAATGCAAGCATTAGTTTTGTGGGGGAAAAAATAATATTCAGTTACAACAGCTTTATGGAAATCATAGCTAGTCAACTTGCAAATGGATACAAGACAAAACAAAAAGTGAGGAAAGGGGAATTCCCAAAGAAATCACATGAGGAGATTCAAAATGGCGGGGAGGAATGTCATAAGGCTAACTCTGTAAAAACCTCATTATCTCGTTTCTGTGCCTAATTTCAGGATACGTCTGGATATGTCATCTATGCTTTCAATTAATGTACTTTTCACTGAATATCCTTTGACTTAATGATTTGTATTCGGAGACAGGAAGTCAAAAAAAAAATTGTGACACTTAATAACATAAGAAGATAATCCATATTATGAACGTCTTATTAGCTGAATGTTGCATGAATGGCAGTAGGACAGCGATCAAACACCAGCGGAGCAGTGAAAATTCAGGGTCCGTCATGCACCCGGGCCATGTGAATGACAAACACTCTTGTGTGCTTTAAAGATAAGTGCTGAGTAATTTCTCCTGAATTACTTCCTCCGTATAAATAGATGAGGATGCAGACTGCATTCCTGTTGAGAATTAATCATCATAACGGCCTCAGAACAACCATGCTAACATGAAGGACCACACACACACACACATACAGTACACGCAGACAAACTGCATGTTCTTGAACTACAGGAGGGAACCAGAGATCCATCCATCTATCTTTGAAACATTTTTTCAGTACAGGCCCATGGTGTCAATATACATTCAATTTTTTTAAATGGGCACAAGCAAAAAAAAAAAAACAATTGCCACTATACAAGCAAACATATACCCAAAATATGACATGGTAGTTGTTTATAAAAGCACCAGGAGGACAGGGTGGCACATATGACATTGGCAGGTACATGACGCTCAAAGTCATTTTAGATCCACGGCTTGCAATGCCAGGACCTCAAAGTCTGACTCCACACGGACCACATGCAGTCATAGCTGGCCCATAAGCTTCCCATAAGCTTTCATTCTAGGTCATCTCCAACAATCGTGGGTTCTGGCTAAAAGTGCTCACTAAAAAAAAAAATTACGTTGCTCATTTCAGTCACATCTCCTCCTACTGATTTATAGTGCCTTTACATTTTATTAATAGACTGAATAGCTACAGAAGTGATTCGGGTCACGAGCCATTCCCAGAAACCCACTTTCCAGGGTTTCTAAGAATGGCTCGTGACCCGAACCAGCAAGTCCTTAGTCCTCAGGCCTGTTCCGTAACCACGGTTACACCTGCAGCCACAGCTGGATGAGGGTTATCAGCCACCTGTACCGGCAGCAAATGGTCTTTCGTTTGTACATATGAGGCTCCTTTAAGAAGCTGCACAGGGTGAAAACTACAGCACAGATGTTACACCAGCATGCTATGCCCCCCCCGCCCCATACACACATCCTACAAAACAAATCAGACTCCACAGATGCCTAAGGACAGTGTAGACGCAAGCAGGTGCACAGACCCTCTCTCATTAATCTTTCTGATGGATACAGTGAGCCAGGTGAACATTCAGCCTCTAGGAAACCCTTGTTGCATATCCGCAAGGATATCGGAATATGCTGATATTCCATTTTCGGGCATCTGCTTTGCCCTGACTCCCCTCCTGTGGCCTGAGTGTGCTGTACCCCTGTCCTGATGTGTTTAATTGATTGCTTTGCTGGGGGTGGCTGCCATGAGCTTGGTCTGTCAGGCCTTGTGACTGAAATCTGGTGGTAAGGACCATAGACCAAGCGCCTCCACACCGATTGATGGAAGCGCTTTACGGCAATTAGCACGCTAATGCTACAGACAGAGCACATGGGCAGCCTCTCAGCTGGAGGTCAGTGAGTCCCCACATCTGCCAGTCACGTTCTCCACACCTTCAGGGGCCCGATTTTCCTTTGAAAATCATTCTTCAAACAGCCTGTCATGAGTCAGTGTAACGTCCCAGAGACAGACTGTGTCACCGACACACCTGGCTGCCAAATACTACAATCACGCACACACACACAGACACTCACGCACACACACACACTAGAATTGCACCTCTGCTTTCTGAGCACTGCGACAGTATCCCGGGCTGCCCTGAGGGTGAGTATGACTCGCCGATCTTCTGAGGGTTCTCTTCTCCATCTGCCTGCTTTAAAAACCTCTGAACGGGGGAGAGTTCATCAGAGACACCTAGGCTGGAATGAGAGCGTCACACACCCACGTGTGTGCAGGTACACAGTGTCGCTGCACGCTTCATCGCCACGGCATCCCTGCATCTCACGTCCGCTGGATCCAGGGGTGAAGGACTGGCTGTGCATCCAGGGAGATTCACATCCCTGTCTCGGTAACATCACGGCCAGATGCTGGCGGGTGATTGGAACCCCACCCTGGCCGCCACTCTCGTCTGAATTTCGCCACATCTCCACACCTTCTTCATGGACAAGTAACCTCTGGGTTTCACATTATCCTCACCTGTCTGTGAAAAGCTTGCTTGAAGGAAGGCAAAGTTGCAGCAGGGGCCTCCATTCTCCACTCAGTCTTTACACATCCATTAAGAGCAGCATGAACATCCAGCAGACTGCAGGTGTGCAGCTATATCAGGTGTCCAGTGCCCCTCTGCATGACACTGTACACAGTGATTCAGTGGGCCGCACCCTAGCATCACACATCCACAGCTCCCATCCTGCAGAGCTGGCATGCTATCACCATGTTACACTGCGGTTAAGGTTGGCATTGTTGGGATTAGGGTTTTTCCAATAGAAGTGAATGAAAGGTCCCCATAAAGATATGCGTGTGTCTGTGTATGTGTGTGTCTGTCTCTGTGACTTGCGTCCCATTCAGGGTGAAACCTGTCTTATTTTAGTTGAGTGTGAGTCACATTCAGAAGAGTCCGCAAAGGTCCATATTTTCGAAGAGAGTAGCCTGAGTCAACGCTGCTAATTCACTGAGGCCGGATCCCAAAGCAGGCCTGACGCGATATGCATCCAGTAGTCGAAGAACGCCAGGGACTCAGAATGCCGGAGATGTAGAGCCTAATTGGCTTCCTGTGTGATTTTCCATTTCTGCTCGCCTCTTGCTTGTCCTCTTTCAGCGTTCCCGCTCGTCGTTGGTCCTGCGCCTTGGCTCCCCTGCTTTCCATTAAAAAACCCAAAGTGCTTTGCTGTAATGCGAGCAGGTTTACATTAAAGCCTAATGGATCCTCTTTTACGTGCTGCTGCCATTTCAAGTGGGGGGGGAGCACTGGTGGACCAGATTAGCATCTCAACAAAAACCAGTGAGAGCTCTAATCTTCATCTTCATGGGCAGCAACATGAAAGGGTCCAACACAGTAGTCCCTCCAATGCCCTGTCATGATTAAAAAAGAAAGGAGGGACTCAGAGTACTCATGTGGTCTGATGAAGCTCCTGTCTGTTCAGACCCCACCTTGTCTTCGAGGAACATCCAGCAAGGGGAACCCTCACAGACAAGTCTGCTGTAGCTCTGCCCCACTCTGAAAAAAGTGGACTCCGGCAGCCATTCCAGACCTCCAGGGCCAGCCGGAGGCAGCCTGACAAGACTAGTCCAATCCTCTTATTGACTATATCTCTTCAAAGGGAGAGAGAACAACTCTGTGACAGGGACACGGCTGATACTTATCACTGCTTTATGACGTGTGGAGAATAGCCTCTGAAGGGCTGCGAAATCCGAGCTGATGTCAGTGTCGGGGCAAAATAGATATAAATGAACCATCTGACAATGTGCCACCCCAAGGATTAAGACCAGAGCATTAAAGGAAAAGAACTATGAGCAAAAAGTCCCTTCAACTTAAAGATATATGTTCCACAGGAACAAACCAGATTAAACGTTCCATACAGGTGTTGTACCTTGACACTGACACATTTGAAAGCAGACATTCGGAGAATGAAAGGGGCTTTATTAAATCCAAACTAAACAGGGACTGGGAAACAAACAGGACTGCGAGGAGTAAAAAACAATAATATTGGTTAAGGTTAGAGGCACAGGCAACAGGAAGGCAGATGTTAATGACCGGATTGGGGCTGACGAGACAAACAGGGACTTATATACAAATGCTAAAAAGCAACAGATGTGGCTCATCGGGGCTATGTTAGGCAGGAAACAGGAGGATCAGGAGGACGTGATGGTCAGGATGTGACCACCTCCAAGACAGGGATAAACAAGGCACCAGACAGAACAAGGCACGGCAGGAGCAACAGGGTACATGGGACAGGCAGGGGCGGGACAACTGGAAAGACCAACACTGAACAGAGGGACACTGATGAAACAGACCAAACACAGGATGGGACCAGGCACCTGGGACACCGGACCCAAGGGACAAACACCAGACATCAAAGGAGACTGAGGAGCAGCAGAGACAGAGATAACAGATCAGGGCAAATGAGGAGGGCAACAACAGAGACAGGGAAGGAAACACTGGAGGGAGCAATAGGGGACATACTGTAGGCCAAGGCAAAATGGAGGCAACACTGCGTAGCGGAAGAGGGACTAAGGTGGGACTGGAATGAACATGGAACAGGAAGTCTTCCAGACCCTCAGAAGCTGGGCAGTGGACCTGGGATGTGAACCCTCTTGGGCCTGCTCCCTTGCAAGGTGGAACCCATCCAGACCATAGGGCCTAAGAGCTTCAGAGGGCCAGCAAGGTTGAATGACACCAGGGGGCCAGCAGGGCTGGAGCAGAGTTTGCCGAGAGGATAGCTGCATCAAAAGTGGTGAGGGCATTCCAGGGCAGGAGCAAGAGGGCACCAATGGCATTCCAGGGCAGGAGCAAGAGGGCACCGTGGTTCTGCTCCTGCAAGGAGGGCATCAGGGTGATGACAGGTGACAAGGCAGGCACTGACGGGACAGCAGGAGACGAGGCAGGAGGCAAGCAGGGCGCAGCCAGTACACCTGGAGGCGAGCAGGGCACAGCCAGTACACCTGGAGGCGAGCAGGACACAGCCAGTACACCTGGAGGCGAGCAGGGCACAGCCAGTACACCTGGAGGCGAGCAGGGCACAGTCGTGTGGCTGTGACATATGGATGAAGTGTAGTTCTCTTGGGCTTTGCCATAGTCCATAGGACATGAGTTGGCGTTGTCTGACCAATGGAGCACAGCGATTTGCAATGCAACATCCCACCCACGCCCAGGAGATCACCAAAGAATAAGGTGTCTTGACACAACTGATGAGCAATAGGACTGCCAGCTGTTACTCTCTGTTGAGTTGGGGAGGGGAAATGTATATGGGAAATAAGGGTCCCGCACAATTTGTCATGGGTGGCAATGAGAAGAGTGATAATTACGAGGCTTAATTGTGATTAGCGAGAGGGAAACAGAGAAATTGAATGACATGAGTCATAACAGATTAGCATTTACGCTATACTACAAATGAGCTTCACAAAATATCTGAAGCTAGCAGCTGGGGAATGCAACCTTACCATGTTCCACTTGGGGAAGAGGAAGTCAGTGCCCACATACTCAAAGAAGTGAGCAAAGCCCTCCTTCAGCCAGACGTCCTCCCACCAAACAGGGGTCACAAGGTCGCCAAACCACTGCAGGGGAACAACACAAAGAGTTTTACTGCAACCTCTCATGATCTACCCCCAACTAGACTGTGTTCACCCACTCACATCACAACCATTAGCATTCAAGGACAGCACTTTCATTTTTACAGAAGTTCATCTTTATTTGGGTCTAAGGGCAACAATATTATTCTCACTCACAACATAGTATGAAATAAAAGTGAGCATTAAAACCCAAGGTATCGACTTTTTACTTTTTCTTCATGAATGCTGCAAGATAGTGAGCCAGTCTTTGATACAAGCAGTTATCTTGCAGCACAATCAGCATCTGAATTTACAGATAAGGCATGTGAAGAAAAGGGCCCTTCCTGTACTACACAGTTTGCCGTCCATTTCGGTGAGATCCCGTTGCAATGAAGGATTTCATGCGTCGCCACAAATTCTTTTCGGAGAACACGATAAACAATGTATTCATGTTACCATCTGACACTGTCACAGGCTTTTAGAAGTAACAGATGTTAATGCTTTCTCCCAGTTCAATGAGGAGGGGAGTGGATCTTGGTAGAGTATCAATTTCTTGTCAGTCTCTGTACAATTAAATGCTCATCAGTGCTCATCAGAGATTGGGCAGGACCTCTGAACTTTAAGTCAGACACATCTAAAGAGGATTCGCTTTCAAAAACACTTCATTAGCATTTATTTCCAGGTATAGCAGGACAAGGGATCCCAGAGAAGCCCGTGGGTTCACAGAATCCCAACATACCTCGGTTTCTGTTTGGAGCTTTAGATTACCACAGACATGGGGTTTCTGTTGGGGCTTTAGATTACCGTAGACATGGGATGGTGTGGGGGACTTGATTAGGATTCTAGTGGAACACATGCACACCCTTTTGGATTTAATAACGAGGTCAACGGGCCATGGAAATATGAGATTCAAAAAGGAAGGATAAGCACGGCATCCTGCTCTCTCTCTCACCCTCACTGTGTCCCTCAACCTCATTCTTTCCCTCACTCCTTCGGCCCCTCTCACCCTCACTCTTTCCCTATCACACTTACTCTTTAATGCTCACTCATTGCTTCAGCATCACTCTCTCTCACTCTCTCCGTTAGGGTTGCCACTAACGACTATATTTCTATTGATAAATCTATCGACTATTGTATCGATTGGTCAAATAATGTAAACGATTAATTTTCCACTAGAGAATCAACATGACACTTTAAGTTAATTTTTTTTTGATGACAAACTGCATGACGTTACTAAGCTTTAGATAATGTATGCGGGTTATTTGGCACTATATGAACATTATTTTCACCCACAATACAATAAGCAGGTCAGTAGTAGATCTATGCCTAAAAATATTAATGAGATGCATATGATGATGCCCAAAAGTTATAAAGTATAAATTTGGCTTATCCTCATGTTTACTCATTTAGCAAAACACGCCATATGCAACATAAACAATAAGCACTGAAGTCACAATGAAGGAAGGGAGGGACAGATCAGCAGCCACAACATCTTTTAAAAGAGGAGATACTGTAGTTAAACAAGGTAAAAATATGTTGGTGGCGTGGCGGTACATTTGCGGATTAAAGTCCAACACGTTTTTTTGTTTTATGCTTTTCATTTTTATTTCAGTTCACAAATTATTTCCTTTTATTTAGTGTC
This sequence comes from Mormyrus lacerda, assembly GCA_015163995.2. Classification (NCBI taxonomy): domain Eukaryota; kingdom Metazoa; phylum Chordata; class Actinopteri; order Osteoglossiformes; family Mormyridae; genus Mormyrus; species Mormyrus lacerda. The sequence continues at coordinate 13,526,897 of JAABNX020000001.1, forward strand.
CATTTTAGTTTCAGTTTTAGTTTACAATAAGGACACTGGTCCCCACAAGTCCAATGCGCACGAACGCACTCACTGGCACCATCATTTCTGTTGTTATACGAGGAAAGGTTAGCTGAGCTAAATCTGTTCAGCTTCAAGCAAAGGAGACTGAGGGGGGACATGATCCAGGTCTATAAGCTTCTAACAGGTTTGGATGCTGTTCAACCAAA